>JAEPBF010000068.1:2400000-3038999 GCA_019739055.1 Passiflora organensis | reverse complement strand
ACATTGCGTCGATGAAGCTCCAGCTTGGCCCAACTTTGTAGGCCTCCCAGAAACACGTACATGGCCTCCGTCTCAGGCATGTCTGGGATCTCCAACAAGACTTCCGTGAACTCCCTCACGTAGTCTCGGATGTCGCCCTTGTGGGACAACTTGCGAAGCTTCTCCCTCGCTTCTAGCTCCACATTCCTCGGTGAGAATTGTGCTTTCAGGAGCCTTTTGAAATCTGCCCACGTCTCCAACTTCAAGGTACCACGCTCGATTTGAGCATGCTTCATCCTCCACCAGGTTGTGGCACTATCGGTTAGATATAGTGGGGCTTGGGAAAGTCGATCTCTATCGCTCTCCATGCCCACCCCTTGAAAGTATTGTTCAAGGTTGAAAAGGAAGTTGTCCACTTCCTTGGCATTCCTCGTCCCACCAAATGACTTTGGCCTTGGGACATCCAGCTTCATCTTGGGTTTGGCAACCCCTTGCGCATTTCCCTTCTTGCAATTCTCCCTGATTCCAACCAAATCATCCTTAAATGAAGAGATCTCAGCAAGAAGATTTACCTTGAAGTCATCTAACTCTTCCCTCCAAGAGTGGATAGCAATGAGGGCGCCTTGCATCTCCTCGCGAAGCTCATTCACGTCCCCTGACTCGAGCTCGCTTATGCGTTGGCCATATTCCTCAATCATATCCTTGTCATCGGCAACCTTCACCTCCATACGAGTGATCCTTGCCTCCAATGATGACAGATGATCAACAGTCTTCATTCTCTCTTAGGTTCGGGAGCACGTTGGGGTAGTCTCCCCACACGGACCTCCTCGACCTCCTCTTCAAAATGGATTGGCATCAGAAGTACTAGGCATCTCCATTTCTCTCTCAAAGGATTGAGCCGTGGCTCCGCTACCAACTGTCACGGGACTAGAGTTTTGCGGAATAGAAACTCTCCGTGCGGCCTTAGACTATCGCTCTCGCAATAGACTAAGTAAGCCTTCCTCACAAAGCTAGCTAGAATGCTAAGCTTAGAACCGAACCGAAAGGAGAGAGACACACAAGAATGGAGAGAAAGCTCTAAACTCTCAATATTGCAAGTATTGCTGGATTTGCTGGATGATTACAAATGAGGGGAGGCACCCCTTATATAGCCTTTACAACTCCCCAATGAATGGGGAGATCAAGCCGTATGATCTAACGGTTATATACAAAAGTAGAAAGCACAAACACGGATCCCAAGTGCATTCCTTGATTCCCTCTCTTAGAGAAAGCACAAACACGGATCCCAAGTGAGTTCCTTGATTCCCTCTCTTAGTGGGGAACATGGTCCCTGATTCCCTCCTTGATTAGCTCCTTTGGTGGGAAACGTGTTCCTTGATTTGGGGGTCGGGTCCCGCACGAAGCCGAATGACGCGTAGTCTGATATTCGGTCGTGACAACATGCTCTCAACATATCCTCCAAAATCTGTATCGTCCTCTCTGACTGGCCATCCGTCTGAGGATGAAAAGCTGTACTGAAACTCAACTTGGTGCCCAATGCATTGTGAAGCTTCTCCCAAAATCTAGATGTAAATCTCGGATCACGATCCGATACTATCAAAACTGGAACTCCATGAAGCCTCACTATCTCCCGGATATACAACCTAGCCAACTGCTCTAGTGTATCTGTGACTCTCATTGGAAGGAAATGAGCTGTCTTTGTTAGTCTATCAACGACAACCCATACTGTATCATGACCTTGTTGTGTCCTTGGTAAACCTACAACAAAGTCCATCGTCACATGCTCCCACTTCCACTCCGGAATGGGTAATGGTTGTAACAATCCTGCAGGTCTCTGATGCTCAGCCTTAACCTGCTGACAAGTCAAACACTTAGCCACAAACTCTGCAATTTCTCTTTTCATTCCAGCCCACCAATAATGCTCTTTCAAGTCTCTGTACATCTTGGTGCTGCCAGGATGAATGGAGTAGGGAGAGCAATGAGCTTCCCTAAGAATATCCTTCTTCAACTGGTCATCATGTGGCACTACCACTCTGGCTCTATACCCAAGCAAGCCATCATCTCGAATGCTATAATCTGTAACATTCTGCCCTTCTAGTATCTGTCGTCTAATCAGAATCAACCTCTGATCTACTAACTGCCTAGCTCGGATCTCATCAAGCAATAATGGTCTAACTGCAATGTTAGCTACCAAGGCTCCTTTGTCATCACTACTCAGGTCATACCGCATAGCTTTCAAACAAGCTAGCATAGGCACATACTGTGTCCTCAAATAAGCCAAAGGAACTGAACTCTTCCTGCTTAAAGCATCTGCCACAACATTGGCCTTTCCTGGGTGATAATCAATCACCAAATCATAGTCCTTAATCAACTCAAGCCATCTCCTCTGTCTCAAATTTAACTCTTTCTGAGTGAGAAGATATTTGAGACTCTTATGATCTGTGAAGACTCTGCATGTCTCACCATACAAGTAATGCCGCCAAATCTTTAATGCGAAGACAATGGCTGCCAACTCCAAATCATGGGTAGGGTAGTTAACCTCATGTGGTCTTAACTGTCTAGAAGCATAGGCAACTACCTTTCCCTCTTGCATAAGCACACAACCCAAACCACTCTTTGAAGCATCACTGAACACAACATACTCTTTTCCACTGCTTGGCAAGGTCAATACCGGTGCAGTAACAAGTCTGTCTTTCAAAGTCTGAAAGCTCTGCTGACACTTGTCGCTCCACTCGAACTTCACACCTTTACGTGTTAAACGCGTCAAAGGTGTAGCTATCACACTGAAGTCTTGTACAAACCTCCTATAGTATCCAGCCAAACCCAAGAAACTACGAACTTCAGTAACACTCTTCGGTGGCTCCCAATTAACAACGGCCTCAATCTTCTTAGGATCCACAAGTACACCCTTTTCTGAGACTAGGTGTCCCAGAAAACCAACCTCCCGTAACCAAAATTCACACTTAGAGAACTTGGCATACAACTGCTTCTCTCTTAGAATTCGCAGTACAATCCTCAAATGTTGGTTATGCTCCTCATCTGATTTCGAATAGACAAGAATGTCATCTATGAAGACAATGACAAACTTATCTAAGTATGGATGAAACACTCTGTTCATCAAGTCCATAAATACCGCTGGGGCATTGGTCAAACCAAACGGCATCACTAAAAACTCAAAGTGTCCATACCGTGTCCGAAAAGCTGACTTTGACACATCTGCTTCCTTGATCCTCAACTGATGGTAACCCGACCTCAAGTCAATCTTCGAGAAGACCGATGCTCCCTGAAGCTGGTCAAATAAGTCGTCGATCCTAGGCAAAGGATATCGGTTCTTCACTGTAACCCGATTCAATTGCCTATAATCAATACACAGTCGAAAAGTACCATCCTTCTTCTTAACAAATAGAACAGGAGCTCCCCATGGTGAAACACTAGGTCTGATAAACCCTTTATCAATCAAATCTTGCAATTGAACCTTGAGCTCTTTAAGCTCAGCCGGTGCCATCCTGTATGGTGGTATTGAAATTGGTGCTGTACCTGGTACCAGCTCAATCTCAAACTCCAACTCTCGCTGTGGTGGTAATCCTGGCAAATCCTCAGGAAATATATCTTGATACTCACTAACCACTGGCACACCCTCCAAGGTAGGCTCCTCTATGCTAGTATCTCTGACATGAGCAAGATATGCTGGACAACCTTTGTAAACAAGACGTCTAGCATTGATCCATGAGATCAAACAGCTTGGAACCACTCTCCGTTCACCTTCAAAAACATGCTCTGTACCATCATCCAATACAAAGCTGACCGTCTTTGTGAAACAATCCATTGTTGCTTTATATTGTGTCAAGCAATCCATCCCTAAAATCACATCAAAATCTCTAATCTTCAACGGAATCAAGTCTACCTCAATATGAGCTGTACTGTTCAAACTAAGCTGACACCGGAGATATACTGTGTCACACTCCATCCGTTCCCCAAGAGGTGTCAACACAACAATGGGTGGGTTTAAAGGTGATAAGACTCTCTCTACCCATCTAAGAATTCTAGGACCAATAAATGATCTATGGGAACCCGGATCTATCAAAACACGAACAAGATGAGAGAATAAGGTAACCATACCTGTCACCACATCTGGACTGACCATCGCCTCTGCCTCCGCTAATGTGAATAGTCGTGTCTGTGGTCTCCCAGCTGGTCTCCCAACCGTCTGACTAGTAGAAGCCACTCCTGATGCTGCTCTATTAACTAGTGGTGTTGGCCTTTGTGTTACTGACTGACTACCAACACTCCTCTGCATACCTGACCCAATGATCGGACAATCAAACCCGACATTAACCCAAAATTATCAAACCTGAAAATTCAACTAGAACACCAATCTTGTGTTCACAATAAAACTAAAGAATCCAGTGACATCAACAGGTCACAATAAAGCTATCTCAACCAACAAAATATCGCAATTTACGAAGAGATAACAAAATTCCAATCCAAACTACTCTGAAATTTTACCATCACAGAATCTCACGAAATTAACAGGATAACTATTCCTAACCATCAGTAATATACCCCCAGAATATCAAGTCAAGTAACTGAACCAAGAGAGAAAAATTTGGAATTTACCCAAATCTGGACGAACTGAAAATGGCTCACTGGCACCGGAATAAGATGATTCAGAAAACGATTCTGGTACCAAAAGAAAGCTCTCGTCGATACAAAACCGTAGCAACAAGAATCACTCAATTCTGACTTACGGTTTGAGAGTTATGGTGATTTTAATTTTGTAGGACAAAACAGTATTCTATTTGAGAGAAAATCGTGAGAGAAAAACGATTTTCAGAAAAATAGACTGAAATTTGCGGGTTTTTGGGCTTTTATAGTGTTTTCGGATTTTGGACCAAAATCGAAGATTATTTTTCCACGATCTCAAATGTGGAAACGGAATATCAAAAATCAATATAGAATAGTCGTACGGGCTTCGGGAAATAAATTGGGCCCGAAATCTGTAAATGGGCTTGTAGGCCCAAATAGCCCAAATCAACAAATGGGTACGAAAGCCCAACATACACCTCGACACGCTAATTAAAACACAAAGACTAACACATACCCACACCCTTATAGACACAGGCTCTAACTTGAAGGGTACGAAAAACTCCCGGTATTGGTCGTAGGGCTGGACAAATGCATATGCACGTTTTTTTTTTACTCGGCATTCTTCACATCTTCTTGTATATTTGGATACTTATGCATTGTGCTGATATATATAAGAAGTGATGTTATTTTGAGTTTTTGGGAATCTGTGAGTGTGAACTCGAGGTGTTACATGTTTAAGGCCGAATGGCCCGTTGTATGTGATTTGTTATCTTCGCTGCATGTGTTTGATACTCCGTTGTTTGTTGGTTATGCCGAGTACAATTTGATGCATTATTTTCATTGTGGCTGAATAATTTGAATATTATTTTGAGATGTTTGGCACCTGTTTTACAAGCTGGAAATGTTTAATTGCATGCATGGAATATATGATGAATTTTTCGATTTAATAACCCATACGTGATAAATTCACTATTTGTGTTTTGAAAACCGGACCGGACCGGCCGGTTCAACCCGATTGAACCGGACCCGGTACATGATCCGGTTTTGAACACCGGTTGAACCGATTACGGGTCAACTGGTTCGAAAACTTAAAAAAAATTAATTTTTAATAAAAATTAAACAGATAAAAAAATTTAAAAAGATAAAAATTAAGAATATTAATTTTTTTAATATGTAGTTTGATATATTAATTTTTGAAAATCAATATTATAATATTTTTAAATATATTAATTACCGGTTCAGTTTTCCGGTTCTTAAACCGGTTATTTCCGGTTACCCCTAAAACCCCTGACCCCTTAACTTCACCGGTTCGAAGACCGATCCGGTTTTTATAACCTTGCTATTTGGTCACTAACCGATCAGACCTCCCGATTTCCAGTAAGGATCCCGATGATGTTCACACCCTTTTGTAACCCTGAATGAGTGTTTTTAACCCCGGAAAGATATTTTGTAGGCACTGTACCGATTGGAATTGACGGTAAAAGCTTGATCATGTTAGGTAAATGTATGGAGTCCTTATAGAGAGGACAGTTGCTTACCTTGGAGAGGTATGGTTGGATATTTGTATGTATATTGAGTGCTGTGTGCACTATGAAGGGAAAGGCCTTACAAATGCTTCATATATATCTTACGACGTTATATCTACGTATGCTCAAAATTGAATGTGATAGCTTGTGTTTCTCCATTCAATTTTGGACAATACTGATGGTGGGGTTTTGTTTATATATATATGCTACAACTGAAAACCATCGGTAGGCTTTTAGGTAACCCTTTAGGGGGGGTTACGTGAAAGTGGTTTGTGTCCACCCCGTTATATTTTTGGCATAGTAGCCAAATATCAAAGCTGTGATTTATGAATCTCTTGTATTTATTTTCCTTATGCCGTTTGGTGTGTGCACTTAGGATGGATACATAGAAGAACATGGATTGTAATGGTTTGAATAAATGTTTGATACTATGATTTGGTTTTGTCTCCATTCCACCGTTTATGCTTATGACGCGGTAACTTCCACTAAGGTTCTTGATCTCCCCCCCCCCTTTCTATTGTTTTGTTTCATGACTAAGTTGTGAGAGATAGCTATTCAACTTCGAGGTTGCTATCTCGGTATTGGTCGTAGGGCTGGACAAATGCACATGCACGTTTTTTTTTTACTCGGCATTCTTCACATCTTCTTGTATATTTGGATACTTGTGCATTGTGCTGATATATATATAAGAAGTGATGTTATTTTGAGTTTCTGGGAATCTGTGAGTGTGGACTCAAGGTGTTACATGTTTAAGGCCGAATGGCCCGTTGTATGTGATTTGTTATCTTCGCTGCATGTGTTTGATACTCCGTTGTTTGTTGGTTATGCCGAGTACAATTTGATGCGTGCCATGTTTTGAAAAAAAAAAAATTTATATGTTGTGTATTTATTACGATTAGCGTAACAGAGTTTTACGGTTAAGCCTTGTGTAGTTCCACTTGGTCCACCAGTTGGGACAACCGGGGCTGCACGGCGGTGAGGCTCCCAGTTACCGGGTACGGGTCCTCACAGGGGTCTTTACAAACATGTTGTGAATTCTTTTTATATTCGAAGGCAAAGCAAGTTGATATGCAATAGGGCCGATCCTTTCGATCATGTCATGATGGCCAATGTAGCGAGATGCTTGCTTACCTTGCTGCTGAAAATGAAGGCACCTTTCCACGGAGAAACTTTCAGAAACACCATGTCACCCACCGAAAAATCCAACTCCCTTCGTCGATTAATTTTTCTGCCAATCTTGCACTGTCTTTAGTCTTTGTCGAATCAAATTCAGCCGCTCCATTGCTTGAACAATCAATTCCGGATTGTTAGGTGTCTCTCGCCTACTTCATTCCAGCAAATGGGAGTTCTGCAACGTCTCCTACATATTGCTTCATAAGGAGCCATACTAAGCATGGAAACTATTATTGTAAGCGAATTCCGCCAATGGTAGACATCGATCCCAGCTGGTATATTGGTCCAATACACTCGCATGACCATATCTTCAAACGTCTGAATCATTCTTTCAAATTGACCATTAGTCTGGGGATAAAATGCCGTAATGAAATTTAGTCTTGAACACAATCCATTCTGGAATTTCTCCCTAAATTGTGAAGTAAAATGAGGATCACGATCTGAAACAATGGAAACTGGCTATGACGACCCCAATTCCTAACTATTACTATTTTCTCTGATTAAGGTCATCACCGCTATGAAACCCTAATACGCCCAAATGACACCTAGGACCTATCTGAATCTCACTTACCATTAACTTCCGATTTTTATAGCATGTTTATTTCAATTTTTAACAACAATTGGAGCATGATATTGGACAAATATTCTGTTAACATACGGAGTAAATAAAACATCAGCGGAAGTCTTTAGATTAAATCATTCAGTTCATAACACACAAGTCCCACAGGAATCCAAACAATCAGCAAGAAATCCTCCAACATATTTCGGAAATAGCAAGCAAAGGAGGGATCTGAAAATAAACCAGAAAGTAGTCCAATCATTCATGTTATATGCGCAAGTAAACAAGGATCAAGTATGCAAATGTGATGCGATATCGCCCCGCCATGCAGCCTTGATCTCACACACTGGTACCATGGACAGTGGATGTACCTAAGCCTGAAAAATGGTAAAAACAACGGTATGAGATTACAAGAATCTCAGTAGGGTCACAGCATCACAAGATTTACAGAAATCCTAAACACAAATCTCCCAATTCACATTAGATCATTCCTAAACAAATAAGGGGAATCACGCAATTTAAGAATCAATTAAAAAGAGGTTATGGCCGAATGTATGGTTGAGGGAGGACTACAAACACTTTTGAAAAATCAGAGGTACACGGGCAGGTAGAACTCATCAGATTACTCTCAGCAATGAAGAAGAAAGGCCACCCCCTTCCACCTGTGTTGTCCAAGGCTTACTGCACAAAGGGTAGATGGTTATCACACAAACTAATCAGTAAGCCTATTCATCTAGTCTCGTAAGGACAAGTCGTCTTGCCACACACGGACAAGTCCTCCCAAGCCACACACAGACTAGGGCGTCCCAAATCTCGCAAGGATAAGGGCCTCCTACCTCGCAAGGACAGGGTTCCAGCCTCACAAGGACAGATATCCAGCGTGCGCATGCTGGGGTTTGCCACCCATACAACTCCCATACCAGTAAGAACCTCTCCTCTCCCTAGGAGCATTTGCGCTTACCCCGAATGACCAACGGAAAAGAATCCTGACACACAAACACGTACAAGCACACACAAGCAAGTACAATGCAAAATACCACAATAGGGTATCCTCAATCATGTCAGAACATAATCAACATATTCAATTCACATAACATATGCAACTCAGGCATTCAATACCTAACTCAGGGGTTTGATATAGCCTATAAGATCCATATCTCAATCCAAAATTTATACTCTCACTCTATAATCAAATCGAATGCAATACATTAAGGGCAGACATGTATCAAAAACATCAAGAAAATAACAGGGGTCTCTGGAAAAACCGATGAGGCGTAGATCCTACCTCTTTTGTCTCTGAACAAGAAACTACTCCTTTGACTTTATTAGGTAATTTCGAACCACCTATATTATCACCAGGCAAAGATGAAAACAAACTAAGCATGCATATTCAATAATCAATTGAATACCCTATTTCCTTACCAATTCCACTCACCAAACCTATCAGAAATCAGTGATCAGATGCTGCAGGTGCCTCCCCCTTCGATGTGTGATGTGATAGCCAGGAACTTAACAAGATTCAACCTGAATTTCTATTCCAATTAACTATGCAAATTTCATCGTTAAAAGTAGAGCATAGGACAATTTCGACTTTAAGCATAGAGTAGTTTAAAAGAAGGAAATTCATGATCATACATCATAAATAAATGCTAAGCAATCATAAAAACACGCGAAACGACAACAGAAATCAACCGAATACAAAAACTGTAGAAATCTAAAAAAAGACATAATTCCGTCGCCGATTTTCAACTTATCTTTATAGAAAGAAATACTAACTTTCTGACAAAAAACCAAAGATGTTTGGAAAGAGGATGAAGAGAGTTTTTCAAAAAGCTATTATTTTTAGGAATCCGACAAGCAATAAGTGAGTTATCCTTGTTTAAAATTTCAACGAATTTTGGCAGATATAGGGAGGTGTTAGGGTTTTAAGCTATACGATTTTTTGTGTGTTTTCTATGAATGATTTTTGTGGGGGTTGGCTTCTATTTATATAGGATGGTTATGAGATTATAATCCCTATCTACAAGGTTTAATTAAAATAAGATAATTATCAGAATTAAATTCTGTAATTATCTTCCCCTATTTTTAGGGATTTTAATCTCTAAGACAATTATCTATCTATAAGGACTTAGATTAAAGGGAATTTATGCCAGAATTAACTACCATACCACTCTTACCAATTTCGGCCATCACACATCTTTTCCTTTAGGGGCAAAATTGTCTTTTCACCTGCACTGGCTTCTGGACTTCTAGGACTCAAAATTTAGGGTCTCACATCCTCCCCTTCTTACAGGAATTTCGTCCTCGAAATTTTAATATAAGTACCTAATCAAACAGGTAAGGAAATTTTGCATGCATAGATTCCTCAGTCTCCCAAGACTGTTCCTCAATTTGGCCATTACGCCAAACAACTAGTACCATAGGCATGCTTCGACTGCGAAGCTGTCGAACTGACCGATCTAGTATAGCAACTGGCTGTATGGGATAGGATAGGTCTTTAGTAACTTCAACTGGTGGTTCTTTAAGCACATGAGCAGGATCTCGCACATACTTTTTTAACATTGAAATATGAAATACATTGTGAATCCTTTCCATATTTGGAGGTAGGGCAAGTCAGTATGCAACAGGGCCGATTCTTTCGACAATGTCATACGGACCAATGTTGCGAGGTGCTTGCTTACCTCGCTGCTGAAAACGAATGACTCCTTTCCATGGAGCGACCTTTAAAAATACTTTATCTCCTACCGCAAATTCCAGCTCCCTTCATCGATTGTCAGCGTAGCTTTTCTACCGATCCTAGGCTGTTTTTAGCCGTTGTCGGATCAAGTTCAACTGCTATGTTGCTTGATCAATCAATTCCGGATTTTCTAGGCGTCTTTCGCCTACTTCATTCCAGCAAATGGGAGTTTTGCAACGTCTCCCATATAGTGCTTCTTAGGGTGCCATAACGATGCTTGAATGAAAACTATTGTTGTAAGCAAATTCTGCCAATGGAAGGCATCGATCCCAACCGGTTTGCTGATCCAACACACTCGCTCATAGCATATCTTTGAGTGTCTGAATCGTTCTTTCTGATTGACCATCGGTCTGGGATGAAATGCTGTACTGAAATTCAATCTTGAACCCATCGCATTCTGGACTTTCTCCCAAAATCGTGAGGTGAAACGAGGGTCACGATCTGAAACAATAGAAACTGGTACTCAATGCAATCGAACAATCTCGTCCAAGTAACATACTGCCAATCTTTCTGGTGCATTTGTCACACGTATAGAAAGAAAGTGTGCAGATTTCGTCATTCGATCTAAGATCACCCAAATGGCATTGTATCCTTGCTGCGATCTAGGCAAACCAGTCACAAAATCCATTGTGACGTGCTCCCACTTCCTTTCTGGATTCGGAAGTGACTGAAGTAGACCAGCGGGTCTTTGATGTTCGATCTTTAGTTGTTGACATTCAAGGCATCGGGCAACGAATTCAGCAATGTGACATTTCATGTTTGACCACTAATACTGCTCCTTCAAATCTCGGTACATCCTAGGGTTTCCAGGATGAATAGAGAACTTCGAACTATGCGCCTCTGATAGAATAAGGTTACGAATATAAACATTTTGTGGAACACATACCCGGTTTCTGAAGACTAGTACTTTGTCATCTCGTATTCTGGCATCAACACCATCAGCAAGTTGCTTCCGAATTTCAGTAAATTTTGGATCCTCTAATTGTTGATTCCGGATTTCTTCAATTAAGGTAGGTGCGACTTCGATTCGTGACACCAACGAACCAGAAAAATCGGTGCCAAGATGTACACAGTTAGCTTTCAATTCCAACATCATTGGCAGGTAATGGGTGCGCATGTAGGCCAAAACTAATGGGGAAGGAGGATGAAACTTTCTGCTCAGGGCATTTCTCTTCGAAACTTTGCTGGCATTTCTCGTTCCATACGAATGGCTCACCCTTGCGTGTCAGTTTTGTTAATGGTCCGGCAAGCGATGAAAAATTCTCCACAAAGCGACGGTAGTATCCTGCTAAACCAAGGAAACTACAAACTTCGAACACACTTCGCGGAGGTTCCCAAGTAATCACGGTTTCAATCTTCTTTGGATCAACTAACACACCTTGGGCAGAAACAATATGGTTAAGGAAACTAACTTCGCGTAACCAGAATTCGCATTTGGAGTTCTTTGCGAACAACCGTTGATCTTTCAGGATTTTGGAGCATGATATTTGACAAATATTCTAGTAACATATGGAGTAAATAAAACATCAGCGGAAGTCTTTAGATTAAATCATTCGGTTCATAATACACAAGTCCCAGAGGGATCCAAACAATCAGCAAAAAATCTTCCAACATATTTCAGAAATAGCAAGCAAAGGAGGGATCTGAAAATAAACCAGAAAGTAATCCAATCATTCATGTTATATGGGCAAGTAAACAAGGATTAAGTATGCAAATGTGATGCGATATCGCCCCGCCATGCAACCTTGATCTCACACACTAGTACCACGGACAGTGGACGTAACTAAGTTCGAAAAATGGTAAAAACAACGGTATGAGATTACAAGAATCTCAGTAGGGTCACAGCATCATAAGATCTACAGAAATCCTAAACACAAATCTCATAAATTCACATTAGATCTGTAAGACCCCGAATTTTGAGTCCTAGAAGTCCAGAAGTCAGTGCAGGTGAAAAGACGATTTTGCCCCTGAAGAGAAGGATGTGTGATAGCCGAAATTGGTAAGATTGTTCAGTAAATAAATTTGCTTCTGATTCCTTTCGATTTAGGTCCTTGTAGATGGGTAATAGCTTTAGGAACCATCCTTTAAGGTAGATAGTTGCCTTAGAGATTAAGTCCCTAAAAATAGGGAAGGTAATTTAAGAGTTTTGGTTATTTAGTGAATTATATTGGATTGATAGATTGATTAAAAGTATAGACATAATTCTACACTCATTGCATATAAATAGGAAGCCAACCCCAAAAAATTTTCCCCTAAAACCTTACAAAATTCGTATAGGCTTAAAACCCTATACCTTCCATTAGCCGTCAGAATTTGATGAAACGTTAAACCAGCATAACTCCCTCATAGTTCATTGGATCTCTGCGAATAATAGCTTGTTGGAAATCTCTCTTCATCCTCTTTCCAACCATCTTTTGTTTTCCGTCAGGAGGTTAGTATTTCTTTGTCTAATGGTACTTTGAAAATCGGTGGCGAAATTAGGTTTTCGCCAAATCTTCTTGAACTTCAAAATAGCATAACTTTCTACTCGTTTGTTGGAATCTTGCAAATAATATCTCGTTGGAAAGCTCTTTTCATCCTCTTTCCAACCCTATATTAATCGCAGCTTGGATGTAAATACTTCGTTGTTTAGGTTAAGATGAAATCGTCCTATGCCAAACTTTTAGCAAAAGGTTTTGCATAGTTAATTGGAATGGTAAATTCAGGTTGAATCTTGATAAGTTCCTGGCTATCACATCACACATCAAAGGGGGAGACACCTGCGACTTCTGATCACTGGTTTTCTGATAGGTTTGGTGAGTGGTACTGGTAAGGAATAGGGTATACAATTGATTTTTGGGATATGCATGCTTAGTTTGTTTTGTCTTTGTCTGGTGATGATTTAGGTTGTTCAGATTTACTTAATAAAGGCAAAGGAGTAGCTTCTTGTTCAGAGACAAGAGAGGTAGGATCTATGCCTCATCGGTTTCTCCAGAAAACCCCTGCTCTTTTATTTGATGTTTTTTTGTTACCTGCCTTTGTTGTATTGTTTGTGATTGGATTGTAGGGTGTGAATATGCAATCCGGAATAAGATATGAATCTCCTAGACTATATCGAACCCCTGAGTTAGGAATTGAATGCTTGGGATGCTATTGTTATATGAATTGGATGTGTTGATTGTTTCCTGACATGATTGAGGATACCCCGTTGTGGTATTATGCTTTGTACTTGCCTGTGTGTGCTTGTACGTGTTTGTGTGTCAGGATCCTGTTCCGATGGCCACGCAGGGTAAGAACTGATGCTCCTAGGGAGAGGAGAGGTTCTTATCGATTTATGGGAGGTGTATGGGTGTTGAACCAGCAAGCTAGCGCTGGATATCTGTCCTTGCGAGGCCGGATCCCTGTCTTGCGAGACAGGAAGCCCTTATCTTGCAAGATTTGGGGATGCCCTGGTTGCGACTAAGGGAAGACTTGTTCCATGAGGGGCTAGTCGATTTATCCTTGCGAGGATAAGGTGAAAGGCTTACTGATTAGTTTGTGTGTTAACCATCTACCCTTTGTGCAGTAAGTCTTGGACAACACAGGTGGAAGGGGATGGCCTTTCTTAATCATTGTCGAGGGCAATTCTAATGTGCTTCACCTGCCTGTGTACTTCTGACCTTTCAGAAGTGTTTGTAGTCCTCCCACAAATCTCGGCCTTAACCTCTTTTGGTTTATTGTTGAATTGCGTGATCCCTTTAGTTGATTAGGGAATTATCTTATATGAATTGGGAGATTTGTGTTTAGGGATTCTGTAGATCTTATGATGCTACGACCCTACTGAGATTCTTGTAATCTCAAACTGTTGTTTTTACCATTTTTTTCAGGCTTAGGTACATCCTCTATTCGTGGTACCAGTGTGTGAGATCAAGGCTGCACGGCGGGGCGATATCACATCACAAATACTACTTGTTACTTGCGCAAATAACTTAAAAAATTGGACATTGTTCTGGTTTATTTTTAAGCATTCGTTTGGCTTGCTATTTCCGAACTTGATTGATGAATTTCTTGCTGATTATTTGGATCCCTATGGGACTTGTGTGTTATGAACCCAATGGATTGATTTAAGACTTCCGCTGATGATATTATTTACTCCTTATGTTACCAGAATATGTGTCCAGTATCATGCTCCAATTGATTGATAAGCAACAAAATAAACAAGATTAAAATCGGTATCATATGAGTAGCCTTGTGAAATTCTAATAGGTCTTAGGTGTCGTTGAGACTTATTTGGGTTTCACGGTGGTAATGACCTTAATCGGAGCAATGAATAATGGTTTAGGAATTGGGGTCGTTACAAGATCATTCTTAAACAACTAAGGGGGATCATGCAATTCAAGAATCAATTAAAAAGAGGTTAGGGCTGAATCTATGGTTGAGGGAGGACTACAAACACTTCCGAAAAATCAGAAGTACACAAGCAGGTAGAACTCATCAGATTACTCTCATCAATGAAGAAGAAAGGCCATCCCCTTCCACCTGTGTTGTCCAAAGCTTACTGCACAAAGGGTAGATGGTTAACACACAAACTAATCAGTAAGCCTATTCATCTTGCCTCGCAAGGACAAGTCATCTTGCCTCGCAAGGACAAGTCGTCTTGCCACACACGGATAAGTCCTCCCAAGCTACACACGGACTTGGGCATCCCAAACCTCGCAAGGATAAAGGCTTCCTGCCTCTCAAGGACAGGGTTCCGACCTCGCAAAGACAGATATCCAGCGCGCACATGCTGAGGTTTGCCACCCATACAACTCCCATACCAGTAAGAACCTCTCCTCTCCTTAGAAGCATCAGTGACTACCCCGAATGGCCACCGGAAATGGATCCTAACACACAAACACGTACAAGCACACATAGGCAAGTACAAATCATAATACCACAACAGGGTATCCTCAATCATGTCAGAACACAATCAACATATTCAATTCACATAACATATGCAACTCAGACATTCAATACCTAACTCAGGGGTTCAATATAGCCTATGAGATTCATATCTCAATCCGAAATTCATACTCTCACACTATAATCAAATCGCATGCAATATAACAAGGGTAGGTATAAAAAACATCAAGAAAATAATAGGGGTCTCTGGAGAAACCGATGAGGCGTAGGTCCTACCTCTCTTGTCTATGAACAAGAAGCTACTCCTTTGACTTTATTAGGTAATTTTGAACCATCTATATTATCACCATGGAAAGACGAAAACAAACTAAACATGCATATTCAATAATCAATTGAATACCCTATTTCCTTACCAATTCCACTCACCAAACCTATCAGAAACCAGTGATCAGATGCTTCAGGTGCCTCCTCCTTAGATGTGTGATGTGATAGCTAGGAACTTATCAAGATTCAACCTGAATTACCATTCCAATTAACTATGCAAATTTCGTTGCTAAAAGTAAGGCATCGGACAATTTTGACTTTAAGAATAGAAAAGTTTAAAAGAAGGAAATTCATGATCATACATCATGAATAGATGATAAGAAATCATAAGAACATTCGAAATGGCAACAGACATCAACCGAAGACAAAAACTGTAGAAATCTAAAAGAAAGACCTAATTCTGTCACCGATTTTCAATTTATATTTAGAGAAACAAATACTAACCTCCTGACAAAAAACCAAAGATTGTTAGAAAAAGGATGAAGTGAGCTTTCCAACAAGCTTTTATTTGCTGGAATCCGACAAGCAATGAGTGAGTTATGCTGGTTTAAAGTTTCAACGAATTTTGGCAGATATAGGGAGGTGTTAGGATTTTAGGCTATTCGATTTTTTGTGTGTTTTCTATGAATGATTTTTGTGGGGGTTGGCTTCTATTTATATAAGATGGTTATGAGATTATAATCCCTATCTTCATGGCTTAATTAATTTAAGATAATTATCAGAATTAAATTCTATAATTATTTTTCCCTATTTTTAGGGATTTTAATCTCTAAGGAAATTATCTATCTATAAGGACTTAGATTAAAGGAAATTTACACCAGAATCAACTACCATACCACTCTTACCATATTCAGCCATCACACATCCTTTCCTTCAGGGATAAAATCGTCTTTTCACCTGCACTGGCTTCTGGACTTCTAGGACTCAAAATTTGGGGTCTCACACTGGCACTCTATGCAATCGAACAATCTCGTCCATATAACGAACAGCCAATTTCTCAGGTGTGTTTGTCACACAAACAGGAAGGAAGTGTGCAGATTTCGTCAGTCGATTCATGATCACCCAAATACTCGATGACATGTAGGCAAACCGGTCTCAAAGTCCATCGTAACATGCTCCCACTTCCATTCTGGAATCGGAAGTGGCTGAAGCAAACTGACGGGTCTTTGATGCTCGATTATTACTTGTTGACATACGAGGCATCGGGAACAAACTCAGCAATGTGGCGCTTCTTTTTTGGTGACCAATACTACTCCTTTAAATCTTGGTACATCTACTAGCAACCAGGATGGATAACGAACTTTGAGCTATGCAGCTCAGACAAAATCAGATTGCGAATATCAATATCTTATGGTATACATACTCAATTTTTTAAGACAAGAACTCCATCATCTCACACTCTTAAATCACGAGCTTTGGCATCAATACCATTAGATAGTTGCGTCCAAATTTTGGCCAAACTTGGATCTTCTGATTGCTGATTCCGGATTTTGTGTGACCTTGAATTTTGAGTCCTAGAAGTCCAGAAGCCAGTGCAGGTGAAAAGACCATTTTTCCTTTAAAGAAAAGAATATGTGATGGCCAAAATTGGTAAGAAATATTTAGTAATTAATTTTGATTTTAATTCTCTTTAATCTAGTTCTTTATAGGTTGATAATTACCTTAGAAATTAAAATCCCTAAAATTAAGGGAGATAATGACAGAATTTAATTCTGATAATTATCTTACTTTAATCAAGCCTTTAAAATAGAGATTTTAATCCCATAACCACCTTATATAAATAGAAATTCAGCCACACAAAAATCTTATATAGAAAATACACAAAATTCGTAAAACCTAAAAAACCTTACACCTCCCAATTTCTGCCGAAATCCGCTGGAACTTCAAACAAGCACAACTCTCTCATCCTTCATCGGATTCCAGCAAATAATAGCTTATTGGAAAGCTCTCTTCATTATTTTTCCAAGAATATATGGATTTTTGTCTGAAGGTTAATTTTTTTTGTCAAAAATTAAATCATATTTTGACAGAATTGCCAAAATCTGCTTGAACTTCAAAATAGTTTAACTCTCTCGTCCTTTGTCAGATTCCTAAGAATAATAGCTTTCTGGAAAGCTCTCTTCATCCTCTTTCCAACCATTATTTATGTTTCGTTTGAAGGTTAGTTTTTCTTTGTCGAAAGTTAAATCGTGTTTCAGCGGGATTAGGTTTCAAGATTGTGTGATTCTGTCTTCAATTGATTTCTGTTGTTGTTCCTCTTGTTCTTATGATTATTTGGCATCCATTCATGTTATAAAATCATGAATTCATCCTTTTAATCTTTTCTATACATGAAATCAGTATATCCTACCCTTGCATTATTGTTGCCTATCTTGATCAATTGATTAACATATTGGATTCCGATCTTGTTTCTTTTGATTGTATAAGTTATAAACACTTAATCCTTCTTTGTTAACATGAAATTGTAATCCTTACACCTTGCTAACATGAAATCACAAATTATCTTGTGTCCTATGCTTAGTGCCGAAATATACATAGTTAAATTGGGGTGGTAATTCAGGTTAAATCTTGTTAAGTTCTTGGCTATCACATCACACATCCAAAGGAAAGGCACCTGCGGCATCTAACCACTGGTTTCTGATAGGTTTAGTGAGTGGAATTGGTAAGGAAATAGGGTACTTACTTGGTTATTGAGTATGCATGCTTAGTTTGGTTTTGTCTTTGCCTTGTGATGCTACTAGAGGTGGTTCGGAATTATTAAATAAAGGAAAAGGAACAGCTTTTTGTTCTGAGACAAGAGAGGAAGGATCTATGCCTTATCGGTTTCTCCAGATATCCCTGTTGTTTGTTTGTTATTTTCGATACCTGCCCTTGTTATTATTGCATGCGAATTGATTGTAGGATATGTGCATGAATTGTGGATTGAGATATGAATCCTATAGGCCATACCGAACCCTTGAGTTAGGTTTTCAGTGCCTGAATTGCATATATTTGTATTCTGACATGATTGAAGATACCCTGTTTTGGTATTATGCTTTGTACTTGCTTGTGTGTGCTTGTAAGTGTTTGTGTGTCAGCATCCTATTTCGATGGCCATTCGAGGTAAGCGCTAATGCTCCTTGGGAGATGGGAGGCTCTTACAGGTATGGGAGTTGTATAGGTGGCAATCCCCAGCATGCGCGTGCTGGAAGCCTTGTCCTTGTGTAGCTTGGATGCCTGGTCCTTGTGTGGCATGGATGTCTCGTCCTTGTGTGGCAGGATGAATAGGTTTGTTGATTAGCTTGTGTGCTAACCTTTTAACCTTTGTGCAGTAAACCTTGGACAACACAGGAGGAAGGGGATAACCTTTCTTTCTTTCTAATGTCGCGAGTAATCTGATGAGTTTTACCTGCCTGTGTACTTCTGATTTTTGGAAGTGTTGTACTCCACCTTCAGCCTTAGTTTCGGTCCTATCCCTTTGATTGATTCTTGAATTACGTGATACCCATGGTTGTGTAGGGATGATCTTGTAACGACCCCAATTCCTAACTATTAATAATTGCTCCCATTAAGGTCATTACCGCCGTGAAACCCAAATAAGCCTAAATGACACCTAAGACCCATTTGAATCCCACCAGGCTACTCTTAAATTTCTGATTTTAAGCTTGTTAATCTTATTGCTTATCAATAATTGGAGCATGATATTGGACACATGTTCTGGTATCATACGGAGTAAATAAAACATCAGCGGAAGTCTTAAATTAAATCAATCATTGGGTTCATAACACACAAGTCCCTTAAGGATCCAACAAATCAACAAGAAATCTTCCAACAAGTTTCGGAAATAGCAAGCAAGGATGAGAGCTCAAAATAAACCAGAAAGTTGTCCAATCATTCATGTTATATGCACAAGTAACAAGTATGAAAATATGATGCGATATCGCCCCGCCGTGCAGCCTTGATCCCACACACTGGTACCACCAACAGAGGATGTACCTAAGCCTGAAAAATGGTAAAAACAACGGTATGAGATTACAAGAATCTCAGTAGGGTCGCAGCATCATAAGATCTACAGAATCCCTAAACACAAATCTCCCAATTCACATAAGATCATTCCCTAAACAACTAAAGGGATCACACAATTCAACAATAGACCAAAAGAGGTTAAGGCCGAGATTATGGCTGCGGGAGGACCACACTTCCGAAAGTTCAGAAGTACACAGGCAGGTGAAATACAACAAAATCGCTCTCAATGTAGAAGAAAGGCCATCCCCTTCCACCTGTGTTGTCCAAGACTTACTGCACAAAGGGTAGATGGTTAACACGCAAGCTAAACAGTAACTCTTTCACCTTATCCTCGCAAGGATAAGTCGACTAGCCCCACATGGACAAGTCTTCCCTAGTCACATACCTACTAGGGCATCCCAAAACCCGCAAGATAAGGGCTTCCTGTCCCGCAAGACAGGGATCCGGCCCCGCAAGGACAGATATCCAGCGTGCACTTGCTGGTTCACCTCCCATACAACTCCCACAAATCGGTAAGTACCTCTCCTCTCACTAGGAGCATTAGTACTTACCCTGCCTGGCCAGTGAAAAAGGATCCTGACACACAAACACGTACAAGCACACACAGGCAAGTACAAAGCATAATACCACAACAAGGTATCCTCAATCATGTCAGGAAACAATCAACACAGCCAATTCATATAACAATAGCATCCCTAGGCACTCAATTCCTAACTCAGGGGTTCGATATAGCCTAGGAGATTCATATCACATTCCGGATTTCATATTCACACCCTACAATCCAATCACAAACAAATACAATAAGGGCAGGTAACAAAAACATCAGATAAGAGCAGGGGTTTCTGGAGAAACCGATGAGGCATAAATCCTACCTCTCTTGTCTCTGAACAATAAGCTAATCATTTTCCTTTATTAAGTAAATCCGAACCACCTATAATATCACCAGGCAAAGACAAGAACAAACTAAGCATGCATATTCAATAGTCAATTGAATACCCTATTTCCTTACCAATAACACTCACCAAACCTATCAGAAAACCAGTGATAAGATGTTTCAGGTGCCTTCCCCTTGGATGTGTGATGTGATAGCCAGGAACTTATCAAGAATCAACCTGAATTTACCATTCCAATTAACTATGCAAATCCTGTCGCTAAAAGTAGGGCATAGAACGATTTCGTCTCAACCTAAAATAATGAAGTATTTACATCCAAGCTGTGATTTATATATTGTTGGAAAGAGAATAAATAGAGCTTTCCAACGACATATTATTTGCAAAATTCCAAAAAACAAGTAGAAAGTTATGCTATTTTGAAGTTCAAGAAGATTTGGCGAAAACCTAATTCCGCCGCCGATTTTCAAAGTAACTTTAGACAAAGAAATACTAACCTCCTGACAAAAACCAAAGGATGGTTGGAAAGAGGATGAAGAGAGATTTCCAACAAGCTATTACTCGCAGAGATCCAACGAACGATGAGTGAGTTATGCTGGTTTGAAGTTTCTGTAAATTATGGTGGCTATAGGGAAGTATAGGGTTTTAAAGCCTATACGAAATTTGTAGGTTTTCTGTAACGTCCCCAATTCCTAAACCATTATTCATTGCTCCGATTGAGGTCATTACCGCCGTGAAACCCAAATAAGCCTCAAAGACACCTAAGACCTCTTAGAATTTCACAAGGCTACTCATATGATACCGATTTTTAATCTTGTTTATTTTGTTGCTTATCAATCAATTGGAGCATGATACTGGACACATATTCTGGTAACATACGGAGTAAATAAAATCATCAGCGGAAGTCTTAAATCAATCCATTGGGTACACACAAGTCCCATAAGGATCCAAATAATCAGCAAGAAATTCATCAATCAAGTTCGGAAATAGCAAGCCAAAAGAATGCTTAAAAATTAAACCAGAACAATGTCCAATCTTTCAAGTTATTTGCGCAAGTAACAAGTAGTATTTGTGATGCGATATCGCCCCGCCGTGCAGCCTTGATCTCACACACTGGTACCACGAATAGAGGATGTACCTAAGCCTGAAAAATGGTAAAAAAACAACAATATGAGATTACAAGAATCTCAGTAGGGTCGCAGCATCATAAGATCTACAGAATCCCTAAACACAAATCTCCCAAATTCACATAAGATCATTCCCTAAACAACTAAAGGGGTCACGCAATTCAATAATAAACCAAAAGAGGTTAAGACCGAGATTATGGTTGAGCGAGGACCACACTTCCGAAAATTCAGAAGTACACAGGCAGGTGAAATACAACAAAATCACACTCAATGATGATGAAAAGGCCATCCCCTTCCACCTGTGTTGTCCAAGACTTACTGCACAAAGGGTAGATGGTTAACACACAAACTAATCAGTAAGCCTTTCACCTTATCCTCGCAAGGACAAGTCGACTAGCCCCACATGGGCAAGTCTTCCCTTAGCCGCAACTAGGGCATCCCCAAATCCCGCAAGATAAGGGCTTCCTGTCCGGCAAGACAGGGATCCGGCCCCGCAAGGACAGATATCCAGCGCTCACTTGCTGGTTCAACACCCATATACCTCCCATAAATCGATAAGAACCTCTCCTCTCCCTAGGAGCATCAGTTCTTACCCTGCGTGGCCACCGGGAACAGGATCCTGACACACAAACACGTACAAGCACACACAGGCAAGTACAAAGCATAATACCATAACAGGGTATTCTCAATCTCGTCAAGAAATAATCAACACATCCAATTCATATAACAATAGCATCCCAGGCACTCAATTCCTAACTCATAGGTTCTATACAACCTAGGAGATTCATATCTCCTTCTGGATTTCATATTCTCTCCATATAATCCAATCACAAACAATACAACAAAGGCAGGTAACAAAAACATTAGATAAGAGCGGGGGTTTCTGGAGAAACCGATGAGGCATAGATCCTACCTCTCTTGTCTCTGAACAAGAAGCTACTCCTTTGCCTTTATTAAGTAAATCTGAACCACCTAAATCATCACCAAGCAAAGACAAAACAAACTAAGCATGCATATCCCAAAACTCAATTGTATACCCTATTCCTTACCAGTACCACTCACCAAACCTATCAGAAAACCAGTGATCAGATGTTGCAGGTGCCTTCCCCTTGGATGTGTGATGTGATAGCCAGGAATTTATCAAGATTCAACCTGAATTTACCATTCCAATTAACTATGCAAAACCTATTGCTAAAAGTAGGGCATAAGACGATTTCGTCTCGACCCAAAACAACGAAATATTTACATCCAAGCTGTGATTAATATAGGGTTGGAAAGAGGATGAAAAGAGCTTTCCAACGACATATTATTTGCAAGATTCTGACAAACGAGTAGAGAGTTATGCTATTTTTAAGTTCAAGAAGATTTGGCGAAAACCTAATTCGGCCGCCGATTTTCAAAGTAACATTAGACAAAGAAATACTAACCTCCTGACGGAAAACAAATGATGGTTGGAAAGAGGATGAAGAGAGCTTTCCAACAAGCTATTATTCGCAGAGATCCAATGAACGATGAGGGAGTTATGCTGGTTTAAAGTTTCAGAAAATTCTGACGGCTAATGGGAGGTATAGGGTTTTAAGCCTATACGAATTTTGTAAGGTTTTAGGGGACAAATTTGTGGGGTTGGCTTCCTATTTATATTCAATGAGTGTAGCATTATGTCTTCCTATTTAAGCTGTCGAATTGACCGGTCTAGTATGGCAACTGGCTGTACGGGATAGGATAGATCTTCTTCAACTTCTACTGGCGGTTCTTTAAGCACATGAGCAGAATCTCGCATATACTTTCTTAGCATTGATACGTGAAATACATTGTGAATTCTTTCCATATTTGGAGATAGTGCAAGTCGGTATGCAACAGGGCCGATTCTCTCCACAACGTCATAAGGACCAATGTAGCGAGGTGTTAGTTTACCTCGCTGCTGAAAACGAAGGACTCCCGCTACCTTCAAAAACACCTTGTCTCCTACCGCAAATTCCAGCTCCCTTCGTCGATTGTTGGCGTAGCTTTTCTGCCGATCTTGTGCTGCTTTTAACCTTTGACGAATCAAGCTCAATTGTTCTGTTGCTTGGTCAATTAATTCTGGATTGTCTAGGCGTCTCTCGCCTACTTCATTCCAGCAAATAGGGGTTCTGCAATGTCTCCCATAAAGTGCTTCATAGGGTGCCATACCGATGCTTACATGAAAGCTATTGTTGTAAGCAAATTCCGCCAATGGTAAGCTTCGATCCCAGCCGGTTTGCTGGTCTAATACACTCGCACGTAGCATATCTTCAAGTGTTTGAATTGTCCTTTCTGATTGACCATCGGTTTGGGGATGAAATGCTGTACTGAACTTCAATTTCGAATCCAATGCATTCTGGAGTTTCTCCCAAAATCGTGAAGTGAAACGAGGGTCACGATCTGAAACAATAGAAACTGGTACTCCATGCAAACGAACAATCTCATCCAAGTAACGAATTGCCAATTTTTTTGGTGTATCTGTCACACGTATAGGAAGAAAGTGTGCAGATTTCGTCAGTCGATCCACGATCACCCAAATAGCATTGTATCCTCGCTGTGATCTAGGCAAACCGGTAACAAAATCCATTGTGATGTGCTCCCACTTCCATTCTGGAATCGGAAGTGACTGAAGTAAACCAGCAGGTCTTTGATGTTCAATTTTTACTTGTTGACATACGAGACATCGAGCAACAAATTCAGCAATATGTCGTTTCATGTTAGGCCTACCAATACTGGCCCTTCAAATCTCGGTACATCTTTGTGCTTCCAGGATGAATAGCAAACTTCGAACTATGCGCCTCTGATAGAATAAGGTTACGAAGATCAGCATTTTGTGGAACACATACCCGGTTTCTGAAGACTAGAACTTCGTCATCTCGTATTCTGAAATCACGAACTATAGCATCAACACCATCAGCAAGTTGCTTCCGAATTTCAGCAAGCTTCAGATCCTCCAATTGTTGATTCCGGATCTCCTCAATTATGGTAGGTGCGACTTCAATTCGTGCTAGCAACGAACCAGAGAAATCGGTGCCAAGACACACACGATTAGTTTTCAATTCCAACATCATTGGCAAGTAATGAATGCGCATATACGCCAGAATTGATGGGGAAGGTGAATGACACTTTCGGCTCAGGGCATCAGCCACAACATTCGATGATCAAATCGTAGTCCTTAATTAATTCCATCCATTTTCGTTGCCTCATATTCAACTCTTTCTGTGTAAGGAGGTACTTCAGGCTTTTGTGATCAGTAAAGATTCGACACGTCTCGCCGTATAGATAATGTCGCCATATTTTTAAAGCAAAGACCACGGCTGCAAGTTCTAGATCATGTGTAGGGTAGTTCATCTCGTGTGGTCGCAATTGCCTTGAAGCGTAGGCAATGACTTTCCCATCTTGCATCAATACACATCCAAGTCTGGATTTCGATGCGTCGCTGTAAACCACATATTCTTTTCCGCAAATAGGTAAGGTAAGGATAGGTGCAGAAACTAACCGATTCTTTAGCTCGTCGAAACTTTGCTGGCACTTTTCATTCCATACGAACAGCTCACCCTTGCGTGTCAGTTTTGTCAATGGCCCGGCAAGTGATGAAAAATTTTCCACAAAGCGACGGTAGTAACCTGCTAATCCAAGGAAACTACGAACTTCAAACACACTTCGCGGAGGTTCCCAAGCAGTCACGGCTTCAATCTTCTTTGGATCAACAAACACACCTTGGGCGGAAACAATATGGCCAAGGAAACTAACCTCACGTAACCAGAATTCGCATTTTGAGTATTTGGCAAACAATCGCCGGTCCTTCAGAATTTGAAGCACAAGCCGCAAGTGCATAACATGATCCTCTTCCGACTTTGAGTAAATCAGAATGTCGTCGATGAAAACGATCACAAATTTATCCAGGAATTCGCGGAACACACGATTCATCAAGTCCATAAACACAGCTGGTGCATTGGTCAAACCGAATGGCATAACCAGAAATTCATAGTGGCCATATCGCGATCTGAACGCGGTCTTCGGAATATCAGCATCACGAAATTGATGGTGACCAGATTTGAGATCAATCTTGGAGAATACCGCTGCCCCTTGGAGTTGGTCAAATAAATCATCAATGCGTGGCAAGGGATATTTGTTCTTCACGGTCACGCGGTTCAGCTGTCGATAATCAATGCACAATCGCAGCGAACCATCTTTCTTTTTCACGAACAGCACAGGTGCTCCCCACGGTGACACACTAGGTCGAATAAAACCACGATCCAGCAAATCTTCCAATTGCGTCTTCAGTTCCTTCATTTCCGCAGGAGCCATACGATACGGAGGAATGGAAATCGGATTTGTACCTGGCGCAAGCTCAATGCCGAATTCTACTTCTCTTGCTGGTGGCAATCCGGCTATGTCTTCTGGAAATACTTCCGGAAATTCACAAACCACAGGAACAGAATTCAGATCTGAAGATTCTTTAGAAATATCCTGTACATGCGCAAGGTACGCTGTACATCCTTTGTTGATTAATCGCTCCGCCTTAAGCCAGGAAATCATGCAAGTTGGCACAACTCGCCTAAGTGCTATCCCAAAGGAGTTAGAACCGCAATAGGAGGAGTCAAGGGAGATAGAGGATGATCCGTGCTAAGTGCTATCCTTTGACTCATGAACGATCTATTTGCTCCTGGATCAAATAAGACTTTAGCGTTTTGAGAAAAGACTGAAATAGTACCTGTCACCACATCAGGACTAGCCTCGGCATCAGTCAAAGTAAAGAGCCTTGTTGGTCTTGGTTGCGCTTCACTTGTGGATCCATTGGGTGGCCTTCCTGGTGCGCGTGCTGGTAGTCTAGAGGGATTGACATTCCCACCTCGGCTGGTGTTGGGTACCCCTGGGATTTACCGTTTTGGACAATCGGCCTGAATATGTCCCATCTCGCCACAGTTGAAACATCTTCGTTGCGGAAACTGCCACGAAGATCCATTGTAATTGGAACCAGAAAAGTTCCTCCTGTTGGTGTTCCCATTGCCATTGATCTGCGGAGGATGAGACCGTAAGGGATAAGGTCCCCTTCTTCGGTTGAACTTTGAATCACGCCTATAAGATCCGCCACTAGTAGCTGCGGGTGGCTTCCTGGTTTGCACGATCTTTTCAGCTTCGGTTGCGGCAGTTATTAGTTCTTGCAAATTCTGCACTGGTGTCGTACCGACGATGGTTTTGAGTTCGACACTCAACCCATCCTGAAATCGTCTTGCCAGCTGGTACGATGTACGATCTTCTTCAGGTGCAAAGCGGGACAACTCCCTCAACACCTTCTCATATTCCAGCACCGAACGGGTGCCTTGTTCAAGTTTGTAAAATGCCTGCCGCTGCTCACTTTTATGGAATCTCGTATAAAATCTTTCATCAAATTCATACCGGAATTCTTCCCATGTCAGCAAGCGATCGTCGAATCGCAAGCTAACCGATGTCCACCAAGTGAGGGCTTCTCCCTCAAGTAAGAATGTAGCAATGGAAACCTTGTCGTCATCAGAGATTCGCAGGAACAAGGATACTCGGCATAAGGTATCTATCCACTCCCGAGCGGCTGCGGCTCCAGCTAAACCACCGAAGTCTTTACATCCAAGTTAGTCGAGCTTCCTTCAGCAATTTTGTAATCATAACGGGAAGTCACTCTGTCTCCTTATGTTGCGCCGGGTGTACAGGTTCAAGTGGTGGAATAGGTCCTGGTGTAGGCGCAGGAGCACTCTGAAATTGCGCCTCCATTCGCTGCTGGTTTGCAGCAATTCCTTGTATCACGTTTAAGATCTGTGCCATGACAGGGTCAATGCCTGGTGCGACTGGTGCCTCAGGTTGGTTTTCGGACTCTGCTTGCCCTTCCTGCTCATTTTGTGCATTTGGTTCCTCTTGCTCAACAGGTTGCTATTCGTTCTGAATCTCAAACCTACCCCTTTGGTCCCTTTGTTGCCTCGAGTGTGCCATACTACACAAGTGTACGATTGTTACTCAAACAAACACTAAATACGATACTAGGAATAGGAGTGGTACCTGGTGGAGAGGCATGCACCGGACGATACGCATATGCTGGAAAATAATATACAAATTTCGAAAATCATATGCACACATGCTATGCACATTCCGCAATAATATTAACACGCAAAGAAATCATAACAAACATCACACAACTATAGTTACACACATCATCCATATTCGGCAATACACATAATCACTCACATGCATATTCTTTCGGTAATGACAAGAAACATAGCTAATCATCCACTCAGACATAGTAAAGCATACTAAAGATAAACATTCGACACAACTGCTATTATTATTGCCCTCCTTTAAATCCCGTGTTATCTCTAATTCCTTTTCAGTTTTAGTCCCTAAGTGAGTGAGTGTGTGCCCATGTTCTTACCTGCAATCACCTGCAATCACCAAAATTAACAACTAAGTCAGCAAATAACAAGTTATAAACCTAAACCATGCTCCGTTACCACACTTGTAACGACCCCAATTCCTAAACCATTATTCATTGCTCCGATTGAGGTCATTACCGCCGTGAAACCCAAATAAGCCTCAAAGACACCTAAGACCTCTTAGAATTTCACAAGGCTACTCATATGATACCGATTTTTAATCTTGTTTATTTTGTTGCTTATCAATCAATTGGAGCATGATACTGGACACATATTCTGGTAACATACGGAGTAAATAAAATCATCAGCGGAAGTCTTAAATCAATCCATTGGGTTTATAACACACAAGTCCCATAGGGATCCAAATAATCAGCAAGAAATTCATCAATCAAGTTCGGAAATAGAAAGCCAAATGAATGCTTAAAAATTAAACCATAACAATGTCCAATCTTTCAAGTTATTTGCGCAAGTAACAAGTAGTATTTGTGATGCGATATCGCCCCGCCGTGCAGCCTTGATCTCACACACTGGTACCACGAATAGAGGATGTACCTAAGGCTGAAAAATGGTAAAAAAACAACAATATGAGATTACAAGAATCTCAGTAGGGTCGCAGCATCATAAGATCTGTAGAATCCCTAAACACAAATCTCCCAAATTCACATAAGATCATTTCCCTAAACAACTAAAGGGATCACTCAATTCAACAATAAACCAAAAGAAGTTAAGGTCGAGATTATGGTTGAGGGAGGACCACACTTCCGAAAATTCAGAAGTACACAGGCAGGTGAAATACAACAAATTCACACTCAATGATGAAGAAAAGGCCATCCCCTTCCACCTGTGTTGTCCAAGACTTACTGCACAAAGGGTAGATGATTAACACACAAACTAATCAGTAAGCCTTTCACCTTATCCTTGCAAGGACAAGTCGACTAGCCCCACATGGGCAAGTCTTCCTTTAGCCGCAACTAGGGCATCCCCAAATCCCGCAAGATAAGGGCTTCCTGTCCCGCAAGAACCTAGATCTAAAAGAATTTGAAACAGAATTAACTACTAAACAATCTTACCAATTTCGGCCATCACATATCCTTTCCTTCAGGGGCAAAATCGTCTTTTCACCTGCACTGGCTTCTGGACTTCTAAGACTCAAAATTCAGGGTCTTACATTCTCCCCTCCTTATAAGAATTTCGTCCTCGAAATTTGTAACATAAATACCTAATCAAACAAGTAAGGAAATTTTGCATGCATAGATTCCTTAGTCTCCCAAGACTGCTCCTGAATTTGGCCATTACGCCAAACAACTCGTACCATAGGCACGCTTCGACTGCGAAGCTGTCGAACTGACCGGTCTAGTATGGCAACTGGCTGTACGGGATAGGATAGGTCTTTAGCAACTTCAACTGACAGTTCTTTAAGCACATGAGCAGGATCTCGCATATACTTTCTTAGCATTGTAATGCGAAATACATTGTTTTCATTTGCTTAATTAATATCAGGTAGTTCTCCATCTTTTGAGTCATCAAAAGTCTCAATCTGGTCATTGCCCAACACGTATCCATCTTTATAACTTAAGCCTTTCTCTGGAAAATCTTCAATAGAATTCCTTCTTTAGTTGTTCTCGTCAACACATCCTTGAAAATATCAGTAATTCTTTTGTAAATCAGCCTCTGAAAATCTCCTGGCGTCAATGATTTTCAGAATTCAGAAGGTCGAATTCTAACTCTTCTCCAGGGAATCCATCAGGAATTTCTTTTCCAAGTCGCGGGCTCAGCAGACCATTGCTTTTGGACACAACTGGAAGACTTTTCTGGGTATCTCCAGCTTGTATGTTAAGAGCTTAGCATACTGGTTTAAGAGATGGAACATATAATCATACATATAGTCCAACTTCAACTTCTTTTGAATGAACTCACTCGCTGCATTTCCCATAGCCTGTGCCTTTTCCTTGTGAGAGTTACCCCAGTCAACAGCAAATTTTATAGATCTACATTTATCAGTTTCCTTGACAGGCCAATAATGGACCTTGGGTATCAAGCTTCTTGTGAAGAAATCGTAGTACTGGGGTTTAACGAGCAAAGTCATGGAATCATAGGCAAGGATATACTTCTCGCTTCACTGACCATGCAGACCCTTCAATATAGATCTTGTATCGGTAATTGCATTGGTTGACCAAGTCTGACTCCTTGTAGCCTTGCTGTGATTCTCGAATCCAATCCTGAGCAAACACCCAAGCATTCCAGTCCTGAGTTGGGGTAAATCCAAGCTTGCTGTTATTAGACGAACCCACATCAGGTTTGAACTCAACCACTGCTCAAAGGATCCTGACAACAATTAAACGACTTGCTAATGGAGGTCGAACTGTGGTCACCTCCATTCACCAGCCATCAAGCCGACTGTATCACATGTTTGATAAGGTCATGTTGCTCTCTGAAGGCCGTCCTATCTACTATGGTGCGGCATCTGCAGCATTGGAATACTTTTCTTCCATTGGTTTTTCCACTTCCATGACCGTGAATCCGGCCGATCTCTTGCTCGATCTCTCCAATGGTAATCTAAATTAACTTCTTATCTAAGCACCTTCTGTACATCACTGCTTTCCAACCTTCTTTCGGTTCACTTTCATAAAACGGGGAAGTCCAATGGCCCACCAACTGTTTCAGAGGTTCTTTAACTTGGACCTTCCATGGTCGAAATCCTAGTTGTGCCTTCTCTTATTTTTAATAATCCACCAGCCTTCTTGAGTTTAATACTGGTCCTCTTTACGGCTGAGTCAGTAAACTGTAGCTTCCCTTGTCTAAGATCACTGGTAGTATCAAGTTTACTATCAAGGTCTTCGGTCTTATCATGAAGGCTTTTAGCACCTTCAGATACAGCACTGGCAGTCCTCGGTTTATCTGCACGTATAAGGTTCTTCCTTCCATCTTGTATTGTAGAAGAAACAGCAGCTGGTAGGAAGTCCTTTCCTCTATACAGGACAAAGAATTTACTATCCCGTGAGAGCAGAATTCCTCCAATCAAAAGCTTTAACTCTTCAGCCATCAAATCACTACTAGCGTTCTGCACCCCTCTCTTAACTGCAATTTTAGCAATTTCACATTTTTCCCAGCCACCAACTTGATCACCAGTAGAAGCAGTTTTGTTGTTAGCTGCGGCTGCAGCCCAAGAAACATCTTCTGCATTTTTCTTTGATTCCTCATCTCTAAAGCTTGATGGATCGCCTGGGTTGGATTCAGACTGAAGCGTGAAGCTGGAGAGAGGAAAGCTAGGCCAAGTAAGACTTTCTGCAGGGCGACCTCTAGTATTCCACCCAGTACCAGCAGTTGATGTTCCAGCTCCATCAGTCGAATCTCTGGAACCACCGTCTCCACCTAGTAAATCAAATAGTTTGAAAGAACTAGAACCATGATCATCACTCAAAGGAATGGATGAGCTCTTCTTGCGAACTTCAGAAAGATGCTCGGGTTTCACTGTAAGCACTTTTTGTTGTGAACCAAGCTTCACAGTAACATCAAAACAGCGTACAGCCAAGACATCACATATATATCCTTTCAATGGTCCAACTCAGATTCTCAAAGTTTGACCAACAGTAAACATCCCATCATCTCCACCTCGGTTGAAGGCATGTTTATTTTCACTCATTTCCAGAAAGTTGGAACTTCAACCGGTCCTCATCCTTTGGCATAACACCGTTGCATCCAAGCAAAGTGCCTCTTCATCTTTCAGTATCCTCTCGGAGCCCCAGTCTGCATCCAGCAGAACTGGATAGGTTTTGTTTCTCCTGTTTAGTATCCCTCTCCTTGCTTCACTGATCAAGTTCCAGATTGCTAACAATTTCTCCTGCATACTACACTGATCGTAGTGCATGCACTGATCGAATACCCCAGCCTTTACCACCAGATACTACAAACACCTGTAGTTCTGCTTTTATGCCACGCTGAACAATACAATTTCCATAGGTCTTGTTGCACCCACATTTACTCTAGCACTCCTTTAAGAATTTCCTTGTTAAATGGCCCTTGCATGGCTTTATTCTCCGACTCCTCTTCCTCAAATCATTTTGTAAAGGACATATTTCACAGTAATAGTAATGTTTCCTGTGAGGAAAGGTATAGGTACTCTTCTAGAGTGGAAAAAGTGCATTGCAGGGACTTCTCAAAAACAGCAGATATCTCCTCTTCAGAAGCATGGCAACATTCCAAGCAAAGCAAATACTGAACCCGGAACTCTCCAACCCAGGGACAATTTCTTACTGCCCTGAAATGGACACTCCTTCACGATGATGAGCCAGGGATCGAGAGGAGCTTGTTCGTCCTTGAGGATATTGAGAATATCGGAGGCGTCGCGCGGGAGCTGATCCAGTACCACGCACACCTCCTCCTCTGAGTTCTGCACCGGTATATACACGGACGCGATGGAACATAGATATGCATCAGTTCCAAAAGGGCTGATACCCATATAATTGCACATGTTTACAAGCCGTGGTCTTATTTATGAATTCATCAATATCTTCTGCTATCTTCTTAAGCTCTCCACTCCGTGAGTTTTGAACCTCCTTTGTCATTTCTTTTACTGTGTCTTGAAGAAACTGGGCATATTCTATTCTTGCATTTAGCTTTCTTTTCAAAGCCTCCTGTTCTTTCATCTTGTCCTGGAAAGTTGACGGCAACATGTTGGGAAACAATTTCAAGAATACTGGTAGTAAGAGCTCCATGAATGGAACTTGTGTATTTATATCTGTAGTAGTTCACGTCAGTTGTTGTCTGTCCCTTCTTGAAAGACCCTTCCCATTGGCAAGTTTGAGAAGTAACCTTGAGCTTATCCTAACATCAGCCCAAAGTAATTTTGTACCAAGAAAATAGTGCTGCAGTGTAGATTTAAACTCATCCTTCCAGTGGTGCAGCTTCGTAACTATCATAGATTAAAGCAGGACCAATGCCTATAAGTATGGCCCACACTCTCTGCATTAATGTCCTGGCAATTTTTTTTTTCCTGGGTTTCTAACAACTGCATGGCCTTTTCCTTTGCTTTAGCCTCACTTAGATCTTCAACAGCTTCATCACGTTCTTCTGGTGAAGCTTTCTTCACCTGCTCGGCAGATTGTTGTTCATCCCTATCTCTGGACTCACAAAGTCAGGCTGGCCAGCTGTGGCTGTGGAAGCATAGCGTACTGAACACGGAAGCCGCCTATGTCTTCAATGAAGGAATATCATGCAACTCTGTGGCTATGTTCAGTGTTTGCATTTCCACCGAGTGCATGTTGCAGAATCCTTGTGATTTTGCTGTCTCGATAAGGAACATCACCACCTTGGCTTTCAGCACCCTCGCTCAACCCCTTTTTTTTTATTAAATGTTAATACATTTGTAATTTTTTTCAAACACATCAAAACTGCATCATAATCTCTAAGCTTGTACACACAGGCCATTCCACCTCCATGAATTTGTGTGTAGTGTGACGACATTACTCCAAACAAACAATCACCTAAAATCCTCAGATTGGTTTTCAGGCTCAGCTTGCCCTTCCTGCTCAATTAGTGCATTTGGCTCCTCTTTCATAACAAGTTGCTGTTCGGTCTGAATCTCAGACCTACCCTGTTGGTCCCTTTGTTGCCTCAAGCGTGCCATACTACTCGATTACATCTTTACTACTCAACATATACTAAATACAATACTAGTAAAAGAGTGGTACCTGGTGGAGAGGCATGCACCGGACAATATGCATATGCTGGAAAACAATATACAAATTTTCGGAAATCACATGCACACATGCTATGCACACTTGGCATTGACATTAACACTCATAGAAATCATTAACAAACATCAAGCAAGTAGTGACTCACACATCATCCACATTCCATAATTCACATCATCAATCATATGCATAGTCATTCGGTAATGACAAGAAAGACATATGAAAGCATATGAACAATCAGCACATTAGTTTATTATGCCTATCACTTAAACCTTTCAGTATTAGCCCCTAGGTGAGTGAGTGTGTGCCCATGTTCTTACCTGAAATCACCACCTGAAATAACCAAAATCAACAAATAAATTAGCATATAACAGATTAACAGATTACATTCCCTAAACCATGCTCCGCTACCAAACTTGTAACGACCCTAATTCCTAACTATTCTTAATTTCTCCGATTAAGGTCATTACCGCCGTGAAACCCAAATAAGCCTCAACGACACCTAAGACCTATTAGAATTCCACAAGGCTACTCATAAGATACCGATTTTAAACTTGTTTATTTTGTTGCTTATCAATCAATTGGAGCATGATATTGGACTCATATTCTGGTAACATACGGAGTAAATAAAAACATCAGCGGAAGTCTTAAATTAATCCTTTGGGTTCATAACACACAAGTCCCATAGGGATCCAAATAACCAGTAAGAAATTCTTCACAAGTTTCGAAAATAGCAAGCAAAGAAGAGTGCTTAAAATAAACCAGAAAGTTGCCCAATCATTCATGTTATATGCGCAAGTAACAAGTATGCAAATGTGATGCGATATCGTCCCGCCGTGCAGCCTTGATCTCACACACTGGTAACACGAACAGTGATTGTACCTAAGCCTGAAAAATGGTAAAAACAACGGTTTGAGATTACAAGAATCTCAGTAGGGTCACATCATCATAAGATCTACAGAATCCCTAGACACAAATCTCCCAATTCACATAAGATCATTCCTAAACAACTAAAAGGGGATCACGCAATTCATAGATCATTCAAAAAGGGTTAAGGCCGAATCAATGGCTGAGGGAGGACCACACTTCCGAAAGTTCAGAAGTACACAGGCAGGTGAAATACAACAAAATCGTTCTCAATGTAGAAGAAAGGCCATCCCCTTCCACCTGTGTTGTCCAAGACTTACTGCACAAAGGGTAGATGGTTAACACGCAAGCTAAACAGTAAGCCTTTCACCTTATCCTTGCAAGGACAAGTCGACTAGCCCCACATGGACAAGTCTTCCCTAGTCGCAACTAGGGCATCCCAAATCTCGCAAGATAAGGGCTTCCTATCTCGCAAGACAGGGATCCGGCCTCGCAAGGATAGATATCCAGCGCTAGCTTGCTGGTTCAACACCCATACACCTCCCATAAATCGGTAAGTACCTCTCCTCTCACTAGGAGCATCAGTGCTTACCCTGCCTGGCCACCGGAACAGGATCCTGACACACAAACACGTACAAGCACACACAGGCAAGTACAAAGAATAATACCACAACAAGGTATCCTCAATCATGTCAGGAAAACAATCAACACATCCAATTCATATAACAATTGCATCCCAGGCACTCAATTCCTAACTCAGGGGTTCAATATAGCCTAGGAGATTCATATCTCATTCCGAATGTCATATTCACACTCTACAATCCAGTCACAAACAATACAACAAAGGCAGGTAACAAAAACATCAAATAAGAGCAGGGGTTTTCTGGAGAAACCGATGAGGCATAGATCCTACCTCTCTTGTCTCTGAACAATAAACTAATCCTTTGCCTTTATTAAGTAAATCCGAACCACCTATAATATCACCAGGCAAAGACAAGAACAAACTAAGCATGCATATTCAATAATCAATTGAATACCTTATTTTCTTACCAATACCACTTACCAAACCTATCAGAAAACCAGTGATCAGAAGTCGCAGGTGTCTCCCCCTTGGATGTGTGATGTGATAGCCAGGAACTTATCAAGATTCAACCTGAATTTACCATTCCAATTAACTATGCAAAACCTATTGCTAAAAGTAGGGCATAAAACGATTTCGTCTCGACTTACAACGAAATATTTACATAAAAGCTGTGATTTATATATGGTTGGAAAGAGAATGAAAATAGCTTTCCAACGACATATTATTTGCAAGATTCCAACAAACGAGTAGAAAGTTATGCTATTTAAGTTCAAGAAGATTTGGCGGAAACCTAATTCCGCCGCCGATTTTCAAAGTGACTTTAGACAAAGAAATACTAATCTCCTGACAAAAACCAAAAAATGGTTGGAAAGAGGATAAAGAGATCTTTCCAACAAGCTATTACTCGCAGAGATCCAAAGAACGATGAGTGAGTTATGCTAGTTTGACGTTTCTGAAAATTATGGTGCCTATAGGGAGGTATAGGGTTTTAAGCCTATACGAAATTTGTAGGTTTTCTATGAATAATTCTTTGTGAGGTTGGCTTCCTATTTATAATGAGTCGGTATAGAATTATAATTACCACTTTAATCACTTTATCTAAATAGGATAATCTACCAGATAATTAGATAACTAAACTCTAAACTATTTAATTATCTTCCCCTATTTTTAGGGACTTTAATCTATAAGGCAACTATCTAGCCTTAAGGATGATTCCTAAGGAAATTACTCATCTACAAGAACCTAGATCTAAAGGAATTTGAAACAAATTAATTACTAAACAATCTTACCAATTTCGGCCATCACACATCCTTTCCTTCAGGGGCAAAATCGTCTTTTCACCTGCACTGGCTTCTGGACTTCTAGGACTCAAAATTCGGGGTCTTACATTTGCTCTATTGTTGTCGATTTTAATAAATTGATTAGCCTATTGGTTTTTGAACTTGTTCCTTTTGATTGTAGATGTTAAAAACACCTAATCTTTCCTTCTTAACATGAAATCACAACCCATATAGCTTGTTAACATGAAATTGCAATTTGCTCTACAACCCTATTTTTAGTGACGAAATTTTTTATGTTAATTGGGATGATAATTCATGTTGTTCCTTGTTATGTTCTTGGCTATCGCATCACATATACAAGGGGGAGGCACCTACGGCATCTGATCACTAATTTCTAAAAGGTTTAGTGAGTGTAATTCGTAATGAAATAGGATATTTAATTGGTTATTGAGTATGCATGCTTAGTTTGGTTTTGTCTTTACCTTATGATGTTATAGGTGGTTCGGATCCCTTGAATAAAGGCAAAGGAATAACTTCTTTTTTAGAGACAATAGAGGTAGGATCTATGCCTCATTGGTTTCTCCAGAAATCCTTGTTGTTTGCTTGTTGATTTTGGTACCTATACTTGTACTATTGTATGCGCATGTGTGTGAGATGGTGTAAGCATGAGTTATGGATAGATTTGAGGCTTATCTAGGCTATACCAAATCCCTTAAGATAGGTTATGAATGCCTAGTTCTCATGTGTTGTCTGTATCAAACATGTTGATTGTGTTCTAACATGGTTGAGGATACCTTACTGTGGTATTGTACCTTGTACTTGCTTGTGTGTGCTTGTACATGTTTTTATGTCAGGATCTTTTTTTGGTGGTCATTCTGGGTAAGCGTTGATGCTCCTAGGGGAGGAGAGGTTCTTACTGGTATGAGTGTCGTATGGGTGGCAATCCCAGCATGTGCATGCTGGATGCCTAGTCCTTGTGTGGCTAGATGTCCTATCCTTGTGTGGCTAGACTCCTTGTCCTTGTGTGGCAAGATGCCCTTATCCTTGTTTGGTAAGATGAATAGGCTTTCTAATTAGCTTGTGTGCTAACCTTCTTACCTTTACACAGGTGGAAGGGGATGACCTTTCCTGTTAATGAGTTTGACTGATGGTTTTCCTGGCTGTGTACTTATGATTTTCGGAAGTGCTTGTAGACCACCCTTAGCCTTAGCTTCGGCCCTAACCTTATTGTCTGATCTTTAATTGCATGATACCCCTTTAGCTTGTATAGACTGATCTGATATTGTTTGGGAGATGTTTATTTAAGATTTCTGTAGATGTTATGATGTTGTGACCCTACAAATGTTTTGGGACTTATGTGTTGTGGTTCCAATGATTCAATTTAAAGACTTCTGCTGATGTTTTATTCACTCCAAATGATATCAGAATTCTTGTCCAATATCATGCTCCAATTGTTATAAGTACAAAGAATGAACATGTTAAAATCGAAAACTAGAGGTGTAAGCCTTGTGGGATTCAAGTAGGGTCTTGGTTTTGTGCTTGTTTGGGTTTCATGGCGGTAATGTCCTCCGTGTGAATCCAAATTGTTTTTCCAATACCATCATGCTCCAAACTTTAAAAACTTAAAGAATGAACATACTAAAATCGGAAATAAGATGGTTAAGTCTTGTGGGATTCACATAGGTCTTGGTGTTGGGCTTGTTTTGGTTTCACGGTGGTAAAAGTCCTATTAGGAAAGAATTATAAAATGTGGGTCCTTACATGTTTTGAGCATGGTTTAGGAATATGATTTGTTATATGCTAACTTGATTGTTGGTTTTGTGTTTGTAGGAAGGTACATGCGCACACAGCCACACACTTAGGAGCTAATACCGAAAATAATCTAATGCTAAAAAACTGGTTTGAATTATTTAAATGACGTGCTTGATTGTTTGATTTGCTGTGTATTTATGTTTGTTCTTATACATCACATGATTTGATGTGTTTTGTTGGGTTCCGGAAAGTGTTTTCTGTGTTTTCCTTGCTATTACTGAATGCATATGTGTGCTGCCAAGTGTTGCTGAGTGTCTTTTAATGACTGCCGAATGTATGTGATTGATTTGTAAGCATGCCAAGTATGTTTTGATATGGTTGTTGCCATGATTGCCGAGCATGATTTGTGTGGAAGTGTGCTTGCCGAATGCTTGAATGATTACTGCAGAGTGCTTGTGTGTGTTAATTTAATTGCCAAGTGTGCACTTGCATGTGTGCATGTGATTTTCGAAACTTGTATATTTGTGTGTATGAGTGATTTGTTTTCTAGCATATGCATATCGACCAGTGTATGTCTCTCCACCAGGTACCATTTCTTTTCCTAGTATTCATATTTGGGTTAAGTGTTGAGTAACATTGTGTGTTTGTATAGTATGGAAAGGATGAATGCGATACGAGATCAACGAGGTAGGTATGGGATTCAGGCCTAACAGCAACCTGTGGAGCAGAATGACCCCAAGGCACAAGTTGAGCAGGGAAGGCAAATTGAGCCCGAAAACCAACCTGAGGCACCATCCACACTAGCCATCGATCCTGCGATGGCACAAATCCTAAATGTATTGCAAGGAATTGCTGAAAATCAACAGCGTATGGAGTCGCAATTTCAGAATGCTCCTGCACCCGTGGAAGATCCTATTCCTCCACTTGAACCTGTATAGTCGGCTCATCCTAAAGAAGCCGAGAGACACCCAATTGTTACTACGAAGCTGCTAAAGGAAGCTTTTCAACTGGGATGTAAAGATTTTAGCGGTTCAGCCGGTGCCGCTGCGGCTCGTGAATGGATGGACACCTTACGCTGCATGTCCCTATTTTTGCATATCTTTAACAATGACAAGGTTGCCCTTGCCACTTTCTTACTTGAGGGAGAAGCCCTCGCGTGGTGGATAGTTATGAGCTTGAGATTCGAAGATCGTTTGCTTACGTGGACGAAATTTCGGTATGAGTTTGACAAGAGGTTGTATACGAGATTCCATAAAAGCAAGCAGCAACAAGCTTTCTACAAGCTTGAACTGGGAACCCGTTTAGTGCTGGAATATGAGAAGGCATTAAGGGAGTTTTTCCGATTTGGACCTAAGGAGGATCGTTCACCATACCAGTTTGCGAGATGATTTATGGATGGGCTGAGTACCGAGCTCAAAACCATCGTTGGTATGACACCAGTGCAAAATCTACAAGAACTAATTGTTGCTGCAACTGATGTCGAGAAGATCGTGCAAATCAGGAAGCCATTCGCAGCAACTAGTGGCGGAACCTTCAGGCGAGATTCGAAGATCAATCAGCATACGGGACCCTATCCTTTAAGGTCCTATCCTCCGAAAAACAATGGCAAAAGAGGTAACAACAGGAAGAACATTTCTGGTCCGAATTCTAATGGATCTACGTGGAAGTCGCAGCCATGTCGATGTTATAATTGTGGCAAGATGGGCCATGTTCAGAGGGACTATCCTTAACCAAGACGTATCAAAGGTGCACCAAATGACAATCGAGGTGGGTATGCCAATGCCGCCAGAACACCAACACGCGCACCAGGAGGACCACCCAACAGATCCATAAGTGAGGCGCAACCTAGACTAACAAGGCTATTCACCCTAACTAATGCTAAGGCTAGCCCTGATGTGGTGATAGGTACTATTCAATATTTTCTCAAAATGCTAAAGTTTTGTTAGATTCCGGAGCAAACATGTCATTTGTAAGTCCAAGGATAGCTGTAACGACCATAACTCCTAACCTATTGTTAATTTCTCCGATTAGAGCCCTTACCGCCGTGAAACCCAAACAAGCCTAAGAACCAGGACCTATCTGAATCCCATAAGGCTTACTCATCAAATTCTTGAGTTTTAAAATGTACATTCTTTACGTTTATCAACAATTGGAGCATGATATTGGACAAGTATTCTGGTATCATACGGAGTGAATAAAATATCAGCGGAAGTCTTTAAATAAAATTAATAAATCCACAAAACACAACTCCCATAGGGATCCAAATATCTAGCAAGTTAACCCCAACATAAATTGGACACAACAAGTAAAAGAGGAATATTGAAAAACCAGAAAGTAGTCCAATCATAATTCATGTTATATGCGCAGGCAATCAAGGAACAGGTATCCAAATGTGATGCGATATCGCCCCGCCATGCAGCTTTGATCTCACACACTGGTACCACGGATAGTGGATGTATCTAAACCCGAAAAATGGTGAATACAACAGGATGAGATTACAAGACTCTCAGTAGAGTCATAATATCATAAGATCTACAGGAATCTTAAACACAAATCTCCCAAACAACATCAGATCATCCGTACACGACTATAGGTATCACGCAATTCAAGAATCAATCAAAATGATAGGCCCTAAACTAAGGATGAGGGTGGACTACAACACTTCTGAAAATTAGTAATGCACAGTTAGGTAAAACTCATTAGATTACACTCAGCACTAGAAAGAAAGAATGGTCATCCCTTCCACCTATGTTATCCAAGGTTTACTATACAAAGGGTAAAAGGTTAGCACAGAAGCTATTCAACAAACCTATTCATCCTGCCACACAAGGACAAGACATCCAAGTCACACAAGGACAAGGCTTCCAGCCACACAAGGACCAGGCGTCCAAGCTACATAAGGACAGGGCTTCCAGCAACACAAGAACCAGGCATCCAAGCCACAAAAGCACATGCTGGGGATTGTCACCCATACAACTCCCATACCTGTAAGAGCGTCCCCACTCCCAAGAAGTATCAGCGCTTACTCCGAATGGCCATCAGAACAGGATCCTGACACACAAATATGTACAAGAACACACAAACAAGTACAAAGCATAATACTACAACAAGGTATCTTCAATCATGTCAGAACTCAATTATATGCAATTCAGGCACTCAAAACCTAACTCAAGGTTTTCGATATGGCCTAAAAGATTCATATCTCAATCTGCAATTCATGCACATATCCTACAATCAATTCGCGTGCAATAATAACAAGAGCAGGTATCGAAAATAACAAACAAACAACAGGGATCTCTGGATAAACCGATGAGGCATAGATCCTACCTCTCATATCTTAGAACATGAAGTTATTCCTTTGTCCTTATTTAAAAATTCCGAACCACCTATAGTATTACCAAACTAAGCATGCATAATTTCTTCGATTAGGGCCCTTACCGCCGTGAAACCCAAACAATCCCAAATCCAAGATCTATCTGAATCCCACAAGACTTACTCATCAAATTCTCGATTTTTAACATGTACATTCTGTCACAACCCGACCCCCGGACCCTCGGCCCAACGAGCCCAGGCGTGTATGTATGCGTGATGGATCACAACTGCAACACTCAGTTGGGCTTATAACCACATGGCCCAAAAGATGCATCTTGTTACAAATGATACCATCACACAACACATATAAGCCCAAGACCTCTCCCGCTCCTTTGGGATTGGGTAACCTGACCCCCCCTACGGGCTGGGTCTCACAATTGTAACGACCCCAATTCCTAACTATTATTAATTGCTCCGATTAAGGTCATTACCGCCGTGAAACCCAAATAAGCCTAAATGACACCTAAGACCTATTTGAATCTCACCAGGCTTATCATTAACTACCGATTTTCAGCTTGTTCATTTTGTTGCTTATCAACATTTGGAGCATGATATTGGACACATATTCTGGTAACATACGGAGTAAATAAAACATCAGCGGAAGTCTTAAATCAAATCATTGGGTTCATAAAACACAAGTCCTATAGGGATCCAAATAAATAACAAGAAGTCTTCCAACAAGTTTCGGAAATAACAAGCAAAAGAGGGTGCTTAAATTAAACCAGAAAGTTTCCCAATCATTTATGTTATATACGCAAGTAACAAGTATGCAAATGTGATGCGATATCGCGCCGCCGTGTGCAGCCTTGATCTCACACCCTGGTACCACGAACAGTGAATGTACCTAAGCCTGAAAAATGGTAAAAACAACGGTTTGAGATTACAAGAATCTCAGTAAGGTCACAGCATCATAAGATCTACAGAATCCCTAAACACAAATCTCCCAATTCACATAAGATCATTCCTAAACAACTAAAGGGAATCACGCAATTCAAAAACCAATCAAAAGAGGTTAGGGCCAAATCTATAGCTGAGGGAGGACTGCAAACACTTATGAAAGCTCAGAAGTACACAGGCAGGTGAAACACATCAGATTGCCCTCGACAATGAAGAAGAAAGGTCATTCCCTTCCACCTGTGTTGTCCAAAACTTACTGCACAAAGGGTAGATGGTTAACATACAAACTAATCAGTAAACCTTTCATCTTGTCCTCGCAAGGACAAGTTGACTAATCCCACACGGACAAGTCTTCCCTAGTCACATACCTACTAGGGCATCCCAGGTCACATACCTACCAGGGCTTCCTGCCACACAAGGACAGGGTTCCGGCCAGACAAGGACCAGACCTACAGCGAGCTCTTGCTGGGATTTTCCGTCCATACAATTCCCATACAAGTAAGAACCTCCCTAGGAGCATCAGCGCTTACCCCGAATGGCCATCGAAACAGGATCCTGACACATAGACATGTACAAGAACACATAGGCAAGTACAAAGCATAATACCACAACAGGGTATCCTCAATCATGTCAGAACACAATCAACTTATCCAATTCACATAACAATTGCATCCCAGGCACTCAATTCCTAACTCAGGGGTTTGATATAGCCTAGGAGATTCATATCTCATTCTGAATTTCATATTCTCACCCTATAATCCAATCGCAAACAATACAACAAGGGTAGGTAACAAGAATATCAAGAAAATAACAGACTCTGGAGAAACCGATGAGGCGTAGATCCTACCTCTCTTGTCTCTGAAAAAGAAGCTACTCCTTTTCCTTTATTAAGTAAATCTGAACCATCTAAATTATCACCAGGCAAAGACAAAAACAAACTAAGCATGCATATTCAATTGTCAATTGAATACCTTATTTCCTTACCAATACCACTCACCAAACCTATCAGAAAATCAGTGATCAGACATTGCAGGTGCCTCCTCCTTGGATTTGTGATGTGATTGCCAGGAACTTAACAAGATTCAACCTGAATTTACCATTCCAATTAACTATGCAAATCTTGTCGCTAAAAGTAGGGCATAGGACGATTTCGTCTTAACATTAGACAAGGAAATATTTACATTCAAGTTTCTATTTATATATGGTTGGAAATATAATGAAACTAGCTTTCCAACGAGCTATTATTTGTAAGGATCTAACAAACGATTAGAAAGTTATGCTATTTTGAAGTTCAAGAAGATTTGGCGAAAACCTAATTCCGCCGCCGATTTTCAAGTTAACCTTAGATAAAGAAATGCTAACCTCCTGAAGACAAATAAATTATTTTTGGAAATATAATGAAGAGAGCTTTCCAACAAGCTATTATTCTCAGAGATCCGACGAACGATGAGTGAGTTATGCTGGTTTGAAATTTCGGTGAATTATGGCGGCTATAGGGAGGTATAGGGTTTTAGGCCTATACGAAATTTGTAAGTTTTCTATGAATAATTTTTGTGGGATGGCTTCCTATTTATAATGAATGGGAATAGAATTATGATTACTACTTTTAATCATTTTATCAAGATAAGATAAATTACTAGATAACTAAACTCTAAACTCTTTAATTATCTTTCCCTATTTTTAGGGACTTAAATCTCTAAGGCAAATTATCTATCTATAAGGATAATCTCTAAGGCAATTATCCATCTATAAGGACTCACATCTAAAGAAATTTTAAACAAAATTATCTACTAAATAATCTTACCAATTTCGGCCATCAGACATCCTTTCCTTCAGGGGCAAAATCATCTTTTCACCTGCACTGGCTTCTGGACTTCTAGGACTCAAAATTAGGGGTCTTACACATTCTTTATGTTTATCAACAATTGGAGCATGATATTGGACAAGTATTCTGGTATCATAAGGGGTGAATGAAATATCAGCATAAGTCTTTAAATAAAATCAATGAATCCACAACACACAAGTCCCATAGGGATCCAAATATCCAGCATGTTAACCCCTAACATAAATCGGACACAACAAGTAAAGAAGGAATCTTGAAAATCTAGAAAGTAGTCAAATCATAATTCATGTTATATGCACAAGCAATCAAGGAACAGGTATGAAAATGTGATGCGATATTTCCCCGTCATACAGCCTTGATCTCACACACTGGTACCACGGACAGTGGATGTACCTAAGCCTAAAAAATGGTGAATACAACAGGATGGGATTTTTAGAGTATCAGTAGGATTACAACATCATAAGATCTACAGAAATCTTAAAAACAAATCTCCCGAACAACATCAGATCATCCCTACACAACTATAAGTATCACGCAATTCAAGAATCAATCAAAGGGATAGAACCGAAACTAAGGCTAAGGGTGGACTACAACACTTCCGAAAATCAGAAGTACATAGGCAGGTAAAACTCATCAGATTACTCTCGGAACTAGAAAGAAAGAAAGAAAGGTCATCCCCTTCCACCTGTGTTGTCTAAGGTTTACTGCACAAAGTGTAAAAGGTTAGCACACAAACTAAATTTAAAGACTTACGTTGATGTGTTATTCACTCTGTATGATACCAGAATATTTGTTCAATATCATGCTCCAAACTTTAAAAATCTTATAGGAATTAACATGCTAAAATCAAAATTAGATGGATAAGCCTTGTGGGATTCAGATAGATAGATAAGCCCATAGGGGGGGTCAGGTTACCCAATCCCACAGCAGAAAGGAGCGGGGGAGGTCTTGAGCTTATATGTGTTGTGTGATGGTATCATTTGTAACAAGATGCATCTTTTGGGCCATGTGGTTATAAGCCCAACTGAGCGTTGCAGTTGTGATCCATCACGCACACATACACGCCTGGGCCGAGGGTCCGGGGGCTGGGTCGTTACAAATGGTAGAGGAGTCGATCTCGTTCCCTCTTCCGGGTGGGCTTGGGCCATGCTGTATGTTCACGTTTGGGCCTGTGAGTTTGGGCCCAAGTCAGTTACGTTTGGCTCCCCTTTGACACGAGGTCTATAAGAAGGGGAGATTGTGAGACCCAGCCCGTAGGGGGGGTCAGGTTACCCAATCCCACATCGGAAAGGAGCGAGGGAGGTCTTGGGCTTATATGTGTTGTGTGATGGTATCATTTGCAACAAGATGCATCTTTTGGGCCTTGTGGTTAAAAGCCCAACTGAATATTGCAGTTTTGATTCATCACGCACGCATACACGTCCAGGCCCGCTGGGCCGGGTCGTGACACCTAGACAATCCAGAATTGATTGATCAAGCAACAGAGCAGTAGAACTTGATTCAACAACGGCTAAAAATAGCCCAGGATCGGCTGAAAAACTACGCCGATAATTGAAGAAGGTAGCTGGAATTTGTGGTAGGTGAAAAAGTGTTCTTGAAGGTTGCCCCATGGAAAGAAGTCCTTCGTTTTAAGCAACGAGGTAAGCTAGCACCTCGTTACATTGGTCCATATGACATTATCGTGAGGATCGGCTCTGATGCATACCGACTTGCTTTACCTCCGATTATGGAAAGAATTCACAACATGTTTCACATTTCAATGTTAAGAAAGTGTGTGAGAAACCGTACAACCAGTTTCCATACTAGATCGGTCAGTTTTTCAGCTTTATAGTCGAAATATGCCTATGGTACGAGTTGTTTGGCGTAATGGCCAAATCAAGGAATAGTCTTGGGAGACTAAGGAATCTACAAATGCAAAATTTCCTTACCTGTTTGCTTAGGTACTTGCTAAAATTTCGAGATCGAAATTCTTATAAGAAGGGAAGGATGTGAGACCTCAAATTTTGAGTCCTAGAAGTCCAGAAACCAATGCAGGTGAAAAGACCATTTTGCCGCTGAAGAAAAGGATGTGTGATGGCTGAAATTGGTAAGGAATGTCTAGTGTTATGGGACTTGTGTGTTATGAACCCAATGATTTAACCTAAAGACTTCCGCTGATGTTTTATTCACTCCGTATGTTACCAGAATATTTGTCCAATATCATGCTCCAATTGTTGTTAAACATTAAAATAAACATGCTAAAAGTTGGAAGTTAATGATAACCCTGGTGAGATTCAAATAGGTCTTAGGTGTCATTTGAGCTTATTTGTGTTTCACGGCGGTGATGACCTTAATCGGAGCAAATAGTAATAGTTAGGAATTGGGGTCGTCACAGGTTTGGTAGCGAAGCATGGGTTAGGGAAAATAATTTGTTATATGCTAACTTATTTTGTTGATTTTGGTGTTTGTAGGTAAGGACATGCGCACACACTCCCTCACTTAAGGGCTAATACCGAAAGTGAACTAATGCTAAAATGGGATTGATTTGAAAGATTTAAGTAATGAGATTGATAATCTGATTTGCTGTGTGTTTATGAATATTCTTATGTCTGGTATGCCTTGATATGTTTCGGTGAGTGTTTGCTGTGTTTCTTATCATTACTAAGAATGTGCGTGTTGATTTATGCATGCTACCGAGTGTCCCTATTTGACTCTTGTATTGCTGAATGTATATATATGTGATTGCTGGTGTGTATTGTTGAATATGGATATTGTGTAAATCCATGCTTGCTTGATGTTTGATGATGATTTACGAGAATATATATATGAATGTTGATGGAATTGCCGAGAATACCTTTGCATGTGTGCATGTGATTTTCGAAAATTTGTATGTTGCTTTCTTGCCTATGTGTATTGTCCGGTGCTTGCCTCTCCACTAGGTACCACTTTTGTTTATCATATCTAGTTATATGTTGGGTAATAATGGTGTATTCGTATAGTATGGCACGCTCGAGGCTATAAAGGGATCAACGGGGTAGGTTTGAGATTCAGGCTGAACAACAACCTGTTATGCAAGAGAGCCAAATACACAAAATGAGTGTGAGATCCCGAATTTTGAGTCCTAAAAGTCCAGAAGTCAGTGCAGGTGAAAAGACAATTTTGTCCCTGAAGGAAAGGATGTGTGATGGCCGAAATTAGTAAGAGATGTATGGTAGTTAATTCTGGTTTTAATTCCCTTTTACCTAATTCCTTATAGATAGATAATTGCCTTAGAAATTAAAATCCCTAAAAATAGGGGAAGATAATTAAAAAATTTAAATTTGGTAATTATCTTACTTTAATAAAGCCTTTAAAGTAGTAATCTTAACTCCATACCCATCTATTATAAATAGGATGCCAAACTCACAAAAATCAGTCATAGAAAACACACAAAACTCGTATAGGCTAAAACCGTTACACCTCCCTATAGTTGCCAAAATTCGTGAAAAATTTAAACCAACATGACTATCTCATCGTTTGTCGGATCACTGAAAATAATAGGTTGTGGAAAGATCTCTTCATCATCTATCCAACCATTTTGATTTTTCATTGGGAGGTTAGCATTCATTTTTCTAAGGTTAATTTGAAATTCGACGGCACTGCCTAATTTTTTTGAACTTCAGAATAGCATAACTTTTTAATTGTTTGTTGTATCTCTACAAATAATAGCTTGTCGGAAAGTTCTTTTCATCCTCTTTCCAATCATATATATATTTTTTTTGGAAATTTTTAGTTTTTTGCTAAAAGATAAGTTGAAAATCGGCGGCGGAATTAGGTTTTTGGCGAAACTACCCAAATTTTCTTGAAATTTAGAAAAGCATAACTCTTTCATTGTTTGTTGTATCTTTACAAATAATAGTTTTTTGGAATGATTTTTTCATCCTCTTTCCAACCATATATGTTTTGTTTGTTGGACGTAAATATTTCCTTGTCTAAGGTTAAGTTGAAAATCGGCGACGGAATTAGGTTTTCATCAGCGACGGAATTAAGTTTTCATCGGCGATGGAATTAGGTTTTTAGATTTCTATAGTTTTTGTCTTCAGTTGATTTCTGTTGTCATTTCTTGTGTTCTTATGATTTCTTAGCATCTATTCATGATGTATGATCATGAATTTCTTTCTTTTAAACTTCTTTATGCTTAAAGTCGAAATTGTCCTATCCCTACTCTTAGCGACAAAATTTGCATAGTTAATTGGAATAGTAATTCAGGTTGAATCTTGTTAAGTTCTTGGCTATCACATCACACATCCATAGGGGAAGCACCTGCAGCATTTGATCACTGATTTCTGATAGGTTTGGTGAGTGGAATTGGTAAGGAAATAGGGTATTCTATTGATTATTGAATATGCATGCTTGGTTTATTTTCGTCTTTGCCTGGTGATAGTATAGGTGGTTCGGAATTACCTAATAAAGGCAAAGGAGTATCTTCTTGTTTAGAGACAAGAGAGGTAGGATCTATGCCTCATCGGTTTCTCCAGAGACCCTTGTTATTTTCTTGATGTTTTTGATACCTACTCTTGTTTTATTGCAAGCGATTTGATTATAGGGTGAGAGTAAGAATTTCGGATTGAGATAAGGATATCATAGGCTATATCGAACCCCTGAGTTACGTATTGAAAGCCTGAGTAGCATATGTTATGTGAATTGAATATGCTTATTATGCTCTGACATGATTGAGGATACCCTGCTATGATATTATGCTTTTTACTTGCCTGTGTGTGCTTGTATGTGTTTGTGTGTCAGGATCCTTTTTCGATGGTCGTTCGGGTTAGGCGCTGATGCTCCTTAGGAGAGGAGAGGTTTTTACTGGTATAGGAGTTGTATGGGTGGCTAACCCCAACATGCACGTGCTGGATGTCCGGTCCTTGTGTAGCAGGAAGCCTTTATCCTTGTGTGGTTTGGGATGCCCTTGTCCGTGTGTGGCTTGGGAAGACTTGTCCTTGTGTGGCAGGAAGCTCTTATCCTTGTGTGGTTTGGGATGCCCAAGTCCGTGTGTGGCTTAGGAAGACTTGTTCTTGTGTGGCAAGACGACTTACTAGGCTTACTTATTAGCTTGTGTGTTAACCGCTTACCCTTTGTGCAGTAAGCCTTGGACAACACAGGTGGAAGGGGCTGGCCTTTTTCTTCATTGCCGAGAGCAATCTGATGAGTTCTACCTACCTGTGTACTTCTGATTTTTTAGAAGTGATCATAGTCCTCCCTCAACCATAGATTCGGTCCTAACCCTTTTTGATTGGTTTTTTGAATTGCGTGATTCCTTTTAGTTGTTTAGGAATGATCTAATGTGAATTGAAAGACTTGTGTTTAGGGTTTTTGAGGATCTTATGATGCTATGACCATACTGAGATTCTTGTAATCTCATACCGTTGTTTTTACCATTTTTCAGGATTAGGTACATCCACTGTCCATGGTACCAGTGTGTGAGATCAAGGCAGCATGGCTGGGCGATATCACATCACATTTGCATACTTGTTTACTTGCACATATAACATGAATGATTGAGCTACTTTCTGGTTTATTTTAAGAACCCTCCTTTGCTTGCTAATTCCGAAATATGTTGGAAGATTTCTTGCTGGTTATTTGGATCCCTATTGGATATGTGTGTTATGAACCCAATGATTTAATCTAAAGACTTCCGCTGATGTTTTATTCACTCCGTATGTTACCAGAATATTTGTCCAATATCGTGCTCCAATTGTTGTTAAACATTAAAATAAACATGTTAAAAGTCGGAAGTTAATGGTAGTCCTGGTGAGATTCAGATAGGTCCTAGGTGTCATTTGGGCTTATTTGTGTTTCACGGCGGTGATGGCCTTAATCGGAGCAAATTGTAATAGTTAGGAATTGGGGTCATCACAAGGAGCAGGAAGGGCAAGCTGAGCCCGAAAACCAAAATGAGGCACCAGCCGCACCAGTCATTGATCCTTTCATGGCACGAATCTTAAACGTACTACAAGGAATTGCAGCAAATCAGCAGCGTATGGAGACGCAATTTCAGAATGCTCCTGCACCTGCACCAGTGGAAGAACCTATTCCTCCACTAGAACCTATACAGCCGGCACATCATAAGGAGGCTGACAGACACCCTACCATGATTACAAAATTGCTAAAGGAAGCTCAACAACTTGGATGTAAAGATTTTGGTGGTTCAACTGGAAGCACAGCCGCTCGTGAGTGGATAGACACCTTATGCCGAATATCCTTGTTCTTGCGTATCTCGGATGATGACAAGGTTTCCTTTGCTATATTCCTACTTGAGGGAGAAGCCCTCGCATGGTGGACATCTGCTAGCTTGCGATTCAGCGATCGTTTTCCAACTTGGGAAGAATTCCGGTACGAATTCGACGAAAGATTTTATACGAGATTCCATAAAAATGAGCAGCGACAAGCTTTTTACAAACTTGAACAAGGCACCCGTATGGTGCTGGAATATGAGAAAGTGTTAAGGGAGTTGTCCCGATCTGCACCATAAGAAGATCGTACACCGTACCAGCTTGCGAGACGATTTCAGGATGGGTTGAGTACCGAACTCAAAACCATCGTTGGTATGACACCGGTGCAGAATTTGCAAGAACTGATTTTTTCCGCGACTGAAGCCGAAAAGATCGTGCAAAACAAAAAGCCATCTGCAGCCACTAGTAGCGGATCCTACAGGCGAGATTCGAAGTTCAAATGACGAACGGGACCCTATCCTTTAAGGTCCTATCCTTCGAAAATTAGTGGCAATAGAATTACCAACAGAAACAATTTTTCTGGTTCAAATTCCAATGGATCTTTGTGGAATTCTCAGCAACGTCGATGTTACAATTGTGGCGAGATGGGACATGTTCAGAGGCAATGCCAGAAACCAAGACAAATCACAGGTGTACCAAACGCAGGCCGAGGTGGGAATGCCAACCCCGCCAAATCACCAACACGCGCACCAGGAGGACCACCCAATGGATCCACAAGCGAGGCGCAACAAAGACCAACAAGGCTCTTCACCCTAACTGATGTCAAAGCTAGTCCTAATGTCGAGGCTAGTCCTGATGTAGTGACAGGTACTATTTCGGTCTTTTCTCAAAATACTAAATATTATTAGATTCAGGAGCAAATAGATCATTTGTAAGTCCAAGGATAACACTTAGCATGGATCAACCTCTATCTCTCTTGACTCTTCCTATTGCGGTTCTAACTCCTTTGGGAGAGCAACTGATTTGTAATCTAGTCTACATCGGCTGCGTTGTACATTTGGGTTCGAATGTACTTGAAGTGGATCTGATTCCATTAGACATCCGAGAGCTGGATGTGATCTTAGGCATGGACTGTCTGGCGAAATATTAAGCCCGTATGGAGTGTTTCACCAAGCGTGTGTGGTTCACTTTTCCTGATGGTGCCGAATACTATTTTGAAGGTGATAGGCGAGTTGTTCCAACTTGCATGATTTCCTGGTTTAAGACGAAGCGATTAATCAACAAAGGATGTACAGCGTACCTCGCACATGTACATAATATTTCTAAAGAATCCTCGGATTTGGATTTTGTTCCAGTGGTTCGCAAATTTCCAGAAGACATAGCAGGTCTACCACTAGGAAGGAAAGTGGAATTCGGTATTGAGTTAGTGCCTGGTACGAATCCGATTTCCATTCCTCCGTATTGTATGGCTCCAGTGGAAATGTAGGAACTAAAAACGCAATTGGAAGATTTGCTGGATCGTGGTTTTATCTGACCTAGTGTATCACCTTGGGGAGCATCTGTTCTATTCATGAAAAAGAAAGACGATTTGCTGCAATTGTGCATCGATTATCGGCAGCTGAATCGTTTGACCGTGAAGAACAAATACCTTTTTCCTCGCATCGACGATTTGTTCGACCAACTCCAGGGTGCAACCGTATTCCCCAAGATCGATCTCAGATCTGGATACCATCAATTGTGAGTTCGTGATGATGATATTCTGAAGACAGCGTTCAGATTGCAATACGGCCACTACGAATTTCTTGTTATGCCATTTGGTTTAACCAATGCACCAGCTGTGTTTATGGACTTGATGAATCATGTGTTTCGCGAATTTTTAGATAAATTTGTGATAGTCTTCATCGATGACATTCTGATTTACTCAAAATCGGAAGAGGATAATGCTATGCACTTGCGGATTGTGTTTAAAATCTTAAAGGATCGACGGTTGTTTGCAAAGTACTCCAAATGCTAATTCTGGTTACGCGAAGTCAGTTTCCTTGGCCATATTGTTTCCACCCATGGTGTGCTAGTTGATCCAAAGAAGATTGAAGCCGTGATTGCTTGGGAACCTCTGCGAAGTGTGTTAAAAGTTCGTAGTTTCCTTGGCTTAGCAGGATACTACCGTCGCTTTGTGGAGAACTTTTCATCGTGCTGGACCATTGACAAAACTGACACACAAGGGTGAGCCATTCTTATGGAATGAGAAATGCCAGAAAATTTTCAAAGAGCTAAAGAATCGGTTAGTTTCCAAACCTATCCTTACCCTACCTATTTGCATAAAGGAGAATGTGGTTTACAGCGATGCTTCAAAATCTGGACTTGGATGCATATTGATGCAAGATAGGAAAGTCATTGCCTACGCTTCCTGACAACTGCGACCGCACGAGAGCAACTACCCTACGCATGGTTTGGAACATGCAGCCGTGGTTTTTGTCTTAAAAATATGGCGACATTACTTATAAGGTGAGACATGTCGAATCTTCACTAACCACAAAAGCCTGAAGTACCTCCTCATGCAAAAAGAATTGAATATGAGACAATGAAGATGGGTGGAGCTGAATAAAGACTATGATTTAATCATCAAATATCATCCTGGAAAGGCGATTGTTATTGCTGATGCCCTGGGTCAAAAGTTTCATCCTTCTTTCCCATTAGTTTTGGCCTACATGCGCACCCATTACCTACCGATGATGTTGGAATTGAAAACTAACCGTGTGCATCTTGGCACCGATATTTCTTGTTCGTTGTTAGCACGAATCGAAGTCGCACCTACCTTAACTGAAGAAATCCGAAATCAACAATTAGAGGATCCAAAATTTACTGAAATTCGGAAGCAACTTGCTGATGGTGTTCTTGCCATAGTTCGTGATTTCAGAATCTGAGATGACGAAGTACTAGTCTTCAGAAACCGGTTATGTGTTCCACAAAATGTTGATATTCGTAACCTTATTCTATCATAGGCGCATAGTTCGAAGTTCGTTATTCATCCTGGAAGCACTAAGATGTACCGAGATTTGAAGGAGCAGTATTGGTGGCCAAACATGAAACGTCACATTGCTGAATTCATTGCCCGATGCCTCGTATGTCAACAACTAAATATCGAACATCAAAGACCCGCTTACTTCAGTCACTTCCGATTCCAGAATGAAAGTGGGAGCACATCACAATGGATTTTGTGACTGGTTTTTCTAGATCACAGTGAGGATACAATGCCATTTGGGTGATCATAGATCGACTGACGAAATCTGCACACTTTCTTCCTATACGTGTGACAGATACACCAAAAAAGTTGGCAGTTCGTTACTTGGACAAGATTGTTCGATTGCATGGAGTACCAGTTTCTATTATTTCAGATCATGCCCTCATTTCACCTCACGATTTTGGGAGAAATTCCAGAATGCGTTGGGTTCAAGATTGAATTTCAGTACAACATTTCATCCCCAGACCGATGATCAATCAGAAAGAACGATTCAGACACTCGAAGACATGATACGAGCGAGTGTGTTGGATCAGCAAACCGGTTGGCATCGATGCCTGCCATTGGAAGAATTTTCTTACAATAATAATTTTCATGCAAGCATCGGTATGGCACCCTATGAAGCATTATATGGGAGACGTTGCAGAACTCCCATTTTCTGGAATGAAGTAGGCAAGAGACGCCTAGACAATCCGGAATTGATTGACCAAGCAATAAAAAAATTAAGCTTGATCCGACAAAGGCTAAAAACAGCCTAGGATCGGCAGAAAAATTTCGCCGACAATCGACGAAGGGAGCTGGAATTTGTGGTAGGTGACAAAGTATTTTTGAAGGTCAACCCATGGAAAGGAGTCCTTCGTTTTCAGCAGCAAGGTCAGCTAGCACCTCGCTACAATGGTCCGTATGACATTGTTAAAAGAATCGGCCTTGTTGCATACTGACTTGCCCTACCTCCAAATATGGAAAGAATTCACAACATATTTCACATATTAATGCTAAGAAAGTATATGCGAGATCTTGCTCATGTGCTTAAGGAACCGCCAGTTGAATTTGCTGAAGACCTATCCTACACCGTACAGTCAGTTTCCATACTAGATCGGTCAGCTCGATAGCTTCGCAGTCGAGGCGTGCCTATGGTACGAGTTGCTTGGCGTAATGGCCAAATTGAGGAACAGTCTTGGGAGACTGAGGAATCTATGCGTGCAAAATTTCCTTACCTGTTTGATTAGGTACTTAAGTTAAAATTTTGAGGACGAAATTCTTGTAAAGAGGGGAGGATGTGAGACCCCGAATTTTGAGTCTTAGAAGTCTAGAAGCTAGTGCAGGTGAAAAGACAATTTTTCCTTTGAAGAAAAGGATGTGTGATGGCCGAAATTGGCAAGAGTTGTACGGTAGTTAATTCTGGTTGTAAATCCCTTTAATCTAAGTTCTTATAGGTAGATAATTGCCTTAGAAATTAAAATCTCGAAAAATAAAGGAAGTTAATTAAAAAATTCAAATTTGGTAATTATCTTACTTTAATAAAATCTTTAAAGTATTAATCTTAATTCCATACCCATCCATTATAAATAGGAAGCCAACCCCACAAAAATCATTCATAGAAAACACACAAAACTCCAATAGCATAAAACCCTTACACCTGCCTGTAGTTGCCAAAATTCGCTGAAACTTTAAACCAATATAACTCTCTCATCATTTTTAAGATTCCTGCAAATAATAGCTTGTTGGAAAGATCTCTTCATCCTCATTCCAACAATCTTTGGTTTTTCATCGAAAGGTTAATATTTCTTTCTCTAAAGTTAAGTTGAAATTAGGCGGTACTGCCTAATTTACTTGAACTTCAGAATAGCATAACTCTTTCATCATTTGTTGTATCTCTACAAATAATATCTTGTTGGAAGTTCTTATTTCTTTGTTAAAAGATATGTTGAAAATAGGTGGCGGAATTAGGTTTTCGGCGGAACTGCCAAAATCTTCTAGAACTTCAAAATAGCATAACTCTTTTATTGTTTGTTATATCTCTACAAATAATAGTCTGTTGAATAGCCCTTTTCATTCTCTTTCCAACCATATTTGTTTTTCTGTTTCGACATTTTTATTTCTCTATCAAAAGATAAGTTGAAAATCAGCGGCGGAATTAGGTTTTCGGCGGAACTGCCAAAATCTTCTTGAACTTCAAAATAGCATAACTCTTTCATCGTTTGTTGTATTCCTAAAAATAATAGCTTGTTGGAAAGCTCTTTTCACCCTCTTTGCAATCATATATGTTTTGTTGTTTTAACATTAATATTTTCTTATCTAAGGTTAAGTTGAAAATCGTCGACGGAATTAGGTTTTTAGATTTCTACAGTTTTTTTCTTCGGTTGATTTCTGTTGTCATTTCACATGTTCTTATTATTTCTTAGCATCTATTCATGATGTATGATTATGAATTTTTTTCTTTTAAACTTCTCTATGCTTAAAGTTGAAATTGTCCTATGTCCTACTCTTAACGACAAAATTTGCATAGTTAATTGGAATGGTAATTCAGGTTGAATCTTGTTAAGTTCATGACTATCACATCACACATCCAATGGGGAGGCATCTGAAGCATCTGATCACTGGTTTCTAATAGGTTTGGTGAGTGGAATTGGTAAGGAAATAGGGTATTCAATTGATTATTGAATATGCATGCTTAGTTTGTTTTCGTCTTGGCCTAGTGATAATATATGTGGTTCGGAATTACCTACTAAAGGCAAAGGAGTAACTTATTGTTCAGAGACAAGAGAGGTAGGATCTATGCCTCATCGGTTTCTCTAGAGACCTCTGTTACTTTCTTGATGTTTTTTATACCTGCCCTTGTTGTATTGCATGCGATTTGACTATAGAGTGAGAGTATGAATTTCGGACTGAGATATGGACCTCATAGGCTATATCGAACCCCTGAGTTAAGTATTGAATGCCTTAGTTGTATATGTTATGTGAATTGAATATGATGACTGTGTTCTGACATGATTGAGGATACCCTGTTGTGGTATTATGCTTTGTACTTGCCTGTCTGTGCTTGTACGTGTTTGTGTGTCAGGATTCTTTTCCGGTGGCCATTCAGGGTAATCACTGATGCTGCTAGGGAGAGGAGAGGTTGTTACTGGTATCAGAGTTGTATAGGTGGCAAAGCCCTGCATGTCTAGTCCTTATGTGGCCAGAACCCTATCCTTGTGTGGCAAGAAGCTCTTATTCTTGTGTGGTTTGGTATGCCTTAGTCTGTGTGTGGCTTGGGACGACTTGTCCTTTTGTGGCAAGACGACTTACTAGGCTTACTGATTAGCATGTGTGTTAACCGTTTACCTTTTGTGTAGTGAGCCTTGGACAACACAGGTGGAAGGGGATGACCTTTCTTCTTTCTTGCCGAGAGCAATCTGACATGTTTTACCTACCTATGTACTTCTGATTTTTTTACAGTGAGGAGGTACTTCAAGCCTTTGTGGTCAGTGAAGATTCGGCACCTCTCGCCGTATAAGTAATGTCGCCAAATTTTTAAGGCAAACATGACGGCTGCAAGTTCCAAGTCATTCGTTAGGTAGTTGCTCTCGTGCGGTCGCAATTTCCGGGAAGCGTAGGTGATGACTTTCCCATTTTTCATCAATACGCATCCAAGTCCAGAGGGGAAGCACCTGCAGCATTTGATCACTGATTTCTGATAGGTTTGGTGAGTGGAATTGGTAAGGAAATAGGGTATTCTATTGATTATTGAATATGCATGCTTGGTTTATTTTCGTCTTTGCCTGGTGATAGTATAGGTGGTTCGGAATTACCTAATAAAGGCAAAGGAGTATCTTCTTGTTTAGAGACAAGAGAGGTAGGATCTATGCCTCATCGGTTTCTCCAGAGACCCTTGTTATTTTCTTGATGTTTTTGATACCTACTCTTGTTTTATTGCAAGCGATTTGATTATAGGGTGAGAGTAAGAATTTCGGATTGAGATAAGGATATCATAGGCTATATCGAACCCCTGAGTTACGTATTGAAAGCCTGAGTAGCATATGTTATGTGAATTGAATATGCTTATTATGCTCTGACATGATTGAGGATACCCTGCTATGATATTATGCTTTTTACTTGCCTGTGTGTGCTTGTATGTGTTTGTGTGTCAGGATCCTTTTTCGATGGTCGTTCGGGTTAGGCGCTGATGCTCCTTAGGAGAGGAGAGGTTTTTACTGGTATAGGAGTTGTATGGGTGGCTAACCCCAACATGCACGTGCTGGATGTCCGGTCCTTGTGTAGCAGGAAGCCTTTATCCTTGTGTGGTTTGGGATGCCCTTGTCCGTGTGTGGCTTGGGAAGACTTGTCCTTGTGTGGCAGGAAGCTCTTATCCTTGTGTGGTTTGGGATGCCCAAGTCCGTGTGTGGCTTAGGAAGACTTGTTCTTGTGTGGCAAGACGACTTACTAGGCTTACTTATTAGCTTGTGTGTTAACCGCTTACCCTTTGTGCAGTAAGCCTTGGACAACACAGGTGGAAGGGGCTGGCCTTTTTCTTCATTGCCGAGAGCAATCTGATGAGTTCTACCTACCTGTGTACTTCTGATTTTTTAGAAGTGATCATAGTCCTCCCTCAACCATAGATTCGGTCCTAACCCTTTTTGATTGGTTTTTTGAATTGCGTGATTCCTTTTAGTTGTTTAGGAATGATCTAATGTGAATTGAAAGACTTGTGTTTAGGGTTTTTGAGGATCTTATGATGCTATGACCATACTGAGATTCTTGTAATCTCATACCGTTGTTTTTACCATTTTTGGATTAGGTACATCCACTGTCCATGGTACCAGTGTGTGAGATCAAGGCAGCATGGCTGGGCGATATCACATCACATTTGCATACTTGTTTACTTGCACATATAACATGAATGATTGAGCTACTTTCTGGTTTATTTTAAGAACCCTCCTTTGCTTGCTAATTCCGAAATATGTTGGAAGATTTCTTGCTGGTTATTTGGATCCCTATTGGATATGTGTGTTATGAACCCAATGATTTAATCTAAAGACTTCCGCTGATGTTTTATTCACTCCGTATGTTACCAGAATATTTGTCCAATATCGTGCTCCAATTGTTGTTAAACATTAAAATAAACATGTTAAAAGTCGGAAGTTAATGGTAGTCCTGGTGAGATTCAGATAGGTCCTAGGTGTCATTTGGGCTTATTTGTGTTTCACGGCGGTGATGGCCTTAATCGGAGCAAATTGTAATAGTTAGGAATTGGGGTCATCACAAGGAGCAGGAAGGGCAAGCTGAGCCCGAAAACCAAAATGAGGCACCAGCCGCACCAGTCATTGATCCTTTCATGGCACGAATCTTAAACGTACTACAAGGAATTGCAGCAAATCAGCAGCGTATGGAGACGCAATTTCAGAATGCTCCTGCACCTGCACCAGTGGAAGAACCTATTCCTCCACTAGAACCTATACAGCCGGCACATCATAAGGAGGCTGACAGACACCCTACCATGATTACAAAATTGCTAAAGGAAGCTCAACAACTTGGATGTAAAGATTTTGGTGGTTCAACTGGAAGCACAGCCGCTCGTGAGTGGATAGACACCTTATGCCGAATATCCTTGTTCTTGCGTATCTCGGATGATGACAAGGTTTCCTTTGCTATATTCCTACTTGAGGGAGAAGCCCTCGCATGGTGGACATCTGCTAGCTTGCGATTCAGCGATCGTTTTCCAACTTGGGAAGAATTCCGGTACGAATTCGAAGAAAGATTTTATACGAGATTCCATAAAAATGAGCAGCGACAAGCTTTTTACAAACTTGAACAAGGCACCCGTATGGTGCTGGAATATGAGAAAGTGTTAAGGGAGTTGTCCCGATCTGCACCATAAGAAGATCGTACACCGTACCAGCTTGCGAGACGATTTCAGGATGGGTTGAGTACCGAACTCAAAACCATCGTTGGTATGACACCGGTGCAGAATTTGCAAGAACTGATTTTTTCCGCGACTGAAGCCGAAAAGATCGTGCAAAACAAAAAGCCATCTGCAGCCACTAGTAGCGGATCCTACAGGCGAGATTCGAAGTTCAAATGACGAACGGGACCCTATCCTTTAAGGTCCTATCCTTCGAAAATTAGTGGCAATAGAATTACCAACAGAAACAATTTTTCTGGTTCAAATTCCAATGGATCTTTGTGGAATTCTCAGCAACGTCGATGTTACAATTGTGGCGAGATGGGACATGTTCAGAGGCAATGCCAGAAACCAAGACAAATCACAGGTGTACCAAACGCAGGCCGAGGTGGGAATGCCAACCCCGCCAAATCACCAACACGCGCACCAGGAGGACCACCCAATGGATCCACAAGCGAGGCGCAACAAAGACCAACAAGGCTCTTCACCCTAACTGATGTCAAAGCTAGTCCTAATGTAGTGACAGGTACTATTTCGGTCTTTTCTCAAAATACTAAATATTATTAGATTCAGGAGCAAATAGATCATTTGTAAGTCCAAGGATAACACTTAGCATGGATCAACCTCTATCTCTCTTGACTCTTCCTATTGCGGTTCTAACTCCTTTGGGAGAGCAACTGATTTGTAATCTAGTCTACATCGGCTGCGTTGTACATTTGGGTTCGAATGTACTTGAAGTGGATCTGATTCCATTAGACATCCGAGAGCTGGATGTGATCTTAGGCATGGACTGTCTGGCGAAATATTAAGCCCGTATGGAGTGTTTCACCAAGCGTGTGTGGTTCACTTTTCCTGATGGTGCCGAATACTATTTTGAAGGTGATAGGCGAGTTGTTCCAACTTGCATGATTTCCTGGTTTAAGACGAAGCGATTAATCAACAAAGGATGTACAGCGTACCTCGCACATGTACATAATATTTCTAAAGAATCCTCGGATTTGGATTTTGTTCCAGTGGTTCGCAAATTTCCAGAAGACATAGCAGGTCTACCACTAGGAAGGAAAGTGGAATTCGGTATTGAGTTAGTGCCTGGTACGAATCCGATTTCCATTCCTCCGTATTGTATGGCTCCAGTGGAAATGTAGGAACTAAAAACGCAATTGGAAGATTTGCTGGATCGTGGTTTTATCTGACCTAGTGTATCACCTTGGGGAGCATCTGTTCTATTCATGAAAAAGAAAGACGATTTGCTGCAATTGTGCATCGATTATCGGCAGCTGAATCGTTTGACCGTGAAGAACAAATACCTTTTTCCTCGCATCGACGATTTGTTCGACCAACTCCAGGGTGCAACCGTATTCCCCAAGATCGATCTCAGATCTGGATACCATCAATTGTGAGTTCGTGATGATGATATTCTGAAGACAGCGTTCAGATTGCAATACGGCCACTACGAATTTCTTGTTATGCCATTTGGTTTAACCAATGCACCAGCTGTGTTTATGGACTTGATGAATCATGTGTTTCGCGAATTTTTAGATAAATTTGTGATAGTCTTCATCGATGACATTCTGATTTACTCAAAATCGGAAGAGGATAATGCTATGCACTTGCGGATTGTGTTTAAAATCTTAAAGGATCGACGGTTGTTTGCAAAGTACTCCAAATGCTAATTCTGGTTACGCGAAGTCAGTTTCCTTGGCCATATTGTTTCCACCCATGGTGTGCTAGTTGATCCAAAGAAGATTGAAGCCGTGATTGCTTGGGAACCTCTGCGAAGTGTGTTAAAAGTTCGTAGTTTCCTTGGCTTAGCAGGATACTACCGTCGCTTTGTGGAGAACTTTTCATCGTGCTGGACCATTGACAAAACTGACACACAAGGGTGAGCCATTCTTATGGAATGAGAAATGCCAGAAAATTTTCAAAGAGCTAAAGAATCGGTTAGTTTCCAAACCTATCCTTACCCTACCTATTTGCATAAAGGAGAATGTGGTTTACAGCGATGCTTCAAAATCTGGACTTGGATGCATATTGATGCAAGATAGGAAAGTCATTGCCTACGCTTCCTGACAACTGCGACCGCACGAGAGCAACTACCCTACGCATGGTTTGGAACATGCAGCCGTGGTTTTTGTCTTAAAAATATGGCGACATTACTTATAAGGTGAGACATGTCGAATCTTCACTAACCACAAAAGCCTGAAGTACCTCCTCATGCAAAAAGAATTGAATATGAGACAACGAAGATGGGTGGAGCTGATTAAAGACTATGATTTGATGTCCTGAGTCAAAAATTTCATCCTGCTTCCCCATCAGTTTTGGCCTACATGCGCACCCATTACCTACCGATGATGTTGGAATTGAAAACTAACCGTGTGCATCTTGGCACCGATATTTCTTGTTCGTTGTTAGCACGAATCGAAGTCGCACCTACCTTAACTGAAGAAATCCGAAATCAACAATTAGAGGATCCAAAATTTACTGAAATTCGGAAGCAACTTGCTGATGGTGTTCTTGCCATAGTTCGTGATTTCAGAATCTGAGATGACGAAGTACTAGTCTTCAGAAACCGGTTATGTGTTCCACAAAATGTTGATATTCGTAACCTTATTCTATCATAGGCGCATAGTTCGAAGTTCGTTATTCATCCTGGAAGCACTAAGATGTACCGAGATTTGAAGGAGCAGTATTGGTGGCCAAACATGAAACGTCACATTGCTGAATTCATTGCCCGATGCCTCGTATGTCAACAACTAAATATCGAACATCAAAGACCCGCTTACTTCAGTCACTTCCGATTCCAGAATGAAAGTGGGAGCACATCACAATGGATTTTGTGACTGGTTTTTCTAGATCACAGTGAGGATACAATGCCATTTGGGTGATCATAGATCGACTGACGAAATCTGCACACTTTCTTCCTATACGTGTGACAGATACACCAGAAAGATTGGCAGTTTGTTAATTGGACGAGATTGTTCGATTGCATGGAGTACCAGTTTCTATTATTTCAGATTGTGACCCTAGTTTCACCTTACGATTTTTGGAGAAATTCCAGAGTGCGTTGGGTTCGTGATTGAATTTCAGTACAACATTTCATCCCCAGACCGATGATCAATCAGAAAGAACGATTCAGACACTCGAAGTCATGCTACGAGCGAGTTTGTTGGATCAGAAAACTGGTTGGGATCGATGCCTGCCATTGGTAGAATTTCTTACAATAATAATTTTCATGCAAGCATCGGTATGGCACCCTATGAAGCATTATATGGGAGACGTTGCAGAACTCCCATTTTCTGGAATGAAGTAGGCAAGAGACGCCTAGACAATCCGGAATTGATTGACCAAGCAATAAAAAAATTAAGCTTGATCCGACAAAGGCTAAAAACAGCCTAGGATCGGCAGAAAAATTTCGCCGACAATCGACGAAGGGAGCTGGAATTTGCGGTAGGTGAAAAAGTATTTTTGAAGGTCACCCCATGGAAAGGAGTCCTTCGTTTTCTGCAGCAAGGTAAGCTAGCACCTCACTACAATGGTTCATATGAAATTGTCAAAAGAATCAGCCCTGTTGCATACCGACTTATCCTACCTCCAGGTATGGAAAGAATTCACAATGTATTTCACATTTCAATGCTAAGAAAGTATATGCGAGATCCTGCTCATGTGCTTAAAGAACCGCCAGTTGAAGTTGTTGAAGACCTATCCTATCTCGTACAGCCAGTTTCCATACTAGATCGGTCAATTCTATAGCTTCACAGTCAAAGCGTGCCTATGGTATGAGTTGTTTGGTGTAATGGCCAAATTGAGGAACAGTCTTGGGAGACTGATGAATCTATGCGTGCAAAATTTCCTTACCTGTTTGATTAGGTACTTATGTTAAAATTTTGAGGACGAAATTCTTGTGAGGGGAGGATGTGAGACCTCGAATTTTGAGTCTTAGAAGTCCAGAAGCCAGTGCAGGTGAAAAGCCAATTTTACCCATGAAGGAAAGGATGTGTGATGGCCGAAATTGGTAAGAATTAAATGGTAGTTAATTCTGGTTTTAATTCCCTTTAATCTAAGTCCTTATAACTAGATAATTACCTTAGAAATTAAAATTTCTAAAAATAAGGGAAGATAATTAAAGAATTTAAATCTGATAATTATCTTATTTTAATAAAATCTTTAAAGTATTAATCTTAATTCCATACCCATCCATTATAAATAGGAAGCCAACCCCACAAAAATCATTCATAGAAAACACACAAAACTCCAATAGCATAAAACCCTTACACCTGCCTGTAGTTGCCAAAATTCGCTGAAACTTTAAACCAATATAACTCTCTCATCATTTTTAAGATTCCTGCAAATAATAGCTTGTTGGAAAGATCTCTTCATCCTCATTCCAACAATCTTTGGTTTTTCATCGAAAGGTTAATATTTCTTTCTCTAAAGTTAAGTTGAAATTAGGCGGTACTGCCTAATTTACTTGAACTTCAGAATAGCATAACTCTTTCATCATTTGTTGTATCTCTACAAATAATATCTTGTTGGAAGTTCTTATTTCTTTGTTAAAAGATATGTTGAAAATAGGTGGCGGAATTAGGTTTTCGGCGGAACTGCCAAAATCTTCTAAAACTTCAAAATAGCATAACTCTTTCATTGTTTGTTATATCTCTACAAATAATAGCCTGTTGAATAGCCCTTTTCATCCTCTTTCCAACCATATTTGTTTTTGTTTTTGGACATTCGTATTTCTTTATCAAAAGATAAGTTGAAAATAGACGGCGGAATTAGGTTTTCGGCGGAACTGCCAAAATCTTCTTGAACTTCAAAATAGCATAACTCTTTCATCTTTTGTTGTATCTCTACAAATAATAGCTTGTTGGAAAGTTATTTTCATCCTCTTTCCAACCATATATGTTTCTTTTTATGGACGTAAATATTTTCGTATCTAAGGTTAAGTTGAAAATCGGAGACGGAATTAGGTTTTCATCGACAACGGAATCAGGATTTTAGATTTCTACAGTTTTTTTCTTCGATTGATTTCTGTTGTCATTTCACATGTTCTTATTATTTCTTAGCATCTATTCATGATGTATGATTATGAATTTTTTTCTTTTAAACTTCTCTATGCTTAAAGTTGAAATTGTCCTATGTCCTACTCTTAACGACAAAATTTGCATAGTTAATTGGAATGGTAATTCAGGTTGAATCTTGTTAAGTTCATGACTATCACATCACACATCCAATGGGGAGGCACCTGAAGCATCTGATCACTGGTTTCTAATAGGTTTGGTGAGTGGAATTGGTAAGGAAATAGGGTATTCAATTGATTATTGAATATGCATGCTTAGTTTGTTTTCGTCTTGGCCTAGTGATAATATATGTGGTTCGGAATTACCTACTAAAGGCAAAGGAGTAACTTTTTGTTCAGAGACAAGAGAGGTAGGATCTATGCCTCATCGGTTTCTCTAGAGACCTCTGTTATTTTCTTGATGTTTTTTATACCTGCCCTTGTTGTATTGCATGCGATTTGACTATAGGGTGAGAGTATGAATTTCGGACTGAGATATGGACCTCATAGGCTATATCGAACCCCTGAGTTAGGTATTGAATGCCTTAGTTGTATATGTTATGTGAATTGAATATGATGACTGTGTTCTGACATGATTGAGGATACCCTGTTGTGGTATTATGCTTTGTACTTGCCTGTCTGTGCTTGTACGTGTTTGTGTGTCAGGATTCTTTTCCGGTGGCCATTCAGGGTAATCGCTAATGCTGCTAGGGAGAGGAGAGGTTGTTACTGGTATCAGAGTTGTATAGGTGGCAAAGCCCTGCATGTCTTGTCCTTATGTGGCCAGAACCCTATCCTTGTGTGGCAGGAAGCCCTTATCCTTGTGTGGTTTGGGATGCCGTAATCCGTGTGTGGCTTGGGAAGACTTGTCCTTTTGTGGCAAGACGACTTACTAGGCTTACTGATTAGCATGTGTGTTAACCGTTTACCTTTTGTGTAGTAAGCCTTGGACAACACAGGTGGAAGGGGATGACCTTTCTTCTTTCTTGCCGAGAGCAATCTGACGTGTTTTACCTACCTATGTACTTCTGATTTTTTTACAGTGATCGTAGTCCTCCCTCAACCATAGATTCGGCATTAACCCTTTTTTATTGGTTCTTGAATTTCGTGATCCCCTTTTAGTTGTTTAGGAATGATGTATTATGAATTGGGAGACTTGTGTTTAGGGTTTTTGAAGATCTTATGATGTTGTGACCTTATTGCAATTCTTGTAATCTCATACTATTGGTTTTACCATTTTTCAGGCTTAGGTACATCTCCTTTCCGTGGTACCAGTGTGTGAGATCAAGGCTGCACGGCAGGACGATATCGCATCACATTAGCATACCTGTTTCTTGATTGCTTTCGTATATAACATGAATTATGATTGGACTATTTTTCTGGTTTTCAAGGTTCCTCTATTGCTTTTTTCCGTTTTATTTTGGGAACTAACTAGGAATTCAGATATGCTATGAACCCTCCTTTGCTTGCTATTTCCGACATATGTTGGAGGATTTCTTGCTGGTTAATTGGATCCCTACGGGACTTGTGTGTTATGAACCCAATGATTTAATCTAAAGACTTCCGCTGATATTTTATTCACTCCGTATGTAACCAGAATATTTGTCCAATATCATGCTCCTATTGTTGTTAAACATTAAAATCAACATGCTAAAATTTGGAAGTTAATGGTAAACTTGGTGAAATTCAGATAGGTCCTAGGTGTCATTTGGGCTTTTTTGGGTTTCACGGCGGTGATGACCTTAATCGGAGAAAATAGTAATAGTTAGGAATTGCCGTCGTCATATGTAATCTAACCATGTTGTCTTCACCATCTTTCAGACTTAGATAAATCATCTGTTTGTGGTACCAATGTGTGAGATCAAGGTTGCACGGCAGGACGGTATTGTGTGAAACCCCGATTTTGAGTCCTAAATGTCCAGAAGTCAGTGCAGGTAAAATAACCATTTTACTCCTGAATAAATAGATGTATGATGGCCAAAAATGGTATGCAATATCTAGTATTCATTTATGGTTTCATTACCCTTTGATTTTTTTCATTATTAGTTCAATCTTACCTTAGAAAATAAAATTCCTAAAATTAAGGAATGATAATTCTGATAATTATTTTACCTTATCTAGTTTTTAAAGTATGAAAATTAATCCCATAAACAATGTAAATAAAGAGTAGCCGGCCACACTTTCCCACATATATTAAAAACACACAATTTTCGTCAAACATTAAACCCTACACCCTATTGCTACCGAAATTTGCTTGATTTTCAAACTAGCATAACTCTCTCATCATTTGTCGGATTTCTATAAATAATAGCTTGTTGAAAAGCTCTTTCCATCCTCTATCTAGTTATTTTGGGTTTGTCATCAGAAGCTTAGTTTTTCTCTGTCGTTTTTTGCTTTAGTTGGTATGATTGTTTTGCATCCATTCATGTTTTAAATCATGAATTCATTTTTTGAATCTTCCCTATACTTGAAATTGGCTTGCCCTATCCTTTGCCTTATTATTTCTGATTTCGATCAATTGATTAGCCTATTTATTTTTGATCCTGTTCCTTTTGATTGTATATGTTATTAACACCTAATCCTTCCTAGTTAACATGAAATTGCAATCCCTAAGGTTTTTTGTAACGACCCTAACTCCTAACCTATTATTAATTGCTCCGACTAGGGTCCTTACCGCTGTGAAACCCAATCAAGCTCAAGAACCAGGATCTATCTGAATCCCACAAGGCTTACTCATCAAATTCTCAATATTTAGCATGTACATTCTTTATGTTTATCAACAATTAGAGCATGATATTGGACAAGTATTCTGGTATCATACATAGTGAATGAAATATCAGCGGAAGTCTTTCTAAATAAAATCAATGAATCCACAACATACAAGTCCCATAGGGATCCGAATATCCAGCAAGTTAACCCCCAACATAAATCGGACACAACAAGTAAACAAGGAATCTTGAAAAACCAGAAAGTAGTCCAATAATAATTCATGTTATATGCACAGGCAATCAAGGAATAGGTATGCAAATGTGATACGATATCGCCCCACCGTCCAGCCTTGATCTCACACATTGGTACCACGGATAGTGGATGTATATAAGACTAAAAGATGGTGAATAAAATAGGATGAGATTGCAAGAATCTCAGTAGGGTCGCAACATCATAAGATCTACAGAAATCTTAAACAAAAATCTCCCGAACAACGTCAGTTCATCCCTACACAACTAACGGTATCACGCAATTCAAGAATCAATCAAAAGGATAGGGCCAAATTTAAGGCTCAGGGTGGATTACAACACTTCCAAAAACCAAAAGTACACAGGCAGGTAAAACTCATTAGATTACTCTTGGCACAAGGAAGAAAGAAAGGTCATTCCCTTCCACCTGTGTTGTCCAAGGTTTACTGCACAAAGGGTAAAAGGTTAGCACACAAGCTAATCAGCAAACCTATTCATTCTGCCACACAAAGACAAGACATCCAAGCAACACAAGGGCCAGGCATCCAACCCACATAAGGACAATGCTTCCATCGTGTGCATGTTGGGGATTGCCACCCACACAACTCCCATACCAGTAGAATCCTCCCCTCTCCCAAGGAGCATTAGCGTTTACCTCAAATGTCCATCGGAACAGGATCCTGAGACACAAACACGTATAAGCACACACAAGCAAGTACAAAGCATAATACCACAACTGGGTATCTTCAATCTTGTCAGAACACAATTATATACAATTCAGGCACTCAAAACCTAACTCAAGGTATAGCCTATAGGATTCATATCTCAATCCACGATTCATGCACATATCCTACAATCAATTCGTATGCAATCAAAACAAGAGCAGGTATAAAAAATAACAAACAAACAACAGGGATCTCTGGAGAAACCGATGAGGCATAGATCCTACTTCTCTTGTCTCAGAACAAGAAGCTATTTCTTTGCCCTTATTTAGTAATTTTGAACCAACTATAGCATCACAAGGCAAAGACAAAACCAAACTAAGCATGCATACTCAATAACCAAGTAAGTAACCTATTTCCTTACCAATTTGACTCACCAAACCTATCAAAAACCAGTGGTCAGATGCCACAGGTGCCTCCTCTTTGGATGTGTGATATGATAGCCAAGAACTTAACAAGATTCAACCTAAATTACCACCCTAATTTAACTATGTATATTTCGGCACTAAGCATAGGAAACAAGATAATTTGCGATTTCATGTTAGCAAGGTGTAAGGTTTTCGATTTCATGTTAACAAAGAAGGATTAAGTGTTTATAACTTATACAATCAAAAGAAACAAAATCGGAATCCAATAGGTTAATCAATTGATCTAGATAGGCAACAATAGGGCAAGGGTAGGGCATACTGATTTCATGAATAAAAAATATTCAAAGGATGAATTCATGATTTTATAACATGAATGGATGCCAAATAATAATACGAACAAGAGGAACAACAACAGAAATCAATTGAAGACCGAATCACACAATCTTGAAACCTAATCTTGCCGAAATATGATTTAAATTTCGACAAAGAGCAACCAACCTTCAGAAGAAAAACCTAAATTTTTTTGAAAGAAGATGAAGAGAGCTTTCCAACAATGTTGAAATGCTGATTGACCATTGGTCTGGGAATGAAATGCTATACTTAAATTCAATCTTAAACCCAGCGCATTCTGGAATTTCTCCCAAAATCGTGAGGTGAAACAAGAGTCATGATCTGAAACAATGGCACTCCATGCAATCGAACAATCTCATCTAAATAACGAACTGCCAATTTATCTGGTGTGTCTGTCACATGTATAGGAAGAAAGTGTGCAGATTTCGTCAATTGATCCACGATCACCCAAATGGCATTGTATCCTTGCTTCGATCTAGGCAAACCAGTCACAAAATCTATTGTGACATGCTCCCATTTCCATTCTGGAATCGGAAGTGACTGAAGTAGACCAACGGGTCTTTGATGTTTGATCTTTACTTGTTGACATACGAGGCATCGGGCAACGAACTCAGCAATGTGACGTTTCATGTTTGGCCACCAATACTGGTCCTTCAAATCTCGATACATCTTAATATTTCCAGGATGAATAGCAAACTTCGAACTATGCGCCTCCGATAGAATAAGGTTACAAATATTAACATTTTGTGGAACACATACCCGGTTTCTGAAGACTAGTACTTCGTCATCTCGTATTCTGAAATCACAAACTATTGCATCAACACCATTAGCAAGTTGTTTCCGAATTTCAATAAATTTTGGATCCTCTAATTGTTGATTCCTGATTTCTTCAATTAAGGTAGGTGCGACTTCGATTCGTGCCAATAACGAACCAGAAAAATCTACGCCAAGATGCACACGGTTAGCTTTCAATTCCAACATCATCGGAAGGTAATGGGTGCGCATGTAAGCCAAAACTGATGGGGAAGGAGGATGAAACTTTCGGCTCAGGGCATCAGCAACAACATTTTCCTTTCCAGGATGATATTTGATGATTAAATCATAGTCTTTAATAAGCTCCACCCATCTTCGTTGTCTCATATTCAATTCTTTTTGCGTGAGGAGGTACTTCAAGCTTTTGTGGTCAGTGAAGATTCGGCACCTCTCGCCGTATAAGTAATGTCGCCAAATTTTTAAGGCAAACATGACGGCTGCAAGTTCCAAGTCATTCGTAGGGTAGTTGCTCTCGTGCGGTCGCAATTTCCGGGAAGCGTAGGTGATGACTTTCCCATTTTTCATCAATACGCATCCAAGTCCAGATTTTGCTGCGTCGCTGTAAACCCCATACTCCTTTCCGCAAATAGGTAGGGTAAGGATAGGTGCGGAAACTAATCGATTATTTTACTCTTCAAAACTTTTCTGGCATTTCTCGTTCCATACGAACGACTCACCCTTGCATGTCAGTTTTGTCAATGGTCCATCAAGCGATGAAAAATTCTCCACAAAGCGACGGTAGTACCTTGCTAGGCCAAGGACACTTCACGGAGGTTCCCAAGCAATCACGGCTTCAATCTTCTTTGGATCAACTAACACACCTTGGGCTGAAACAATATGGCCAAGGAAACCAACTTCATGTAACCAAAATTCGCATTTGGAGTACTTTACGAACAACCGTCGATCCTTCAAGATTTTAAGCACAATCCGCAAGTGCATAGCATGATCCTCTTCCAATTTTGAGTAAATCAGAATGTCATCGATGAAAACTATCACAAATGGCATAACAAATGAACACACGATTCATCAGGTCCATAAACACAGCTGGTGCATTGGTCAAGCCGAATGGCATAACCAGAAATTCGTAGTGGCCGTATCACGATCTTAACGTGGTCTTTGGAATATCAGCATCATGAACTAGAAATTGATGGTATCCATATCTGAGATCGATCTTAGAGAATATGGCTGCACCCTGGAGTTGGTCGAACAAATCGTCGATGCGAGGCAAAGGATATTTGTTCTTCACGGTTACACGATTCAGCTGCCGATAATCGATACACAATCGCAGCAAACCGTTTTTCTTTTTCATGAACAGAACAGGTGCTCCCCAAGGTGACACACTAGGTCAGATAAAACCACGATCCAACAAATCTTCCAACTGCGTTTTTAGTTCCTTCATTTCCGCAGGAGCCACACGATACAGAGGAATGGAAATCGGATTCGTACTAGGCACTAGCTCAATACCGAATTCCACTTCCCTTGATTGTGGTAGACTAGTTATGTCCTCTGGAAATACTTTTGGAAATTCGGAAACCACTGGAACAGAATTCAGATCCGAGAATTGTTTAGAAATATCATGTACGTGCGCGAGGTACGCCATACATCCTTTGTTGATTAATCGCTTCGTCTTTAACCAGGAAATCATGCAAGTTGGAACAACTTGCCCATCACCTTCAAAACAGTATTCGGCACCATCAGGAAAAGTGAACCACACACGCTTAGTGAAACACTCCATACGGGTTTCATATTTCGCCAGACAGTCCATGCCTAAGATCACATCCAGCTCTCGGATGTCTAATGGAATCAGATCCACTTCCAATACATTCAGTCCCTTACATACAGCACAATCGATGTAGACTAGATCCCAAATCAGTTGCTTTCCCTGCTCAATATGTGCATCAGGTTCATTCTACCCTATGGGTTGTTGTTCAGCCTAAACCCCATACCTACCTATGGATCCTTTTGTACACTCGTCCTTGCCATACTATACAAGCATATGATTGTTACTCATCACACAACCAAATAAGATACTAGCAAAAGAAGTGGTAATTGGTGGAGAGGCATGCATTGGACGATATGCATATGCTAGAAAGCAACATACAAATTTTCGGAAATACCATGCACACATGCAAAGGTATTCTCGGCAATTACATCAAAACTCATATATACTCTCAGAAATCTTTATCAAACATCAAGCAAGCATAGATTCACACAACATCCATATTCGGCAATACACACCAGAAATCACATACATATACATTTAGCAATATAGGAGTAAAATAGGGACACTCGACAGCATGCATAAATCATCACACACATTCTCAGCAATGATAAGAAACACAGCAAACACTCAACGAAACATATCATGGCATACCAAGCATAAGAACATACACGAACAAACATCACATCAGATTATCATTCTCATCATTTAAATCTTACAAATCAATCCCATTTTAGCAATAGTTCACTTTCAATATTAGCCCCTAAGTGAGTGAGTGTGCGCGCATGTCCTTACCTATAAACACCAAAATCAATAAATAAGTTAGCATATAACAAATTATACTTCCTAAACCAAGCTCCGCTACCAAACCTGTGACGACCTCAATTCCTAACTATTACTATTTACTCCGATTAAGGTCATCACCGCCGTGAAACCGAAATAGCCCAAATGACACCTAGGACCTATCTGAATCTCACCAGGTTTACCATTAACTTTCGATTTTTAGCATATTTATATCTAATGTTTTTTAAAAATTGGAGCATGATATTGGACAATTATTCTAGTAACATACAGAGTGAATAAAACATCAGCGGAAGTCATTAGATTAAATCATTGGGTTCATAACACATAAGTCACATATGAATCCAAACAACCAGCAAGAAATCCTCCAAATATATTTCGGAAATAGCAAGAAAAGGAAGGATCTGAAAATAAACAAGAAAGTAGCCCAATCATTCATGTTATATGTGCATGTAAACAAGGATCAAGTATTCAAATGTGATGCGATATTGCCCCGCCGTGCAGCCTTGATCTCACACACTGGTACCACGGACAGTAGTTGTACCTAAGCCTGAAAAATAGTAAAAACAATGGTATGAGATTACAAGAATCTCAGTAGGGTCGCAGCATCATAAGATTTGCAGAAACTTTAAACACAAATATCCCAATTCGCATTAGATCATTCCTAGACATCTAAAAGGGATCACGCAATTCAAGAATTAATCAGAAAGGGGTTAGGGCCTAATCTATGGTTGAAGGAGGACTACAAACACTTCCGAAATTATCAAAAGTACACAGGTAGGTGGAACTCATCAGATTGCTCTCGGCAATGAAGAAGAAAGGCCATCCCCTTCCACCTGTGTTGTCCAAGGCTTACTGCACAAAGGATAAATGGTAAACACACAAGCTATTCAGTAAGCCTAGTAAGTCATCTTGTCACGCACGGACAAGTCTTCCCAAGCCACACAAGGACTTGGGCATCCCAAACCACACAAGGATAAGAGCTTCCTGCCACACAAGGACAGGGTTCCGGCCACACAAGGACCAGACATCCAGCGAGCTCTTGCTGGGGTTTCGCCACCCATACAACTCCCATACCAGTAAGAACCTCTCCTCTCCCTAGGAGTATCAGCGCTTACCCTGAATGGCCACCGGAAAAGGATCCTGACACACAAACACGTACAAGCACACACAGGCAAGTACAAAGCATAATACCATAGCAGGGTATCCTCAATCATGTCAGAACACAATCAACATATTGAATTCACATAACATATGTAACTTAGGCATTCAAAACCTAACTCAGGGGTTCGATATAGCCTGTGAGATTCACATCTCAAACCGAAATTCATACTCTCACCCTATAGTCAATTCGCATACAATACAAGAAGGGCAGGTAACAAAAACATCAAGTAAATAACAGTGATCTCTAAAGAAACCGATGAGGCGTAGATCCTACCTCTCTTGTCTCTGAATAAGAAGCTACTCCTTTGCCTTTTTTAGGTAATTCTGAACCACCTATATTATCACCAAGCAAAGACGAAAACAAACTAAGCATGCATATTCAATAATCAAATGAATACCCTATTTCCTTACCAATTCCACTCACCAAACCTATCAGAAACTAGTGATCAGATGCTGAAGGTGCCTCTCCCTTGGATGTGTGATGTGATAGCCAGGAACTTAACAAGATTCAACCTGAATTTCCATTCCAATTAACCATGCAAATTTCGTCGTTAAAAGTAGAGCATAGGACAATTCATGATCATACATCATTAATAGATGCTAAGCAATCATAAGAACATGCGAAACGACAACAAAAATCAACCGAAGACAAAAACTATAGAAATCTAAAAACCTAATTTCGTCTCTGATTTTTAAATTAACCTTTGACAAGTTAATATTTACATCCAAACAACGAAACATATATAGCTGGAAAGAGGATGAAAAGCTTTCAAACAAGCTATTATTTGCAGAGATCCGACAAACGATGAGAGAGTTATGCTACATTAAAATTCAAGAAGATTTGGCAAAAACCTAATTCCGCCGACGATTTTCAACTTATTTTAGAGAAAGAAATACTAACCTCCTAACAAAAACCAAAGATGGTTAAAAAGAGGACGAAGAACGCTTTCCAACAAGCTATTATTTGCAGAGATCTAATGAACGATAAGAGAGTTATGCTAGTTTAAAGTTTCAGAAAATTTTGGCGGCTATAGGGAGGTGTAGGGTTTTAAGCTTATATGAATTTTGAATGTTTTCTCTGAATGATTTTTGTGAGGTTGGCTTCCTATTTATAAGTAGAATTATGATTACTACTTTTAAGATAACTGAAAATAAGATAATTACTAAATAATTAAATTCTTTAATTATCTGCCCCTATTCTTAGGGATTTTAATATCTAAGGCAATTATCTATCTATAAGGACTTAGATTAGAGGGAATTTATACCAGAATTAACTACTATACAATCTTACCAATTTCGGCCATCACACATCCTTTTCTTCAGGGGAAAAATTGGTTTTTTACCTGCACTGGCTTCTGGACTTCTAGGACTCAAAATTTAGGGTCTCACAAACAAGCTATTATTTGCACGAATCCGACAAAGGATGACAGAGTTATGCTATTTTGAAGTTCAAGCAGATTTTGGCAATTCTGCTAAAGTACGATTTAACTTTCGACTAAGAAAAACTAACCCCTACACAATAAACAAAGAGTTTTGGAAAGAGGATGAAGAGAGTTTTCCAACAAGCTATTATTTGCATGAATCTGGAAAAGGATAAAGGATGAGTGTTAAACCCAACCTGTAGGGGGGTCAGGTTACTCAATCCCATATCGGAAAGGAGCAGCGGAGGTCTTGAGCTTATATGTGATGTGTGATGGTATCATTTGCAATAAGATGCATCTTTTGAGCCATATGGCTAGAAGCCCGACTTAGCATTGCAGTTGTGATCCATCACACGCACATATACGTCCTGGCCCACCTGACCGAATGTCCGGGGATGGGTCGTGACAGATGGTAAGGGAGCCGATCTCGTTCCATCTTCCAGGTGGGCTTAGGCTGTGTTGTGTGTTCATGTTGGGGCCCGTGAGTTTGGGCTCAAGTCAGTTATGTTTAGGCTCCCCTTGTGAGGACACGAGGTCTATAAGGAGGGGAGATTGTGAGACCCAGCCTGTACGGGGGTCAGGTTACCCAATCCCATATCGGAAAGGAGCAGGGGAGGTCTTGGGATTATATGTGTTGTGTGATGGTATCATTTGCAACAAGAAGTATCTTTTGGGCCATGTGGTTAGAAGCCCGACTCAGCGTTGCAGTTGTGGTCCATAATATGCACATACACATCCGGGCCCACCGGACCGAAAGTCCGGGTGCCGGGTCGTGACAAATGTTAGTGGAGCCGATCTCGTTCCCTCTTCCGGGTGGGCTTGGGCTGTGTTGTGTATGCATGTTTGGGCCCGTGAGTTTGAACCCAAGTCAGTTACGTTTGAGCTCCCCTTGTGAGGACACGAGGTCTATAAGGAGGGGAGATTGTCAAACCCAGCCTGTAGGGGGGTTAGGTTATCCAATCCCATATCGTAAAGGAACGGGGGATGTCTTGGGCTTATATGTGTTGTGTGATGGTATCATTTGCAACAAGACGCATCTTTTAGGCCATGTGGTTAGAAACCTGACTCAGCATTGCAGTTTTGATCCATCACAATGAGAGAGTTATGCTGATTTGAAGTTCTAAAAGATTTCGGTAGAAATTGGGAGGTGTAAGATTTTTAGATTTTACAAATTTTGTGTGTTTTCTATATAAAATTTTTGTGTGGCTGCCTTCCCATTTATATAAGGTGGTTATGGGATTAAAATTTTTATTTTAAAGGCTTGATTAAAGTAAGATAATTATCATAATTAAATTCTGTAATTATCTCTCCTTAATTTTAGAGATTTTAATTTCTAAGGTAATTATCAACCTATAAAGAACTAGATTAAAGGGAATTAAAACCAAAATTAATTACAGGACATTTCTTACCAATTTCGCCCATCAAAGATCCTTTTCTTCAAGGACAAAATGGTCTTTTCATGTGCACTGACATCTGGACTTCTATGACTCAAAATTCAGGGTCTCACATCCTCCCCTCCTTACAAGAATTTCGTCTTGGAAATTTTAGCACAAGTACCTAAGCAAATAGGTAAAGAAATTTTGCACGCATAGATTCCTCAGTCTCCCAAGATTGTTCCTCAGTTTGGCCACTACGCCAAACAACTCGTACTATAGGCACGCTTTGATTGCAAAGCTGTCGAACTGTCCGATCTAGTATGGCAACTGGCTGTACGGGATAGGATAGGTCTTCAGCAACTTCAACTGGCGGTTCTTTAAGCACATGAGCAGGATCTCACATATACTTTCTTAGCATTGAAATGTGAAATACGTTGTGAATTCTTTCCATATTTGGAGGTAAGGCAAGTCGGTATGAAACAGGGCCGATCCTCTCGACAACGTCATACGGACCAATGTAACGAGATGCTAGTTTACCTTGCCGCTGAAAACGAAGGACTCCTTTCCATGAGGCTACCTTCAAAAACACTTTGTCACCTACCGCAAATTCCATCTCCCTTCGTTGATTATCAGCGCAGTTTTTCTGCCAATCCTGTGCTGTTTTTACCCGTTATTGAATCAAGTTCAACTGCTCCGTTGCTTGATCAATCAATTCTGGATTGTCTAGGCATCTCTCACCTACTTCTTTCCAGCAAATGGGAGTTCTGCAACGTCTCCCATAGAATGCTTCATAAGGTTCCATACCGAATAGTCGATGTATAGTTGCAGCGATCCATCTTTCTTCTTTGCGAACAAGACAGGTGGTCCCCAAGGTGACACACTAGGTCTGATGAAACCACGATCCAGCAAATCTTCCAATTGTGTTTTCAGTTTCTTTATTTCCACAGGAGCCATACGATATGGAGGAATAGAAATCGAATTCGTACCAGGCACTAACTCAATGCCGAATTTCATTTCCCTTGCCGGTGGTAAACTGGCTATGTCTTTTGGAAATACTTTTGAAAATTCGTGAACCACTGGAACAGAATCCAGATCCGAGGATTCTTTAGAAATATCATGTACGTGCACGAGGTACGTTGTACATCCTTTGTTGATCAATCAATTTGCATCAAGCTAAGAAATCATGCAAGTTGGAACAACTCGCGTATCACCTTTAAAATAGTACTCGGCACCATCAGGAAAAATGAACCACACACATTTGGTGAAACACTCCATACGGGCTTGATATTTCGCCAGACAATTCATGCCTAAGATTACATCCAGCTCTCAGATGTCCAATGAAATTAGATCCACTTTAAGTACATTTGAAACCATACGTACATCACAGCCGATGTAGACTAGATCACAAATTAGTTGTTCTCCCAAAGGAGTCAGAATCGCAATAAGAGGGGTCAAGGGATATAGAGGCTGATCCGTGCTAAGTGATATCCTTGGATTTACAAATGATCTATTTTCTCCGGGATCTAATAATACTTTAGCATTTTGAGAAAAGACTGAAATAGTACCTGTCACCACATCAGGACTAGCCTTGGCATCAGTTAGGGTGAATAGCCTTGTTGGTCTTGGTTGCGCCTCACTTGTGGATCCGTTGGGTTGTCCTCCTGGTGCATGCATTGGCGGTTTGGTGGGGTTAGCATACCCACCTCGGCTCGCACTAGGTGCGCCTGTGATACGTCTCGACTTCTGGCATTCCTGCTGATTGTTCTCCATTTTTCCACAATTTTAAAATCGACGTTGCTGAGAATTCCACGTAGATCCATTGGAATTCTAACCAGAAAAGTTCTTCTTGTTGTTACTTCCATTGCTATTAATTTTTTTAGGATAGGACCTTAAAGGATAGGGTCCCGTTTGGCGATTAAATTTTGAATCTCGCCTAAAGGATCCGCCACTAGTGGCTGAGGATAGTTTCTTGGTTTGCATGGTCTTTTCAGCTTCAGTCGCGGCATTAATTAGTTATTGTAAATTCTGTGCCGGTGTCGTACCAACGATGGTTTTGAGTTTGGTACTCAACCCATCATGAAATCATCGCAAGCTGGTACAGTGAGTGATCCTCTTCAGGCGCAAATCAAAGACAACTCCCTTACTGCCTTCTCATATTCCAACACCGAACGGGTGCCCTGTTTAAACTTGTGGAAAGCTCACCGTTGCTCATTTTTATGGAATCTCGTATAGAAACTTTTGTCAAATTCATACCGAAATTCCTCCCATGTAGGCAGATGATTGCCAAATCACAAGCTCACAACTGTCCACCATGTGAGGGCTTCTGCCTCAAGTAGGAAAGTGGTGATGGCAACCTTGTCATCATCTGAGATATGTAAGAATAAGGACACTTGGCATAAGGTGTCGATCCATTCATGAGCGGCAACAGTTCTGGCTGAATCATTAAAATCTTTACATCCTAATTGTCGAGCTTGCTTCAACAATTTGGTAATCACGATGGGAAGTCTCTCGGGTTCCTTAGGATGTGTCGGCTGTATAGGTTCAAGTAGAGGAATAGGTTCTTCCACAGGCATGGGTGCAGGAGCATTCTGAAATTGTGCCTCCATACGATGTTGATTCACAGCAATTCCTTGCAATACGTTTAGGATTTGGGCCATCACATAATCGATGGCTGGTGCGGCTGGTGCTTCAGGTTGGTTTTTGGGCTCAGTTTGTGCATTCGGGTCCTCTTGCTCAATAGGTTGTTGTTCGGCTTGAACCTCATACCTACCTCGTCGATTCCTTGTAGCATTTGACCTTGCCATACTATACGAGCATACGATACTAGGAAAAGAAGTGGTAGCTGGTGGAGAGGCGTTCACCGGACGATACACATATGCTGGAAAACAATATACAAATTTTGAAAATCTTATGCACACATATAAATGCATATTCGTCACTCATATCATCACACATATGTACTCTCGGAAATCATCATCAAGCATTAAGCAAGCATGGATTCACAGAATCCATATTCGGCAATCATGCAAACTCACACCCCATACATTCGGCAGTACACATCCGTAATCACATGCATATACATTCGGCAACGTGGAAATCATATAGGGACACTTGGTAACATGCTCCAACAACATACACATTCTCGGTAATGAGAAGAAACACAACAAACATTCACCAAAACACATCAAGGCATACCAAGCATAAGAACATACATAAACGCACAGCAAAACGAATTATCATTCTCATTATTTAAATCAATCCCTTTTTAACATTAGTTCACTTTCGGTACTAACCTCCAAGAGAGTGAGTGTGTGCGCATGTTCTTACCTACAAACACAAAATCAACAAACAAGTTAGCATATAACCAATTATATTCCTTAAACCATGCTCCGCTATGAAAACTTGTAACGACCCTAACTCCTAACCTATTATTAACAGATTCGATTAGGGCTATTACCGGCGTGAAACCCAAACAAGCCCAAGAACCAGTACCTATCTGAATCCCACAAGGCTTACTCATCAAATTCTCGATTTTTAGCATGTACATTCTTTATGTTTATCAACAATTAGAGCATGATATTGGACAAGTATTTTGGTATCATATGGAGTGAATGAAATATCAGCGGAAGTCTTTAAATAAAATCAATGAATCCACAACACACAAGTCCCATAGGGATCCAAATATCCAGCAAGTTAACCACTAGTATAAATCGGACACAACAAGTAAAGGAGGAATCTTGAAAAACCAGAAAGTAGTCCAATCATAATTCATGTTATATGCGCAGGCAATCAAGGAATAGGTATTCAAATGTGATGCGATATCACCCTACCGTGCAGACTTGATCTCACACACTGGTACCACGAATAGTGGATGTACCTAAGCCTGAAAAATGGTGAATACAACTGGATGAGATTACAAGAATCTTAGTAGGGTCACAACATCATAAGATCTACAGAAATCTTAAACACAAATCTCCTGAACAACATCAGATCATGCCTACACAACTATGGGTATCACATAATTCAAGAATCAATCAAAGGGATAGGGCCAAAACTAAGGCTGAGGGTGGACTACAACACTTCAGAAAATCATAAGTACACAGGCAGGTAAAACTCATCAGATTACTCTCGGCACTAGAAAGAAAGAAAGGTCATCCCCTTCCACCTGTGTTGTCCAAGGTTTACTGCACAAAGGGTTAAAGATTAGCACACAAGCTAATCAGCAAACCTATTCATCCTGCCACACAAGGACAAGACATCCAGGCCACACAAGGACAAGGCTTGTAGCCACACAAGGACCAGGCATCCAAACCACACAAGGAGAAGGTTTCCAGCGCGTGCATGCTAGGGATAGCCGCCCATACAACTCCCATACCAATAAGAGCCTCCCCTCTCCCAAGGAGTATCAGCACTTACCCTGAATGGCCATCAAAATAGGATCCTGACACACAAACACGTACAAGCACACAAAACCTAACTTAAAGGCCTATAAGATTCATATCTCAATCTATGATTCATGCACATATCCTACAATCAATTCGCATGCAATCATAACAAAGGTAGGTATCGAAAATAACAAATAAACAATAGGGATCTCTGGGGAAACCGATGAGGCATAGACCCTATCTCTCTTGTTTCAGAACAAGAAGCTATTCCTTTGCCCTTATTTAGTAATTTCGAACCACCTATAGCATCACAAGGCAAAGACAAAACCAAACTAAGCATGCATACTCAATAACCAAGTAAGTACCCTATTTCCTTAGCAATTCGACTTACCAAACCTATTAGAAACCAGTGGTCAGATGCCGCAGGTGCCTCCTCTTTGGATGTGTGATGTGATAGCCAAGAACTTAACAAGATTCAACCTGAATTACCACCCTAATTTAACTATGTATATTTCGGCACTAAGTATAAGAAAAAAGATAATTTGCGATTTCCTGTTAGCAAGGTGTAAAGGTTGCGATTTCATGTGAACAAAGAAGGATTAGGTGTTAATAATACATACAATCAAAAGGAACAAAATCAGAAACCAATAGGTTAATCAATTGATCAAAATCAGAAACAATAGGGAAAAGGGTAGAGCAAGCCGAGTTCATGTATAAGGAAGATTTAAAGGATGAAATCATGATTTTACAATATGAATGGATGCCAAAAAATCATACGAACAAGAGGAACAACAATAGAAGTCAATCAAAAGAAAAATCACACAATTTTTGGCACCAAAACCGACGAATTACGACTTGAATTTTGACAGAGAAAAACTATTCTTCTAATGATCAACCCAAAATAGCTAGATAGAGGATAGAAAGAGCTTTACTATAAGCTATTACTTTCAGAATTCTGACAAAGGATGAGAGAGTTATGTTAGTTTGAAGAGCAATAAGATGTAGGGTTTGATGTTTGACGAAAATTGTGTATTTTTAATGTATGTAGGCAAGTGTGGTCGGCTACTGTTTTTATAGGGTGTTTATGGGATTAATTTCCCTACTTAAAGGGTGGATAAGATAAGATAATTATCAGAATTAAATTTTAGAATTATTGTAAGACCCCGAATTTTGAGTCCTAGAAGTCCTGAAGCCAGTGCAGGTGAAAAGACAATTTTTCCCCTGAAGAGAAGGATGTGTGATAGCCGAAATTGGTAAGATTGTTCAGTAAATTAATTTGATTCTGATTCCTTTTGATTTAGGATCTTGTAGATGGGTAATCGTTTTAGGAAAACATCCTTTAAGGTAGATAGTTACCTTAAAAAAATTAAGGAAGGTAATTTAAGAGTTTTGATTATTTGGTAGATTGTATTGAATTGATAGATTGATTAAAAATAGTAGACCTAATTCTACACTCATTCAATATAAATAGGAAGCCAACCCCACAAAAATTTCCCCTAAAACCTTACAGAATTCGTATAGGCTTAAAACCCTATACCTCCCATTAGCCGTCAGAATTTGCAGAAAGTTTAAACTAGCATAACTCCCTCATCGTTCATTGGATCTATGCGAATAATAGCTTGTTGGAAAGCTCTCTTCATCCTCTTTCCAACCATCTTTTTATTTTCTTCGGGAGGTTAGCATTTCGTTGTCTAATGTTACTTTGAAAATCGGCGGCCACGTTAGGTTTCCGCCAAATCTTCTTGAATTTCAAAATAGCATAACTTTTTACTCGTTTGTTGGAATCTTGCAAATAATAGGTCGTTGGATGTAAATACTTCGTTGTTTTAGGTTAAGACGAAATCGTCTTATGCCCTACTTTTAGCAATAGGTTTTGCATAGTTAATTGGAATGGTAAATTCAGGTTGAATCTTGATAAGTTCCTGGCTATCACATCACACATCCAAGGGGGAGGCACCTGCAACATCTGATCACTGGTTTTCTGATAGGTTTGGTGAGTGGTACTGGTAAGGAATAGAGTATGCAATTTATTGGATATGCATGCTTAGTTTGTTTTGTCTTTGTCTGGTGATGATTTAGGTGGTTCAGATTTAATTAATAAAGGCAAAGGAGTAGCTTCTTGTTCAGAGACAAGAGAGGTAGGATCTATGCCTCATCGGTTTCTCCAGAAAACTCCTGCTCTTATTTGATGTTTTCGTTACCTGCCTTTGTTGTATTGTTTGTGATTGGATTATATGAAGAGAATATGAAATCCGGAATGAGATATGAATCTCCTAGGCTGTATAGAACCCCTGAGTTAGGAATTGAGTGCCTGGAATGATATTGTTATATGAATTGGATGTGTTGAATATATCCTGACGTGATTGAGAATACCCTGTTATGGTATTATGCTTTGTACTTGCCTGTGTGTGCTTGTACGTGTTTGTGTGTCAGGATCCTGTTCCGGTGGCCATGCAGGGTAAGAACTGATGCTCCTAGGGAGAGGAGAGGTTCTTATCGATTTATGGGAGGTGTATGGGTGTTGAACCAGCAAGTGCACGCTGGTAATTTTAAGACTTCCGCTGATAATTTTATTTACTCCATATGTTACCAGAATATGTGTCCAATAGCATGCTCCAATTGATTGATAAGCAACAAAATAAATAAGCTTAAAATCGGTATCATATGAGTAGCCTTGTGAAATTCTAATAGGTCTTAGGTGTCGCTGAGACTTATTTGGGTTTCACGGCGGTAATGACCTTAATAGGAGCAATTAATAATGGTTTAGGAATTAGGGTCGTTACAATTATCCTTTCTTAATTTTAAGAATTTTATTTTCTAAAGTAAACCAATAAGGAAACAAATCAAAGGGTAATGAAACCAGAAATGATTACTAGATATTCCATACCATTTTTGGTCATCACACATCCTTTTCTTCAGGGAAAAAATGGACATTTCATCTGCACTGGCTTCTGGATTTCTAGGACTCAAAATTCAAGGTCTCACACCTATCCTTCAAAGTCATTTCCTCCAACGAACAATGGTAATGGAAATTTCAGAAATAATTTCTCTTGTTCTAATCCGAGTGCTAATGTGTCTACATGGACTTTGCAGCCACCATGATGTTACAATTGTGGGCAAACTGGTCATATTCAAACAGACAGACCTAAACCAATGTGTAATTCAGGAGCGCTGAATGCAAACAGAGGTGGATATGTCAATTCAATTAAACCACGAGTCTGTACATCTGGAGGACCACCTAGCGGATCCACAATAGAGGCTTAACCCAGGCCCACAAGACTTTTTACCTTGCCTGCTGTTGAGGCAAGCCCAGACATGGTGACAGGTTCCATCTCTGTCTTTTCCTGAAATGCTAAAGTGTTATTACATCCCAGAATGAATAGATCGTTCGTGAGTCCAAGAATATCATCTAGTTCCGACTGGCCCCTATCTCCTCCTATTGCAGTTCTGACTCCTTTGGTAGAGCAACTAAAGTGTGTTCTAGTCTACATCAGTTGTGCTATACGGATGGGTTTGATTGTGCTTCAAGTGAACCTGATTCTAATAGACATCCAGGAGCTGGATGTAATCTTAGACATAGATTGTTTGGAAAAATAACATTCCTGGATGGAGTGTTTCAAAAAACGTGTGTGGTTTATCCTTCTAAATGGTTCTAAGAATTTCTTTGAAGGTGATAGGTGAATTGTTCCAACTTGCACGATTTCCTGGCTTGATGCAAAGCGATTGAATAGCAAAGGATGTATTGCATACCTTGCGCATTTGCATGGCATTTCCAAGGAATCTTTAGATCTGAATTCTGTTCTAGTGGTTTGTGAATTTCTAGACATATTTCTTGAAGATGTAGCTGGTTTGCCACCAGTGAGAGAAGTTAAATTCGACATTGAATTAATGCCGAGTATGAATCCAATTTCCATTCTACCTTACCGTATGGCTCCAGCAGAAATGAAGGAATTGAAGATGCAATTGGAAGATTTGTTGGATCGTGCTGCAAACTTGTGCCAGTTTTCATCAATGACATTCTGATTTATTAAAAATCGGAAGAGGAGCAAGCTTGCAGATCGTGCTGCAAAAGTCTAAGGGATCTGCATCTATATACAAAGTACTCTAAGTGTGAATTCTGGTTGAATGAAGTCGGTTTCCTTGACCATGTTGTTTTTACCCATGGTATTCTTGTTGATGCTAAGAAGATTGAAACCGTTGTTGCTTAGGAACCTCCGTGGACCGTGTTTGAAATTTTTAGTTTTCTCATTGCTTACTGGACCTTTGACAAAATTGACATGCAAAGGAGAGCCATTCGTGTGGACCAAGAAATGTCAAAAAGTTTTGAAGAGCTGAAGACCCATTTGGCTTCCTCACCTATCCTTACTTTGCCGGAGATCGGAAAAAAATAAATGGTGTACAATGATGCATCAAAATCTGGCCTTGGATATGTGCTGATGCAAGATGGGAAAGTCATTGCCTATGTTTCCCGATAGCTACGTCCACATGAAAGAAATTATCCTATGCATGATTTGGAGCTTCCAACCATAGTATTTATAGCGAAGATTTGGCGCCATTACTTGTATAGTGAGATGTGAAGAATTTTCACCAATCACAAGAATTTGAAGTATCTCTTTATACAGAAATAGCTGAATATGAGACAACGAAGATGGGTGGAGCTGATTAAAGACTATATTTGATTATAGAATATCACCCTGGAAAGAAAATGTGGTAGCAGATGCTTTGAGCCAGAAGACCTCTTCTTCTTATTATTCTTCTCTAGCCTATGTGCATGCACACTACCTCCCTATGTTGCTAGATTTGAGAGCTTCACATGTGCAACGGCAGCGATTTCGTTGGTTTGTTTTTCTCCCGAATTGAGGTTAAACCCACTTTTCTGGAAGAGATCTGAGATCAGCAATCCTAAGACACAAGATTGGTTGAAATTCAGCAGCAGCTAGCTGATGGTGCTTAAGCTGCAGTTTGTGATTTCAGAATCCGAGATGATGGAATTACGGTTTTTCGAGATCAAGTATGCATGCCACAACATGAAGATGTGAAAAATCTGATTTTGAATAAAACACACAGTTCGAACTTTGCTATTCATCTCAGAAGTACCAAGATGTACCAAGACTTGAAGGGACAGTTTTGATGGTCGGGAATGCAGCGTCATATTGCTGAGTTTGTGTCCCGATGCTTGGTATGTCAGGAAGTAGCAATTGAGCATCAAAGACCTGCCAGTTTGCTATAGTCACTTCCGATTCCAGAATGGAAGTGGGAGCATATTACGATGGACTTCGTAGTTTGTTTTCCCACATCTTAGCAAGGATTTGATTCTATATGGTTGATTGTGGACAGGTTGACAAAAATGCACATATCTTGCCTGTTCGTGTTACAGATATCCCCGAGAAGTTGGCCACTCATTATATGGATGAGATTGTTCGATTTCATGGTGTGCCAATGTCCATTGTTTATGATCGTGATCCCCATTTCACTTATCATTTTTGGGAGAAATTTCAGAGTGCCTTGGGTTCGAGACTGAATTTCAGTACTGCATTTCATCCGCAAACCGTTGGACAATCTAAAAGAACAATTCAGACTCTTGAAGACATGCTAAGGGTGTGTTTACTTGATCGATATACCAGTTGGGATCGATGTCTTCCTTTAGCAAAATTTGCTTACAACAACAGTTTTCATGTAAGCATTGGAATGACCCCTTATGAAGCATTGTATGGATGACATTGTAGAACTCCACTTTGCTAAAATGAAATAGGCGACAAATGCCTAGATAATCCAAAATTGATTGATCAAGCGACTGAGCAACTAAATTTGATTCGGCAAAGGTTGAAGATGGCAAAAGATTGACAGAAAAATTATGCTGATAATCGACGAAGAGAGCTAGAATTTACGGTAGGTGACAAAATGTTTTTGAAAGTTTTCCTGTGGAAAGGTGTCCTTCATTTTCAGTAGTGAGGCAAGCTAACACCACATTATATTGGTTCGTATGACATTGTTGAGAGAATTGGACCCGTTGCATACCAACTTGCTTTTCCCTTGAGTATGGAAAGAATTCACAACGTATTTCATGTTTCTATGTTGAGAAAGTATGTTCGAGACCCTACCATGTTCTTGAAGATCCACCAGTTGAAGTTGCTGAAGACTTATCCTACCTTGTACAGCTAGTTGCCATACTAGATAAGTTTGTTTGCTAGTTTTGTAGTCAAAATATCCCTATGGTCTGAGTTGTTTGGTGTAATGGCCAAGTTGAAGAGCAGTCTTGGGAGACCAAAGAGTCGATGCAAACGAGATACCCTAACCTGTTTCCTTAGTTACTGTGCTGAAATTTCAAGGATGAAATTTTTTTAAAGAGAGGTGTAGGTGAGACCCTGATCCTTAGTGGGTTGAATGTCTTAGAAGTCTGTGTGCTAAAAATGACACTTAGGTAATGGTGCAGCTGAAATGACCATTTTGCTCTTGAAGAAATTGATGCGTGATAGCCTGAATTCTTGCATTGAATCTTTCCTATTTTCGTTCAAGTATTCCTATTCATTTCTTTCTTAAATCAAATCTTTCCTGTTTTAATTATTTCTTATTTGGTTTCTATCCTAAATTAAGGTGTTTCTGGAAAGTTTATCCCAAACTAATTTGACAATTATCTCCTAAGCATTATCCTCACTTATCTAGGCTTAAAAGTAGGGAAAATTAATCCCATAAGACCCGATAATTGTAGAGGCCGGCCTACCCTATTCTATATACCTAAATCTCTTTTATTTTTCCAGAATTACACCCTTTTCTCTCACTTTTGCTGCCGAAATTTATCTTCCACAAACCCTTGCCGAATTCTTCAATCCTACATCAGATTTCTGCATGTAATAGCTTGTTGGAATCTTCTTTCCATGCTGCATTTTACTATCTATAATTCATTATTAGAAGGTTAAATTTTCTATTTTAATTTGTATTTCCCAAATTCCTAGGGATGTGTGAAAAAATTCTGATTTTTCTTTCTATTGATTCTGAATTTTTTTCTCTTATTCGTAAGAATATTTGGCATCTATTCCCATTTTATTTTCTTAAAATCGCAACCTATTCTTGTGCATATGATGAGATCGTAATTTATACCCTAAAAACCCTAGTGTTGCTGAAATTCCTAAATGAATATTAGGATGATTCTTGCTGAGTTCTTTGCCATCACATCACGCATTCAAAGGGAAGTTACAACTGTATTTGGATCACTGGTTCTGATAGGTTTGGTGAGCTAAATCGGTAAGGCATTAGGATATTCTTTGGTTTCTGAATTCGTATGCTTAGTATTATCCTGTCTTTGCCTTATGCTTGTTTAGGTCATTTTGATCCTATTGATAAATGTAAGAACCCAAACCCAACTAATTAGGACCCTTACCGCCGTGAAACCCAAATAAGCCCTCGCAAGGTCCTATTTGAATCCCACAAGGATCAAGTCACCAAATTGTCAATTTTATTGGTTGATTCATATACTATTTAAAGATTGGAGAATGTTTAAATATTAATGAATTTCTGGCTTATAGGCAGTGAAAGAAAACATCAGTGGAAGGCTTACGTCAAGACTGAAACCAAGTGTAAACATAACACACAAGTCCCATAGTGTAAGGACCCAAATCGTATAATCCAAAATTGCTCCTAATGGGACCCTTATCACCGTGAAACCAAAACAAGCCCAAACTAGTACTTATTTGAATCCCACAAGGCTTACCCATCTAGTTCTGATTTTAGTATGTTTATTCCTTTAAGATTTTAAAGTTTAGAGCATGATATTGGACAAGTATTCTTATATCAAACGGAGTGAATAAAACATCAACAGAAGTCTTTAAATTTAATCAATAAATCCATAACACACAAGCTCCATAAAGATTTAAAATTCCAGCAAGTAAAAATCCAACATAATTTGGAAACAATCAAGCATAGGAGGAACTTGAAAAATCAGAAAATAGTCCAATCAATGATCATGTTATATGCGCAAGCAACTAAGCAGACAAGTATGCAATTGTAATGGATATCGCCCAGCTGTGCAACCTTGATTCTCACACACTGGTACCATGAACAATGATTGTAGCTAAGCCTGAAAAATGATGAAAACATTGGGATAAGATTACAAGAATCTCAGTAGGGTCATAACATCATAAGATGTACAGAAATCTTAAACAAACATCTCCAAAATAACATCAGATCATCCTTACACATCTAAAGGATATCACGCCATTCAAGAATCAGCCAAATAGTGAGGACCGAAACTAAGGTTGAGGGTGGACTACAAACACTTCCAAAAATCATAAGTACATAGGCAGGAAAAACTCATTAATTATCTCAGCAATAGGAAAAGGTCATCCCCTTCCACCCATGTTGTCCAAGGCTTCGCTGCACAATGGATAAAGGTTAGCACACAAGCTCAACAACAAGCCTATTCATCTGGCTACAAAAGGACAAGGCATCCAAGCCACACAAAGACAAGGGAATCCAAACCACACAAGGATAAGGGCATCCATACCACACAAGGATAAGGGCATCCATACCACAAAAGGATAAGGGCATCCATACCACACAAGGATAAGGGCATCTTGCCACACAAGGACAAGGCATCTAGCCCTATAAAACCTAGGCACCCAACGAGCTCTTGCTGGGGATTTCCACCTATACGACTCTCATACCAGTAAGAACCTCTCCTCTCCCTAAGAGCATCAGCGCTTACCCCGAATGACCACCGGAAAAGGATCCTGGCATACAAACATGTATAAGCACACTGTCACGGGACTAGAGTTTTGCGGAATAGAAACTCTCCGTGCGGCCTTAGACTATCGCTCTCGCAATAGGCTAAGTAAGCCTTACTCACAAAGCTAGCTAGAATGCTAAGCTTAGAACCGAATTGAAATGAGAGAGACACACAAGAATGGAGAGAAAGCTCTAAACTCTCAATATTGCAAGTATTGCTGGATGATTACAAATGAGGGGAGGCACCCCTTATATAGCCTTTACAACTCCCCAATGAATGGTGGAGATCAAGCCGTATGATCTAACGGTTATATACAAAAGTAGAAAGCACAAATGCGGATCCCAAGTAAGCTCCTTGATTCCCTCTCTTAGAGAAAGCACAAACACGGATCCCAAGTGAGCTCCTTGATTCCCTCACTTAGTGGGGAACATAGTGGGGAACATGGTCCCTGATTCCCTCCTTGATTAGCTCCTTTGGTGGGAAACGTGTTCCTTGATTTGGGGGTCGGGTCCCGCACGAAGCCGAATGACGCGTAGTCTGATATTCGGTCGTGACATTCTCCCCCACCAAACTCGACAACGCCCACGTTGTGTGCTGCCTCAAGAACTCATTGATTTCGTCTTGGTACTGCCAAAGATCGAAATCTTTCTCCCAGCTTGTCTCGCTAGGAGGGTCGCCTTTCCATCGAACCAAGTACTCCACATGGTTCATGTGCTTCCCACTCTTTTGCACCACCCGCCTTGATAAGATCTTATCAAACTTCTTATCTTGGGCATTGGTCATAGTTGTGGGAGCTCTCTTGGACTTCCCCCTCTCCGGATCTTCCATGTCTTCTTGGAATGGCTTCAATAAGCTCACATGGAAGATAGGATGGAACTCCAATCTTGGCGGCAATTCCAGCTTGTATGACACCTTGCCGATCCTCTTCAACACCTTGAAAGGACCCTCGTATCGTCGCACTAGCCCCTTGTGCAACTTGGCAAAAACTCGGCTTTGGTGAGGCATCAACTTCACCAACACAAGATCCCCTTCATCAAACTCCAAGGGTCGCCTCTTTGTGTCTACCCCTTTCGCCTTCCACTTTGCCTCCTTGGACAATTGCACTCTTGCAATGTCCTTCTGTTTGTCACACTCCTTGACAACGCGGTAGGAGGATGGATTTGGCCCTTGCTTCACTTGTTCTGCCACAGCCTGAACTTGGGGTTTATACTCCATATCCCCTTGGATCCTTTCCAGCAAAGGACTCTCAGGTTGGCTGATGGCTGCAAGTGTTTTTGCCTTCAGCTCCTTCTCTCGAGCAACAGGCACCACGCAACACTGGTTCCCTTCCGAAAGTATGAGGGTGTTGGTGCAAGACACTGGGACTGCTCTCGTCTGATCCAGGAATTGCATCCCTAACACAATCGGAAAATCATCCATAGGAACAATGGAGAAGTCAAGTTTACCTTTCCATTGCCCCATTTGTAGCTCGACCCCTCGGGCTACTCCAAAGATTGGCTGGGCTTTAGTGTTCACCGCCTTTAGCCAGCCTTTCTCTTCTTGGAACTTGATGCCAAGTCGTTGTGCTTCCTCCTTCTTCATGAAGTTGTGAGTAGCACCGGTATCGATCAATGCACGGGACTCCCTCCCTTGCACGATGGGTCTAGCAAACATTCTCCCAGCTTGCTCCACCTTGGCATCTTTAGTTGAGGCTTTAACATCACTCAACAATTGCATGGAACTCATCCTTGGTGTTTCCGTCTCTTCGACCTCCCTTGCCAAGGCTGCCAATTTGTTCCTCTTTGGACAAACTACAGCTCTATGTGGCCCCTCACATAGAAAACATGAGAGTTTGGGTCTCTCTTCCTTGCCCCGATTTTCACCTCCCCCATGTGTGGGTTTGGCTGGACGAAAGGACTTGTAAGGCTTGAAGGACTTGAAGGACTTGAAAGGCTTGTCCTTCCACTCCTTGGCTTCGTGGAATGCTCCCCCACCTTTAGCCTTGTAGTCACGAAAACTCATAGGCTTAGGTGGGCTTGAATCCTCTGGCTTCTTCTCGAATTCTGCCAAGGATTCAGCCTCAGAAATTACATCGTTGAGCTCCTTGACATTGCGTCGATGAAGCTCCAACTTGGCCCAACTTTGTAGGCCTCCCAGAAACACATACATGGCCTCCGTCTCGGGCATGTCTGGGATCTCCAACAAGACTTCCGTGAACTCCCTCACATAGTCTCGAATGTCGCCCTTGTGGGACAACTTGCGAAGCTTCTCCCTCGCTTCTAGCTCCACATTTCTCGGTGAGAATTGTGCTCTCAGGAGCCTTTTGAAATCTGCCCACGTCTCCAACTTCAAGGTGCCACGCTCAATTTGAGCATGCTTCATCCTCCACCAGGTTGTGGCACTATCGGTTAGATATAGTGGGGCTTGGGAAAGTCGATCTCCATCGCTCTCCATGCCCACCCCTTGAAAGTATTGTTCAAGGTTGAAAAGGAAGTTGTCCACTTCCTTGGCATTCCTCGTCCCACCAAATGACTTTGGCCTTGGGACATCCAGCTTCAGCTTGGGTTTGGCAACCCCTTGCGCATTTCCCTTCTTGCAATCCTCCCTGATTCCAACCAAATCATCCTTAAATGAAGAGATCTCAGCAAGAAGATTTACCTTGAAGTCATCTAACTCTTCCCTCCAAGAGTGGATAGCAATGAGGGCACCTTGCATCTCCTCACGAAGCTCATTCACGTCCCCCGACTCGAGCTCGGTTATGCGTTGGCCATATTCCTCAAGCATATCCTTGTCATCGGCAACCTTCATCTCCATACGAGTGATCCTTGCCTCCAATGATGACAGATGATCAACGGTCTTCATTCTTTTCTTAGGTTCGGGAGCACGTTGGGGTAGTCTCCCCACACGGACCTCCTCGACCTCCTCTTCCATATGGATGTTGGCATCAGAAGTAGTAGGCATCTCCATTTCTCTCTCAAAGGATTGAGTCGTGGCTCCGCTACCAACTTGTCACGGGGTCATTACTCTCTTCCCAAAAGATGCACCTAGTGGGATGCAGCACCCACGCTTATATACCCAAAGACCACCCAGTTCCCATCCAATGTGGGATAAGTCACCCTGCCCCACCCCCCTTGGGCTTGCAGGCGTGACAACACTGGGGCAAGCACAAAGCACAATACCATAACAAGGTATCTTCAATCATGTCAGAACACAATCAGTATGTTCAACACACACAACATATACAAATTAGGCATACATAACCTATCTCAAGGGTTCGTCAATGCCAAAGTAAGCCTCAAATTAATCTGCAACTCATGTATATATTTCCTCACCTATGCGCATACAACAATACAAAAACATGCATTAAAAATAACAACCAACAATAAGGATTGTCAATTTTATTGGATGATTCATACATTATTTAAAGGTTGGAGTATGCTTATACATTAATTAATTTCTGGCTTATATAGAGTGAAAGAAAACATTAGCGGAAGACTTACATTAACACTGAAAATAAGTGGAAATATAACACACAAGTCCTATAGGAATCTCAAAACATCAACCAATATTATCATTGTAAGGACCCGAATCCAACCTGTGAAGACCTATACTGCCGTAAAACCCAAATAAACCCATCCTATGATGTAAAACCCCGAATTTTGAGTGCTAGAAATCTAGAAGCCAGTATAGGTGAAAAGACGACTTTGCCCCTGAAGGAAAGGATGTGTGATAGCCGAAATTGGTAAGAGTGGTATGGTAGTCTAGAAGCCACCCCCACAAAAATCATTCATAGAAAACACACAAAATTCGTATAGCCTAAAACCCTAATGCCTCCCTATATCTGCCAAAATTTGTTGAAACTTTAAACCAGCATAACTCACTCATCACTTGTCTGATTCCTGTAAATAATAGCATGTTGGAAAGCTCTCTTCATCCTCTTTCCAAAAATCTTTGGTTTTTGTCAAGAGGACAGTATTTCTTTCTCATAAGATAAGTCGAAAATCGGTGACGGAATTAAGTTTGCGCCAAATCTTCTTGAATTTCAAAATAGCATAACTCTTTCATCGTTGATTGTATTCCTGAAAATAGCAGCTTGTTAAAAAGCTCTCTTCATCCTCTTTCCAACCATTTTTTTTTTGTCAGGAGGTTAGTATTTCTTTCTGATAAGATAAGTCGAAAATCCATGATGGAATTAGGTTTTCACCAAATCTTCTTGAACTTCAAAATAGCATTACTTTTTTCATTGTTTGTTGTATCTCTACAAATAATAGCTTGTTGCAAAGTTCTTTTCATCCTCTTTCCAACCATATATGTTTTTTTGTTTGGACGTAAATATTTCCTTGTCTAAGGTTAAGTTGAAAATCTCCGACGGAATTAGTTTTTTTTTTAAATTTCTATAGTTTTTGTCTTCGGTTGATTTCTGTAGCCATTTCGCGTGTTCTTATGATTGCTTAGCATCTATTCATGATGTATGATCATGAATTTCCTTCTTTTAAACTTCTTTATGCTTAAAGTCGAAATTGTCCTATGCCCTACTTTTAGCGACGAAATTTGCATAGTTAATTGAAATGGTAATTCAGGTTGAATCTTGTTAAGTTCCTGGCTATCACATCACACATCCAAGGGGGAGGCACCTACAGCATCTGATTACTGGTTTCTGATAGGTTTGGTGAGTGAAATTGGTAAGGAAATAAGATATTCAATTGATTATTGAATATGCATGCTTAGTTTGTTTTCGTCGTTGCCTGGTGATAATATAGGTGGTTCAGAATTACCTAATAAAAGTAAAAGAGTAGCTTCTTGTTCAGAGACAAGAGAGGCAGGATCTACGCCTCATCGGTTTCTCCAGAGACCCCTATTATTTTCTTGATGTTTTTGATACCTGTCCTTGTTGTATTTCATACGATTTGATTATAGGGTGAGAGTATGAATTTCGGATTAAGATATGGATCTCATAGGCTATATCGAATCCTTGAGTTAGGTATTGAATGCCTGAGTTGCATATGTTATGTGAATTGAATATGCTGATTGTGTTCTGACATGATTGAGGATAGCCTGCTAAGGTATTATGCTTTGTACTTGCCTATGTGTGCTCGTATGTATTTGTGTGTCAGGATCCTTTTCCGGTGGCCATTCAGGGTAAGCGCTGATGCTCTTGGGGAGAGGAGAGGTTCTTACTGGTGTGGGAGTTGTATGGGTGGCGAAGCCCAGCATGCGCGCTCTAGATGTCTGGTCCTTGTGTCGCAGGAAGTTTTTATCCTTGTGTGGTTTGGGATGCCCAAGTCTGTGTGTGGCTTGGGAAGACTTGTCCTTGTGTGGCAAGACGACTTACTAGGCTTACTGATTAGCTTGTGTGTTAACCGTTTACCCTTTGTGCAATAAGCCTTGGACAACACAGGTGGAATGGGATGGCCTTTCTTCTTCATTTCCGAGAGCAATCTAATGAGTTCCACCTACCTGTGTACTTCTGATACTTTCGGAAGTGTTTGTAGTCCTCCCTCAACCATAGATTTGGCCCTAACCCCTTTCTGAATGATTCTTGAATTGCATAATTCCCTTTAGATGTTTATGAATGATCCAATGCGAATTGAGAGATTTGTGTTTAGGGTTTCTGCAGATCTTATGATGCTGTGACCCTACTGAGATTCTTGTAATCTCATACTGTTGTTTTTTACCATATTTTAGGCTTAGGTACATCCATTGTCTGTGGTACCAGTGTGTGAGATCAAGGCTGCACGGTGGGGCGATATCGCATCACATTTGCATACTTGATCTTTGTTTACTTGCGTATATAACATGAATGATTGAGCTCCTTTCTGGTTTATTTTCAGATCCCTCCTTGGCTTGCTATTTCCGAAATATGTTGGAGGATTTCTTGCTGATTGTTTGGATCCCTATGGGGCTTGTGTGTTATGAACCCAATGACTTAATCTAAAGACTTCTGCTGATGTTTTATTTACTCTGTATGTTACAGAATATTTGTCCAATATCATGCTCCAATTGTTGTTAAAAATTGAAATAAACATGCTATAAAAATCGGAAGTTAATGGTAAGCCTGGTGAGATTCTGATAGGTCCTAGGTGTCATTTGGGAGTATTTGGATTTCACGGCGGTGATGACCTTAATCGAAGCAAATTGTAATAGTTAGGAATTGGGGTCGTCACATAGGACCTATTTGAATCTCACGGGCTTGATATTTTTCCAGACAATCCATGCCTAAAATCACATCTAGCTCCCTGATGTTTAATGGAATTAGATTCACTTCAACTACATTCGATCCCATACGTATAGCACAGCCGATGTAGACCAGATCACAAATCAGTTGTTCTCCCAAAGGAGTTAGAACTGCAATAGGAGGAGTCAAGGGAGATAGAGGATGATCCGTGTTAAGTGCTATCCTTGGACTTACAAACGATCTATTCGCTCCTTGTAACACGTTTAAAATCTGTGCCATAACAGGGTCAATGCCTGGTGCGACTGGTGTCTCAGGTTGGTTTTCAGACTCAGCTTGCCCTTCCTGCTCATTTTGTGCATTTGGCTCATCTTGCTCAACTGGTTACTGTTCATTCTGAATCTCAAACCTACCCCGTTGGCCCCTTTGTTGCCTCGAGCGTGCCATACTACACAAGTGTATGATTGTTACTCAAACAAACACTAAATACATTACTAGGAATAGGAGTGGTACCTGGTGGAGAGGCATGCACCGGACGATACGCATATGCTGGAAAACAATATACAAATTTCGAAAATCATATGCACACATGCTATGCACACTCGGCAATAACATTATCACGCATAGAAATCATAACAAACAACGAGCACTTATAGCTGCACACATCATCCATATTCGGCAATACACACAATCACTCATATGTATATTCATTCGGTAATGACAAGAAACATAGCTAATCATCCACTCAAACATATTAAGGCATACTAAAGTTAAACAATCAACACAACAGCTAGTATTATTGCCATCCTTTAAATCCCATGTTATCTCTAATCCCTTTTCAGTTTTAGTCCCTAAGTGAGTGAGTGTGTGCTCATGTTCTTACCTACAATCACCTGCAATCACCAAAATTAACAACTAAGTCAGCAAATAACAAGTTACAATCCTAAACCATGGTCCACTACCACACTTGTAACGATCCTAATTCCTAAACCATTATTAATTGCTCCTATTAAGGTCATTACCGCCGTGAAACCCAAATAAGTCTCAGCGACACCTAAGACCTATTAGAATTTCACAAGGCTACTCATATGATACCGATTTTAAGCTTATTTATTTTGTTGCTTATCAATCAATTGGAGCATGCTATTGGACACATATTCTGGTAACATACGGAGTAAATAAAATCATCAGCGGAAGTCTTAAATCTATCCATTGGATTCATAACACACAAGTCCCATAGGGATCCAAATAACCAGTAAGAAATTCATCAACAAATTTCCGGAAATAGCAAGCCAAACGAATGCTTAAAAATAAACCAGAACATCATCCAATCCTTCAAGTTATTTGCGCATGTAACAGGTAAGTGTTTATGATGCGTTATCGCCCCGCCATGCAGCCTTGATCTCACACACTGGTACCACGAACAGAGGGTGTACCTAAGCCTGAAAAATGGTAAAAACAACGGTATGAGATTACAAGAATCTCAGTAGGGTCGCAGCATCATAAGATCTACAGATTCCCTAAACACAAATCTCCCAAATTCACATAAGATCATTCCCTAAACAACTAAAGGGATCACGCAATTCAACAATAAACATAAAGAGGTTAAGGCCGAGATTATGGCTGAGGGAGGACCACACTTCCGAAAGTTCAGAAGTACACAGGCAGGTGAAATACAACAAAATCACACACAATGATGAAGAAAGGCCATCCCCTTCCACCTGTGTTGTCCAAGACTTACTGCACAAAGGGTAGATGGTTAACACACAAACTAATCAGTAAAGCTTTCACCTTATCCTCGCAAGGACAAGTCGACTAGCCCCACATGGACAAGTCTTCCATTAGTCGCAACCAGGGCATCCCCAAATCTCGCAAGATATGGGCTTCCTGTCTCGCAAGACAGGGATCCGGCCACCAAGAACAGATATCCAGCGTGCACTTGCTGGTTCAACACCCATACACCTCCCATAAATCGATAAGAACCTCTCCTCTCCCTAGGAGCATCAGTTCTTACCCTGCGTGGCCACCGGAACAGGATCCTGACACACAAACACGTACAAGCACACACAGGCAAGTACAAAGCACAATACCACAATAGGGTATTCTCAATCACGTCAGGAAATAATCAACACATCCAATTCATATAACAATAGCATCCCAGGCACTCAATCCCTAACTCAGGGGTTCTATACAGCCTAGGAGATTCATATCTCATTCCAGATTTCATATTCTCACCACATAATCCAATCACAAACAATACAACAAAGGCAGGTAACAAAAACATCAAATAAGAGCGGGGGTTTCTGGAGAAACCGATGAGGCATAGATCCTACCTCTCTTGTCTCTGAACAAGAAGCTACTCCTTTGCCTTTATTAAGTAAATCTGAACCACCTAAATCATCACCAGACAAAGACAAAACAAACTAAGCATGCATATCCAAAAATAAATTGCATACTCTATTCCTTACCAGTACCACTCACCAAACCTATCAGAAAACCAGTGATCAGATGTTGCAGGTGCCTCCCCCTTGGATGTGTGATGTGATAGCCAGGAATTTATCAAGATTCAACCTGAATTTACCATTCCAATTAACTATGCAAAACCTATTGCTAAAAGTAGGGCATAAGACGATTTCGTCTTAACCTAAAACAACGAAGTATTTACATCCAAGCTTCGATTAACATAGTTTTGGAAAGAAAATGAAAAGAGCTTTCCAATGACATATTATTTGCAAGATTTCAACAAACGAGTAAAAAGTTATACTATTTTGAAATTCAAGAAAATTTGGCGGAAACATAACGCGGCCGCCGATTTTCAAAGTAACATTAGACAACGAAATACTAACCTCCCGAAGAAAATCCAAAGATGGTTCGAAAGAGGATGAAGAAAGCTTTCCAACAAAGTATTATTCGCAGAGACCCAATGAACGATGAGGGAGTTATGCTAGTTTAAATTTTCAGCAAATTCTGACGGCTAATGGGAGGTATAGGGTTTTAAGCCTATACGAATTCTGTAAGGTTTTAGGGGAAACTTTTGTGGGGTTGGCTTCCTATTTATATTGAATGAGTGTAGAATTAGGTCTACTACTTTTAATCAATCTATCAATTCAATACAATCTACCAAATAATCAAAACTCTTAAATTACCTTCCTTAATTTCTTTAAGGTAACTATCTACCTTAAAGGATGTTTTCCTAAAACGATTACCCATCTACAAGATCCTAAATCAAAAGGAATTAGAAGCAAATTAATTTACTGAACAATCTTACCAATTTCGGCTATCACACATCCTTCTCTTCAGGGGCAAAATCGTCTTTTCACCTGCACTGGCTTCTGGACTTCTAGGACTCAAAATTCGGAGTCTTACAGCACTCTTGCAGCAGCGCATACAAGTCATCCTGTCACTCTCAAATAGGGTAACCTAACGTCCAGACTCAAACTGGCCTATAGGGCATCTTGATGTCCAGACTCGAATTGGCCTACAAGGCTTCTTGACGTCCGGACTTGAACTGGCCTACAAGGCATCTTGCTAGCTCTTGCTGGGAATAACCACCCATAAACCTCCTGGTTTGGTCAGCATCTCTCCTCTCCCTAGGAGCAACAATACTTACCTCGCATGGCCAGCGACAAAAGGATCCTTCAAACAAAACAAAAACAGGGCACATACACGCATACACACATAGTACACGCATACACAAATCACAACAAAGGATCCTCAATCAAATCACAATACAAATCAAAGATCAATCTTCAAACTCATAACCAAATCAGGGACTAATGTAAAGAGGTACTAGTTTACCTCACTACTAAAAACGAAGGACACCTTTCCACAGGGTGACCTTCAAAAATACTTTATCACCTACCACAAATTCCAGCTCCGTTCGTTGATTATCGGCATAGTTTTTTTGCCGATTCTGGGCTGTCTTTAGCCGTTTTCTAATCAAGTTCAATTGCTCTGTTTCTTGATCAATCAATTCAGGATTTTCTAGGCGTTTTTTGCTTACTTCATTCCAGTATATAGGTGTTCTGCAGTACCTTCCATATAGTGCTTCATAGAGTGCCATACCGATGCTTGCATGAAAGTTATTCTTGTAAACAAATTCTGCCAAGGGCAGGCATCGATCCCTATCGGTACGCTTGTCTAGTACAATTGCATTTAGCTTGTCTTTGAGTGTCTGAATCGTCTTTTTTTATTGGCCATCAGTCTGAGGATGAAATGCTGTACTGAAATTCAATCTTGAACCTAGTGCTTTCTGGAATTTTTCCCAAAATCGTGATGTGAAACGAGGGTCACGATCTGAAATGTTGGAAACTGACATTCCATTCAATCGAACAATCTCATCCAAGTAATGAACAACCAATTTCTCAGGTGTTTCTATCACACGTATAGGAAGAAAGTATGTAGATTTCATCAATCGATCTATGATCACCCAAATGGCATCATATCCTCGCTGAGATATAGGCAATCCGATCACAAAATCCATCGTGACATGCTCCCACTTCCATTCTGGAATCGGAAGTGACTGAAGTAGACCTGCGGGTCTTTGATGCTCGATCTTTATTTGTTAACATACAAGGAATTGGGCAACGAACTCAGCAATGTGGTGCTTCATGTTCGGCCACTAATACTGCTCCTTTAAATCTCGGTACATCTTTGTACTACTAGGATGGATAGCAAATTTTGAACTATACACCTCAAATAAAATAAGATTACAAATATCAACATCTTGTGGAACATATACCTAATTTATGAAGACAGGGATGTCATCATCTCGTACTTTGAAATCACGAGCTATGGCATCAACACCATCAGATAATTGCTTCTGAATTTCAAAAAATTTAGAATCTTCTGATTACTGATTCTATATCTCCTCAATCAAGGTAGGCATGACTTCGATTCATGTTAACAATGAACTAGAAAAATCAGTGCCAAGATGCACAAGGGTAGCTTTCAAATCCAGCAACATTGGCATGCATTGGGTGACCATGTAAACCAAAACTGATGAAGAAAGAAGATGAAATTTTTGGCTTAAGGCATCAGCAACTACATTTGCTTTTCCATAATGATATTCAATGATCAGGTCATAGTCCTTAATCAGCTCCACCCATCTTCATTGTCTTTTCTACGTAAGGAGATACTTCAGGCTTTTGTGATTGGTGAAGACTCAGCACGTCTGGCCGTATAAGTAATGTCGCCATATATTTAACGCAAACACCACGACTGCAAGCTCCAAATCATGCATAGGATAGTTGCTTTCATGTGGTCGCAATTGTTGGGAAGTATAGGCAACGACTTTCCCGTCTTGCATCAATACGCATCCAAGTCCGGATTTCGACACATCGCTGTAAACCACATACTCCTTTCTCCCAATAGTTATAATAAGGATAGGTTCGGAAACTAACCGGTTTTTCAGTTCTTCGAAACTTCGTTGGCACATCTCAGTCCACACGAATGGATCTCCTTTGCGTGTCAATTTAGTCAAAGGTCCAGCAAGCAAAGAAAAATTTTCCATGAAGCGATGGTATTATCCACTGAAGCCAAGGAAACTACGGACATCAAACATAGTTCGTAGGGGTTTCCACGTAACTACGACTTTAATCTTCTTTGAATCAACTAAAACACCTTGTGTAATGACCCCAATTCCTAATTATTATTATTTGCTCCGATTAAGGTCATTACCGCCGTGAAACCCAAATAAGCCTCAACAACACCTAAGACCTATTAGAATTCCACAAGGCTACTCATAAGATATCACTTTTAAGCTTATTTATTTTGTTGCTTTTCAATCAATTGGAGCATGATATTGGACACATATTCTGGTAAAATACGGAGTAAATAAAAACATCAGCGAAAGTCTTAAATTAATCCATTGGGATCATAACACACAAGTCCCATAGGGATCCAAATAACCAGCAAAGCAAGAAATTCATCAACCAAATTTCGGAAATAGCAAGCCAAATGAATGCTTAAACATAAACCAGAACAATGTCCTATCTTTCAAGTTATATGCGCAAGTAACAAGTATGCAAATGTGATGCGATATCGTCCCGCCGTGCAGCCTTGATCTCACACACTGGTACCACGAACAGTGAATGTACCTAAGCCTGAAAAATGGTAAAAACAACGGTTTGAGATTTCAAGAATCTCAGTAGGGTCACAACATCATAAGATCTACAGAATCCCTAAACAAAAATCTCACAATTCACATAAGATCATTCCTAAACAACTAAAAAGGGATCACGCAATTCACAAATCATTCAAAAAGGGTTAAGACCGAATCATTGGTTGAGGGAGGACTACAAACACTTCTAAAAGGTCAGAAGTACACAGGTAGGTGAAACACATCAGTATTGCCCTCGGCAATGAATAAGAAAGACCTTCCCCTTCCACCTGTGTTGTCCAAGACTTACTGCACAAGGGTAGATGGTTAACACACAAACTAATCAGTAAGCTTTTCACCTTATCCTCGCAAGGACAAGTCGACTAGCCCCTCATGGAACAAGTCTTCCCTTAGTCGCAACCAGGGCATCCCCAAATCTCGCAAAATAAGGGCTTCCTGTCTCGCAAGACAGGGATCCGGCCTCGCAAGGACAGATATCCAGTGCTAGCTTGCTGGTTCAACACCCATACACCTCCCATAAATCGATAAGAACCTCTCCTCTCCCTAGGAGCATCAGTTCTTACCCTGCGTGGCCACCGGAACAGGATCCTGACACACAAACACGTACAAGCACACACAGGCAAGTACAAAGCATAATACCACAACAGGGTATTCTCAATCACGTCAGGATATAATCAACACATCCAATTCATATAACAATAGCATCCCTAGGCACTCAATTCCTAACTCAGGGGTTCGATATAGCCTAGGAGATTCATATCTCATTCCGGATTTCATATTCACATCCTACAATCCAATCAGAATCAAATACAACAAGGGCAGGTAACAAAAACATCAGATAAGAGCAGGGGTTTCTGGAGAAACCGATGAGGCATAGATCCTACCTCTCTTGTCTCTGAACAATAAGCTAATCCTTTTCCTTTATTAAGTAAATCCGAACCACCTAAATTATCACCAGGCAAAGACAAAACAAACTAAGCACGCATATTCAATAATCAACTGAATACCTTATTTATTTACCAATACCACTCACCAAACCTATCAGAAACCAGTGATCAGATGCTGCAGGTGCCTCCCCCTTGGATGTGTGATGTGATAGCCAGAAACTTAACAAGAATCAACCTGAATTTACCATTCCAATTAACTATGCAAAACCTCTTGCTAAAAGTAGGGCATAGGACGATTTCGTCTCGACTTACAACTCAATATTTATATACAAGCTACGATTTATATATGGTTGAAAAGAGAATGAAAATATCTTTCCAACGAAATATTATTTGTAAGATTCCAACAAACGAATAGAAAGTTATGCTATTTTTAAATTCAAGAAAATTTGGCGAAACCTAATTCCGCCGCCGATTTTCAAAATAGCTTTAGACATAGAAATACTAACCTTCGAACGAAAAACAAAAGATGGTTGGAAAGAGGATGAAGAAATCTTTCTAACAAGCTATTATTCTTAGAGATCCAACAAACGATGAGTGAGTTATGCTGGTTTGAAGTTTCTACAAATTATGGTGGCTATAGGGAGGTATAGGGTTTTAAGCCTATACGAAATTTGTAGGTTTTCTATGAATAATTCTTTGTGAGGTTGGCTTCCTTTTTATAATGAGAGGGTATAGAATTATGATTACTACTTTAATCATTTTATCTAAATAGGATAATATACTATATAACTAAACTCTAAACTCTTTAATTATCTTCCCCTATTTTTAGGGACTTTAATCTATAAGGCAACTATCTAGCCTTAAGGATGATTCCTAAGGCAATTACTCATCTACAAGAACCTAGATCTAAAGGAATTAGAAACAAAATAATTTACTAAACAATCTTACCAATTTCGGCCATCACACATCCTTTCCTTCAGGGGCAAAATCGTCTTTTCACCTGCACTGGCTTCTGGACTTCTAGGACTCAAAATTCGGGGTCTTACACCTTGGGAAAACATAGTATGGCCAAGGAAACCAACTTCGCATAACAAGAATTTGCACTTAGAGTACTTTGCGAACAATCGATGTTCCCTCAAAACATTCAGCACAATCCTCAAGTGCTTAGCATGCTCCTCTTCCGATTTGGAATAAATCAGAATATCGTTGATGAAGACTATCACAAATCTGTCACCACATCAGGGCTAGCTTCAGCATCAATCAAGATGAACAATCTCGTTAGTCTGGGTTGCGTCTCATTTGTGGATCCGTTTGGTTGTCCTCCCGGTGCACGTGTTGGAGTTTTGGTGGGATTGGCATACCCACCTCGGCCTGCATTTGGTGTGCCTATGATATGCCTGGGTTTCGGACATTCCCTTTTATTATGCCTCATCTCGCCACAATTGTAACATCGACGTTGTTGAGAATTTCATGTAGATCCATTAGAATTCGAAGCAGAAAAGTTCCTTTTGTTATTACCTCCATTGCCATTATTTTTCGGAGGATAGGACCTCAAAGGATAGGGTCTTGTACGCCAATTGAACTTCCAATCTCGCCTAAAGGATCTCCCACCAGTTGCTGCGGATGGCTTTCTGCTTTGCATGATTTTCTCAGCTTCAGTTGCCGCAATAATTAGTTCTTGGAAATTCTGCACCGGCATCGTACCAATGGTGGTTTTGAGTTCGGTACTCATCCCATCCTGAAATCATCTCACAAGCTGGTATGGTGAACGATCTTCCTCAGGTGCAAATCAGGACAACTCCCTTAATGTTTTCTCATATTCCAGCACCGAATGGGTGCCTTGCTCAAGCTTATAGAAAATTTGTCGCTGCTCGCTTTTATAGAATCTCGTATAGAACCTTTTGTCAAACTCATACCGAAATTCTTCCCAAGTTGGCAAACAATCGCCAAATCGCAAGTTAACAGATGTCCACCATGCAAGGCTTCTCCCTCCAGTAGAAATGTAGCGATGACAACTTTGTCATCACTAAATATACATAAAAACAAGGACACACGCAATAAGGTGTTGATCCATTCATGAGCTGCTGCAGCTTCGGTTGAACCACTGAAATCTTTACATCCTAGTTGACGAGCTTCCTTCAATAGCTTCGTAATAACGACAAGAAGTCTCTCATCGTCCTTAGGGTGAGTCGGTTGTACAGGCTCAAATGGAGGAATAGGTTCATCCACTGGCACGGGTGAAGAAGCATTCTGACATTGCGCCTCTAGACGCTGCTCATTTGGAGCAATTCCTTGTAATACATTCAGAATTTGTGCCATCACAGGATCGATGGCTGGTGCGGCTGGTGCCCTAGGTTGGTTTTCGGGCTCAGTTTTTCCTCCCTACTCAATTTATGCATTCGGCTCCTCTTGCTCAATAGGTTGCTGTTTGGCCTGAATCCCATACCTACCCCATCGATCCCTTTATACACTCGGCCTTGCCAAACTATACAAGCACATGATCGTTACTCAGCACATAACCAAATATAAACACTAGGAAAAGAAGTGGTACCTGGGGTAGAGGCATGCACCGGATGATATGCATATGCTGGAAAAACAAAATTCACATGCAGACAAGTATGCAAATTTCGAAAACACATGCATACATGCAAATGCACACTCGGCAGCAATCATCAAGCATACAATCATCATCAAGCATTCGGCAATCATGGATTCACACAAGTTATACTCGCCAATCATGCAAAACAACATAAGGATATACTTCAATATGCTTACAAACCAATCACATGCATTCGGTAATACACATACTCATGTAATTCACACTCAGCAGCACATATTAATAAGCAGCAAATACATTCATATGCATTTGGTAATAACAAAGAAAACATATAAAACATTCATCAAGCATAAGAACATACATAAACACCCAAAAAATCAATTTATCAATTTCATCATCTAAATCTTACAAATCAATCCCTTTTTAGCATTAGAGCACTTCTGTCAGTAACTCCTAAGTGAGTGGGTGTGTGCGCATGTTCCTACCTACAAACACAAAATCAACAAACAGGTTAGCATACAATAAATCATATTACCTAAACCATGCTTCGCTACCAAACCTGTAAGGACCCAAATCCCATATTCCAAAATTTTCTCCTAGTGGGACTCTTACCACCATAAAACCCAAACAAGCCAAAACCAGGACCTATCTGAAACCCACAAGGGTTATCCATATAGTTTCAATTTTAGCATGTTAATTCCTTTAAAATTTTAAAGTTTGGAGCATAATACTGGATAAATATTCTGATATCATACGGAGTGAATAAAACATCAGCAGAAGTTTTTAAATTCAATCAATGAATCCATAACACAAGTCTCATAAGGATCCAAATATCTAACAAATAACCGCCAACATAGTTTGGAAACAATAATAATCAAAGGAGGAAGCTTGAGAAACCAGAAAAATAATCCAATCAATGATCATATTGTATGCGCAAGCAACCAAGGAGACAAACTATGCAAATGTGATGTGATATCATGTAAAGACCCCAAATCCTAACCTATTATTAATTTCCCTTCATAGGACCTTTACCGCTGTAAAACCCAAACAAGCCCGAACCAGGACCTATCTGAATCCCAAAAGGTTTATTCAACTAGTTTCAATTTTAGCATGTTAATTCCTTTAAGATTTTAAAGGTTGGAGCATGATATTGGACAAATATTCTAGTATCATACGAAGTGAATAAAACATCAGCGGAAGTCTTTAAATTTAATCAATGAATTCATAACACACAAGTTCCATAGGGATTCAAATAACCAGCAAGTGAACCTCTAACATAATTAGGAAATAACAAGCAAAAAAGGAATCTTGAAAAACCAGAAAATAATCCAATCAATATTCATGTTATGTTGAACCTCTAACATAATTTGGAAATAACAAGCAAAGAAGGAATCTTGAAAATCCAGAAAATAGTCCAATCAATATTCATGATATATACATAAACTACCAATGAGACAAGTATGCAAAAGTGAAGCGATATAGCCCCGCCGTGCAGTCTTGATTCTCACACACTTGTACAACGAACAGCGAATGAACCTATGCCTGAAAAATGGTGAAAAAAACAGGATGAGATTACAAGAATCTCAGTAGGGTCACAACATCATAAGATCAACATAAATCTTAAACAAACATCTCCCAAACAATATCAGATCATCCCTACTCATCTAGGGTTATCATGCAATTCAAGAATCAACCAAAAGGGTTAGGGCCAAAACTAAAGCTGTGGGTGGACTACAAACACTTCTTAAAATCAGAAGTACACAGGAAGGAAAACACATCAGGTTACTCTTGGTAGTAGGAAAAAGAAAAGTCATCCCTTTCCACCTGTGTTGTCCAAGGCTTTGCTGCACAAAGGGTAAAAGGTTAATACACAAGCTAATCAGCAAGCCTATTCATCTTGCCAGGACACAGGACAAGGCATTTAGCCACCACACAGGACAAGGCATCTAGCCACCACACAGGACTAGGCATCCAGCACGTGCAAGCTGAGGAATGCCACCCATATGACTCCCTTACCAGTAAGAACCTCCCCTCTCCCAAGAAGCATTAACGTTTACCCCGAATGGCCATCATAACAGGATCTTGACACACAGACAAACACACACAGGCAAACACAAAGCACAATACCACAACAAGGTATTCTCAATCCTGTAAGAGCACATTCAATATGTTTAAAACATATAACACATGCAAATTAGGCACCCATAACCTAACTCCAGGATTTGGTATAGTATAAGTAATTAGTTCTTATTCTACAGTTCATGCATATACCATATAATCAATTCGCATGTAATATTACCAAGGGTGTGCATCGAAAATAACAAACAAACAACAAAGATCTCTGGAGAAACCGATGAGGCATATATCCTTCCTCTCTTGTCTCTGAATAAGAAGCTTTTACTTGGATATTATTTAATAGTTCTGAACCACCTATAGCATTATAGGGCAAAGCAAAACCAAACTAAGCATTCATACTCAATAACCAAGTAAATACCCTATTTCCTTACTAATTCAACTCACCAAACCTATCAGAAACCAGTGATTAGATGCGACAGGTGCCTCCCCATTGGATGTGTGATGTGATAGCCAAGAATTTAACAAGATTCAACATGAATTATCATCTCAATTAACTATATATATTTTGGCATTAAATATAGGACACAAGACAAATTGCAATTTTATGTGTAAGACCCCGAATTTTGAGTCCTAGAAGTCCAGAAGCCAGTGCAGGTGAAAAGACGATTTTTTCCCTGAAGAGAAGGATGTGTGATAGCCGAAATTTGTAAGATTGTTCAGTAAATTAATTTTCTTCTAATTCCTTTTGATTTAAGATCTTGTAGATGGGTAATCGTTTTAGGAAAACATCCTTTAAGGTAGATAGTTACCTTAAAAAAATTAAGGAAGGTAATTTAAGAGTTTTGATTATTTGGTAGATTGTATTGAATTGATAGATTGATTAAAAGTAGTAGACCTAATTCTACACTCATTCAATATAAATAGGAAGCCAACCCCACAAAAATTTCCCCTAAAACCTTACAGAATTCGTATAGGCTTAAAACCCTACACCTCCCATTAGCCGTTAGAATTTGCAGAAACTTTAAACTAGCATAACTCCCTCATTGTTCATTGGATCTCTGTGAATAATAGCTTGTTGGAAAGATCTCTTCATCCTCTTTCCAACCATCTTTTTATTTTCTTCGGGAGGTTAGCATTTCATTGTCTAATGTTACTTTGAAAATCTGCGGCCGCGTTAGGTTTCCGCCAAATCTTCTTGAATTTCAAAATAGCATAACTTTTTACTCGTTTGTTGGAATCTTGCAAATAATATGTCGTTGGAAAGCTCTTTTCATTATATTTCCAAAAATATGTTAATAACAGCTTGGATGTAAATACTTCGTTGGTTTAGGTTAAGACGAAATCGTCTTATGCCCTACTTTTAGCAATAGGTTTTGCATAGTTAATTGGAATGGTAAATTCAGGTTGAATCTTGATAAGTTCCTGGCTATCACATCACACATCCAAGGGGGAGGCACCTGCAACATCTGATCACTGGTTTTCTGATAGGTTTGGTGAGTGGTACTGGTAAGGAATAGAGTATGCAATTTATTTTTGGATATGCATGCTTAGTTTGTTTTGTCTTTGTCTGGTGATGATTTAGGTGGTTCAGATTTACTTAATAAAGGCAAAGGAGTAGCTTCTTGTTCAGAGACAAGAGAGTTAGGATCTATGCCTCATCGGTTTCTCAGAAACCCCCGCTCTTATCTATAACTTTTTTGTTTTGTTACCTGTCTTTGTTGTATGTTTGTGATTGGATTATATGGAGAGAATATGAAATCCGGAATGAGATATGAATCTCCTAGGCTTTATAGAACCCCTAAGTTAGGAATTGAGTGCCTGGGATGCTATTATTATATGAATTGGATGTGTTGATTATTTCCTGACGAGATTGAGAATACCCTGTTATGGTTTTATGCTTTGTACTTGCCTGTGTGTGCTTGTATGTGTTTGTGTGTCAGGATCCTGTTCCGGTGGCCACGCAGGGTAAGAACTGATGCTCCTAGGGAGAGGAGAGGTTCTTATCGATTTATGGGAGGTGTATGGGTGTTGAACCAGCAAGTGCACGTTGGATATCTGTCCTTGGTGGCCGGATCCCTGTCTTGCGAGACAGGAAGCCCATATCTTGCGAGATTTGGGGATGCCCTGGTTGCGACTAAGGGAAGACTTGTCCATGTGGGGCTAGTTGACTTATCCTTGCGAGGATAAGGTGGAAGGCTTACTGATTAGTTTGTGTGTTAACCATCTACCCTTTGTGTAGTAAGTCTTGGACAACACAGGTGGAAAGGGATGGCCTTTCTTCATCATTGTGTGTGATTTTTTTTTGTATTTCACCTGCCTGTGTACTTCTGAACTTTCGGAAGTGTGGTCCCCCTCAGCCATAATCTCGGCCTTAACCTCTTTTTGTTTATTGTTGAATTGCGTGATCCCTTTAGTTGTTTAGGGAATGATCTTACGTGAATTTGGGAGATTTGTGTTTAGGGATTTTGTAGATCTTATGATGCTGCGACCCTACTGAGATTCTTGTAATCTCATACCGTTGTTTTTACCATTTTTCAGGCTTAGGTACATCCTCTGTTCGTGGTACCAGTGTGTGAGATCAAGGCTGCACGGCGGGGCGATATCGCATCATAAAAATTTACTTGTTACATGCGCAAATAACTTGAAGGATTGGATGATGTTCTGGTTTATTTTTAAGCATTCGTTTGGCTTGCTATTTCCGGAAATTTGTTGATGAATTTCTTACTGGTTATTTGGATCCCTGTGGGACTTGTCTGTTATGAATCCAATGGATAGATTTAAGACTTCCGCTGATGATTTTATTTACTCCGTATGTTACCAGAATATGTGTCCAATAGCATGCTCCAATTGATTGATAAGCAACAAAATAAATAAGCTTAAAATCGGTATCATATGAGTAGCCTTGTGAAATTCTAATAGGTCTTAGGTGTCCCTGAGACTTATTTGGGTTTCACGGCGGTAATGACCTTAATAGGAGCAATTAATAATGGTTTAGGAATTAGGGTCGTTACACTTCAACTGTTATTAAACATGTGGAATGAACATGCTAAAAGTCAAAAACTTAGTGAGTAAGCTTGGTGGATTCAGATAGGTCCTAGGTGTCTTTGGGCTTTTTTGGGTTTCACGATGGTAATGACCTTAATCGAAGCAAATATTAATAGGTAGGAATTGCGAAGCATGGTTTAGGGAAAATAATTTGTTATATACTAACTTATTTGTTGATTTTGGTGTTTGTAGGTAAGGACATACGCACACACTCACTCACTTATGGGCTAATACCGAAAGTGAACTAATGCTAAAATGGGATTGATTTGTAAGATTTAAATGATGATAATAATAATCTAATGTGATGTTTGTTCGTGTATGTTCTTATGCCTGGTATGCCATGATATGTTTCGGTGACTGTTTGTTGTGTTTCTTATCATTGCTGAGAATTTGTGTGTTGATTTATGCATGCTGTTGAGTGTCCCTATTTGACTCCTGTATTCATGAATGTATATGTATGTGATTGCTGGTGTGTATTGCCGAATATAGATGTTGTGTGAATCCATGCTTGCTTGATGTTTGATGATGATTTCTGAGAGTATATATGAGTGTTGATGTAATTGCCGAGAATACCTTTCCATGTGTGCATGTGATTTCCGAAAATTTGTATGTTGCTTTCCAGCATATGCGTATCATCCGGTGCACGCCTCTACACCAGGTACAACTTCTTTTCCTAGTATCGTATCTAGTTATGTGTAAGTAACAATCATATACATAAATAGTATGACAAGGTTGAACGCTAGGAGGGATCGACGGGGTAGGAATGGGATTCAGGCCGAACAACAACCTATTGAGCAAGAGTAGCCTAATGCACAAATTGAGCAAGAAGGGCAAGCTAAGCCCAAAAATCAACCTGAGCCACCAATATTAAACGTATTACAAGGAATTGCTGCAAATCAGCAGCGTATGGAGGCACAATTTCAGAATGCTCCTGAACCTGCACCAGTGGAAGAACATATTCCTCCACTTGAACCTGTACAGCCAGCACATCCTAAGGAGGCCGAGAGACTTCTCGTCATGATTACAAAACTATTGAAGGAAGCTCGACAATTAGGATGTAAAGATTTCAATGGTTCAGCCGGAGCTGCAGCCGCTCGTGAGTGGATAGACACCTTATGCCAAGTATCCTTGTTCTTACGTATCTCGGATGATGAAAAAGTTTCCATCGCAACTTTCCTAATTGAGGGAGAAGCCCTCGCATGGTGGGCATCTGTTAGCTTGCGATTCGGTGATCGTTTGCCAATTTGGGAAGAATATTGGTACAAATTCGACAAAAGATTTTATACGAGGTTCCATAAAAACAAGCAGCGACAAGCATTTTACAAACTTGAACAAAGAAACCGTTCGATACTAGAATATGAGAAAGTGTTAAGGGAGTTGTCCCAATTTGCACCAGAAGAAGATTGTACACCGTACCAGTTTGCGAGACGATTTCAGGATGGGTTGAGTACCGAACTCAAAACCATCATAGGTACGACACCAGTGCAGAATTTGCAAGAACTAATCATTGCCGCAGCCGAAGCCATCTGTAGCCACTAGTGGTGGATCCTATAGGCGAGATTCGAAGTTTAATCGACGAACGAGACCCTATCCTCCGAAAATTAATGGCAATAGAAATACCAACAGGAAGAACTTTTCTGGTTCAAATTCCAATGGATCTTAATGGAATTCTCAGCAACGTCGATGTTACAACTGTGGCGAGATGGGACATATTCAGAGGGAATGGTCAAAACCAAGGCGAATCACAGGTGTACCAAATGCAGATCGAGGTGGGAATGCCAACCCCGCCAGACCACCAACACGCGCACCAGGAGGACTACCCAATGAATCGACAAGCGAGGCACAACCAAGACCAACAAGGCTCTTCGCCCTAACTGATGCCCAGGCTAGTCCTGATGTGGTGACAGGTACTATTTCAGTCTTTTCTCAAAATGCTAAAGTATTATTAGATCCCGGAGCAAATAGATCATTTGTAAGTCCAAGGATAGCACTTAGTATAGATCGGCCTCTTTCTCCCTTGACTCCTCCTATTGAGGTTTTAACTCCATTGGGAGAGCAACTGATTTATAATCTAGTCTACATAGGCTGTGCGGTACGCATGGGTCCGAATGTACTTGAAGTGGATCTGATTCCATTACACATCCGAGAGCTGGATGTGATCTTAAGCATGGACTATCTAGCGAAATATCAAGCCCGTATAGAGTGTTTCACCAAACGTGTGTGGTTCATATTTCCTGATGGTGCCGAGTACTATTTTGAAGGTGATAGCCGAGTTGTTCCAACTTGCATGATTTCTTGGCTTGATGTGAAGCGATTGATCAACAAAGGATGTACAGCATACCTCGCGCACGTACATGATATTTCAAGAAAATCTTTGGATCTGGATTCTATCCCAGTGGTTCGCGAATTTCCAAAAGTATTTCCAGAAGACATAACCGATCTACCATCAGTAAGGGAAGTGGAATTTGGCATTAAGTTAGTGCCTGGTATGAATCTAATTTCCATTCCTCCGTACCGTATGGCTCCTGCGGAAATGAAGGAACTAAAAACGCAATTGGAAGATTTGCTAGATCGTGGTTTCATCCGACCAAGTATGTCACCTTGGGGAGCACCTGTCCTGTTTGTGAAAAAAAGAAAGACGGTTCGTTGCGATTGTGCATCGACTATCGGCAGCTGAATCATGTGACTGTGAAAAACAAGTACCCTTTGCCACGCATCGATGATTTGTTCGACCAACTCCAGGATGCAGCCGTATTTTCCATGATTGTTCGTAATGCTGATATTCCGAAGACCGCATTCAGATTGTGATACGGTCACTACGAATTTCTGGGTATGCCATTCGATTTGACCAATGCACCAGTTGTGTTTATGGACCTATTGAATCGTGTGTTCCATGAGTTCCTGGATAAATTTATGATAGTTTTCATTGATGACATTCTGATATATTCAAAATCGGAAGAGGAGCATGCTAAGCATTTGTGGATTGTGCTGAAAGTTTTAAAGGAACGACGGTTGTTCGCAAAATACTCCAAATGCGAATTCTGGTTACACGAAGTTGGCTTCCTTGTCCATATTCTTTCCGCTCAAGGTGTGACAGTTAATCCAAAGAAGATTTAAGCCGTAGTTGCTTGGACCCCCACAGTCTGTGTTCGAAATTCGCAGTTTCCTTGGCTTAGCAGGTTATTACCGTCTCTTTGTGGAAAAATTTTCATCGCTTGCCGGACCAGTCACAAAACTGACGCGCAAAGGTGAGCCGTTTGTGTGGAACGAGAAATGCCAGCGAAGTTTTGAAGAACTGAAAACCGGTTAGTTTCTGCACCTATCCTTACTTTACCTATTTGCGGAAAGCGGTATGTGGTTTACAGCGATGCATCAAAATCCGGACGTGGATGCGTATTGATGCAAGACGGGAATGTCATTGCATATGCTTCCTGACAGTTATGACCGCATTAAAGCAATTATCCTACACATGATTTGGAGCTTGCAGTCATGGTATTTGCATTGAAAATATGGCGACATTACTTATACGGCGAGACATGCCGAATCTGCACCGATCACAAAAGGCTTGAAGTACCTACTCATGCAAAACGAATTGAATATGACAGAACGAAGATGGGTAGAGCTGATCAAAGACTATGATTTGATCATCGGATATCATTCTGGAAAGGAAAATGTTGTTGCCTATGCCTTAAGCCGAAAGTTTCATCCTCCTTGCCCATCTGTTTTGGCCTATATGCGCACCCATTACATGCCTATGTTGCTGGATTTGAGAACTAATTGTGTCCATTTTGGCACTGATTATTCTGGTTCATTGTTGGCACGAATCGAAGTCACACCTACCTTGATTGTGGAAATCCAGAATCAGAAATTAGAGGATCTGACACTAATTGAAATTCGGAAGAAATTTTCTAATGGTGTTGATGCCATAGTTCGTGATTTCCGAATACGAGATGACGAAGTGCTTGTCTTCAGAAACCTGGTATGTGTTCCACAAGATATTGATATTCGTAACCTTATTCTAATGAAGGCGCATAGTTCGAAGTTCGCTATCCATCCAAAAAGCACTAAGATGTACCGAGATTTAAAGGAGCAGTATTGGTGGCCAAACATGAAACGCCACATTGTTAAGTTCGTTACCCGATGCCTCGTATGTCATCAAGTAAAGATCGAACATCAATGACCCGCTGGACTACTTCAGTCACTTCTGATTCCAGAATGGAAGTGGGAGCATGTCACAATGGACTTTGTGACCGGTTTTCCTTGGTCACAGCAAGGATACGTTGCCATTTGGGTGATCGTTGATCGATTGACGAAATCTACACACTTCCTTCCTATATGTATGATGGATACACCTGAGAAATTGGCTGTTCATTACTTAGATGAGATTGTTCAATTGCATGGAGTGCTAGTTTCCATCGTTTCAGATCATGACTCTCGTTACACCTCAAGATTTTGGGAGAAATTCCAAATTTTGCTGGGTTCGAATTTGAATTTCAGTACAGTATTTCATCCTCAGACCGATGGTCAATCAAAAAAGATGATTAAGACACTCGAAGACATGTTACGAGCGAGTGTGATAGATAAGCAAACCGGTTGGGATCGATGTCTGTCGTTGGCAGAATTTGCTTACAACAATAGTTTTCATGTAAGCATCGGTATGGCACCTTATGAAGCATTATATGGGAGACGTTGCAGGACTCCCATTTGCTGCAATGAAGTAGGTGAAAGATGCCTAGACAATCCGAATTGATTGATCAAGCAACGGAACAGTTGAACTTGATCTGACAGCCCAGGATCAGTAGAAAAGCTACGCCGACAATTGACAAAGGGAACTGGAATTTGCAGTAGGTGACAAACTATTTTTGAAGGTCGCCCCATGGGAAGGAGTCCTTCGTTTTCAGCAGCAGGGCAAGCTAGCACCTCGCTACATTGGTCCATATGACATCGTTGAAAGAATGGGACCTATTGCATACCAACTTGCCTTACCTCCAAATATGGAAAGAATTCACAACGTGTTTCACGTTTCAATGTTGAGAAAATATGTACAAGACCCTACTCATGTGCTCAAGGAACCCCCAGTCGAAGTTGCTGAAGACCTATCCTATACCGTACAGCCAGTTGCCATAATAGATCAGTCAGTTCGACAGCTTCGCAGTCGAAGCATGCCTACGGTACGAATTGTTTGGCGTAATGGCCGAATTGAGGAACAGTCTTAGGAGACGGCGGAATCTATGCGTACAAAATTTTCTTACTTATTTGTTTAGGTACTTGTGCTAAAATTTTGAGGATGAAATTCTTATAAGGAGGGGAGGATGTGAGACCCCGAATTTTGAGTCCTAGAAGTCCAGAAGCCAGTGCAGGTGAAAAGATCATTTTCCCCCTTAAAAAAAGGATGTGTGATGGCCGAAATTGGTAAAGAATGTTTAGTAATTATTTCTGGTATTAATTCTCTTTAATTTGCTTCTTAATTTATTGATAATCACCTTAGGAATTAAAATCCCTAAAATTAAAAGAGGATAGTTATAGAATTTAAATCTGGTAGTTATCTTACTTTAATAAACCTTTAAAGTAGTAATCTTAATTCCATACCCATCCATTATAAATAGTTAGCCAACCCAATAAAAATCACATAGAAAACACACAAAACTCGTATAACGTAAAACTCTTATACCTCCCTACATCTGCTAAAATTTTCTGAAATATTAAACCAGCATAACTCTCTCATCGTTTTTCGGATTCCTGCAAATAATAGCTTGTTGCAAAGCTCTCTTCATCCTCTTTTCAACCATATTTTTTTTGTTGTTTGGACGTTTTTATCTCTTTGTCAAAAGATAAGTTGAAAATAGGCAGCGAAATTAGGTTTTAAGATTTTTATAATTCTGCATTTAATTGATCTCTGATGTTGTTGCCCTTATTTATATAATTTTTTAGAATCCATTCATAGTGAACAATTATGATTTCATCCCTTGAATACATAAAGTCAAAATTGTCTTGTACCTTAATATTAGTGCCGAACTTTGCATAGTTAATTGGGATGTAAATCAGGTTGAATCGTTAAGTTTTTGGCTATCACATCACACATCCAAGGGGGAGGCACCTGCGGCATCTGATCACTAGTTTCTGATAGGTTTGGTGAGCGGAATTGGTAAGGAAATAAGGTATTTACTTGGTTATTGCATAAACACGCTTAGTTTTTTTTTTTTTCTTTGCCTAATGATGACATAGGTGGTTCAGAAGTATCTAGTAAGGGCAAAGGAATAGCTTCTTGTTCAGAGACAAGAGAGGTAGGATCTATGTCTCATTTATTTCTCCAAAGACCTCGTTGTTTGCTTAATTGATTTCAGTACCTATGATGGTAAAACTGTATGAGCATTCATATTAAATAATGCATGTTTGAGTTACGGATTGAATTGAGGAATTTCTAGGCTATACTGAATACCTTAAGGTAGGTTAGAAGTGCCTAGCTTGCATGTGTGAATGTTGATGCTCCTAAGGTAGAGGAGAGATGTTTACCGATTTTGGAGTTATATGGTGAATGTTCCCCAGCAAGTGCACACTGGATGCCCCTATGCCCATTCGAGTTCGGATGTGGCATACCATGCATATCGTCTGGTTTCAAGCCTGGGATGTTTGCCAGGATGCCCTATCTTTGTGTGGTAGGTTTCCCTTATGCCGGTTCGAGTCCAGACGTAGGGATGTATCAAGACTTATTGTAAGTTTATTTGCTAATTATTTTCCTTTTTCAGCATAGCCTTGGACAACATAGGCAGTGGGGGAAAATCGTTTGGTTTGAAATCGTATTGAGCTGCTTGTGTACTTCTAGTTTCTGTCATGTGATGATTGCCAATGAAGTATTTTGAGTCCTCCTCGTTGTTTTGATAAAATCGGCCCTTATATTGCTGTGTTTGATTGACTGATTTGTTTTGGGCCTATTATATATGTATATGCGATCTATATGTTGATCAGAAGATGTCTGTTTAGGTTTCCACAGATCTTATGATATTGCAACCTACTAAGATTCTTGTAACCTCATTCTATTGTTTCTCTCTTTTTTCTGGCTTAGGTTCGTGTTTTGCTGGCAGTACAAAGGTATGAGATCAAGGCTGCATGGCGGAATGATTGCATTGCAAATTTTAGTTTGATTTTTCTGGTTTTCTGTCTTTTGTTCCTATATTTGCATATTGACACAAACATATGCTAGTTGATTGAGTTTCCCTTTGGACTTTTGTGTTATACTTCCACTAGATTCATGTTTGCTTAAATTAAAGTCTTCCGTTGATGTTTTGTTTAACTCTGTTTTATGCCAGAATTTTACTTAATAAAATTGCATATTCCAACCTTAAAACCAACTTAATTAACTAATGTATTTAATAACTAATCGCTTAGAGCCTTGTGGGACTTGCATAGGAACTTGCGAGGGCTTGTTCGGGTTTTATGGCTGTAAGGGTCCTTATAGGTTGGGTTTGGGTCCTTACAAGGGTGGTAGCAGAGCATGCCTGTATGCTTATCGTATTGTATGTTTTGCTTGTTGATATGTGTTTTTGCTTTGTATGTGCTTTGATGTACCGAGACATGTTGTGATTTGATGTGTTTTGTATGCATATGTGTGCTCTGTTTTTTGTAAGAGTGTTTCATGCATGTATGCATATCATCTGGTTTATGTCCCTCCACCAGGTACCTTTTTCTTTTACTGGTTATGCATTTATGTAATGTATTGGAGAATTATATCGTGTGTGTGTTTGTTTAGTATGGCAAGGTCGACTAGGTCCTATAGTGGTACGAGGGTTCGTCGAGATAGGAATGAGGAGTCGATTAAGTAGAGCTAACAAAATGAGCAGGTTGGGAAAGTTGAGCTCAAGATTAAGGATGGGCAGCCAGGGGAACAATCCATACTAGTTCGGGAAGAAAACTGAGCTACACTAATTTCCCCAGCCGCACTAACTCAGAACCCCGTGTTAATCTAGATTTTTGCTTCTATGGAAGATATGTTATGTGGTATCATTCAGCACCAGCAACATGTTGAGGCACCAGGGATACATGAGCCTGCACCACCCGGACCAGACCCTATTCTACCTCTTGCCCCGATTCAGCCAATAATTCCAAGATAGGCTGGGAGACTTCCTGTTATGATCAACAAGTTACTGAAAGAAGCCCTTCAGTTGGGTTTCAAAGATTTTAATGGTTCAGCAGGTGCTGCTACAGCTCGAGAGTGGGTTGATACTTTGTGTCACGTTGCCTTGCTCTTGTGCATTACCAATGATGATAAAGTTGCCATCGTCATATTTTTGCTTAAGAGAGAGGCTCTTGCATGATGGACTGCTGTTAGTTTGAGATTTGAAGATCATTTGCCTACTTGGGATGAGTTCTTGCACGAATTCAACGATAGGTTCTACACTAGGTTTCACAAGAATGATCAGCGATAAGCTTTTTATAGTGTTGAACAGGGTATCCGTTTAGTTATAGAGTTCGAAAAGGAGCTGAGAGAGTTATCCCGTTTTGCACTCAAGGAGGACCGCATTCTGTCCCAGCTTGTGCGACATTTTTATGATTGTTTGAGCACTGATGTCAAGACCATTGTTGGCACGACACCTGTGAAATATTTTAGGAGCTGATCGTTGTAGCCTATGAAGCTGAGAAGATGGTTCTGAATAAGAATACTCATACAGCACACGACGATGGTTCGTTTCATCATGGTTCAAAGTTTGGCTGTCATTCAGGACCTTATCCTCCAAAATTATTTCATTCAAAAGGTAGTGGCAATGAAAATTCCAAGATGCACTCAACAAGTTCCAACTTGAGTGTGAATAGACCCCCTTGGTGCTCGAATTGCCAACCGCATCATGTTCCTCCTTGTTTGCAGTTATGTAAGTGTTTTCAATTTTGGAGAGCTTAGCCATATAAAAAATGAATACCCTAAGCCAAGACGTGATGGTTCATGGATTTCTGGAGCACCAAGTTCGAACGGTGGAAATGCCAATCCTTCTAAACCACCAGCCCATGCACCCGGTACACCCCTTAGTGGATCCGCCTAGTGTGTCACCTTGGGAAGCACCAGTTTTATTCATAAAGAAGAAAGATGGTTCGTTACGGTTGTGTATTGATTACCAGCAGCTAAACCATGTAACCACGAAGAACAAGTACCCTTTTCCGCGCATAGACGACTTGTTTGACCAGCTATAGGGAACAACCGTGTTCTCTAAAATTGATCTAAGGTCCAGATACCATCAGTTACATGTCCGTGAGGTAGACATACCAAATATTGCTTTCAGATCGTGTTATGGCCACTACGAGTTCCTTGTTATGCCATTCGGTTTGACTCATGCACTAGCAGTGTTCATGGACTTGATGAACATGGTATTCCTTGAGTTCCCGCACAGATTCATCAGAGTCTTCATTGACGATATTCTGATTTATTTAAAGACAAAATAGAAACATACCAAGCACTTGAAAATTTTGTTACAGATTTTGAGAGATCAGCAGCTGTATGCACAGTACTCAAAGTGTGAGTTCTAGTTATGTGAGGTTGGTTTCCTTGGTGACATCATTTCTGCCTGTGGTGTTCTTGTTGATCCTAACAAGATTCAAGCCATTGCTTTGTGGGAATCCCTGCGAAGTGTGTCCAAATTTTGCAGCTTTCTTGGCCTAGCCGGATAATACCATCGCTTTCTAGAGAATTTTTTCATTGCTAGCAGGTCTTTTGACACGATTGATGTGCGAAGGTGAACCATTCGTGTGAAACCCATCCCATAGGGGGTGTGAGGTTACCCAATCCCATATCAGAAAGGAGCGAGGGAGGTCTTGGGCTTATATGTGTTGTGTGAGTGGATCATTTGTAACAAGATGCATCTTTTGGGCCTTGTGGTTAAAAGCCCAACTGAGCGTTGCAGTTGTGATCCATCACGCACACATACACGTCCAGGCCCGCTGGGCCGAGGGTCCGGGAGCCGGGTCGTGACAAATGGTAGCGGAGCCGATCTCGTTCCCTCTTCCGGGTGGGCTTGGGCCATGTTATGTGTTCATGTTTCGTGAGTTTGGGCCCATGTCAGTTACGTTTGGCTCCCCTCGTGAGGACACGAGGTCTATAAGGAGGGGAGATTGTGAGACCCAGCCCATAGGGGCGGTCAGGTTACCCAATCCCACATCGGAAAGAGCGAGGGAGGTCTTGGGCTTATATGTGTTGTGTGAGTGGATCATTTGTTACAAGATGCATCTTTTGGGCCTTGTGGTTAAAAGTCCAACTGAGAGTTGCAGTTGTGATCCATCACGCACACATATACATCTAGGCCCGCTGGGCTGAGGGTCCGGGGGCCGGTCGTGACAATTCGTGTGGTTCGAAAAATATCAGAAAAGTTATGAGGAGCTGAAGACCAGGTTGGTTTCCACACCTATCCTTACATTGCCGTGAGTAAAAAAGAATACGTGGTATACAGTGATGCATAGAAATTTGGCCTTGGATGTATTTTAATTCAAGATGGAAAATTCGTTGCCTATGCTTCTCGATAGTTACGTCCGCATGAGGGCAACTACCCTACACACAATTTAGAGCTTGAAGCCGTGGTGTTTGCACTGAAAATTTAGCATCATTACCTATACGAAGAGACTTGTAGAATTTTCACCAATCACAAAAGTTTGAAGTACCTCCTTACCCAAAAGGAATTGAACATAAGACAATGAAGATGGGTAGAGCTGATTCATGATTATAATCTGATTATCAAGTACCACCCTGGAAAGGCTAATGTTGTAGTCAATGCTTTGAGCTGAAAGAGCCCGTCTTCTCATGCCTATATGCGTGCGCATTACCTGCCTATGTTGCTAAGTTTAAGAGCTTTATGTGTGCAGCTTGGCAGTGATTGTTCAGGTTCATTATCTACTTGGATTGAAGTAAGACCTACCTTGCTGGAAGAAATCCATGTTCAGCAATCTGAAGATCCGAGGTTGGTCCAAATTTGGCAGCAGCTACCTGATGGTACTACTGCCGCAGTTCGTGATTTCCGAGTTCAAGATGATGGAGTCCTGTCTTCCAAGATCGTGTGTGCGTGCCACAAGAGATTGATTTGTGGAACCTAATTCTATTCAAGATGCACAGTTCGAAGTTTTCTAATCATCTCGGAAGTAACAAAATGTATCGAGACTTAAAAGAACAATTTTGATGGCCAGGTATGAAATGCCACACTGTGGAATTTATAGCCCGATATCTACTATACCAGCAGGTGAAAATTAAACATCAAAAACTTGCAGATTCGCTACACTCACTTCCAATTCTAGAATGGAAGTGAGAGAACATTACCATGGATTTCAAGGTTTGTCTACCATGATCTCAATAAGAATATAATGCTATTTGGATGATTGTGGACAGATTGAAAAAATTTGCACATTTCCTGCCTGTCCGAGCTACAGATACACCTAAAAGGTTGGCTACCCGTTACTTAAATAAGATTGTAGGTTTGTATGGTCTCTTTGTGTCCATTGTTTCAGATCGAAATCCCCATTTCACTTTACTTTTTTTTGAGAAATTTCAAAATGTCTTGGGTTCGAGATTGAATTTCAGTACTGCTTTCATCCTCAAAATGATGAACAGTCCAAGAGAATGATTTAGACCTTAGTAGACATGCTACGTGTGTGTGTGCTTGATAGACAGACCATTTGGGACAGATGACTTCCTTTGGCAGAGTTTACTTACAACAATAATTTTCATGTAAGCATTGGAATGGTCCCTTACGAGTCTTGTATGGTAGATGTTGCAGAACCTCGATTTGCTGGCTTAAAGTAGACAAAAGACAACTAGACAATCCGGAATTGATAGATCAAGCAACCGAGTAGTTAAATCTAATATGGTAAAGATTAAAAATGGTACAAGATAGATAGAAAAACTATGCAGATAACCGATGAAGAAAACTTGAATTCATAGTAGATGACAAAGTAATTTTGAAATTTGCTCCTTGGAAAGGTGTTCTTTGTTTTCAGAAATGAGTCAAGTTAGCATCCCGCTACATTGGTCCGTATGATATTACTGAAAGAATTGGTCCAGTTGCATATCATCTTGTATTGTCCTCGATTATGGACAGAATCCATAACATGTTCCATGTTTCAATATTGCGAAAGTATGTCCGAGACCCTGCTCACGTTCTTGAAGATCCTCCAGTTGAAGTTCCTAAAGACCTATCTTACCCCATACAGCCAGTTGTATTCTAGATTGATCTGTTTGTCAGCTCCAAAGTCGTAATGTTTCTACGGTTCGTGTTGTTTGGCGTAATGGCCAAATCGAGGAGAAATCTTGGGAGACAGAGCAGTCGATGTGGGTGAGATACCCTTACCTATTTCTGTAGTTCTTGTGCAGAAATTTTGAGGATGGAATTTTTGTAAGATGAGGAGGATATGATACCCTGATCATCAGTGGGATAAATGTCTTAGAAATCTGTGTGTCAAAAATGGCAGATAGTGACCAATGAAGTAGGAATAACTATTTTGTTCCTAATGACTGAATGTATGAAGACCCTTAAAGGTTTATTTCCAATTCTTCTTATGATTTATTCAGGTATTTTTGTGTTAATTATCCTTAGTTTAAATCCCTATTATCAAAAATATTAGATAATTCTTTTTATCCTAAGTAGACAATTATCTTTTAGTGGAATTATTTTTAAGCATATTTATCCTTTAAACCTTATCTTATCTCTTAAGTTTAAAAGTAGGGAAAATCTATCCTTTAAGCTCCTATATAAGAGAAGGTCGGTCACCTCATTCCTCACACTATCATTCTCTCTTTTATTTCTTCACAAACACAAGTCTTATTCCCTTTTCTTCCTTGTGTGGCCGAACTCTACACCTTCACTATAAAAATTGCCGAAATTCCTTCTCATTCATCAGATTGTTGCGTGTGATAGCTTGTCGGATTCCTCTCTTCATGCTATATCTTTCTTGCTTGAATTCACATTCAGAAGGTTAGTTGTTTTTAATTAAATTCATGTCGAGTTTCCCTTCCCTATGTGTGTGCAGATTTTTGTACTTCTTCTTTAGATGATTGTGAATCTTGTTCCTCTTGTTCTTATGAATATCTGATACCTATTCCCCTTTTAATTTCACAAAATCACAACCTTCTTACTTGTTATTCTTGAAAATCATGATTCACTCTTAAAACCCTAAATGCTGCTAAATTATACAATATTAGGGTATTGGATAATAAGGTTGAAATCTGTTTGATTCCTGGTCATCAGTTCACGCATTCAGAGGGAGGTTACTAGTGCATCTAATCATTGGTTTTGGTGAGTAAGATTTGAAAGGACTGTAGGTTTTTTTTCGTTTTTTTTTTTTTTTTTTGTATTTCATGATTAGTTTTGTGTTGTCTTTGGTTTATAATTGTTTAGGTGTTTCTGATCCTTGTGGTAAAGGCAAAGGAGTCTCTTTTTGTTCAAACGTGTGAGAGGTAGGATCTATACCACATCGTTTTTTTCCGGAAATCACCTTGCTTGTTTATATAATTTTGGTTTGTTTAGTTGTAAATGCATGCTTGCGGATTGTGGTATTGGTTCTTTGGTAATTTTGGAGGTATGCAAGGTTTAGAATTGCCCTATTTCGATTGGTTTATTGTGTATTGGTTTTTGCATTATATTGTGATTCGATTGAGGATACCTTGTTATATATCTATAAGCGTGTATGTGTGTATATGCGGGTATGCGTGCTTTGTTTGAAGGATCCTCTTATCGCTGGCCATGCAAGGTAAGTGTTGATGCTTCTGAGGTAGAGCAGAGCTGCTTACCGAACTGGGACTTGTATGGTGATTGTTCCCCAACAACTGCACACTAGATGGCCTTATGCCGGTTTGAGTTCAGATGTGGGATACCCTGCATATCGTCCGGTATCGAGCCTAGGATGCTTGGCCTGATGCCCTGTCCTTGTGTGGCTTAGGACCCTGTCCTTGTGTGGCTGGGTGCCCTGTCCTTATGTGGCTGGTGCCTTGTCCTTGTGCGGCTGGATGGCCTATCCTTGTGCGGCTGGATGGCCTGTCCTTGTGGGGTTGGATGGCCTGTCCTTGTGTGGCTGGGTGGCCTATCCTTGTGTGTGGGGGTGGCCTGTCCTTGTGTGTGGGGGTGGCCTGTCCTTGTGTGTGGGGTTGGCCTGTCCTTGTGTGTGGCGGGTGGCCTGTCCTTCTGTGTGGCGGGATGGCCTGTCCTTGTGTGGCGGGATAGCCTGTGCTTGTGTGGCGGTATGGCCTGTCCTTGTGTGGCGAGATGGCCTGTCCTTGTGTGGCGGGATGGCCTGTCCTTGTGTGGCGGGATGGCCTGTCCTTGTGTGGCGAGATGGCCTGTTCTTGTGTGGCAGGATGGCCCCTTAAGCCGATTCGAGTCTAGACGTAGGGATGTATGAAGGCTTACTTTAAATTTCTTTGCTAATTGTTTTTCTTTTTCAGGATAGCCTTGGACAACGCAGGCGGTAGGGGATAATCGTTTCGTTTGAAGTCATATTGGGCTGTCTATGTGCTTCTGATTTCCATCATGTGATGGTTGCCTACGAAGTGTTTTATGTCCTCATTGTTTTGATAAAATTGGCCCTTATATTGCCTACGAATAACTGATTTGTTTTGGGCCTATTATATATGTATATTCGATTTATATGTTGATCGGGAGATGTTTGTTTAGGTTTCCACATATCATATGATGTTTCGACCCTACTGAGATTCTTATAGTCTCATTCCATTGTTTCTCTCCTTTTTCAGGCTTAGGTTCGTGTTTTGATGGTGGTACAAAGGTGTGAGATCAGGGTTGCATAGCGGGACGATTGCATTGCACATTTCAGTTTGATTTTTCTGGCTTTTCATCTTTTATTCCTATTTCCTTATATTGACACAAATAGATGTTTGCTGATTGAGTTTCCCTAGGGACTTGTGTATTATGTTTCTACTGGATTCACGTTTCCTTAAATTAAAGTCTTCTATTGATGTTTCCTTTAACTCCATTTTATGCCAGGATTTTACTTAATGAAATTGCATGCTCCAACCTTAAAACTAACTTAATTAACTAATAAATTTAATAGCTAATTGTTTAGAGACTTGTGGGATTCGAATAGGACCTTGCGAGGGAACGTTCGGGTTTCATGGTGGTAAGGGTCCTTACAGGTTGGGTTTGGATTCTTACAGCACATTCGTAAAAACTGCTTGAATCTTTCATAGACATTATATAATGACTCATTAGGTTGCTCCTTTAAAGTTTGAATCTCCAGCCTCAGCTGAAAAATTTTTGAGATTCAAAAAAATCTCGCCAGGAATGCCTTCGTCAATTGCCCCTATGTGGTTATGCTTTCTATGCCTAAGCCATTTAGCCAGTCTGGTGTGTGTTCTGATAAAGAAAATGGAAATAAGTGGAGACTGATTGCCTCATAAGTCACTCCAATGATTCATAATGTTTCTTTCATCTTGATGAAATTCTTCACGTATTTCATCGAGTGCTCTTTTCTATCCCATATAACTGGTAATTTTCCACAATTTAGATCATAGCAGGTTTGATCTCAAAATTATTGGCTTGATTAGCAGGCCTCCGGATACTGCCCCTAATTGCCTCCACAGTAGATGTAGAATAGCCAAGAACAGTCCTACGCTGCTGTTGACCTCCCCCTTTTGGTTCAATTCTTATATGAACATTAGTTGTTGGAGCTCGTTCTTGGTGCCTACCTTGGAGAGGTGTTATAAATTCACCGTCATTCATATCATCCGTAATTTTGAGTTTATGCAACTTCTGGATGTCATTAAATAGATCAGTTGGTTCCAAGACTAACCTCTTGCTCCTCAGATTGTACCTTCTATCCAGTTTCTGCAATGAAATAAAAGATTTAATCTAGAAAAGAAATTAAAAGTAATTGTTTGTTGATAGGCCAACTGAGAAAAAGAATGACAAGTCTGACCATAGTCTGATAGGGCATCTTAGATATCTTAGTCTAATTGGTCGATCTTGGCTGTCAAATGGGTTTGATAGTCTATGGTACCTACTTCAACATGATGGTGAACACAGTTCATTTTCCATCCTGTATAACATAATCATTTCACAACGCATGTTGTTATTGAAAACTTCCTTTCTAATATTGTATAAAATATCGAGGAACAATATACTGTAAATGACAAGGTCATCACTTGTGTGATTGAAATAATGTACAATATTTAGTAAAACATGAAATATTTTCTAAAGAAAAATATCCACTTACGTGGTTCTTTCTAGTAAAACATACTAGTTCTTTATAGACCATCTGAGATTAAAGGAGTGAGATTGGCTTCGTCATAGACTACAGACTCTCGAACTATAAGCAAACTGTGAGGTATGATTAGGACTTGGGATTACACTTGTGGACTAGCCTCATATGGCATTTTGCCTGTATATTGTAAAACTGAATATCTTATAAAATTGTGAAATAAAAGAAAATTTATGATTCAAAATTTTCATAGTTTAAACAAAAGAAATGATTGTGCATCAAATTTTTAACATGTTTTCTGAGTCTCAGGTTTCGTTCCTAAGGCCTATCATTCATTTAAACTTTAAAAAATTTTAACTTGTTTCGTTCTCATCTTGTATAGTTATTGTATATTCTTAGTATGGCCAGTTAAGCTTGTATAGTAACTATAGTATCTATCCTTCTCCTAAAAGATCCTCATTCACTTACCTTCACATTGACCAAGTGTTCTTCTTCAATTCCGTAGTCATCCTAGAAATCTCATACATACATATACTTTACAAATATTTAGATCAAGTCTCAAATCACATTATAAAGTAATGTAATATGATGGAAAACATGATGAGACACTCATGAGCACTCATATAGGGTTAGAAAAGGTATAGGTAGGTGTTTGGATAGTGTTTGATGAGTCATAGATGTGCATACTAGGCATCGGTGTATCTAGGGATCACAAAATATAAGAACTGGTTATAGGCGTATACCAGGCCCATAACTAGTAAATCGGTCCTAGATCCCTTGGACACACAAAATGGGTCTACAAAACACGCTCTCGGGTAAAAAAAGAAACAACAGATAATTCTACTGGACTCAATCCTCAAACAACTCGTAGATCTAGACAACACATGAATGCACACTAATATCACCAAACAACATCTCGTTTATAATAATTGACACACAACCAACCATACAATACTCTAGGCAACCTAGATATGACACTTAGGCTTTATAAACATGTCCATGTCATTCAGTCAAAAGTTTAATATTGTGGTCCACTGTCTAGCTAACTGGTCAAATGTTCAACTCAGACTGGTCAACTTATCAAACCCACTCAAATTGACCAATCTGATCGATCCAACAGTACTCAAATACTGGCTGGACTCTCCGAAGGATGAGGTCTCATATTACCACCCAAATTGTCAAGTCCAAATCATTCCATATCAAATTGTTAACAAGCTTTCACTACCCTGATTTATCACTTGGATCTCCATCCTTACATTAATTTCCTATTTCAATCCACTTGATGCTCTATACATATATTTATCGCACTTATGTCCATATATCTATTTTGATCTCGATAATATATTCCAATAAAAAATTCAGAGATATTGATCTTAACATCTAGCACATCAAAATGATTGGTAGATTTATGCATACCCCAAGTGGTATATGGCTAGCGAACTCTATATACAATCCATTCGGTTGCACTTATGAAGAACTCTAATGAATCTAAACAAATTTTGGCAATGGATGATTTTTCTATTTTTGAGGATAATTTTGACTAGTGCTTTAATTACATGGGTGATGTTTTAGAGAGGTTCCGAGATACCAATCTTGTGTTGAAATGGGAAAAATTTCATTTATGGTTATTGGAGGCATGGTCATAGGACATCTAATTTCGTAATGAGGACTAGCCGTTGATAAAAAAAATATTGAAACAGTTGAGAAGTTGCCAATTTCAATCACTGTCAAGGATATCAAGAGTTTTCTAGGACATACATGGTTCTACAGAAGGTTTATAAAAAAATTCTTAAAAATCACCAAGCCTTTGTCCTAGTTTCTGATGAAATAATGAAAAATTTAACCTTGATTAAAGCTATATGGAGGCATTTGATGAAATAATAAAAATATTGGTGGGTGCTGCTGTCATTATTACACAATATTGGGGGCAAGAATTTGAACTGATTTGCGATGCTAGTGATTGTGCTATCAGAGCTGTACTTTGGTAGAGGAGGAGTAAAATTTTTCATACCATTTATTGTGCCAGAAAGACCCTCAATGAAGCCTGGGTGAATTATACAGTAACAAAAAAAGAGCTGATGGCAGTGGTGTATGTTTTTGATAAATTTCGTAACTACCTTATTAAGTCGAAAGTGATTGTTTAATCTGATCATACTGCAATCAATCACCTGATGGTGAAGAAAGATGCTAAGCCATGCCTGATCCAATGGGTACTTCTTCTCTAAAAATTTGATGTAGAGATCAGATACAGAAGGGAGCTGAAAACAAGGTTGTTGGCCATTTATCCAAGTTGGAGAGCCAGCCGACTTCAGAAGCTACAAAGATTGGGGAATCCTTCCCTAATGAGCAGGTTTTGGCAGCCAAAAATGTTGATTTGTGGTATGCCGACATAGCCAATTACCTAGTCTGGAAAATAGTCCCTTCTGAATTTTTTAGCCAATAGAAGAAGAAATTCATTGATAGCACCAATTTCTACTTCTGAGAGGAACCTTTCCTGTATTGCAAAGGCAATGATCAAAGTATCAGGTGGTGTGTACTAGAGGAAGAGTTTGAGGACATCTTGACACAGTGCCATTCATCCACATATGGTGGCTATTTTGGTGCTGACAAGACTACAACAAAGGTACTACAATCTGATTTCTTTTGGCCAACTATCTTTTGTGATGCACATCATTTTATTACACAGTGTGATAAGAGCTAGAAGACTAGAAATATAGGCAAAAGCAATGAGATGCTCTTGAATTATATGCTGGGAGTGGAATTATTTGATGCTTGGGGGATTGATTTTATAGGACCCTTTCCATCGTCTTACGAGAAGAAATATATTTTGCTGGCAGTGGAATATGTGCCAAAGTGGGTTAAAGCTAAGGCTAATGAAACCAATGATGCCAGAGTGGTTTTGAAATTTCTAAGGAAAAATATTTCACTAGATTTGGGGCTCCACGGGCTATTATCAGTGATGAGGGGAGCCATTTGTACAACAACCAATTCAGGGCTTTATTGAAATAATATGGGTTTAAACACAAAGTTGCTCTACCATATTACCCCCAGATCAATGGTTAGGCAGAAGTTTCCAATAGAGAAATCAAACGAATTCAAGGCTTTACAGAATTCATTGAGAGATGCATGGAGGTTTTCATGGATGATTTTTCTATTTTTGAGGATAATTTTGACCAGTGCTTCAATTACATGGGTGATGTTTTAGAGAGGTTCCGAGATACCAATCTTGTGTTGAAATGGGAAAAATTCCATTTTATGGTTATTGGAGGCATGGTCTTGGGACATCTAATTTCATAATGAGGACTAGCCGTTGATAAAACAAAAATTGAAGCAGTTGAGAAGTTGCCAATTCCAATCACTGTCAAGGCTATCAGGAGTTTTCTGGGACATACATGGTTCTACAGAAGGTTTATAAAAAAATTCTTAAAAATCACCAAGCTTTTGTGCTAGTTTCTGATGAAATAATGAAAAATTTGACCTTGATTAAAGCTATATGGAGGCATTTGATGAAATAATAAAGAGATTGGTGGGTGCTGCTATCATTATTACACAATATTGGGGACAAGAATTTGAACTGATTTGCGATGCTAGTGATTGTGCTATCAGAGCTGTACTTTGGTAGAGGAGGAGTAAAATTTTTCATACCATTTATTGTGCCAGAAAGACCCTCAATGAAGCCCGGGTGAATTATACTGTAACAAAAAAAGAGCTGCTGGCAGTGGTGTATGCTTTTGATAAATTTCGTAACTACCTTATTAAGTCGAAAGTGATTGTTTATTCTGATCATACTGCAATCAATCACCTGATGGTGAAGAAAGATGCTAAGCCATGCCTGATCCAATGGGTACTTCTTCTAAATATTTGATGTAGAGATTCAGATACAGAAGGGAGCTGAATACAAGGTTGTTGGCCATTTATCCAAGTTGGAGAGCCTAGCCTGACTTCAGAAGCTACAAAGATTGGGGAATCCTTCCCTAATGAGCAGGTTTTGGCAGCCAAAAATGTTGATCTGTGGTATGACGACATAGCAAATTACCTAGTCTGGAAAATAGTCCGTTCTGAATTTTTTAGCCAATAGAAGAAGAAATTCATTGATAGCACCAATTTCTACTTCTGAGAGGAACCTTTCCTGTATTGCAAAGGCAATGATCAAAGTATCAGGTGGTGTGTACTAGAGGAAGAGTTTGAGGACATCTTGACATAGTGCCATTCATCCACATATGGTGGCTATTTTGGTGCTGACAAGACTACAACAAAGGTACTACAATCTGATTTCTTTTGGCCAACTATCTTTTGTGATGCACATCATTTTATTACACAGTGTGATATGAGCTAGAAGACTAGAAATATAGGCAAAAGCAATGAGATGCTCTTGAATTATATGCTGGGAACGGAATTATTTGATGCTTGGGGAATTGATTTTATAGGACCCTTTCCATCGTCTTACAAGAAGAAATATATTTTGCTAGCAGTGGAATATGTGCCAAAGTGGGTTAAAGCTAAGGATAATGAAACCAATGATGCCAAAATGGTTTTGAAATTTCTAAGGAAAAATATTTCACTAGATTTGGGGATCCACGGGCTATTATCAGTGATGAGGGGAGCCATTTGTACAACAGCCAATTCAAAGCTTTATTGAAATAATATGGGTTTAAACACAATGTTTCTCTACCATATAACCCCCATATCAATGGTTAGTCAGAAGTTTCCAATAGAGAAATCAAACGAATTCAGGGCTTTACAGAATTCATTGAGAGATGCATGGAGGTTTTCATGGATGATTTTTCTATTTTTGATGATAATTTTGACCAGTGCTTCAATTACATGGGTGATGTTTTAGAGAGGTTCTGAGATACCAATCTTGTGTTGAAATGGGAAAAATTCCATTTTATGGTTATTGGAGGCATGGTCTTAGGACATCTAATTTCGTAATGAGGACTAGCTGTTGATAAAACAAAAATTGAAACAGTTGAGAAGTTGCCAATTTCAATCACTATCAAGGTTATCAAGAGTTTTCTAGGACATACATGGTTCTACAGAAGGTTTATAAAAAAATTCATAAAAATCACAAACTTTTGTGCTAGTTTCTGATGAAATAATGAAAAATTTAACCTTGATTAAAGCTATATGGAGGCATTTGTTTAAATAATAAAGAGATTGGTGGGTGATGCTATCATTCTTACACAATATTGGGGCCAAGAATTTCAACTAATTTGCAATGCTAGTGATTGTGCTATCAGAGCTGTACTTTGGTAGAGGAGGAGTAAAATTTTTCATACCATTTATTGTGCCAGAAAGACCCTCAATGAAGCCCGGGTGAATTATACTGTAACAAAAAAAGAGCTGCTGGCAGTGGTGTATGCTTTCGATAAATTTCGTAACTACCTTATTAAGTCGAAAGTGATTGTTTATTCTGATCATACTGCAATCAATCACCTAATGGTGAAGAAAGATGCTAAGCCATGCCTGATCCAATGGGTACTTCTTCTCTAAATATTTGATGTAGAGATCAGCTACAGAAGGGAGCTGAAACAAGGTTGTTGGCCATTTATCCAAGTTGGAGAGCCAGCCGACTTCAGAAGCTACAAAGATTGGGGAATCCTTCCCTAATGAGCAGGTTTTGGCAGCCAAAAATGTTGATCTGTGGTATGCCGACATAGCCAATTACCTAGTCTGGAAAATAGTCCCTTCTGAATTTTTTAGCCAGTAGAAGAAGAAATTCATTGACAGCACGAATTTCTACTTTTGGGAGGAACCTTTTCTGTATTGCAAAGGCAATGATCAAAGTATCTGGTGGTGTGTACTAGAGGAAGAGTTTGAGGACATCTTGACATAGTTCCATTCATCCACATATGGTGGCTATTTTTGTAACACCCCCAATTCCTAAATCATTATTCGTTGCTCCGATTAACGTCATTACTGCCGTGAAACCCAAATAAGTCTCAACGACATCTAAAACCTATTAGAATTTCACAAGGCTACTCATAAGATACCGATTTAAAGCTTGTTTATTTAGTTGCTTTTCAATCAATTGGAGCATGATATTGGACACATATTCTGGTAACATACGGAGTAAATAAAAACATCAGTGGAAGTCTTAAATTTATCCATTGGGTTCATAACACACAAGTCCCATAGGGTGATATTTAGAGAGGTTCCGAGATACCAATTTTGTGTTGAAATGGGAAAAGTTCCATTTTATGGTTATTGGAGGCATGGTCTTAGGACATCTAATTTCGTAATGAGGACTAGCTGTTGATAAAACAAAAATTGAAACAGTTGAGAAGTTGCCAATTTCAATCACTATCAAGGATATCAAGAGTTTTCTAGGACATACATGGGTGTACAGAAGGTTTATAAAAAAATTCTTAAAAATCACCAAGCCTTTGTCCTAGTTTCTGATGAAATAATGAAAAATTTATCCTTGATTAAAGCTATATGGAGGCATTTGATGAAATAATAAAGATATTGGTGGGTGCTGCTGTCATTATTACACAATATTGGGGCCAAGAATTTGAACTGATTTGCGATGCTAGTGATTGTGCTATCAGAGCTGTACTTTGGTAGAGGAGGAGTAAAATTTTTCATACCATTTATTGTGCCAGAAAGACCCTCAATGAAGCCTGAGTGAATTATACTGTAATAAAAAAAGAGCTGCTGGCAGTGGTGTATGTTTTTGATAAATTTCGTAACTACCTTATTAAGTCGAAAGTGATTGTTTATTCTGATCATACTGCAATCAATCACCTAATGGTGAAGAAAGATGCTAAGCCATGCCTGATCCAATGGGTACTTCTTCTCTATATATTTGATGTAGAGATCAGATACAGAAGGGAGCTGAATACAAGGTTGTTGGCCATTTATCCAAGTTGGAGAGCTAGCTGACTTCAGAAGCTACAAAGATTGGGGAATCCTTCCCTAATGAGCAGGTTTTGGCAGCCAAAAATGTTGATCTGTGGTATGACGACATAGCATATTACCTAGTCTGGAAAATAGTCCGTTCTGAATTTTTTAGCCAATAGAAGAAGAAATTCATTGATAGCACCAATTTCTACTTCTGAGAGGAACCTTTCCTGAATTGCAAAGGCAATGATCAAAGTATCAGGTGGTGTGTACTAGAGGAAGAGTTTGAGGACATCTTGACATAGTGCCATTCATCCACATATGGTGGCTATTTTGGTGCTGACAAGACTACAACAAAGGTACTACAATCTAATTTCTTTTGGCCAACTATCTTTTGTGATGCACATCATTTTATTACACAGTGTGATATGAGCTAGAAGACTAGAAATATAGGCAAAAGCAATGAGATGCTTTTGAATTATATGCTGGGAGTGGAATTATTTGATGCTTGGGGGATTGATTTTATAGGACCCATTTCATCATCTTACGAGAAGAAATATATTTTGCTGGCAGTGAAATATGTGCCAAAGTGGGTTAAAGCTAAGGCTAATGAAACCAATGATGCCAGAGTGGATTTGAAATTTCTAAGGAAAAATATTTCACTAGATTTGGGGTTCCACGGGCTATTATCAGTGATGAGGGGAGCCATTTGTACAACAGCCAATTCAGGGCTTTATTGAAATAATATGGGTTTAAACACAAAGTTGTTCTACCATATTACCCCCAGATCAATGGTTAGGCAGAAGTTTCCAATAGAGAAATCAAGCGAATTCTTGAGAAGATTGTTGGTCCTATGAGGAAGGATTGATATGGTAAATTAGAATATGAATTGTGGGCATATCGGACAACCTAGAAAACACCATTGGGAATAACACCATTTTTGCTGCTATATGGTAAGGCATGTGTCGTCTACGTATTAAGCTTGAGCACAAGGCTTGTCGGGAAATCATAAGCTGAATTATAACTTGTTAGTAGTTGGAAAAAATGGATGTTACAGCTGAATGAGTTAAAGGAGCTGCGTCAATTAGCATATGAAAATGCCAGGATTTACAAGGAAAAAATGAAGAGATGGGATGATAAAAATATCAAAGACTAAGAGTTCAAACAAGAGATTCAGGTACTGCTGTTTAATTCAATGCTTAAACTTTTCCCAGGAAAACTGAAATCATGTTGGTCTAGACTGTTTACAATAGTCGTTGTGTTTCCTTATGGCAGGATGGAGGTGCAGAATCCTAAATTTGAAAATTCGTTCAAAGTTAATGGGCAAAGATTGAAGCCATATTATGGTGGGGAGGTATCTCTAGCCTCCACTATTATACTGAAATTTCGAGATTGAATTGTATAAGATAGTGCAAGGACCAAAACTAAGACCCTGAACGGGAGGCAATTCATTATTAAAAAAAATAAAGAAAACAAAAGAAACAGTGAGATGAAAGAAGAGTGTGTTTGACGATTTCAAGTTTGTTTCTGTGTAGGGAATTAAGTTTGAGTAGGAGCAAGCAAAGAAAAATTATGTCGGTGAGGCATTCGTAGGACAACTGACCTGTTCGTGAGAGATAACCGACCAGTTAGTTTAACAGGGAGAGTGTGTCGAGTGGACAATGACCACTAGATTAAAAGGAGTTTAGAAGATAACCGACCAGTAGGTTACAAGAAGAACAAACAAAGGCCAAAATGCGGAAGACAACCGACTAGTTGGTTGAGTCGGGGAGGAATTTTAAAATTCGAATGCCGAAGCTCAACTGACAGGTCGGTTGTTTTAAAAAAGAAAAAGGATGAAGCTCAACCGACTGGTCTGTTGCTCTTAACCGACCAGTCATTTCATTGAGACGATCATGCCAAACATTAATGGACCGTTTGGTTCACTTACAACGACTAATCAGTCATATGAGATTGACACCAAAGATATCAAACAAAGCCAATCACTTATGTAGATAAGGACGATCAGATGCGGATCAAGATTATCCATTTATTTTTAATTTTGAAATAGACATCAGGGTTGTATTATTTTTCGTCAAACACTTTATGCTATCAAGCTTTATTTTCAGAGAATGTCATCGATCCATCAGGGATCAAGACTTTGGTATGTTTATATGAGTTTTAAATAATGTCAAGACTATTTGGGTTAATTCTTTCTCTCTATCTTTTATAATCTTGATTTTCTGACGTAAAACTGGGATTCTAATTCGCTGTGTTCCTATTACAAGTTCTTGACTCTATTTCTAAGTTTTGGTTAACTAACAAACCTGGCTAGTTTGTTTATAGATGAGTCTTAACTGATTCGGGAGAACGGTTAAACTTCGACGAAAGATTAGAAGTCCTAGAGCTATTGCAGAAACTTGGTAGAATAGGAATATATCTACCAACCTAGGGTTCATATTGATTGGGCAAAATGGTTTAGAAACTTGGTTGACATAGGAATGTAATTAGTTGACAATCTGAATTGGCTCTTAATAGTCCAGGAGGATATTATTGGATTGAAAGATGATCAAGAATAGATTATAGAACATTGGAATTGAACATTTGTTGGACTAGTTTCCAAATTATCTAACAACTCTAATCCTAACACCTAACTAGTTAACTTAGATTTTAGATTTAGTTTAATTATAACTCTCAATTCGATTCATCTAACTAGAATAGTGGATTGGGCGAATTGATTGGTTTTAAATGACTCTCCCTGTGGGACCGATACTCCTTTTAAACTATATTACTTGTTGACGATTGTGCGCTTACAATTAAAGGTAGATTCAATTTTAAGCCATCAATACAGGTTATGAATTGAAGCTGGAATGGTCATGCCAAGACCTAAACTAAGGCTCTGAATTGGGGGCAACCTATCATAAAAAAAAAAAGACAAAAAAGAAAAATGAGATAAGTGAAGAAAAGAGTATTTGCGTTAATGAGTTGGTTTCTATGAAGGTTATTAAATTTGAGGAGGAATATATAAAGGTAAAAATGTCAATGGAGCATTTGTAGCACAATCGACTGGTTCGTAAATCATATCCGACCAGTCAGTTGTGGTTAAATTCCGTATGAGAGGCCACCCACCAGTTGGTTCCTAGATACTGACCGGTTGATTAAATAAAAAGGTTTTACAAGATCACACCGACCGGTCGATACCAACCAATCGGTCTGTCGGTTTATAAAACGAAACATGCCGAATGTGAACTCACTCAAACTAACTGATCAGTTATGTCAAGATGGGTTTTAAAAACCCGTCCTCCCTTTTTTTCTTTAAACCCTAAAACTCCTGCAACTTATCCTCTCTCACCTATACCGAAAATATTTTCCTTTCTCTCTAAAATATGAACTGAAAATACTCCTCGAAACCTAAAACCCACCACTGGCGCCCCATGAACCTACCCAGACAAGTTCTTTTTTTATGTAAAGCTATGGACACTGATCTGATAGTGTGACTTGAAGAAATTTCTCGCCAGCAATGCACACTGGTGGGACAACAACAAGTCATCACAGAGAATTTATGGGAAATATCTAAATCCAGGTGGTCCACCTCCACCAAAATGGGGGGAATGATGATTAAGCACTAGGAGGGAGCTAAGTTTGTTGTCTCACTTATCTATCTTTCTATTATGTTTATTTTAGTTATTTAAATTTATGTGTCCTATATCGTGTTCTATATGAAATATTTTGTTATTGTGTTTCACTAGTTGTTATGTTATGTTGGGATTTGATGTTAGGTCTGGGATGTCCATTTATATTAAGTTTGAGGAGATTGGTTCACTGCTGAAAAATTCATAATGAATGTTTAACTTTGTTTAGTGTGGCTGATTATATTTGAACCTAGATTGTATTGAAAATGTTTTTACAAATTAATAGTGGCATTAGGTTCAAACATTAACCAATATTTAGAGAAACGAAGCATCAAATTGATTAGTTTATGTTGAGAAAAAAAATTAAAAGGGTTGGTTAGTACTAGTTAATCTATTTCTTAACTTACCAATACTGTGCACGTTTAAGTAAAAAAAATGTAATTTTATGTGCTAGAAGCTATGAAAATAGAAAAAAAATTTTGCAGCACAAATATGGAAGCATTTATGGTAGGTTTAACTTAGTAGGACCTTTGAGCTGCACTTTTGAAATTCGAATAAACATTGTAATTGATTTGATGAACTAGTGCATGAGTATTGGGTGTTTTGGAAATCCTCATTTCTTTATGTAAAACTTAAATTGATGCAACCGGGTAAGAATTCAAAGATCAGAATTTCAGAATTGGGTGCTTGTTATTAGTTACTAATGAAGTGAACTAAGATTCCATGATTGAAATTATCTGGGTACTGGGTGTTTGTGTTTCTTTATCGAACAATTATTGCAAGGGACTAGCGAAGTTCTAACTTTGAGGAGATTTGATGACTTGTTTTCAGCACTGGTCATCTGTATGATTTCGGTTTTATTTTAGGTTAATTTCATGCTAATTATGATTAATTAGTGAATATTTTGATTGTCTGTTAAGAATTGTGGTTGAACAGATGTGTTATGTGTTTTAATGGCAAAAGGAAGTGTTTTCGTATAAAAAACGTATCAATACGTCAAAATTGGAGTTGGCAATTGCAAGGGCTAACTGACTGGTCAGTTAAAACCAACTGACTAGTCGGTTTAATGATGAATTTTTGCCGAAGACACACAGACCGGTTTGTTCAACTACACTGACCAGTCGATTCAACTTGACAAATCTGCCAAATATCAACAGACCGGTCGGTTGTAAGAGATAAAGTGATCAACTACGAGCTAAAGATAATCAAATACACGGATAAGGCGATCAGATATGAATAAAGATTATCTTCTTAATTTCTAGTACAAAATAGAAATGAGGGTTGTATTATTTTTCATTAAATACTTTATATAGTGAAGCTTTATTTTCAGAACGTGTCATCGATCCATCAGAGATCAAGACTTTGGTATATTTGTTTGAGTTTTAATTAATGCCGAGACTATATGGGTTAGTTCTTTCTCTCTATCTTTTGCAATTTTGTTTTACTGACGTAAAACTGAGATTCTAATTCATTGTATTCTTATTAAAATTTCTTGACTCTATTTCTAAGTCTTGATTAATTAGCAAACCTGGCCAGTTTGTTTATAGGTGAGTCTTAACTGATTCGGGAGAATGGTTAAAGTTTGGCAACAGATTAGAAGTCCTAGGGATATCGTGGAAACTTGGTATAATAGGAATATATCTACAAACTTAGGGTTCATTTTAATTGGGCAAATGGTTCGGAAACTTGATTAACAAAGGAATATAGTTAGTTGTGAATCTGGATTGACTCTTAATAGTCTGAGTGCATATTAATGGATTGAAAGATGATCAAGAACATATTAGAGAACACTGGAACGGAACATTGGTTGGATTATTTTCCATATTATCTAACAACCCTAACTCTAACACCTAACTAGTTAACTTAGATTTTAGATTTAGTTTAATTATAACTTTTTATTCAATTCATTTAACAAGAATAATGAATTAGAAGAATTGATTGGTTTTAAATAGCTGTCCCTATGGGATTGATACTCGTTCTTTTAAACTATTTGTGATTAAAGGTAAACTCAATTTTACGCCGACAATCAGCCAAATTGAACCATACCCTCTTTGTGAAACAATTCATTCGTGCTCTGTATCTAGTTAAACAATCCATATCAAGAATAACATCCTACTCCTTGGTGTCTAATGAAGTTAGATCTACCTCAATCTCCACTTAACCTATCCTCAGAACACAACTTAAATAAACACTGCTGCAAACCAACTGCTCATCCAAAGAGTAAAAACATTAGGTGGACCTAGGGGTGATAACTCTCTATCAGCACTCCTAGCTACCTTAGGACCGATAAAAGACCTATTCGCTCTGGGATCTGACAGGACTCTAGCATAGGAAGAGAAAATAGTGATAGTACCTTTCAAGATGTCCAGACTAGCTACAGCCTCTGCATCGGCCAATGTAAAGAGATATATCTGTTATCTCTGTTGCTATGGCTGTTGCTACTGTTGGCCTGTAGTCTGACTACTGGAAAGCCTTCCTGTCTGAGTCCTTTGAGGTAGTCTGGTAGAAATCTACGAACTCATATGACTGATCCCTGACCTCTGAGCTGCTAAAAGTACTGAAATTCTGCATGGCAAAGCACCCGACTGGGTTGCTCTAACTTTAGGGCACTCTCTGGCCATGTGCCTAAACTGATCATACTGACAGCATTGGGCTGGCTATGAGCAAGAAGGTGGGTGAAACTACCTGCGATTCCCGTATCTAGTTGGCCTAGATGGTCTATTCCCAGGAAAGCTGAAATCAGGAAGGTCTGGACCTTTTACAATAGTCTCTGTGTTTCCTTACGGCTTGATAGAGGTGCAGAATTCCAAATCTGAAAATTCATTCAAATTGAATCGGAAAAGATTGAAGCCCTACTATGGTGTGGAGGTATCTCTAGCTTCCAACATTATCCTGAAATTTTGAGATTGAATTTTATAAGGTAATGCCAGGACCAAAACTAAGGTGCTGAATGGGAGGCAATTCATTATTAAAAAAAAAAAAAAAGAAACAGTGAGATGAGAGAAGCAAATAGTGTTTGACGCTAATGAGTTTTTTTATGTGCAGGGAATTAAGTTTGAGGAGGAGTAAGCAAATAAAAACATGTCGGTGAGGCATTCATAGGATAACCGACCAGTAAGTTCAACAACGAGAGCATGTCGAGTGGACATTGGTGAGTCGATTAAAAGGAGTGAAAAAAGCCAAGAAGAATAAACAAACCGGTGGGTGCCTATCAAGCAACTGGTAGGTTACAAGAAGAACAAACAAAGGCCAAAATGTGAATGATAACCGACTAGTTGGTCGAGTCGGGGAGGAATTTTAAAATACGAATGTCGAAGCTCAACTAACCGGTCGGTTGTTTAAAAAGATAAAAATGATGAAGCTCAACCGACTGGTCTATTTCTCTTAACCGACCAGTCATTTCATTGAGACGATAATGCCAAACATTAATGGACCGGTTGGTTCACTTACACCGACTGATCAGTCATATGAGATCGACACCAAAGATATCAAACAAAGCCAACCACTTATGCAGATAAGGATGATCAGTTGCGGATAAAGATTATCCATTTATTTTTAATTTTAAAATAGACATTAGGGTTGTATTATTTTTCATCAAACACTTTATTCTATCAAGCTTTATTTTCAGAACGTGTCATCGATCCGTCAGAGATCAAGACTTTGGTATGTTTATTTGAGTTTTAATTAATGCCATGACTATTTAGGTTAATTCTTTCTCTCTATCTTTTATAGTCTTGATTTACTGATATAAAATTGGGATTCTAATTCACTGTGTTTTTATTACAAGTTCTTGACTCTATTTCTATGTCTTGATTAATTAGCAAACCAGACTAGTTTGATTACAGATAAGTCTTAACTGATTCGAGAGAACGGTTAAACTTCAACAAAAGATTAGAAGTTCTAGAGCTATTGCAGAAACATTGTAGAATATGAATATATCTACCAACCTAGGGTTCATATTGATTGGGAAAAATGGTTCAGAAACTTGATTGACATAGGAATATAGTTAGTTGACAATCTGGATTGGCTCTTAATAGTCCGGGAGGATATTATAGGATTGAAAGATGATCAAGAATAGACTAGAGAACATTGGAATTGAACATTAGTTGGATTAGTTTCCAAATTATCTAACAACCCTAACCCTAACACCTAACTAGTTAACTTTGATTTTAGATTTAGTTTAATTACAACTCTCAATTCGATTCATTTAACTATAATAGTGGATTGGGAAAATTGATTGGTTTTAAACTGCTTTCCCTATAGAACCGTTACTCCTTCTTTTAAACTATATTACTTGTTGTCAATTGTGCATTTGCAATTAAAGATAAATTCGATTTTAAGCCATCAATGCAGGCTATGAATTGAAGCTGAAAGGGTCATGCCAGGACCTAAACTAAGGCTCTGAATTGGAGGCAACATATAATAAAAAAAAAAGAAAAAATTGCGACTAGTGAAGAAAAAAATATTTGCACTAATGAGTTGGTTTCTGTGCTGGTGATTTAATCTGAGGAGGAATATACAAAGGAAAACATGTGAGACCTCGCTCTTTTATCGTATAGTTATTTTTCAGCATTTTCGAGTGTTAGTTATTTACTAGACCTATTAGTTATTTTCGAGTGTTAGTAGGGGAGCGATTCTTACCGTCGGGAGTTGTGTAGTTGCTTTATGTGACCTTTGATCACAGGTCGTGAGTATGGAGCGTGGAGGACGTGTGTATTCCCTCTGCTCCACAGACAACAATAGCGGCGGGACATTTATGCATAATTTGTAATAAATCAAACTCTACTGCCATTGGTCCTCCAACGGTTCTACGACACGAACCGATTCGTGTGGTGTTTTACGTCTGTCCCGTGGGATTTCTCGATACTATATGATGCGTTTACCGTAACCACTTATTTTGGACCGTTGGGTCTGATTTTTGAACTTTAACTAGTCATGTTACTTACAGCGGTTTTATACTTTCATTTTAAAAGAAAAGGTTTTTCGTATTGCCTCTACTCATTCCCCATGAACGCTTATGATACTGTGTCTCTCACGGAGGTCCTAGTGATCTCACCCCCATTTGTTATCCCTTTCAGGTTCAGCTGAGGAGAAGCCTAGCCTCCCCTAGAACATCGGACAGTAGGTGCTGAACTATGGCTATGCAGTTGTGTTTGTGGATTGCATGCATTTTACATTTCTTTGACATTTATATTTCGGACTGCAATAAATAATTTGGACTGGACTTTCATCCTTTTTGGGTTGATTTGGTTTTCTATTTTTTTTTTATTATTCTTTTTTTTTATTTTTTTACAAAGCCTTCCGCTAAACAACTCTGCAAATTGGTGTTTGAAATAAACTAAGTTGTTCTTTTAAAATAATAAATATTTTCAAACCCATTACAAATACAAAGATTTTAGAACCATGCTCAAACACTTTTTCATGAGTTAGTACAGGTTTCCTTGAATATATGAGAATCCAATAAACTTGGTTGTATTGCTGATAAACGGCAACCGGAATTTTATAACTTTACGGATTTTGTAAGAAAAGCCTTGTAGGGTTCTGGTTGGTCCCTCGGTGGGGTCAATTCGAGTCCTACGGCGGTGAGGTCCGGTATCCGGGATCGGGTCCTCACAAGGTTGGTAGCGGAGCATGGTTTTCACATGTTGGGTTAAAAAAATAGTTTTGTACAACTAGTTTTTTTTTCTTTTTTTTAGTATTGCATAGCATGATCATAGTTCAGCTATAGTCGAGTGGTATTGATAGTGTATTAGACTGAACATATTTTTTTTATGCCTTAGAAATGGCAAAGAAAGAAAAGAATGCTGCTCACCGAGTTGAGGCTGACCCAGAGAGGTCCGCTAGTGCTGAGTCTGTTGATGGACCTAATGCACCTGAGGTGCAAGTAGAGGCAGTAGTAAATCCCCAGGCTGAGCCCGAACCCGTAGCACCTGCATCACATGTAGGACTTGACCCTATTCTACTCCAACTTCTTACCACCATGACCACCATGCAGGCTACATTACATCAGTTTGTTCATCAACATCAGCCCCCACCTCCACCACCTGTAGTGGATCCTATTTGTCCACCTGTGCCGCCTACACCTGTTGAACACGACCGCCGACCCATTGGTGGACCGTTACCTGTTGAAATTACAAAGCTACTTCGTGAGGCACGGGAGTTGGGATGTCAAAGTTTCTCAGGTACCAGTGATGTATCAATTGCTCAGAATTGGATGGACATGGTTTGCTGTGCAGCGCGAGCCATGAGACTTTCCAACATTGACAAGGTGAACCTGGCGACATTTCTGCTTGAGGAGGAGGCTCTTGTTTGGTGGGACTCCGTAGGTCTTCGATACGACCACGAGCCAACATGGGAGCAATTCGTAGCTGAGTTTGATGAACGTTTCAATACTGTGTACCACCATGAACAGAGGCGTACTGCATTCTATCAGCTTCGTCAGGGAACTCGTACTGTTCTTGAGTATGAGAAGGAGTTACGTCTGTAAGACCCTGAATTTTGAGTCTTAGAAGTCCAGAAGCCAGTGCAGGTGAAAAGACGATTTTTCCCCTGAAGGAAAGGATGTGTGATGGCCGAAATTGGTAAGATTGTTTAGTAAATTATTTTGTTTCAAATTCCTTTAGATCTAGGTTCTTGTAGATGAGTAATTGCCTTAGGAATTATCCTTAAGGCTAGATAGTTGCCTTATAGATTAAAGTCCCTAAAAATAGGGGAAGATAATTAAATAGTTTAGAGTTTAGTTATCTAATTATTTGGTAGATTATCCTATTTAGATAAAGTGATTAAAGTGGTAATTATAATTCTATACCCACTCATTATAAATAGGAAGCCAACCTCACAAAGAATTATTCATAGAAAACCTACAAATTTCGTTTAGGCTTAAAACCCTATACCTCCCTATAGCCACCATAATTTGCAGAAACTTCAAACCAGCATAACTCACTCATCGTCCGTTGGATCTCTGCGAGTAACAGCTTGTTGGAAAGATCTCTTCATCCTCTTTGAAACCATCTTTTGGTTTTCGTCAGGAAGTTAGCATTTCTTTGTCTAAAGTCACTTTGAAAATCGGCAGCGGAATTAGGTTTCCGCCAAATCTTCTTGAACTTAAAAATAGCATAATTTTCTACTCGTTTGTTGGAATCTTGTAAATAATATGTCGTTGGAAAGATATTTACATTCTCTTTCCAACCATATATTAATCGCAGCTTTTATGTAAATATTTCGTTGTAAATCGAGACGAAATCGTCTTATGCCCTACTTTTAGCGATAGGTTTTGCATAGTTAATTGGAATGGTAAATTCAAGTTAAATCTTGATAAGTTCCTGGCTATTACATCAGATATCCAAGGGGGAGACACCTGCGATTTCTGATCACTGGTTTTCTAATAGGTTTGGTGAGTGGTATTGGTAAGGAAATAAGGTATTCAATTGATTATTGAATATGCATGCTTAGTTTGTTCTTGTCTTTGCTTGGTGATATTATAGGTGGTTCGGATTTACTTAATAAAGGCAAAGGATTAGCTTATTGTTCAGAGACAAGAGAGGTAGTATCTATGCCTCATCGGTTTCTCCAGAAACCCCTGCTCTTATCTGATGTTTTTGTTACCTGCCCTTGTTGTATTTGTTTGTGATTGGATTGTAGGGTGTGAATATGAAATCCGGAATGAGATATGAATCTTCTAGGCTATATCGAACCCTTGAGTTAGGAATTGAGTGCCTAGGGATGCTATTGTTATATGAATTGGATGTGTTGATTGTTTCCTGACATGATTGAGGATACCCTGTTGTGGTATTATGTTTTGTACTTGCCTGTGTGTGCTTGTACGTATTTGTGTGTCAGGATCCTGTTCCTCTGGCCAGGCAGGGTAAGAACTGATGCTCCTAGTGAGAGGAGAGGTACTTACCGATTTGTGGGAGTTGTATGGGAGGTGAACCAGCAAGTGCACGCTGGAAATCTGTCCTTGCTGAGCCGGATCCCTGTCTTGCGGGACAGGAAGCCCTTATCTTGCGGGATTTGGGGATGCCCTAGTTGCGGCTAAGGGAAGACTTGTCCATGTGGGGCTAGTCGACTTATCCTTGCGAGGATAAAGTGAAAGGCTTACTGATTAGTTTGTGTGTTAACCATCTACCCATTGTGCAGTAAGTCTTGGACAACACAGGTGGAAGGGGATGGCCTTTTCTTTTTCATTGAGATCGATTTTGATGTATTTCACCTGCCTGTGTACTTCTGAACTTTCGGAAGTGTGGTCCTCCCACAGCCATAATCTCGGCCTTAACCTCTTTTGGTTTATTATTGAATTGCGTGATCCCTTTAGTTGTTTAGGAATGATCTTATGTGAATTGGGAGATTTGTGTTTAGGGATTCTGTAGATCTTATGATGCTGTGACCCTACTGAGATTTTTGTAATCTCAAACCGTTGTTTTTACCATTTTTCAGGCTTAGGTACATTCACTGTTCGTGTTACCAGTGTGTGAGATTAAGGCTGCACAGCGGGACGATATCGCATCACATTTGCATACTTGTTACTTGCGCATATAACATGAATGATTGGGCAACTTTCTGGTTTATTTTAAGCACTCTTCTTTGCTTGCTATTTCCGAAACTTGTGAAGAATTTCTTGCTGGTTATTTGGATCCCTATGGGACTTGTGTGTTATGAACCCAGTGGATTAATTTAAGACTTCCGCTGATGTTTTTATTTACTCCGTATATTACCAGAATATGTGTCCAATATCATGCTCCAATTGATTGATAAGCAACAAAATAAACAAGTTTAAAATTGGTATCTTATGAGTAGCCTTGTGGAATTCTAATAGGTCTTAGGTGTCGTTGAGGCTTATTTGGGTTTCACGGCGGTAATGACCTTAATCGGAGCAATTAAAAATAGTTAGGAATTGGGGTCGTTACAAGTTTGGGAGCGGAGCATGGTTTAGGGAATATAATTTGTTATATGCTAATTTATTTGTTGATTTTGGTGATTTCAGGCAAGAACATGGGCACACACTCACTCACCTAGGGGTTAATACTGAAAAGGGAATTAAGGCTAAAACGGGAATAAGTTGTAAGGTTTAAATGATAGGAATAATAAACTAATATGCTGATTGTTCATATGTCTTTCTTGTCATTACCGACTGTGTATGAATGTATATAGTGATGTGTACTGCCGTATATGAATGTCGTGTGAGTCTATACTTGCTTGATGTTTGATGATGATTTCTATGAGTGTTGATGTAATTGCCTAGTGTGCATTGCATGTGTGCATGTGATTTCCAAAAATCTGTATTTTTTTTCCCAGCATATGCTATCGTCCGGTGCATGCCTCTCCACCAGGTACCACTCCTATTCCTAGTGTCATATTTAGTATGTGTTGAGTAACAATTATATAGTTGTGTAGTATGGCACTCTCGAGGCAACAAAGGGACCAATGGGATAGGTTTGAGATTCAGACTGAACAGCAACCTGTTGAGCAAGAGGAGCCAAATTACATATGGTATCTGCATTTGCTGTTGACCATGTAAAACGTTTTATCTTCATTGAAGCCTACAATCAATGTGATATCAACGAGGCTTCTAAAGGACTTACTGGTACATATGCTAGTAGACTGTCAACAGTTCCACTAAGTAAACGTTACCATCTGCTCTGCTCACTGTCCAGAACAATCGTTGTCCAATTACCAAGGGCATGTGGGCACGTCTGAAGAATGGGAAATACAAAGGAGACCTAATCAAGAGTCAATTGATACATTTATGAGCATCATAGGAGCTACCGAGGATGTCGCGCTGCAAAAACTAGAGGGTCACGGTGGTGCTCTCAATGCAGCCGTTTTTACTCATTTCAATGGAGGAGATCAAGTGCTGGGGACAATGCTATTGTTGTTCCTAAAGACGATCCAATGGATATCGATGATCCAGCTGAAGTTGCATTACGTAAGAGAAATCCTCTCTCTATTCTATCTGAGGACGACACTGTGAATCCATTCTCAATACTTGATCCACAGTTTCCTAGAAGTATGTTTGGTGGTGCAGCAAATAATTGAGTCTGAAGATGACAAAGATGCAGCAAATAATTTACGCTCGCGGGTGGTGCAGCAAAATGAAAAAAAAAGTGACGTTTTTGGTGGTAGTTATGATGCGAACTTCATCACCTTGTCAGGACCAGAAGACTCGTTACGACCAAGGATTCAAGAACCCTCCAATATCTCCTCCTGTATATTGTCACGTTGTCCATGCATGCCTAACAACCCTTCCTATATTTTAACGGGAAAAGGAAGCGACCCTTTTGTGGTATCACATGCAGTGTCTGATGGTACTGATGCAGAGTGAAACTTTGCTTGACCGTGCGATTATTATGGTCTCTAATGAATCTGATACGAAGGCATCTGCAGTGCTTCTGAAATTACCAAGTGAGAAAATTGTTGGCAAAGGATCTACTACTACTGTTTTTGTGCTGGACTGCCTACCCCTTTGTGGTTCTGTATAAGACCAGAAGTTGAAGACTCTCTACCAGTTGTTCCACGTTTTGCAAATTTCCTATCAAAATGCTTAGTGGTGCTTCAAGTGGAATGGATGTCTTCTCAAGGCAGAAGAAAATAGATCCTGAAGCTTAAAGATAGGGATTCAGGTTTACCACCAGAGTGCAACCTCTGTGTCTCGCAGCGTGGGATAACAATGATAGGGTTACCTTCATGAGTAGGAGAACTTGCTTTTTCGTCATCTCCTGGTGCTCCACTTCGAAGCAGCCAATGGAATTTGAAGAATCCACGCTGTGACTGCTTGAAACAGCCATTCCGGGTGTAACTGATCCCATGCTCTATATCGGAATGATGTTTAGTGTGTTTGCTTGGCATGTTGAAGATCACAGTATTAATTACCATCACTGTGGTGCATTAAAAAAAAAATTATAAAAAAAAGAAGGGAGAATGAACCCTAAAAGCAGAGCTGATCATGACATCCACACTACCCAATCCCCATCCTCCTCCGACACCGACTCCGGAGATGACGAGGATGCGCAGCAACAGGTGAAGGAGAACAAGGGAGTCCTCTTGAAGCTGTACAAGACCGCGCTCTCCGCCAGTGGCTTATCAAAGCTCCGGTTTTGTTGCCAATCATTGCCAACCTACTGGAGCTCCCAGAAGGCCAGAAGTGTTACTTGGTGTGCACCCTTCTCCTTCAGCCTTCGAAAGCTCTTATCTTTCAGCTAGCCCTTCATACTCATACGTTGCTCCTAAGAGGCCTCATGCGTCTTCTTTAAGATGGGCAGCAGAAGAAGCCTTTGAGTGGGCGCGGAATGATCCTAAGATTGTAAGAGCTTCAACTGTTATATGTAGGCTCATGGATGACACAGTGTCCCACTAGTTGGATCAGCAAAGGAAGCATGTGGTTTTAAGTGTTGAGTGTTACATGAAGGATCATGGCATGTCAGAGGAAGAGACGGTCAAATTCTTCTGTAAAGAAATTGTAGATCCGAGGAATGATATCAATGAGGAATGCCTCCAGCCAACTACCGTTCCCATGCCTCTCCTTGAGCGTACTTTCAACCTTGCCAAAGATAAAGAAGGAAATACTTGTTGAAGATCTTGTAAAATTAGCTGGTAAAATGGATGAAGATGACGAATGATTCTGCAAATCATGCCGATGTAGTATTTATAGCGAGGGAAGACTTGAGACGGAACTTATGCTGGGAGTTCGAAGCTCATGCTGGGAGTGCAATCCACAGACCAGCTGCCAATATTATCTTGAATAAAAATGGTAGGACATTGTTTCAGTAAAAAATGGAGTTGGAACTTAACAACATGCGAAAGAAGACATCTACAAGTTGCTTTCTTAAATTTGATAATGAGATTGGAGGAAAAGCTGGCATAGACATGATTGAAGGTGATGAAGATGCTTCTGATGGTAGTGGTGGGTCCATAGCACCAGAAATTGTTGGATCCACAGCTGTGGTGGCTTTAGGTCTGTTTCGGATGATGGGATCAATTGCACGAGATATGGTTATGGCTAAAACATGTGGGTCAGCAGCACTGTTGATTATATTCTTATTGGGTAGATTTATTATTCTGGAAAGGCATGATTAAACCTTGGTGGAGTTGGGCTTATTGGGTGTCGCCACTAACCTATGGGCAACGTGCCATTTCTGTCAATGAATTTGCGGCTGACAGATGGATGCAGAGATCTGCTATTGGGAACTCTACAGTTGGATACAACATCCTGCAACAATTAGTTCAGCATCAGCGATTACAAAAGCAGCAAAGTCAGCACCGCCAGCATATATTGAAGAGTGATGCCTTTTCCCAGACTCAGCTGGCATCTAATTCTTGTATGCAAATGAAATGTGAGCCTGGAATAGAGCTTAGCGAAGGCTTACACTCAACCGTCTCAGCAGCTTCAGATGTCCGAGTTACAAAAATCAATTCCATCAAAATTCTGCTGGAAACCAGACGAGGACTGCTCAAAATCCTTCTCTGCCATCTGGAGAGCATGATATGAGCTCATCACTGAATCAAAAGTCACCGCAAATGCAACAGAAGTTGAGGCCGCAATAGTTAGTTCCAGAATCTCAAAATGATTTTAACGGCATTTCTGTTGAAACCCAAGATTCAGCATTGCATGACCAGTGGAATTCTGAGATACAAAACCGGAGTTGCATTCCAAGGAGCATGTTACAGGAGCAGCATCTCCAAGAAGATTTCTGTCAAAGAATTTCAGGCAAAGATGAAGCCCAGTGCAATGATTTAGGTTTGGGAGGGTCTATCATTAGTCAAACTACTCTTTCTAGAAGCACTTTACTGCCCCAAAATTCAGGTGATGGTGCATACAGACCTGTGCTTGATCATCAATTCGGAATCAACAGGGATGGCTTTTGTTCTTGTGGCATGCACGTGCATGTTCAGCACCCAAAGGGAAATGTAGCAAGTAAGTTCATTCAAAAGAAGTTGAAGTTGGACTATGTGTATGATTGTATGTTCCATCTCTTAAACCAGTATGCTAAGCTCTTAACATACAAACCGGAGATACCCAGGAAAGCCTTCCAGTTGTGTCCAAAAGCAATGGTCTGCCGAGCCCGCGACTTGGAAAAGAAATTCCTGATGGATTCCCTGGAGAAGAGTTAGAATTCGACCTTCTGAATTCTGAAAATCATTGACGTCAGAAAATTTTCAGAGGCTGAATTACAAAAAGGATTACTGATATTTTCAAGGATGTGTTGACATGAGCAACTAAAGAGGGAATTTTATTGAAGATTTTCCAGAGAAAGGCTTAAGTGATAAAGATGGATACGTGGTGGACAATGACCAGAATGAGACTTTTGATGATTCAAAAGATGAAGAACTTTCCGATATTAATCAAGCAAATGAAATAAGCGTATTTCACATTTCAATGCTAAGAAAGTATATGTGAGATCCTGCTCATGTGCTTAAAGAACCGCCAGTTGAGGTTGCTGAAGACCTATCCTATCCCGTACAGCCAGTTGCCATACTAGACTGGTCAGTTCGACAGCTTCGCAGTCGAAGCGTGCCTATGGTACGAGTTGTTTGGCGTAATGGCCAAATTGAGGACCAGTCTTGGGAGACTAAGGAATCTATGCATGCAAAATTTCCTTACTTGTTTGATTAGGTATTTATGTTACAAATTTCGAGGTCGAAATTCTTATAAAGAGGGGAGAATGTAAGACCCTGAATTTTGAGTCCTAGAAGTCCAGAAGCCAGTGCAGGTGAAAAGACGATTTTTCCCCTGAAGGAAAGGATGTGTGATGGCCGAAATTGGTAAGATTGTTTAGTAAATTATTTTGTTTCAAATTCTTTTAGATCTAGGTTCTTGTAGATGAGTAATTGCCTTAGGAATCATCCTTAAGGCTAGATAGTTGCCTTATAGATTAAAGTCCCTAAAAATAGAGGAAGATAATTAAATAGTTTAGAGTTTAGTTATCTAATTATCTGGTAGATTATCCTATTTAGATAAAATGATTAAAGTGGTCATTATAAATAGGAAGCCAACCTCACAAAGAATTATTCATAGAAAACCTACAAATTTCGTATAGGCTTAAAACCCTATACCTCCCTATAGCCACCATAATTTGCAGAAAATTAAAACCAGTATAACTCACTCATCGTTCGTTAGATCTCTACGAGTAATAGCTTGTTGGAAAGATCTCTTCATCCTCTTTCCAACCATCTTTTGTTTTTCGTCAGGAAGTTAGTATTTCTTTGTCTAAAGTCACTTTGAAAATCGGCGGCGGAATTAGGTTTCCGCCAAATCTTCTTGAACTTAAAAATAGCATAACTTTCTACTCGTTTGTTGGAATCTTGCAAATAATATGTCGTTGGAAAGCTATTTTCATTCTCTTTCCAACCATATATAAATCGAAGCTTTTATGTAAATATTTAGTTGTAAGTCAAGACGAAATCGTCTTATGCCCTACTTTTAGCGATAGGTTTTGCATAGTTAATTGGAATGGTAAATTCAGGTTGAATCTTGATAAGTTCCTGGCTATCACATTAGACATCCAAGAGGGAGACACCTGCGATTTCTGATCACTGGTTTTCTGATAGGTTTGGTGAGTGGTATTGGTAAAGAAATAAGGTATTCAATTGATTATTGAATATGCATGCTTAGTTTGTTCTTGTCTTTGCCTGGTGATAGTATAGGTGGTTTGGATTTACTTAATAAAGGCAAAGGATTAGCTTATTGTTCAGAGACAAGAGAGGTAGGATCTATGCCTCATCGATTTCTCCAGAAACCCCTGCTCTTATCTGATGTTTTTGTTACCTGCCCTTGTTGTATTTGTTTGTGATTGGATTGTAGGGTGTGAATATGAAATCCGGAATGAGATATGAATCTCCTAGGCTATATCGAACCCCTGAGTTAGGAATTGAGTGCCTAGGGATGCTATTGTTATATGAATTGGATGTGTTGATTGTTTCCTGACATGATTGAGGATACCCTGTTGTGGTATTATGCTTTGTACTTGCCTGTGTGTGCTTGTACGTGTTTGTGTGTCAGGATCCTGTTCCTCTGGCCAGGCAGGGTAAGAACTGATGCTCCTAGTGAGAGGAGAGGTACTTACCGATTTGTGGGAGTTGTATGGGAGGTGAACCAGCAAGTGCACACTTGATATCTGTCCTTTCGGGGCCGGATCCCTGTCTTGCGGGACAGGAAGCCCTTATCTTGCTGGATTTGGGGATGCCCTAGTTGCGGGTAAGGGAAGACTTGTCCATGTGGGGCTAGTCGACTTGTCCTTGCGAGGATAAGATGAAAAGCTTACTGATTAGTTTGTGTGTTAACCATCTACCCTTTGTGCAGTAAGTCTTGGACAACATAGGTGGAAGGGGATGGCCTTTTCTTTTTCATTGAGAGCGATTTTGTTGTATTTCACCTGCCTGTGTACTTCTGAACTTTCGGAAGTGTGGTCCTCCCGCAGCCATAATCTCGGCCTTAACCTCTTTTGGTTTATTATTGAATTACGTGATCCCTTTAGTTGTTTAGGAATGATCTTATGTGAATTGGGAGATTTGTGTTTAGGGATTCTGTAGATCTTATGATGCTGTGACCCTACTGAGATTCTTGTAATCTCAAACCGTTGTTTTTACCATTTTTCAGGCTTAGGTACATTCACTGTTCGTGTTACCAGTGTGTGAGATCAAGGCTGCACGGCGGGACGATATCGCATCACATTTGCATACTTGTTACTTGCGCATATAACATGAATGATTGGGAAACTTTCTGGTTTATTTTAAGCACTCTTCTTTGCTTGCTATTTCCGAAACTTGTGAAGAATTTCTTGCTGGTTATTTGGATCCCTATAGAACTTGTGTGTTATGAACCCAATGGATTAATTTAAGACTTCCGCTGACGTTTTTATTTACTCCGTATGTTACCAGAATATGTGTCCAATATCATGCTCCAATTGATTGATAAGCAACAAAATAAACAATTTTAAAATCGGTATCTTATGAGTAGCCTTGTGGAATTCTAATAGGTCTTAGGTGTCGTTGAGGCTTATTTGGGTTTCACGGCGATATTGACCTTAATTGGAGCAATTAAAAATAGTTAGGAATTGGGGTCGTTACAACGTCAGTTAACTATCTATGCCCCAGCAGAGGACCGTACACCTGCCAAGCTAGCCCACCGTTTCCAGGAGGGCCTCAGCGACGAGATTCAACGAGTCATCGGTACCATACCGACGACTGACTTTCAGGCATTACTCGTAGCTGTGACGCGAGCAAAGAGGATCATACTCCGACAGAGGGGTCACAGGCTAGGACACCTACAACCTTCTCGTAGCGGTGGACCTATCCGACACGGGCGGAGACCTGATCAGCGATTGAGCCGACCTAATCGTTCTACCCCGACTGGCTATTTCCGATCATTCCCAAAGAGGTCTTTCTCTGCAAGCGGACCAGTCTATTCCATAGCATCTGCATCGGCACCGTGGTGTGCCAACTGTAGGCAGAGCCACCGACCACCATATTGCCAGACGGGTCATATTGCCAGAGATTTTCCGAGAGGTGCTTCGAGTCAGAGTGTCGCACCAGTCGTTAGAGCTGGACCTAGCCGTGGACCTACTCAGAGTTCATCGAGACCAACGAGAGCACCTGGCCGCCTTTCCACCAGTCAGGCACCTGGAGCCCCACAGACACAGCCAACACACACTCGACTATTCACTTTGACTGACACGGAGGCATGCGTCAACCCTGATGTGGTGACAGGTACCCTTATTGTTTTCTCTCGTACCGCTCGTGTTTTACTTGATCCCGGAGAAAATCGTTTATTTGTTAGCACAAGTATAGTTGCGTATGCGGATAGGGAATTAACATTACTTGAGCCCCTGATGGTAGTCTGGACACCACTAGGACAACAGTTGACGTGTGATCATGTATTGCTTGCTTGTGAACTACGTATGGGGACGATCGCGATCGAGGTTGATTTGATTTCGCTCGACATGCTGGAGCTTGATATTATCCTCGGCATGGATTTCTTATCTCGATATCGAGAAAGGATGGAGTGCCATTCGAAGAAGGTGTGGTTCAGTCTTCCCGACGGAACTGAATTCTGTTTCGAGGGCGATCGGCGAGTCATTTTGAACTGCCTTATTTCATGTCTTAGCGCACAAAAGATGATCAGTAAGGGTTGTGTTGCCTTTCTAGCCCATGTTCATGAGATCCAGGCTGAACCGCCGAAGTTGGAGGAAGTTCCTGTTGTTCATGATTTTCCAGACGTGTTTCCCGATGATATTACCGGTTTGCCACCCGTTCGTGAGATCGAGTTCGAGATCGAGTTATTGCCGGGCACTACTCCGATTTCTATTCCCCTATATCGTATGGAACCAGCAGAGATGAGAGAGCTGAAGATTCAGTTAGAGGAGCTTGTTGATCGAGGCTTTATCCGTTCGAGTGTAGCACCCTGGGGAGCACCGGTCTTGTTCGTTAAGAAGAAAGACAGTTCGCTAAGGCTGTGCATAGATTATCGTCAGTTGAACCGGATGACCATAAAAAACAAGTATCCGTTGCCCTGTATTGACACTTTATTTGATCAGTTGCAGGGAGCCGCAATGTTCTCAAAGATTGACCTGAGGTCAGGTTACCATCAGTTGAGAGTTCGGGAGTCTGATGTCCCAAAGACTGCATTCAGGTCACGATACGGCCATTATGAGTTCTTGGTGATGCCATTTGGGTTAACGAATGCACCAGCATTTTTCATGGACCTGATGAACCGGGTATTCCGTGAGTTCCTTGATCAGTTTGTCATTGTTTTCATCGATGACATCCTGATTTATTCAAAGTCAAAGGAGGAACATGCCAACCATTTGAGGACTATTCTTGGCATTCTACGAGCACAACAGTTGTATGCCAAGTTCTAAAAGTGTGAATTCTGGTTACCCGAGGTGAGTTTCTTAGGACATGTAGTATCTGTCAGAGGTGTGCATTGGGCCTCCGATGGTTCTACGCGCCGAACCGATTCGTGTGGTGTTTTACGTCTCTCCCATGGGATTTCTCGATACTATATGATGCATTTACCGTAACCACTCATTTTGGACCATTGGGTCTGATATTTGAACTTTCACTAGTCATGTTACTTACACCGGTTTTATACTTTCATTTTAAAAGAAATAGTTTTTCATATTGCCTCTACTCATTCCCCGTGAACGCTTATGATGTTGTGTCTCTCACGGAGGTCCTAGTGATCTCACCCCCATTTGTTATCCCTTTCAGGTTCAGCTGAGGAGAAGCCTAGCCTCTCCTAGAACATCGGACAGTAGGTGCTGAACTATAGCTGTGCAGTTGTGTTTGTGGATTGCATGCATTTTACATTTCTTTGACATTTATATTTCGGACTGCAATAAATAATTTGGACTGGACTTTCATCCTTTTTGGGTTGATTTGGTTTTCCATTTTTTTTTTATTATTCTTTTTTTTTCTTCTTTTACAAAACCTTCCGCTAAACAACTCTGCAAATTGGTGTTTGAAATAAACTAAGTTGTTCTTTTAAAATAATAAATATTTTCAAACCCATTACAAATACAAAGATTTTAGAACCATGCTCAAACACTTTTTCATGAGTTAGTACAGGTTTCCTTGAATATATGAGAATCCAATAAACTTGGTTGTATTGCTGATAAACGGCAACCAGAAATTTATAACTTTACGGATTTTGTAAGAGAAGCCTTGTAGGGTTCTGGTTGGTCCCTCGGTGGGGTCAATTCGAGTCCTACGGCGGTGAGGTCCGGTATCCTGGATCGGGTCCTCACAAAACATGTCGGTGGAGTATTTGTAGCACAACCGACTAGTTCATACATCATATCCTACCAGTCAGTTGTGGTTAAATTCTGTATGAGAGGCCACCCACCTGTCGGTTGTTAGCTACTGACTGGTCGGTTAAATAAAAAGGTTTTACGAGAGCACACCGACCGGTTGATGCCAACCAACCGACTTGTCGGTCTATAAAACCAAACGTGCCGAATGTGAACTAACCAGTCAGTTCACTCTAACTGACCGGTCATTTAAGTCTAGATGGGTTTTTAATAGCTATCCTCCTTCTTTTTTTCTCCCCTCATTCCTACACCTCCTGCAACTTATCCTCTCTCACCTATCCCGAAAATACTTTTCTTTCTCTCTAAAATCTGATCTGAAAATACTCCTCCAAACGTAAAAACCACCAGCACGCCCCATCAACCTACCTGGCCAAGAGAGACAGGTTCTTTTTTATTTAAAGCTATGGATATTGATATGATAGTGTGACTTGAAGAAATTTCTCTTCAGCAATGCACATTGGTGAGACAACAACAAGTCATCACTGAGACTTTATGGGAAATATCTAAATCCAGGTGACCCACCTCCACCACAATGGGGGATGATGATTAAGCACTAGGAGGAAGCTAACTTTGTTGTCTCGCTTATCTATCTTTCTATTATGTTTATTTCAATTATTTGAATTTCTGTGTCCTACATTATGTTCTATTTGAAATATTTTGTTATTGTGTATCGTTATTTGTTATGTTATGTTGGGATTTGATGCTTTGTCTGGGGTGTCCATTTATATTAAGTTTGAGGAGATTGGTTCACTCCTGAAAATTCATGATGAATGTTTATCTTTGTTTAGTATGGCTGATTAGATTTGAGAGTGGATTGTACTGAAATTGGTTTTACAAATTAAATGTGGAATTAGTTTCAAACATTAACCAATATTTAGAGTAAGGAAGCATCAAATTGATTAGTTTATGCTGAGGAAAAAAAATTAAAAGAGTTGGTTAGTACTAGTTAAGTTATTGCCTAACTCACCAATACCTTTCACTCTTAGGTAAAAAGATACAATTTTATGTGCTGGAAGCTATGAAAATAGAAAAAAAAAAATTTGCAGCACAAATATAGAAGCTTTTATGATAGGTTTAACTTAATAGGATCTTTGAGCTGCACTTTTGAAATTCCAATAAACATTGTGATTGATTTAATGAACTGGTGCATGAGTATTGGGCGTTATGCAAATCTTAATTCCTTTATGAAAAACTTAAATTGATGCAGAATTGGGTGTTTGTTCTTAGTTATTGATGAAGTGAACTAAGATTCCATTATTGAAATTATTTGGGTATTGGGTGTTTGTGTTTCTTTATCGAACTATTTTTTCAAGGGACTAGCAAAGTTTTATGTTTGAGGAAATTTGATGACTTGTTTAAAACATTGGTCATCCGTATGATTTTGGTTTTTTTTTAGGTTAATTGCATGCTAATTATGATTAATTTGTGAACGTTTTAATCGTTTGTTAAGAATTGTGGTTGAACAGATGTGTTATGGGTTTTAATGGAAAAAGGGAGTGTTTTTCAAATGAAAAACGTAGCAATAAGTCAAAAATGGAGTTGGCAATTGCAAGGGCTAACCGAGTGGTCAGTGAAAACCAATTGACTGGTCGGTTCAATGTCGAATATAAATAGACCTGTCGGTTCACTTACACAGACCGGTCGGTCGTAAGAGATAAAACGATCAACCACGAGATAATGACGATCAAATACATGGATAGGGACGATCAAATACACGGATAAGGACGATTAAATACACAGATAAGGATGATCAAATACATGGATAAGGACGATCAAATACACAGATAAGGACGATTAGATATGAATAAAGATTATGTTCTTAATTTCTAGTATAAAACAGACATCAGGGCTGTATTATTTTTCACCAAACACTTTACACAGCCAAGATTTATTTTCAGCACATGTCATCGATCCATCAGAGATCAAGACTTTGGTATGTTTGTTTGAGTTTTAATTAATGCCAAGGCTATATGGGTTAATTCTTTCTCTCTATCTTTTGCAATCTTGATTTAGTGACATAAAACTGAGATTCTAATTTGTTGTATTCTTATTAAAAGTTCTTGACTCTATTTCTAAGTCTTGATTAATTAGCAAACCTGGCCAGTTTGTTTATAGGTGAGTCTTAACTGATTCGGGAGGATGGTTAAACTTTGACAACAGATTAGAAGTCCTAGGGATATCGTGGAAACTTGGTATAATAGGAATATATCTACAAATTTAGGGTTCATTTTAATTGGGCAAAAGGTTCGGAAACTTGATTGACATAGCAATATAGTTAGTTGTGAATCTGGATTGACTCTTAATAGTCCGAGTGCATATTAGTGGATTGAAAGATGATCAAGAACATATTAGAGAACACTGGAACTGAACATTGGTTGGATTATTTTCCATATTATCTAACAACCCTAACCCTAACACCTAACTAGTTAACTTAGATTTTAGATTTATTTTAATTACAACTCTTTATTCAATTCATTTAACTAGAATAGTGAATTTGACGAGTTGACTGGTTTTAAATGGCTGTCCATATAGGATCGATACTCGTTCTTTTGAATTATATTATTTGTTGACAGTCGTGCGCTTGTGATTAAAGATAAATTCAATTTTACGCCGACAATCAGCCAAATTGAACCATACCCTCTTTGTGAAACAATTCATTCGTGCTCTGTATCTAGTTAAACAATCCATATCAAGAATAACATCCAACTCCTTGGTGTCTAATGAAATTAGATCTACCTCAATCTCCACTGAACCTATCCTCAGAACACAACTTAGATAAACACTACTGCAAACCAACTACTCACCTAACAGAGTAAAAACAATGGGTAAATTTATGGGTTATAACTCTCTATCAGCACTTCTAGCTACCCTATGACCAATAACAGACCTATTTGCTCTGGGGTCTGAGAGGACTCTAGCATAAGAAGAGAAAATAGTGATAGTACCTATCATGATGTGTGGACTAGCTACAGCCTCTGCATCGGCCAAGGGAAAGAGATATGTCTACTGTCTCTGCTGTTGTGGCTATTGTTGCTACTGGCCTATAGTCTGACTACTGGAAGGCCTTACTGTCTGAGTCCTCTGAGGTAGTCTGTTAGAACCCTACGAACCCATATGACTGATCCCTGACCTCAGAGCTATTAGAAATGCTGGAATTCTGGATGGCGAAGCACTCGGCTGGGTTGCTCTAAATGCAAGGCACTCTCTAGCGATGTGCCTAAACTGATCACAATGAAAGCATTAGGCTGGTTATGGGCTAGGAGGTGGGTGAAACTACTTGCAATTCCCGTATCTAGGTGGCCTAGATGGCCTACTCACACTCTGGAACGACCTAGCAGGTTGTGAGTGTGTAGTGACCGAAATGGTATCGTGAGACCTCGTCTACCCTAAAGGGTAAGGAGCAGCTGTCCTACCTTTTAACTTCTGCTTGAACCTCGAACTACGCATAATAGGACCTTTACTAGCTGAAATGTCCTTGCACATCTGACTTTGACTTCTTTATCCCTAAAGGATCTCCTCAGCCTCCACTACATCCACTACTAGCTCCTCGATATCATTACTGTTCTTCAATCCCAAAATGCCATGGACATCATAGTTGAGCCCATGCTCAAACCTGCTGGCCGTCATGGCACTCATCCTGTCCACCTCTAGCACAAATTGTACTAGTGCCTGCAACTCTTTCTTGCATCAAAAAACTGTCTTGTTTCTCTGGCGAAGGTGATAGAATTCTCTTCTGATCCTTCAAATAGTGGGTGTAGTACCTCTGGTTAAACTCCGTCTAAAAATCCTCCCAGGTGGGTTGGCCTGTATATCTGTCTATCACCAAACTCCACCAAATGGCTAGGTCCCTCTCTAACAGAAGAAGGGCTAAAGTCACCTTGTCCTCAACAGAAAATCATAGATCCTATGTAGTAAGAACAACCTTGTTCTTCAAATTCTTTGCTGCTATCACATCATTAGTGCCATAGAAGCTCTCACACCCCAAATGTCTGGCCTCCTTCAGCAATTTGGATAGCTGAACTAGTAATCTATCACCTTGTTCCTCAGCCTACTGAAGCTCTGGCTCAATCTGTACCTCTGGCACTACAACAACCTATGGTTTAGCTGGTGCTTGTGGTGCCTACATATATGGCTGTTGAACAGCCGCAGCCTGCATCGTCTACTGCATTTATCCCAAAGTGGTCTAAATTGTAGCTAACACTTGAAGAATTACAAGAGGTCACAGTTGTTGGCACTGCCTGAGCTGGCTATGCCTCTGGTGCACATTGTAGCTGACCCACTGTTGCTACTAGCCCTGCTGGCCTACTGGAATTTATGCTCTCATCTAGTTCTCTGATCTATACACGGCCTCCTTGGCCACCTTGGCCTCTAGAAGCACTGCGACCTCTACCACGGGCCATCTCTACTAGCTGGATACATAGTCATAGGTATAAGTTTAATGACAACAAGACCTGTAAACGCACTCTATACTGGACTATGCATTTGCAGTAAGTGTGATCCGTTTGTAAAACATGCTATATCAAAACAATTTGCACTCAATGCACACATAAACAACCATGCTCCATTACCAACCCTGTGAGGACCCGCTTCCAGTAAATGGGACCCTCACAGCTGTGTAATCCTAACCAACCAAACATATAGACCAATCGAAATAACATAAGGCTCACATTGGCTTTTCAAAACCGAAACCTCAAAAATGCATACAAACTAAAATTTTTATTTTAAATAGAGCATGGCACGTCACAAAATGTACCCAAGACATCACAATCAACAGAGTAAGCATAAACATACAGCGAAAGTCTTAAATCACAAGCAACAGGCCACATGGTCTCAAACATGCAACACATTGAATCCATACACACAAGCCCATACGGTTCGACAAAAATTCCCAAAGCACACACCTCATATAATAAACCGAAATCTAAGTTATACAAGCATATCAAATATCAATATCCAATATCAAGCCCACAACGGGGCCATAAAAATCAAATCAATCTTATCAAATCATGCATAACACAAGAGCATGAAAATGATAAAAAAAAATATACCGAGCCTCCAAAATGTGCAAGTGTAATAGTCCAGCTCTAAGACCAACATAATGAAACTTAACCTCAAGATGAACGGCTATAGGCAGAAGAACTAGCAATGAAAAGATCAACAAGAGGGGGTGAGATCAAAGACCTCATTAGGAGTTACAACATTATAAGTATATCTGGTAGAATAGAGATATACGTAAAATTAATTATAAAATAGTTGATTTGAACATATTTAACATCCATGCATGCTAATGATGTACCCAATGATATTAAAAATCAATAATGCATGCTGTATAAATTGTAAAATATTGTGCAATAAGGTTCAGCCAAATAGGTTTATCAATCAACAATACTCATCATTATCACACGGGCTAGCATGCCAAAAACCTATCGGGGTGGATCACAAAGCACTCTCAAGTACCCTCCAATAAAAGGAAACTGAAAGCCCACTGGTAGTCAAAATTTCATTTTAATATATATATAATCCCCTGCTGCCAGTGTTAACTAAAATTAAGTGAAGAAAATATATAATTCAGGAACACATATATATATGAACACATAGCATGCTAAGTCATAGCAAATTCAGGAAGCCTGCTAAGTCATAGAAAATTCAGGCACACATATATAATTCATTCATACAATAACATTAGGTAAGCAATGTTCCTCACAGCTGGGATTCTATGTACTTAGCTTTCTTTAGCCAAGCATTAATCATCAATTCCAAATTATTCTTAAGAAATATATATATATATTTTGCTTATACATAGTAAAACTATAATACATGAAATGCATAAAACAACACTTATTGGCATTCATCTAAGGTTGATTCATGTGTTTGATGATGTTTATTTGGTATTTGAAAGGTTTAGGGTAGGTTTAGAAGTGTCAAAGTGAGGTGCATGGGCTCTAGGAAAAGTATAGGGGCTGCAGGAAAAAGTGCATGGCTGTGTACTGTCTAGAAATAGGTATTAGTACACAGCCTGAGTTCTTGGCTGTGTACTTTCATGCATAGTCTGTGTACTTTCCAAACTCCATCAACCACAAGTGTAAGTTCATCCCATCCCATGCTCTCCAAAAATTGCATAAACACACAACTATCATGCTTAGTAGTTCAAACATACATTTAATGCATCTAAATCATGACAAACAAGTTCATGAATCTAGTATGATCGTCATTTATAATGCATGTATAATCTCTATTCAAAACCAAACAATTTTCCATATTTTATCTCAACAAACAAAAATAGTTCTATGTAAACAATTGAAACATAAATTCTCATCACTTTTCTCGCAGGCGACACAACAACAATACCTTTTCCTTTATCAACCACTCTAGCACTGACTAAGCACCCAAACCGAACCAAAACAACAATAAGATTAAAATAGCCAAAGCAATAAAACACTCAAAACTGGAAATAAAGCCTAGAAGACCCCTTAGACACTCAACCTAACTCTCAAATCAAAGAACCAACACTCTAAGGTCACTACTCAAGCAATCCAACTAGAGAGAAAACAACATTCTCTCCATAAGCATGCCATCCAAAGACTCAAAATCAATCTCCAAGCTCAACCAACAATACCCTTGGGTTTCTCAGTCCACAAACATCCTCTATAACACACAAATAATCAAACCCAAGTAAGGAAACCAGCAAATTACATCAATTTCATCAAAATCACAAAACCTCCAAAATTACCGAAAATACCATCAAGAACAAAAAAGCCTCACCCGTGGATCAAAGGGCATTTTCATCCAATCTAATCCATTAAACCAATGTAGAAACACTAAATTCCAACCAAAGAAACAATTAATCGACAAACAAATAAAGGATTTAGGGCACTTACCTCAAAATCTCTAAAAATGCTCTAACACCAAGAACAATCTGGTTTTTGCTACTCAATCCAAAACTAGTAGTGGAAATCGATCATGGGAGGTTAGGAATGTGTTTAGTAACAATGCCCAATGTTTTTCTTTAAAGGATGATCAAAAGAAAGCAAGAAGTAGCGTGAGAGAGAAGAGAGAGGAAGGGGCTGCTGGTGGTTCGAACAATTAGGAAAATTTGTAAGTATTGGGTTGTGCTAGCCTTCTATATTCTGGGCTTAAAATCTCGGAAAAAACTCTAATATAAAGGCTCGATATATCCCTAATGAACCACAAAAATATTTTAAAGCACAAAACATAAAAAATAGGCTTTAGCTAACTTAATAGGCTACAAAGTAAGAAATTGGCCCGGAAACAATAAATGGGCTCCAGACGGGTTAATCAACCTAAAGAACCACGGTCACTCAAAACAGACCCGAAACCGACCTAATAAATTTTCACTGACTCAAACCTCGACCACTTGATAAGACAACTAGACGCACACCTAGCCTTCCTATAACTGTGTCCACCTCACTGGTTAACTCTTGGGTCAAAAGGTTCACCTCACTGGTCAACTCTCGGGTTAAAAGGTCCACCTCAAATTCCTTGGGTCAAACTGACTTGGTCAACTGGTCAAAAACTCACAACAGACCAACTTGATCACTCTTACCTTGCAATCACACTAACTAGGCACTTGGAGAAACAAGGTCCCAAAAGCATGGTCGAATGACCTATCACTCAAGGAGAGCTTGAAGGACCTACTGTCCGGGGTTGCCTTCTACATCTGGTCTCCACATTTTGGAAATCAAAATCAGAATTTAAAACCCAGAATCCAATTTCCTCATCTACAACCCAACATCAATCGATTCTTATACCAATACAAATCTCACTCAATCTGGAGTATAACCATACATAAACCCCTCATTTTACACAATTAAAATGACAGATTCAAGGGGTAGGAAACCCGAAATTCTGGGATAAAATCTTACCTGATTCCAACTGAGGGATGGCTGTAAATCAGCCCAACATGATTTGAAAAGCTTAATGACTAAGAGAGAAAGCTTCCTAGGTATTTTTCATGTCTCAAAACCGAATGAAATCCTTAATCATGAAAATCTTATTTAACCTTCCCTTCTCTCACCGGTTAGGTAACGAGGTTGACTAACTGTTGTCCCGATGTCGAAACGACGTCGTTTGAGTGTGTGATCGATATGACGTCGTTTCATTATAAACAACGTCTCTCTTTGCCCCAATTTGTCAAAACGACATCTCCCGTTTCTTTTTTGGCTACTTAAATATTAATATAATATAATATAGTTAATAATTAATATTTTTCTTTTAATAAAAAATAATATAAAATCTATGATAAATTTATAAATATCTAAAAAATATACTAATTTTTTTTTATAAATTCCTTATAAATAGAGAAATCCATCAAAATAAAAATATAATTTTTCTCAATAATACATAATTTACTAAAAATTGAAAACCTTTATATTTTTCTAGAAAAATGACGATAATACCAAATGCATTTTCAAAAAAATTTTGAAAATTTGTACGATCATAAATACCATCAATAAATGAATCTATGGTATTAGAATTCCATAACCAATAATACAACTCCTATTATGATTTTTCAATCATAAATAGATAATTAAAATAATTTCTTAAAATTAATATTTTCTTTCAAAATAATTCAATTTACCTCTTAAATTCCTAATCGATCTCGATCCATGAGCTAAGGCCTACTAACCATAATAATCCTTGATTGGGCTTTCTGGCTTAAACTGCTCAAATTTCCAGTTCTCACAAAGTCGTACTATGTCCTCTCTAACCAAAAATTCAGCACAATCCATATCTAAATACATGTTCATGCTTTATATAGTAGGTGATTCTTATATTAATTAGTAAGATATTTCTTAATTAATCCAACTAATTAATAAAATCATTCTTTATTAATTAGAATCAAATTCTATTAATTTTTTTAACCTTAAGTGATAGGTGATGCCATTGACTATAGGTAATTAATTAACTAAAGATATTTTATCTATAAGGTATGTCAATCATATTCAATTAACCCTAGAATAATATTCTAAAGCTAAAAACCTTGATATAATTTATATAACGTGGCAACCAAGGGGTATTTAATATTTTATTTTGCCTATTATGTGAAAAAAAAGTTTTAATCTCTGTTTATAAAAAAAATTAAAAATAAATTTTAATCACTTAATATTAATTAAAACTGACATGAACACTGAGATAAGAATAGAGAGGACTGAAAATAATCCTAATGCAGCCTACACTCTGATACCACTATTGGATTTTATATTATGACACATTGCACCAATAGAAGGTTTAAATTTGTATATAATATATCATCATACCCAGGAAATTACCTATATAGGATTAAATTAAGACCGTAGAACACACCAGTTTAGTGACCTCTTAGCTTGGTGGTTTCATGCAGTACTTATATTCCAAAGTTTTCGTAAATAACCCTCTTATAGTATCTACACAGACTCTTTTCTTAACAAATTAAAGAAAAATCTAAAACCATTTCCTTTTGAATTATATGACTCACAACCACAAGAGTAAAAGAGAGGGTGGATATTTTTTTTTCTCACGAGAAAGAAAAAACATAAGAAAAAATAGTCAGGGAAGGCCCATATTTATAACTGCGAAGGTTTCTCCCTTTTCCTTAAGTGTGTTGCTGAAATTTCCTTGTCAATAACAAGAAGATTTCGACAATATCATAGATTAATGATATTACTCAATTTTTTCAATCATAAAAAAAAAATCTGTATATTATTTATATTTTCAATCCGTATTAGATTTCTTTATTTATCTGCTATCTCACAAGGAAATAAAATTATTCTTTCCTTTAATTAATTTAATAATTAACTATGATCAATTCAGGTTCTTTTGTGTGTGACCCAAAAGATACAGTGAATGTTTCCATTTATATAATCACAAGGTATAAGCAGAATCTTGCATGTCATTATACTTACCCATATAAGTACATTTATAATTAAGTTTATTCTGCACCTATCAATAACCAACACTTGGTTTGAATTAATCCTTTTATCGCAACATCTCTATTTGGGCCAGAAGACATGAATCCGTCATTCATTTTTAGGACAAACCTTGGTTTTTTGATCCATATTGAATTTGATGATTATAGTTGTGATTCGTATTGTAACACGATCACAATCAAGCTCTACGTATCTCCAAAACTGAACTCAGATGCTTGGTATACACCTCCTCCATCTTTGAATAGACTAGGATGTCATCTATGAATACAAGCACGAGCCAATCAAGATACTTACGAAATACTCAGCTCATCAGATCCATAAAGAATCTAGTGCATTGGTCAACCCAAACGTAATCACTAGGAACTCGTAATGCCCATAACCGGACTTATCTGACTCTTTGGGATATCAAAGCGCTATCTTTGGGATATCTAAGCGCTATCTTTGGGATATCTAAGCGCTATCTTTGGGATATCTGACTCTATAACTGACAACTAATGATAACTGGACCTTAAGTCAATCTTTGAAAAATCCGATGCTCCTTGTAACTAGTTGAACAAATCATCGGTTCTAGAAGGCAGATACTTATTCTTCATGGTAGCTCGGTTCAACTATCTGTAATCGATACACAACCAAATGCAAACCATCCTTCTTCTTAATGAGCAAAACTTGCACTCCCCACGATGATACACTGGGCTTGATGAATCCCTGATCCACCAAGTCCTCTAACTGGGTCTTCAGCGTTTTCATCTCAACAAGAGCTATCTAATATTGCGGAATGGATATCGGGTTTGTTTTGGGCATCAACTTAATCCCGAAATCGACCTCTCTATTCAAATGCAATCAGGTAACAACATCTAGAAAAAACATCTGGATACTCGCTAGCAACTAGAACTCGACTAAACTTTGGTGATTTAGCTAATGTATCTCTAATATGAGCCAAAATTGTTGTGCACCTTTATTGACCATCTTCTTTGCACTCAGTCATGAAATCATGCATGCAAGAATAACACGCCTATATCCCTTGAAGCAATAATTTGAACCATCTGGAAAACTAAACCACACTCGCTTAGTGAAATACTTCATCCGAGCTCTAAAGCGGGCTAAGCAATCCATGTCTAAAATTATATCCAACTCTCAGATATCTAACGGAATCACATCTTCCTTTACCACAACTGAATCCATCCATAAAAAATAACTCAAGTATACACGACTATAAGTCAATTTTCTCTCCTAATGAGGTCAAAACCTCAATTGAAGGCTATAGGGGTGACAACGCCTTATCTGCACTTGTATCGAATCTAGACCCACAAATGACCTATTAGCTTAAGGGCCTAGCAGAACTCTAGCATAGCTGGAAAAGATAATGACAATAACTGTCACCACGTTGGGACTGACACATGTCTCGATATCAATCAAAGTGAAAATACAGGTCTATCTAGGCTGCGGTAGCTGTGTAGATGGCTAGCCCATAATTTAACTACAAGAAGGTATGTCTGGTGCTCTAGATGGTGGCCTCAAAGAAGTCTGAGAACATGTTTATCACTTGGCCTTTGAGTTGTTGGAGCCTGTGAAGCTTGTCTCATGGTTTAGGAAAATCACTAGCTATATGCCCAATCTCATTGCAGTTGTAACACTTTCGCACATGTGGGCAAGAAAAAATATAATGCTGATGGTAGTTTGTGCACCACAACACTGACAGTCTACTCACAATTTGAGTTGAAGCAATAGGCTAGGACTGGGTGGTCATATGACTAGTCCCCTGATAATGGGACCTCGACTGCTCTAAAGAATATGGGCTTGCTGATTTGCTCAACCTGTGATCATGTCTTGGACCATGCCTCATTGGATCTGTAGCAGTGATAACCTATGTCCCTGTGTCCATGACCTTAACTCTTTCAGTTTTGAATCATCTTCTCGTCTTCGGTGGTAGTAATATCCAAATCCTAAAGATTTGTATTCGGAGGTGTACCAACAATTGCTTAGATATCATCACTCAGCCCATCCTAGAAACGATGAGCCAACTTCTTCTCGTTACGATCCTCAACAGCCACAAAATGGGAAAATTCCCTCAGCTTAGTCTCATACTCGATCTCTGTCTAAGTAACTTGCCTCAACTTATAGAACTCCAACCGCTTCTCATCCTAGTGGTCTTGAGCGTAGAACCTACCATTGATTGCCCTCATAAACTAGTCCCATGTTGGCTACTGATCTCTATACCTCAAACTCATAGAAGTCCACCGCAAAAGAAGTTTCTTATCGTATAGGAAAGTCACTAAAGAAACTTTGACTTCCTAAGAAATCCGCAAAGCCTGAGATGTCCAAAAAATAGTGTCTAACTACTCTCGGGCTACTACTACATCAGTTGTACCCAAAAAATTTTGGCATCTCAACTGACAAGCTTCCTTTAGAAGCTTGATAATCATCACTGATAATCTCCCGACACCCTGATGTTGTACTAGAGCTATGGGTGGCTGCACCTGTAATGCTGGTGCTAGTTGAACTGGGCTGGTGTTACTTGTGCATGCGGCTGTACTGGTGCCTGAATTGGAGGTTGTTGAGCTACACCCTGAACTAACAGTTGCAAAGTCAACTACATCATAGCTAGGATCTAAAGTAAAGCTGGGTTTTGCACTATAGGAGCTTCTGTCACTAGTTAAGCTGTCTGGGCAGTTAGAATAACCTGTGTTGCTGGGGTTGCCTGAATAGCCGACACAGCCTGAGCTAGCTAACTTGCCTATGCACCTGGTCTAGTTGGCTCTTGCATTGACTCACCGTTCCCAATCTATCAATCTCTAATAACAATGGTACACACAAGTAACATAAAAACATATAAACCTAGGGACACACAAACTTCTAATCAGTACTATGCTGGACTATATTAGACTATGCTGGACTATGCAAGTATAGTGATTTTTTAAAAAAATTTATAAATTTTGATTTCCGAAATAATTTTCAAAACCGTTTGTAAAACTATGCTTCACTACGACCTATTTAAGGATTCGATTACATAAAGTATGGCTCTTACAGCCATGAAATTCAATTTAGCCCAATAGGTGGACCAATGAGGATGACACAAGGCAATTTGATTTTTCAAACATGATTTTCAAAGTATACACCTTTTAATTTATGTAAAAATGGTGCATGAAAAATAATAAAAATACGACTAACATGATAAACAGAGTAAGCTATATCACAACGGAAGAGTTTATTATAAAACAGATACTCAAACACAAATGGGTCCACAACTCACAAGCCTACACTCGTAAACAGGCCTAGCCCATATCTCAAGACATAATATCCAAACCAATGTAGTACCAAAACACAATAAAAATAAAAAAATAAAAAAATAATAAATCCAGTAATAAGGTGCTAGTAGAACCAATGTGAAGTGTTAAATCAGATGTAATAGTCCAGCTCCTAAATATCCAGAGATCCAACCTCAAGTAAGACAACTACTAATGTACTATCCCTGAAAAGAAAAAAAACAATGGGATGATAGCACAAGGACCTCAGGAAATTATAGCATCATAAGCTCTAATGGTGGAATAGAGGCATATACTAAAACAGTTAACTTAAAATATTTATTATCCGATGCAACTAGTTTGCACACAGTTTAGAAGAATAATGCAATGCAAGAGGCATAAAACATAGTATAGAAAACCAGTCCAATAGGTTTATAAATTCAAATGTACACAAACTCATCACAAGGCTACTATGCCCAAAACCTATCGGGATGGACAGTAAAACACTTCGTGAGTAACTCTCGCTAAAGTAAAACTGGAAGCCCATTAACAATGTTAATTTAATTTGAAAACATATACATAAACTCCTAACGCCAGTATTATCTGAGACTAGGTAGAGAAATTTATAACAAGAACATACCTATTTTCATATACATAATTGATAAGCCTGCAAAGCAGATGTAAAGACAGACAATATGTAACATCATCCATACAACTCCCAAATAGACAAGTAATATTCCCCTAAAATTTTGATTTCATATGCTTACCTTGTATTGGCAAAGCGAACTCAACTATCACATGTGTACTTAGAAATAAATACAAAAAATAGTATACTTTTATAAGAAAATTGTAGTACATGCAATAAAACATATGCATCCCACAACTTGGAACACTGGAAAAGATACAAATCTCATTGGAAATTACCCAAAAATTAACACTGACCACAAAACTCAGACTCACGACTTGGAAAACTAAGAAAGGCACAAATCTCATGGGAAAGATCCATAGGAATTCAGAAGGGAGAAAAAAACAAGGAAAATGAAAAAAATAAGAAAACTGACCGGTTAGACAATTTGGTTCTAACCCGTCAAACCTCTAAATCCGACCGGTCTAATGGGCTCTGACCGGTTGGTCTTCTGACCATGACCATAATTTGACCAATTGGACTTCACTCTCTAACTGGTCAGACTTCTATGTCCGACTGTCCCTCTCCCTCTCTATCAATTTTACTTGGACCAATTGCTCTCACTTCCCCCATGATCGATTGAAAAATACTCAGGAAACAAAAAAACGTGCTATACCTCAATGAACTGAAACATTATCTCACACCACTTGCACACATAACAAGATCGGATCATAACCTATGAATCCCATCAAAGCCTACAAGTCAAATATATCAATCATATATTCAGATCATCTCCAACGCTATGCATCAACACACAAAGTATATACATATAATTAATTAGAGACCAATAGATGCACTAGGGAACATAACACACACATAAGATGATCCTGTAATGGATAGTTACACACATTGCAATGTATATACCTCTTGTTCAAATCCACATAAATATATTTTAATTAAAACACATGAAAAGGTTCCCGATCAAACCGATGATACAACGACTCCCACCTATGTAGATGAATTTGTGGCAATACTCTTGCCTTTATCACACGATCTAAAACCTCCTATAAACACACCGTGAGAAAAATTGAACAACAGAAAACCAAAATAATTATAATCAGAAAAGGACTCCCTAAAGACCCTTCTAATTCCTCACGAGCACACAGGCACACTCAGACACACTAGGATTCTTACCTTAGAAATACCAACACAACCTAAAGCTGATAACACACAGATGAACGAGTGTTGTGGAAGTTAACTAAATGAACAAGAGAGAAGGAACAAGAAACAACTATAGAATTAGATAAAAGGAACCAAAGGAAATTCAAATAATTGATAACCTTTTACTGTATAGTTTGTGTGTGATTATTAAGAAAGAATGGAAGGCAGTGCACGGGAAACAGGAAATAACAGCGCAATATACAAAATAGGAAAGAAAAGTTGAAGGTTTGTCAAAAAATGAAATATGAAAATAAGAATGGATTTCTGATATGTTAGGATGGGCTAGGGTCTACTTATATAGTTCGGTTCCAAAACACAAACAATGTGGTTCGATAACGATATGGCTTGAAAATGAATGGGTCAGCCTAGTGGCTAACAGATTGGGCTGAAGGCCCTTAACTTCTCGAAACAAGCCCAAAACACGAATAGTTCCAATAGGGGTAAAATGATAATTTCTTGACTGTATTTCTACTGAGTCAACAAAATAAACTAACAAATGGATCAATCTAAATGAAGCTGATTAAGCAAAAAATGTTGACTAGGCGGATACAAGGTTGGGGTTCTACAACACATGTCACTCTAAGACACAGGCATATGTCATCCTTGGTCCAACCTGGAACCAAACCCCAACCCTACGACTTGTCACTTATACCATGTCTAGACTACAAGTCGTTCACTCCTCCTACAGATGACACATCACTCAGAAGACCTACGGACCACGTGTTGCTCGCAATAGTCTTCAAACTCTAGTTCGACAAAACCAAAGAATTTCTAGAAAAAGAATTTCACTGTTTCTCAATCCAACTCCAATCAAACCTACATGAAACATATCCCCACACTATCTGCAACAAAACCTAGTAAAAATCGAGTTATAACATGTTGTAATCCAAGCCTATATGAATTCAAAATTATAAACTTAAAAATGGTGATACTCACCGGATTATGGATGAAATCCATTCATGAAGCACACAAGTCCCAAGATAATGAATTAAGACAATCAAAGCAAAGAGAATGGAAAACAAAATTCAACTTCTCAAAGCTAGAAATGATGCGTTATGATTCCCGATTTTAGATCAATAGATATACTTAAAAATGGTGGGTCACCAGACAAGATAAACTGGCAACCTTTCTAATGGTAAAACAACATTATTTCACCATTTGGTGAAATGACACCATACTAGCTTCTACGTTTAGCCAAACTCCTCAAAACAACAAGAATGCCCGTGTTTTGACATTTTTTTCTTTTTTAATAGTAATATAATATTATAAATATTATTTTAATATACTAAATGATTAATAATTCATAATAAATTATATATTTACTAGAAAAATACAACATACTCTATGAACAATAGAGTCTATCAATATTAAAAAATTATCTTTCTTATATATATATATAATTTCCTAAAAATATAATATCTTATAACAATACTACTTAAAAAAATAATAATATTTAAGAATACCTTTTAAAAATTCCCATAAAATCTATATATTCTAATACTTCATCAAGGGGCCTACCTATGGTCCTAGATCATCAACATCTCTATTTTACCTCAACTTTTGATTTTTTTTCATATATATATATAGTTTTATGTACAATATCTTGATTAACTTGTATATATTCTTTAAGAATATAATAGTCCGTATTAATTTCTTATAGTGAAAATTATATCCTCATAAGTCTCAAAAGATAGACACAAGAGTCTTAGTCATCTGATAGACTTGGTTTACCAGGTTTGAAAGGTATTGGGATGTAAAAAGACGAAATCTCGTCCAGGTACTGAGTTATAAGAAATATGCAGCTGAGACTCCTTTAGAGGTTTCAAAAGCCAAGAAATATACCTGTGAGTGCAAATGGCTCGACGAGAAGAGGTATAGATGTGACACATAGCTTGCGTAGGGAGCCAGGGTACCAATCCCTAATCGGGAAGGAGTGGGGGAGGTCTTTGGCTTATATGTGTTGTGTGAATGGATCATATGTAACAAGTTGCATCTTTTGAGCCTTGTGGTTAGAAGCCTAACCAAGCGTTGTAGTTGTGATCCATCACGTGAATATACATGTCCGGGTTTACTGGTTCGGGGGTTAGGTCGTGACAAATGGCAATAGATCCAATCTCGCTCTCTCTTCCGAGTAGGCTCAGACCATGTTGTGTATTCACGTTTGGGCCCAAGTCAGTTACGTTTGGGCTCCTTTCGTGAGGACACGAGGTTTATAAGGAGGAAAGATTGTAAGACCTAGCCTGCGTAGGGGGTCGGGGTACCCAATCCCAGATCGAAAAGAAGTGGAGGAGGTCTTGGGCTTAAATGTGTTATGTGAATGGATCATATGTAACAAGTTGCATATTTTGGGTTATTTGATTAGAAGCCCAACCGAGCATTGCACTATCACGCGCACGTACACATCCGGGCCCACTAGTCCAGGAATCCGGGGGCTGGGTTGTGACAACATATGTGATATCATAATCGATTACTTTCGAGCCACACACTTACATTCTAACCCAATGACAACTAATTTCAGTTATCCTGATCTATTACCCATACTTAACCGTACCAGTAATATCTATTTCTTTTCATAAGCCTAGCCCATAGCTTATAGGCCCTACTGACTTACTATTTATCAAGTTATTGGACTCAAGGCCCAACCCTCTAAAATATGAAGCCTCACAGCGGGGATGCCATAATCTCTTAGGTGGCTATTAAAATCCCCATGATTATTGAAAAATATTGCTTGATGAATCGCCTAAACATTGAAATAGGTGTCATGGCATGAGAAATATGACTATGAACTAAACTGTTATATCTTCTAAAACTTTTTGAATTGGTATTCTCTAGACCTAATTCATCACTTCAACTTAAGATTACTATCGGCTTTAAACATGATGTGCACACTATATTATATAGTTTACTCGTATCGAAAGACATGACAACTCGAAATACTAGATCCCACATAAGACATGAGTAATGGTTTTATGTGGGTGAACTTGATTGAACATTTTAGGAGGTGAGGATGCCATAAAGTCTTGGGTTTCTATGCAAGTCCCTATGGTTATCGAAAACACTACTTGGTGAATTTCTTAAACATTGAAATAGGTGTTGTAGCATGAAAAATACGAGTAAGAATTATTTTGTTATATCATTTAAATTTCACGAATTGGCATTCTCCATACCTAATTCATCACTTTCATACAAGATCACTATCGAATTTGGACATGACATGCATACTACATCATATAGTATACTCGCATCGAATGACACAACATATCAAAATGCTAGGTCTTACATATAGCATGGATAATGTTTTTGAGTGAGGAAACTTAATGAACATTTGAGGGAGAAAGGATACCACAAAGTCTTGGGTGGATATGGAAGTCCACATTATTATCAAAAACACTACTTGGTAAATTGCTTAAACATTGAAATAGGTTCCTTGGCATGATAAATACGATTACAAATTAATTTTTCTTATCTTTCAAAAATTTCTAAAATTGGTATTGTCTACCCATAATCCATCACTTCCACACGACATCACAATCGGTTTTAGACACGAGACGCACACTACGTCATATATTTTACAAACATCGAGAGACACGACAACTAGAAATACCCTTCGGATATGCTAGGGGATATGCGATGTTATTTTTGGATGTTCACTTTGCACATACCTTTTGGAAAGGTAACCTTTGCGCTAATTACTTAGCTAAGTGTGGTTTGGACATACGTCTTTGATTTTTTATATGATTCCGAGCAGGGAGTTATGGTTCTTACTTGATTTTGGTAGTTTTCTTTAAGATGGCAATTAACATTATTGATTAATGATATTATTATTTTACTAAAATAATTTTATAAAATCAGTTTGAATCAAATTGTTTAACAATCAACATATATGAAGATGCATTAGTTGTCATCTATATTTGTTCATTTGTTTGAGAAAAATAAGAATGAGGGTTTAAAACAATCCTCAAACCAACCATAAAAAAGGTCACATCGGATACGAGGCCAATCGCCACTAAAAAAAGCCTCGAGTTGTGTATGTTATCAATAAAATATCTCGAATTATGTTTCTTCATGCCTAATCTATCACTTCTACAAAGATCAGTATCGGTTTTAGACACGATGTGCACACCACATCATATAGTCGACTCGCATCGAAGGACATGACAACTCAAATACCAAGTCTCACACAAGAGATGGATAATGTTTCTGTGTGAGTGCACGTGACTGAACATTTGAGGGAGCAAGAATGCCACAATGTCTTGAGTGTCTTTGGAATTCCTGATGATTATAGACAATGCCTTCACATTAAAGAAGCTGGCGAGTCATGACTGGTACTACTAAGAATTGATCTATCGCAATTCTTAAATGTAGTAAATCAATTTGAATCAAACTATCTAATATTCAACATGTATAGATATTAATTTTTTGTTATCTAATTTTTTTTTCAGTTACAGTAAGAAGACTCTTCTTGTGTGTATATACAGTAGAGATATACTTTTCTTTATTGCATAAGTGACTGAGAAACTCTTTCTTTAATGTGAGCTTATGAAATTGGGAGACTTCTCTCCAAAAAAATTCACGACAATTGAGTGGATGCTTCACAATATTTATTCAAACTTCTATTGTAACTATTTTTTATGAAGTGTTTGTCAATATTTTCTTATTTATAAAATAAAATTTTTGTAACTTGGGTTGTGTGTAAGGGTATCGGTATGACTTACTTATGAATTGGAGTGGTAGTTTGAAAATAAGGCATGACTAATGTTTTCATGTCAGTGAACTTGTTTAAATATTTTAGAAAGTGAGGATGCCACAAATTCTTAGACGGCTATAGAAGTCCCCTTGATTCTTGGCAATGCCTAAACATTGAAATAGGTGTTGGGGTATGACAGGTAAAAAACTGGACATAGTGTGGGTAAACTGGACTAAGAATTAATCTGTCGTACTTTTACTATCTAAAAAACCAAAGTGGATTTCTCCTATACTAGGGTGGATTAAACTAACTTATGATGGTGTTTGTGTACTGACTACACATAGTGTGGGAGCTAGTGGTTTATTGCAAGATGCCAATGGCTAGTGGATAGCTCATTTTTCACTCGGTTTGGGTCATTGACAAGTATTAAAGGCTGAATTTTATGTCGTATATGAGGGACTTTTCTTGGCAGCTTGGTTACGTATTCTATGTTTACAAGTGGAGACTAATTCCTGTGTGGTTGTTCAGCTTTTCACAACAGTATCGATCCCTGTTAGTGTATTGCAGATTGTTTTGATGTGTTAGAATATGCATGAGGTGTTTTGGGATGTTAGCTTTGCACATACCTTTCAGGAAGCCAACCTTTGTACTGATGACCTAGCTAAGTGTGGCTTTAGGAACAAATGTGTAAATTGGGTACAAAATGTATAAATTGGGCACGAATATATGAGTAAACTGGACACTGGTGTGTAAACTTGGCACAAATGTGTAAATTGGACACACTATATATAAACCGAGCACCAAATATGTAACCTGAGCATTGATATGTGAGTAAACTGGACACTGGTGTGTAAACGGAGCGCATATTTGTAAATTAGACACACAATATATAAACTAGGCACAAAATATGTAAAATAGGCACAAACAAACAAGGTATTGTTTTTGGAAATACGACATTGTTTTCGGGAAACAAGGCACAACTTATAGAAAGATAAGGCACAATTTATGGGAAACAGGACATAGTTTCTGGGCAAATAGAGCATAGTTTCTAGAAAACAGGGTATAGTTTCTAGGTAAATAGGGCACAGCTTCTAGGAAGACAGGGCACGGCACAGTTTATGGATAAACATGGCACAACTTATAGGGAAGCAGAGCATGGTTTTTGGGTAAGCAGAGAACAGTTTCTGGGTTTCTTTCACACTCGCAAATCAGTATTTCTATACTCATATTTCACTCATTTTCCCCTCAAACTCATCAATAAAAGCTCTCCCAACACCCTCGCATCTCACTCACATTATACATTACATGAAACAACTTAAGCCACATCAATTCAACCCCAAAAAATCATCTATTCAAGATTAAAGCATCCACATCAAGCTTCACAAGTCTCACATCATCACCATTTATTCACACACAATCCATGCATGCATCATAAACTAAAATATATAATTTTCACAACCAAAATATGTCACAAGCAATACATGATCACATGATATTTAAACACATTTACACAAATAGATGCCTCACAATTAAACACAAGCATACTTTTATATTTTAATTAAAGAAAAAAAAATATATCCTTTCTTAAGTATGAAGGATAGACTCCTACATTGTGAAGTACAGACTATGACTGCAGCAACCACGATTCAACAAGCTTCTGGAGCTCCTCCTAGAATAAAAACGATCAATCACAAAGGTTAAGCATCCAAACTCAAAAGCTACCTACACAAAACAGAAAATAAAACCTAAGACTCCTCCCAAAATACTGTCTAACACTGAAGCAAACTACTAACACTCACTCAATTCAAAAAAAAAATTAAAAGATCATTAAACACAACTTGAATAAAAAACGAATGGCCATCGGAGATCCAACATTCATCCTCCAACCAAATCGGAAAAAACCAAAGGCAAAAAAGCCCACAACTACTCTCAACAATCTCAATAATACCTGCAACAAACATCAAAAGCAACAATAAGGCTATCGGGATCAAAATCCCCAAAATCACATAAAGCCCAACACCATCTAAACATATAAACCTCACCCAACACAAAACCGACCAAAACAACCTACCAAGGCATCCTAGAAAATATTACAGCAAGCTAACACAACCACAAATCAACTAATAAAGGGAAGAAATCGGGTCCAACCTAAAATATCCAATTTTTTCCATAAAATGGATAAACCGGCCAAAACCGCTCTAAACCAAGCTAACACTAAAGGAAAACTGTTGAAAGGGGTTAGGATTTATGCTTAGAATAATTCCCAAGCATCAATTTATGTTCTAAATCAATTTGGGAACATTTGGGTCCTAAATGGGCATTTGGAAATGAATATCATGAGTGAAAAATAAAGGGGAAGAGAGATAAAAGGAGAAATAATAAAAGAATATGCATGATGGGTATTTTGGGCTCTTGAGCTATAGCACTTAGAAAATTCTAAATGTTGGACCCAGGTTGGGTATTTACACCCCAAAATCAAAGAAATCCCAAAAACTCAGAACGAAAAAATTTAAAAGTGAACAATACACCAGAATTAGGCCAAAAGGATATTTTAAAACTTAAAACATCAAAATGGGCTGTTCAAAATGTTAATAGGCTAGATGAATAGTGATCATACTCACAATAGGTAAATTGACTCGAAGGCTTGTGACTATTCAAAATGGGTTCGATAAGCTCATATATGGGTCACAAAGGCAAGAAAGAACATTTCCACTGTACTCAGGCCTCAAACAAGTCACGGATCACAACAACACACTAATGCATGGTAATACTACTGAAACAACAAGTCGAACATAACCATCAAAAACACGTATGAATATTCAACAGGTATGAATATTAATTTTTTGCTATCTAAAATTTTTTGGTTGTGGAAGTTCCCATGATTATTGAAAACACTTCTTGGTAAATTGCTTAAACATTGAAATAAATGTTATGGCATGACAAATACGACTAAGAATTAATCTTTAGTATCTTTCAAAACTTCTCGAATTGGTATTCTCTATACCTAATCTATCAGTTGCATACAATATCACTATCGGTTTTAGACACAAGATACACACTATGTGTGAGATCTCATCCCTTTGAGTGCTTAGTTAGTGTGATGGACTAGTAAGAGTGTTTGATTTTCGTCTGTTGTGAGCAGTTGACCGCTTGACCGAACGTTGACTTTTAGGGTGGATACAGTCATTGAAAGCCAAGGTATGCGTCTTGGTGGCTTAGCAAGTGATCTAGGTTAAGTGTCGAGGTTTGAGTTAGTGAAAATCAATTTAGGCTGGTTCCGGGTCCGTTTTGAGTGACCATGAGCTTTTGAGCCGAAAAACCTATTTTGGGCCCGTTTATTATTTTCCAAGCTCATTTACCTATTTTTTAGTCCAATTAATTATTTTAATCTATTTTTACTGTCTCAGTCGGGATATATCAGATTTTTTAAAATAACCCGTTTGGGTTTTTCATAGATTTTGCGCTCAAGGTATAAATACCTAGCCCAACCCAACACTTGGAATTTTTCTAAGTTTTGGAACACCTGTAGATGTCCATTTTTTACCCTTTTTTTTCTCTCACCTTCTACCAAAGAAATCCAATCGATTCCTTCGATTCTCTATCGATAATAACCATTGGGCTTCATCTGAAAACACATTCCTGACCTTTCCTGATCGATTTCCACTGTTAGTGTCTGATCGAGGAGCCAAAATCAGTCCTTTCTTCACTGGAATTTTTTAGGGATTTCGTGGTAAGTGCTCTAGTGAGACCCCGAATTTTGAGTTCTAGAAGTAAAGAAGCCAGTACAGGTGAAATGACCGTTTTCCCCTGAAGAAATGGATGTGATGGCCGAAAATAGTATGAAAGGTCTAGTAATCATTTCTGGTTTTATTTCCCTTTGATTTGTTACCTTATTGGTTCAATCTTACCTTAGGTGATAAAATTCTTAAAATTAAGGAAGGATAATTCTAGAATTAAATTATGATGATTATCTTCTTTTATTTAGCCTTTAAAATAGAGAAATTAATCCCATAAACATCCTATATTAGGAGGTAGCCGGCCATATCTATATCCCACATCAGAAACACACAAAATTCATCAAACATCAAACCCTACACCTTACCCTAGTGCTGTCGAAAATTTCCAACGTTTATCCTAGCATAACTCTTTCATCCTTGTTGAAAAGCTCTTTTCATCCTCTATCTAGCTATCTTGGTTTGATCATCAGAAGATTAGTTCTTATCTGTCAAAATCCTAATCGTAATTCATAGGTTTTGGTGCCAAAATTGTGTGATTCTTCCTTCAATTGATTTTTGTTATTGTTCCTCTTGTTTGTACGATTTTTTGGCATCCATTCATATTCTAAAATCATGAATTCACCCTTTGAATTCTCCTTATACAGAAAATCAGCATGCCCTATCCTTTTTCCTTATTGTTTTCGATTTTGATCAATTGATTAACTTGTTTGTTTCTGATCTTGTTCCTTTTGATTGTATGTGTTATTAACACTAATCCTTCCTTATTAACATGAAATCGCAACACTTACACCTTGTATGCATGAAATAGCAATCTGCCTTGTGCCCTATCTTTAATGCCGAAATTTGCATAGTTAATTAGGAAGGTAATTCTGGTTGAATGTTGTTAAGCTCTTTACTATCACATCACACATCTGAGGGGGAGGCATCTGCGGCATCAAATCACTGGTTTTTGATAGATTTGGTGAGTGGAAATGGTAAAGACATAGGGTATTTACTTGGTTATTGAGTATGCATGCTAAGTTTGGTTTTGTCTTTGTCTTGTGATGTTATAGGTGGTTCGGATCCTTTGAATAAAGGTAAAGGAAAAGCTTCTTGTTCAGAGACAAGAGAGGTAGAATCTATGCCTCATCGGTTTCTCTAGATATTCTTGTTGTTGGTTGTTATTTTCGATGCATGCCTTTGTTATGTTGCATGCGCATATGTGAGATAGTGTATGAGCATATTTTCGATGTTGATTGTGTTCTGACATGATTGAGGATACCGAGTTATGGTATTGTGCTTTGTACTTGCATATGTGTGCTTGTACGTGTTTGTGTGCCAAGAAATTTTTTTGATGGCCATTCGAGGTAAGCGCTTATGCTCCTTGGGAGAGGAGAGGTTTTTACTGGTATGGGAGTTTTATTGGTGGTAATCCCCAGCTTGCGCGTGTTGGATGCCTAGTCCTGTGTGCTGGCTAGATGCCTAGTCCTTTGTGTTGGCTAGATGCCTTGTCCTGTGTGCTGGTAAGATGAATAGGCTTGCGAATCATAGCTTGAGTGCTAACCTTTTACCTTTTGTGCAGCAAAGCCTTGGACAACATAAGTGGAAGGGGATGGCATTTTCCTATTGCCAAGAGTGATTGATGTGTTTTCTTGCCTGTGTACTTCTGATTTTTGGAAGTGTTTGTAGTCCACCCTCAGCCATAGTTTCGGCCCTAAACCTATTGGTTGATTCTTGAATTCCGTGATATCCCTTAGATGTGTAGGGATGATCTATGTTGTTTGGAAGATGTTTGTTTAAGATTTCTGTAGATCTTATGACTTTTTGACCCTACTCAGATTTTGTAATCTCATCCTGTTATTTTTACCATTTTTCAGGTTTAGGTACATTCCATGTTTGTGGTACCAGGACGTGAGAATCAAGGCTGCACGGCAAGGCGATATTGCATCACATTCGCATTCATGTTTCCTTGGTTGCTTGTGCATATAGCATGAACTATGATTGGACTATATTTTGGTTTTTGAGTCCCTCCTTTGCTTATTTATTTCCGGATCTGATTGGAGGTTTCTTTTCTGGATTTTAGATCCCTATGGGACTTGTGTGTTGTGGTTCTATTGATTCAATTTAAAGACTTCCACTAATATTTTTATTCACTCTGTATATTACCAAAATACTTGTCTAATATAATGCTCTAACCTTTGAAAAGCATAAGTAATGAACCTAATAAAATCAGAAATTAGATGGTTAAGCTTTGTGGGATTTGGATAGGTCCTGGTTTTGAGCTTGTTTGGGTTTCACGGTCGTAAGGGTCCTAATAGAAGCAAATTACGAAATGTGGGTTTTGGGTCCTTAGAAGTTTGGTAGCGGAGTATGGTTTAGGAAATATGATTTGTATATGCTAACCTGTTTTGTTGGTTTGGTGTTTATAGGAAGGTACATGCTCAGACACCCACTCACTTAGGGGCTAATACCGAAATTAATCAAATGTTAAAAAATTGGTTAGGAATGTTTAGATGTTGGGTTTGATTGATTAACTTGCTGTGTATTTATGTGTGTTTTTATGCCTTGTATGACTTGATGTGTTCTGCTGTGTTCTTTTGTCATAGACGAAATATGTGTATATATGTTTCCGAATGTATGTGTAATTGCTGAATGATGGTTTTAATCTCTTGTTATATGTATTGCCGAGTATTGCCGAATATGTATGTGTATGAAGGTCGTAATTTCCAAGTATGATTTGTGTGCTTGCCGAATGCTTTGATGATTGTTGTCGAGTGCTTGTGTGTGTTAGCGTAATTGTCGAGTGTGCATTTGTATGTATGCATGTGATTTCCAAAACTTGTATATTTGTGTGCATAAGTGATTTGTTTTCTAGAATATGCATATTTCCTGGTGTACGCCTCTCCACCAGGTACCACTTCTTTAACTAGTACTTGTATTTGGGTTATATGTTGAGTAACAATTGTGTGTTCATATAGTATGGCAAGGCCGAGTGTATAAAGAGATCGAATGGGTAGGTATGGGATTCAGGCCGAACAAAAACCTGTTGAGCAAGAGAAACCAAATGCACATATTAAGCAAGGAGGTCAAGCTGAGCCCGAAAACCAACCTGAGGCACCAGCCATTGATCCTATGATGGTACAAATTCTAAATGTGTTGCAAGGGATCACTGCGAACCAGCAGCGTATGGAGGCGCAATTTTAAGATGCTCCTGCACCCTTGCCCATAAAGATCCTATTCCTCCACCTGAACTTGTACAGCTGGCTCATCCTAAGGAAGCTGAGAGACTTCCAGTAATTATTACAAAGTTGTTGAAGGAAGCTGGTCAACTGGGATGTAAAGATTTCAGCGATTTAGCCAGTGCCGTTGTGGGTCGTGAATGGATGGACACCTTATGCCATGTGTCCCTGTTTTTTCATATTTCTGACAACTACAAGGTTGCCATCGCTACTTTTCTACTTGAGGGAGAAGCCCTCGCATGGTGGACAGCTGTGAGTTTGTGATTCGGAGATCGTTTGCCTACTTGGGAGGAATTTCGGTATGAGTTTGACGAGAGGTTCAATACGAGATTCCATAAAAGCGAGCTGTGACAAGCTTTCTACAAGCTTCAACAAGGCAATCGTTTGGTGCTGGAATATGAGAAGGCATTAAGGGAGTTGTCCTGATTTACACCTGAGGAGGATCGTTCACCGTACCAGCTTGCCAGACGATTTCAGGATGGGCTGAGTACCGAACTCAAAACCATCATTGGTACAACACCGGTGCAGAATTTGCAAGAACTAATCGTTGCCACGATTGAAGCCAAAAAGATCGTGCAAACCAGGAAGTTGTCCGTAGTAACTAGTGGCAGATCTTTCACGTAAGATTCGAAGTTCAATCGGCGTACAGGACCCTATCCTTTAAGGTCATACCCTCTGAATAACAATGACAATGGAGGTAACAACAGGAAGAGCCTTTCTAGTCTGAATTCTAATGGATCTACGTGGAATTCGTAGCTATGTCAATGTTATAATTGTGGCGAGATGGGCCATGTTCAGAGGGACTATCCCAAACCAAGACGTATCACAAACGCGCCAAATGCCAATCGAGGTGAGTATGCCAATCCCGCCAAACCACCAGTACGTGCACCGGAAGGACCACCTAACGGATCCACAAGTGAGGCGCAACCTAGACCAATGAGGCTATTCACCCTAGCTGATGCCAAAGCTAGCCATGATATGGTGATAGGTACTATTTCAGTATTTTCTCAAAATGCTAAAGTGTTGTTAGACCCCGGAGCAAACAGATCATTTGTAAGTCCAAGGATAGCACTTAGCACGGATCGACTTCTGTCTCCCTTGTCTCCTCCTATTATGGTTCTGACCCCTTTGGGAGAATAATTAAATTGTGATCTAGTCTACATCGGCTATGCTGTATGTATGGCTCTGAATCTACTTGAAGTGGATCTAATTCCATTGGACATCCGAGAGTTGGATGTGATCTTAGGCATGGATTGTTTGGCGAAATATCAAGCCTGAATGGAGTCTTTCACCAAGCGTGTGTGGTTCACTTTTCCTGATGGTTCAGAGTACTGCTTTGAAGTGATAGGTGAGTTATTCCAACTTGCATGATTTCCTGGCTCGATACAAAATGACTGATCAGCAAGGGATGCCTAATGTACCTCACGCATGTGCATGATGTTTCTAAAGAATCCTTGGATCTGGATTCTGTTCTAGTGGTTCGTGAATTTCTGGATGTATTTCCAGAAGACATAGCTGGTTTGCCACCAGCAAGAGAAGTGGAATTCGACATTGAACTAGTGCCTGGTACGAATCCGATTTCCATTCTTCCGTATCGTATGGCTCCGCCGAAATGAAAGAACTAAAAACGTAATTGGGAGATTTGTTGGATAATAGTTTCATCTGACCAAGTGTGTCACCTTGGTAAGCACCAGTCTTGTTCGTGAAAAAGAAAGATGATTCGCTGCGATTGTGCATCGACTATCGGTAGCTGAATCATGTGACCGTGAAGAACAAGTACCCTTTGCCGTGCATTGACGACTTGTTTGACCAGTTTCAAGGTGCAGCCATGTTTTCCAAGACCGATCTCAGATCAGGATAACATCAATTGCGAGTTCGTGATGCTGATATTTCAGAGACCGCGTTCAGATCGCAATACAGGCACTACAAATTTCTGGTTATGCCATTTGGTTTGACCAATGCACCAGCCGTGTTCATGGACCTAATGAATTGTGTGTTTTGTGAGTTCCTAGACAAATTTGTGATAGTTTTCATCGACGACATTCTAATTTATTCAAAATCAGAGGAGGACCATGCTGGGCACTTGTGAATTGTGCCGAATATTCTGAGGGATCGGCGGTTGTTCACAAAGTACTCCAAATGCGAATTCTTGTTACGCGAAATTGGTTTCCTTGGCCATGTTGTTACTTTCCAAGATGTGTTAGTTGATCTGGAGAAAATTGAAGCCATAGTTGCTTGGGAACCCCCGCGAACTGTGTTCGAAGTTCATAGTTTCCTTAGCTTGGCTGGATACTACCGTCGCTTCGTGGAGAATTTTTCATCGCTTGCCAGACCATTGACGAAACTGACATGTGAGGGAGAGCCATTCATGTGGACCGAGAAGTGCCAACGAAGTTTCGAAGAACTGAAAAACCAGTTAGTTTCTGTACTTATCCTTACCTTACCTATCGACGGAAAAGAATACGTGATGTACAGTGATGCATCGAAATCCGGACTCGGATGCGTGTTGATGCAAGAGGGGAAAATCCTTGCCTATGCTTCCCAAAATTTGCGACCGCATGAAAACAACTATCCTACACTTGATTTGGAGCTTGCAGCTTTGGTGTTCACATTTAAGCTATGGCGACATTGCTTATACGGTGAGACATGCAGAATCTTCACAGACCAAAAAAGCCTGAAATACCTCCGCACGCAAAAAGAATTAAATATGAGACAACGAAGATGTGTGGAGATGATTCAGGACTACGATCTGATCATCGAATATCATCCTGGAAAAGCGAATGTTGTTGCTGATTCCTTGAGCCGAAAGACTCATCCTCCTTCCCCATTGGTTTTGGCTTACATGCACACCCATTACATGCCAATGTTGCTAGATTTGAAAGCTACACGAGTGCATCTTGGCACCAATTTTTCTGGTTCGTTGTTGATGCGAATCAAAGTCACTCCTACCTTGATTGAGGAAATGCATAATCAATAAACACAAGATCCAAGGTTGGCTGAAATTCGGAAGCAATTATCTGATGGTGTTGATACCATAGCTCTTGATATCAGAGTGTGAGATGATGAAGTTCTTGTCTTCAGAAATCGGGTATATTTACCATAAGATGTTGACATTCCCAATCTGATTTTATCTAAAGCACATAGTTCGAAGTTTGCTATCCATCTTGGTAGCACCAAAATGTACCGAGACTTGAAGGAGCAGTATTGGTGGCCGAACATGAAGTGCCACATTGCTGAGTTCGTTGCCTGATGCCTCATATGCCACCCGTTAATTTACTTCAGTCACTTCCGATTCCAGAATGGAAGTGGGAGCATGCCACGATGGATTTTGTGACCGGTTTGCCTAGATCGCAGTGAGGATACGATGCCATTTGGCTGATCGTGGATCGGTTGATGAAATCTGTGCACTTCCTTCTTTTACGTGTGACAGACACACCCGAGAAATTGGCTGTATGTTACTTTGACAAGATTGTTCGATTGCATGGAGTGCCAGTTTCCATTGTTTCAGATCGTGACTATCATTTCACATCATGATTTTGGGAAAAATTCCAGAATGTACTGGGTTCAAGATTGAATTTCAGTACAACATTTCATCCTCAGACTGATGGCCAATCTGAAATGACGATTCAGGCACTTGAGGACATGTTACGTGCGAGTGTACTAGACCAACATACCGATTGGGATCGATGTCTACCATTGGCGAAGTTTGCTTACAACAATAGTTTCCATCTAAGCGTCGGTATGGATCCTTATGAAGCATTATATGGGAGACATTGCAGAACACCCATTTGCTGGAATGAAGTAGGCGAGAGACACCTAGACAATCCGGAATTGATTGATCAAGCAACAGAGTAGCTGAATTTGATTCGACAAAGGCTAAAGACAGCGTAATATCAGAAGAAAAATTATGCCGATAATCGATGAAGGGAGCTAGAATTTGCGGTAGATGACAAAATGTTTTTGGAAGTCACCCCGTGGAAAGGATTCTTTCATTTTCAGCAGCGAGGAAAGCTAGCACCTCGTTACATTGGTCCGTATGACATCATTGAAAGAATTGGACCTGTTGCTTACCAACTTGCACCGCCTCTGATTATGGAAAGAATTCACAACGTGTTTCATGTTTCAATTTTGAGAAAGTATGTGAGAGACCCTGCTCATATGCTCAAAGAACCACCAGTTGAGGTTGCTGAAGACCTATCCTCTCCTATAGAGCCAGTTGCCATTATAGATCAGTCTGTTCGTCAACTTTGCAGTCGAAGCATGCCTATGGTATGAGTTGTTTGGTGTAATAGCCAAATCAAGGAATAGTTTTGGGAGACTGAGAAATCTATACATGCAAAATTTCCTTACCTGTTTGTTTAGGTACATTTGTTGAAATTTTGAGGACGAAATTCTTGCAAGGAGGGGAGGAAGTGAGACCCCGAATTTTGTGTCCTAAAAGTCTAGAAACCAGTGCAGGTAAAATGACCATTTTGTCCCTGAAAAAATGGAAATGTGATGGCTGAAACTGGTATGGAAGGTTTAGTAATCATTTCTGGTTTCATTTCTTTTTTATTTATTTCCTTATTGGTTCAATCTTACCTTAGGTGATAAAATTCCTAAAATTAAGGAAGGATAATTCCAGAATTACATTCTGATGATTATCTTTTCTTATCTAGCCTTTAAAGTAGGGAAATTAATCCCATAAATACCCTATATTAAGAGGTAGCTGGCCATACCTATATTCAACATCAGAAACACACAAAATTCGTCAAATATCAAACCCTAAACCTTACTCTATTTCTGCCGAAAATTTCCAACCTTCATCCTCGCATAACTCTTTCATCCTTTGTCAGATTTCTGCAAATAATAGCTTTTTTTAAAGCTCTTTTCATCCTCTATCTAGCTATTTAGGTATGATCATCAAAAGGTTAGTTGTTCCCTATCGAAATCCTAATCGTAATTCATAGGTTTTGGTGCCGAAGTTCTATGATTCTTCCTTCAATTCATTTCTGTTGTTGTTTCTCTTGTTTATATGATTGTTTGGCATCCATTCATGTTGTAAAATCATGAATTCACTCTTTGAATCTTCCATATACATGAAATCGGCATGCCCTATTTTTGCCAATTTTGATCAATTGATTAACTTGTTGGTTTCTGATCTTATTCCTTTTGATTGTATGTGTTATTAACACCTAATCCTTCCTTGTTAACATGAAAACACAATTTTCCGTGTGCCCTAACTTTAGTGCTGAAAATTGCATAGTTAATTGGGATGGTAACTCAGGTTGAATCTTGTTAAGTTCTTGGCTATCACATCACACATACGAGGGGGAGATACTTGCGGCATCTGATCAATAGTTTCTGATAGGTTTGGTGAGTGGAATTGGTATGGAAATAGGGTATTTACTTGGTTATTGAGTATGCATGCTTAGTTTGGTTTTGTCTTTGCCTTATGATGTTATAGGTAGTTCGGATACCTTAAATAAAGCCAAAGGAATAGCTTCTTGTTCAAAGATAAGAGAGGTAGGATCTATGTCTCATCAGTTTCTCCAGAGATCCTTGTTGTTAGTTGTTATTTTCAATGCATACCTTTGTTATGTTGTATGCGCACATGTGAGATAGTGTATTATAAGTTGCAGATTGATTTGAGGCTTACTTAGGTTATACCAAACCCATGAAATAGGTTATGATTACCTAATTTGCATGTATTGTGTGCATTGAACATGCTGATTGTGTTCTGACATGAATGAGGATACCCTGTTGTGGTATTGTGCTTTGTACTTTCTTGTGTGTGCTTGTACGTGTTTGGAGAGGTTCTTACTAGTATGAGAGTCGAATGGGTGGCAATCCCAAGCTTACGCTGGCTGGATGCCTTGTCTTGTGTACTGGCTAGATGCCTAGTCCTTTGTGATGGATAGACGCCTTGTCCTATGTGCTAGCAACGTTCCCTAATCCTATGTGCTAGTTAGGATACCTAGTCTTGTAGATCTTATGACGTTATGACCCTACTAAGATTCTTGTAATCTCATCTTATTATTTTCACCATTTTTCAGGCTTAGATATATTCGTTGTTCGTGGTATCAGGGTGTGAGAATCAAGGTTGCACGATGGGGCGATAATGCATCACATTTGAATTCATGTTTCCTTGATTGCTTGTGCATATAAAATGAACTGTGAATGTACTATTTTCTGGTTCTTTGAGTCCCTCCTTTGCTTGTTTATTTCCGAATCTTCTTGGAGGTTTATTTGCTAAATTTTTAGGTCCCTATGGGACTTGTGTGTTGTGGTTCCATTGATTCAATTTAAAGAATTCTACTGATGTTTTTATTCACTCCATATGTTACCTGAAAATTTGTCCAATATTATGCTCCAACCTTTAAAAAACATAAGTAATAAACCTAATAAAATCGGAAATTAGATGGTTAAACTTTGTAGGATTCAGATAGGTCCTGGTTTTGGGCTTGTTTGAGTTTCACGGCAGTAAGGGTACTAATAGTAGCAAATTACAAAATGTGGGTCCTTACAACTCTAATTCTCTTTTTGCATTGTTGATTTTTAGTTTTGTTAGCTTGCTGTTGGTATTCCTAAGCATGTTTGGTGGTTTGGATCGTTCGACAATACCCTCTTATCCATGGGTGAGCGTTTAAGATTCCAGTAGCGCTATCAATAATTTTGAGCGACTTGAGATTTTGATGCAATTGTTGGTTTTGGTTGTTCCTATTGCTTGAGTTTGTTGATTTGTGAGTTGCTGAGTATATTTGTCAGGTGAGAAACCCAATCTTATGATCGGGTAAGCTTAGCTATCAATGTGGAGCTGTGGGTGGCTTGCGAGTGAGTTAGTGTGAGAATCGATGGGGTCTCTTAGGGTTCTTTTTCAGTTTTGTGTGATTCAGTCAATTTTGTCCATTTTGGTACATATATGCGTTTTCGTTCGGTTTGTGTGTTTAGGCTGTGCTGGAGCGGTAGATAAGAGCAAAGGTACTGCAATTGAGTTTTCTACATGACAAGAGGTGGGAGTTTACATTTCATTTGCTCACATGAAAAAATTTTGTGTTACTGAATTAAAATACATTAAATGCTTGGTTTTGAATGGAGGCTGTATATACATTGTGTATGACATTTACTTTAGCTTCATGAACTTGCTTGCCATGTTTTGGAAGTATGAACTATATGTTTGAACTCCTAAGCATGTTATTTGTATGTTTATGCATGTGAGACGACACGTGATGTGATGTTTGAACCCGTGAAATCGATTTTGTTTATACCCCTGTGATTGTTCTTGTTGGACCCTTTTGAATTGTGTGTTTTGTGTTTTGTGGTTTGTGAGGTGTCTTTCATCACCAAAAAACCTTGGTAAGGGTTCTCAAGTGTTCGAGAGAGTTTGGGGAGTGTTTTGGGTCATTTTCGGAGTGCGTAACTTATCCCGAACTAGTACACTGTGTACCCTCCTAGTGGGCCATGTACTGTTCTAGACAAAACATAACATGGCCTGTGCAGGAGAGTACATGGTCGCGTAATGTTTTTTACATGGCTGTGTACTTTTTACATAACTATGTACTTTTTTTTATATGGTCATGTACTTTTTACATGATAGTATACTTCAGCCCTTGTACTTTTACACCCTCTATTCTAGAAAACGACATGGCCATGTACTTTTTTCGGCAGCCCCTATACTTTTCCTATAGCCCAAGTACCCCATTTTGACACTCCCAAACCTACCCTAAACCTACTCAACACTAAATAAACATCAAATCACACCTTTATCAACCTCAAATGAGTGTCTTTGGTGATTGCTTACATTTCATGCATTATTGGGTTTTCAAAGTAAAAACTATATACATGTGTTGTTAGGAACGACTTGGAATTGACAGTTAATGTTTGGCCAAGCAAGGTAAGTAGATAAAATATCAGCAGAGGGGAATATTGCTTATGTATTGTTGTTGTATATATGGATTATATATGTGTGTCTAAATTTGCTCTGACTTAGCAGACTGCCTGAATTTGTTATTACTTAGTAGAATATGTGTATATATATGTGTGGATTATGATTGAGTGCAATAGTATAATTTCTCCACTCAGTTTCAGATAACATTGGTAATAAGGAATTTATATGTATTTTATAAATGAAAAATTAACTGCCTATGAGCTATCGTTTACCCTTTGGTGTTGGGTGGGGGGGGGGGAGGGGGAGGTCTTATTTGAAAGTGTTTTGTGATCCTCCTAGATAGGATTTTGAGTATAGTAGCCATGTGACAATGTTGTGTGCTGTGAACTTTATGAAACCAATTGGGCTGGTTTATACTATGTTGTGTTTTATAAATCATGCATTATGCTTACTTGCTTGTGAAACACATTGAGTGCACAATTGGAATGCATGGATAATAATTGTGTTTAAAGTAACTATTTTATACCTGATTTTTGGTATGCCTCTATTCCACCGGATATGCTTATGATACTGTAAGTTCCAGTGAGGTATTTGATCTCATCCTCTCTCTTGTTGATTTTTAAGGCTAGTTCGTCGGCCATAGCTATTCATTTTTGAGCTCATGTTTTCCCGGTGGTTGTCTTAGGGTTGGAATATGCACTTGCACGTCTTGGAAGCTCGGCATGTTTTGTGTTTTTATCATTTTCATACTCTATTGATGTACATGTTTGTTACAAACTATATGTGTTATTATGGACCTGTTGAGGGCTTGTTTTCCGAATTTGATACTTTATATGCATGTATGACTCGGATTTTGTATTTGTGTTATGAGATGCGTGCCATGGGAACTTTTTGTGGATACATATGGGCTTGTGTGTATGGTCTCAATGTGTTGTATGTTTAGGGCCATATGGTCTGTCACTTGTGATTTAAGACTTCCGCAGCATGTGTATGCATATTCTATTAATTATTTTATGTCAAGTATATTATGTGACTTGCCATACTCTTTATAAAAGGAAAAATTCAAGTTGGTATACATTTTAGGAATTTGGATTAGATAAGTTAACACGAGCCTATCTGTAGTTTTGATTGATCCATATGTTGGGTCGATCGAGACTACATAATGGTGAGGGTTCTATTTATCGAGAGCGGATCCTCATAGGGTTGGTTGTGGAGCATGGTTGTTTATGTGTGCATTGAGAGCAAAATTGTTTTAAAATATCATATTTTACAAGTGCATCACCTCACTGCACATGCATAGTCTGGGATAGAGTTATTTAGAGGTCTTGTTGTCCTTAGGCTTATACCTATGACTATGTATTCAGTTAGTTGAGATGGCCCATAGTCAAGGCTTTAGTGCTTCCAGAGTTTGTGGTGGCAAAGGAGGCTGACTACAAATCAGAGAGCTAGATGAGAGCTTAGATGCTCGAGGGCCAACAGCAGATGTGGGTTAGCCATATAATGTACCTGAGGCACAACTAGTTTAGGCAGCACCAGTAGTTCAAGACCAGGTATTGTTATAGGTGTTTGCTGCAATACAGACTACTTTAGGTCAGATACAACAGATAATGTAGGCTGCAATAGTTCAGCAGCTATAGATGCAAGCATCGTTGGCACCAATTCAGCCACAGGTTGCATTAGAGACAGAGTTACAGGTTGAGTCAAAGGTTCAGCAAGCTAAGGTTCAGGGTGGTAGGCTACTAGTGTAGCTTTCCAAGCTGCTGAAAGAGGCCAGGCATTTGGGGTGCGAGAGTTTCTACAGCACCATTGACATGATCGCAGCAAAGTGTATTTGGGTTGTGTGCTGAGGATGGGTTTAGTGGAGATTGAGGCATATTTGATTCTATTAGACATCAGAGAGTTGGACGTTATTCTTGGTATGGACAGATACAAAACGTAGATGGATTGCTTCACAAAGAGGGTATAGTTCAGTTTCGTTGATGGTACAGAGTTTTGTTTTGAAGATGACAAATGAGTGACACTGATTTGCATGATCTCTTGGTTAAGTGCCAGACATATGATCAGCATGGGTTACATATCCTTCTCGGTACGTCTCAGAGATGTGACAGTGGAATCCCGTGAGTTGAGCAGTGTGGCAGTGGTGAGAGACTACCAAGATTTTTTCCAATATGATGTGACAGGTTTACCACCGGAACGAGAGATTGAGATTGAGATTCAGCTATTAACTGGCACAGCTCCTATCTTTATCCCACCATATCGGATGACACCAATGGAGTTGAAAGAGTTGAAGAATCAACTTGAGTATTTGGTGGATAGAGGATTCATTAGACCTATTGTATCTCTGTGGGGCGCACCAGTGTTGTTCGTGAAGAAAAAATATGGCACCCTCTGGTTGTGCATTGAATACAGGCAGCAAAACTATGCCACAGTGAAGAACCAGTATCCACTGCCATGGATCAATGACTTGTTTGATCAGTTTCAGGGTGCCTCGGTATTCTTGAAGATTTATTTGAGGATGGGATACCATCAGCTGAGGGTTTGGGAGTTAGACATCCCAAAGAAAGCATTTCAGTCGCGATATGACCATTATGAGTTTTTGATTATACCATTTGAGCTAACCAATTCCCGTAGCAGTGTTCATGGATCTAATGAACAAGGTGTTTCGGGAGTACTTAGACCATTTTATCATCGTCTTCATAGATGACATTTTGATTTACTTAAGATCAGAGGAGCTGCATAACATGCAATTGAGGATGGTGTTGAATGTACTTAGAGCTTGAAAGTTGTATGCCAAGTTTTCTAAGTGTGAGTTTTGGCTCAGAAGGTTAGCTTCTTTGGGCAAGTGGTAATAGCTAGAGGAGTGCTAGTGGACCCTAAAAAGATAGAGGTAGTTGTGTCTTGGGAGCAGCCCCATAGTGTTACAGAGATCAGTAGCTTCCTTAGTTTGGCAGGCTACTATATGTGGTTTGTGGAGAACTTCTCAATGTTGGTAGGCTCTTTGACATGTTTAACATGCAAGGTTGTTCCGTTTGTGTGGACCGAGAAGTGTGAGTAGAACTTCCAGGAGCTGAAGTCTACATTAGTGTCATCTCTAGTTCTTACTTTGCCAATTAATGGCAAGGGATATGTGGTGTTCAGTGATGCTTCGAAGATGGGACTAGAATGTTTGTTGATGCAAGAAGGAAAGGTTGTGGCATATGTATCTAGGTAGTAGAGACCACATGAGGGAAACTACCCGACTCATAATCTAGAGTTGGCAGCAGAGGTATTCATGTTAGAGATTTGGTGGCATTACTTGTATGGTGAGATATGTAGAGTCTACACTGACCACACAAGTCTCAAATATCTCCTCACCCAGAAGGAGTTCAATTTGAGGTAGTGGAGATGACTAGAGTTGATCAAAGATTATGATCTAGTGATCGACTACCATCTGGGAAAAGTAGATGTAGTTGCTAATGCGTTGAGTAAGAAGACATCATCTTCCTTAGCACACGTCCAAGCGGAATACATGCCAATGCTGATGTGTTTGAGAGCATCCAGAGTGAAGCTTGATAGTGATGAGTCTGGAGTTTTGATTGCACAACTTGTAGTTAGACCTTCCTTACTAGATGAGATTCAGGCCAAGCAGCTTAAGGATTCAGTGTTGGTCCAAATGAGACAGCAGTTAGAGGGTGATGGCAGTGGTGATAGTATGGTCAGCAAGTACAGAGTTAGAGATGATGGTGTTTTGACCTTCCGAGGACTAGTGTGCATTCCTAGTGATGAGGAGTTGAGACAGCTGGTTTTCACAGAGGCACACAGCTTGACATTTTTTATTCACCCTGGTAGTACCAAAATGTACCAAGATTTGCAAGAACAGTATTGGTGGTCCTGGATAAAGTGTTGATTTGCAGTCGTGACTAGCTTGTGTGAATTTTGGGCATTTCTCTCATTGGCTGGATTTCAAGAATTTTGAGCTGGGAGCATGCTATTAGGGTGAGATGTGAGTTAGTGTTAGCGTCGATGGGGTCTTTTAGGGTTCGTTTTCAGTTTTGAGTCATTTAGTCGATTTTGTCAATTTTGGTGCTTATGTGCATTTCTGTTTGATTTGTGTGTTTAGATAGTGTTGGATCGGTCAATAAGGGAAAGGGTATTGCCATTGTTTTTTCTACGAAACAAGAGGTAGGAGTTTACATTTCATTTCCTTACACGAAAATATTTTGTGTTATTGAATTAAAATACGGTAAATGATTGGTTTTGAATGGAGACCATATGTACATTGTGTATAACGTTCATTTTAGCTTCAAGAACTTTCTTGCCATGTTTTAGATGCATGAACCGTATGTTTGAACTCATAAACATGTTAGTTGTGTGTTTATGCATGTGAGAGGGCACATGATGTGATGTTTGAACCCTTGAAATTGATTACGTTTATACCCATGTGATTGTTCATATTGGACCCCTTTGAATGTTGTGTTTTATGGTTTGTGAGGTGTCTTTCACTGTCAAAAAACCTTGGTAAGGATTCTTGAGGGTCTAAACGAGTTGGAGGAGTGTTTCGGGTCATTTTTGGGTGCGTAACTAGTCCCGAATGAGTATACTCCCTTCTACCCTCCTAGTAGTCTGTGTACTATCCTCTGGCAGCCCCTATACTTTTCCCGACTACCCCTATACTTATCCTATAGCCCAAGTACCCCATTTTGACACCCCAAACCTACCCTAAACTTACCCAACACCAAATAAATATCAAATCACACCTTTATCAACCTCAAATGAGTGCCCTTGGTGATTTCTTGCATTTTATGCATTATTGGGTTTTCAAAGTAAAAGTTATATACGTGTGTTCATAGGAACGACTTGGAATTGACGGTTAATGTTTGGCCAATCAACGTAAGTATATGAAATCCTAGTAGAGGGGAATACTGTTTACCTATTCTTATTGTATGGATAGATTATATGTGTGTGTCTGAATTTGTTATGACTTAACAGGCTATGTGTTTATATATGTGTTGATTGTGATTGAGTGCAATAGTATGATTTCTTCACTCATTTTCGAATAACTGAGTGGAGAAATCATACTATTAGGGAGTCTTAGATGATGAAGAATGATTTCAAGATTCTTAGATAGGGTTGAATTTAGGTTTATTTGTAGTAGGAAAATTTTTGGAGATTTTTTAGGATTTGGTATTATATTTATTATTTTTTAAATCTTATAAAAATTATTTTGAAATATATATTTATCAAAAATTAGAAATTCAGGTTCAGATAGATTCTATTGTTCATAAAGACCATGTCAAAATTTTCTGAATATTTTTCTGCTATTTTTAATCATTTTTATAAATTTATTTTATTTTTAATTAAATTTTATACTTATTATATTATTATTTTAATTTTGCATTAAATTATATCAGGATACAACTAGATACGATGTCATTTTGGGAAGTACCCAAATGACATCATTTTGTGTTTAGAAGGGGTGTGTCGAGTAGTATGAAACGACGTCATTTCATAAAACGTGAAACAACGCCGTTTCACGTAGAGGTGGGTGCCGGTTTGGCTACATCTAGTGACCCACTGGTTCCGGAGATAAACCCGGAATATTTTCCATATTTGTCATTTTAATGTTGGGGTATGGAAAACTTGAGGATTTGGGCACAATGGAAACGATTTTTTTCCCCAAGTCATTTGGTGCACCTTTTAGTCGGAATCGAGTAGCCTTTGTGAACTTTCTGTCTAGTTTTTGCGGTGGGTATGCCAAATTCTTTTTCCATTTAGATTTCTTGATTTAGTTGGTTGATTTGTTTGATTGTGATTGGGTTTTGTTGCGGATGATCGGATGAACGTTTTGGTGTAAGATTTGGGGGTGTTCGCCGGCTAGAAAAGTAAATCGCCAGTTAATACGGTGAATCGCCAACTAGAACGGCAAATCACCAGCTAGAGCTTTGACCTCTGGACGAAGTTTAGAGGTTGAAGGCATCGTCTGCTGGTCATCTCGATAAAGAGTCATCCAGGGTGGAACTGAACGACAGGTCATCCGAGTTTGTGTTCAACCGACATGTCATCGGTTCAGGAGGAGTCAAAGCAGGTTTAGGTCAAACCAAATTGAGTTAAATCAGATTTAGTCAAATCTGGTAGAGTCAGACTGGGTCGTACCAGACTTGAACCAAACCACCTTGGGTCGGAGTCAAGTTGAACCAAAATTATAGGACGAATTAGGTGATGACACTTATCCGTTGATTTTTCCAATTTTGATCAATTTTCCAGAAATTCCAAAAATAAAGAAAAATTCAGAAAAAACATAAAAAAAAATGAGGAATCCAATAATGTATAGTTGGTTTGATTTGGATATGATTTGAGGGGTATAAAAATTAGGAGAAGTTGATAGAAATTTGGGAAATCTCAGGAAAATCTCGGGAAAGTTTGTATAGGCTAATTGAGTGCCTTAGGACTATGTAAGAGGTCGTGTGAGTTTTTAGTCTATTACCTTATGGATTAAGAAATTAAGTGAATTTATCAATCATGACGTGTATAGGTATGAAACGCATGAACTGAACCCTGGAGCGGGACCTAGTCGAGTGCCGCCAGAATAAGGTGAGTAGACTAACCTTCACATTTCCGTCAATCGTTTATGTTTTGTATTGCATTTTTCGTGTTAAACGTGTGATATATCATAAACATGTTTTTTATTGATGAAAACTTCTGTTCATCATGGCATTTCTTTAAAGTTGATGTTTTCTTTACTTTGGTTTGTATAAGCGAGGAATTTCATAAAATTCTAAATATTGTGTGAATAATCCAATGGTGGATATGGTCTTAAAGACCTTGCTATATACAAACTCTGGAGGGTTTCAACTCTCTCGAGTATAGTGATGAATTCCATGGGCATGTCGATAAGAGAGATGAACTAATATCTAATATGATAAGTATCATTGGTAGAATTGGTCGGAGTGTGAGGATGAGAAAATTTGCTAGTATGAGTTTGGGATCGAGCTTGTGAAGTCACCACCACCGCTTCCTCGGCAACGTCAGTATGTCATAAACCCACTCTTTTCCAAAGAAAACCACTGACGGTCTTCCTCAACACCACGACAGTGGGTTCAAAGGAAGTTAATTTCCTTGCCAACAACATAATCCAACACTAACATGTTATTTGAATCCCTTTAAGCATGAAAACAACTAATTAATGTTGTGTGGAATAAATCATGAATGCTTGCTGCTATTGATTGAGTGAATAAGATTTTATGTGTCGGAGCATTGTGATATTTCCTATTCTTATATTACGTCTGTTGTGAAATATCTGATTTTTCATTGACAGAATTTTGAAGAGTTAAATACAGTCACAGTAGTCTTACTCACTCACCTGGTTTGCCATACAAGGTTTACTCAAGGTATCTGAGGTGGAGGCTAGACAGTGGAGACTTTACAAGAAGAACTACGAACATCCTACTGCTCTAGGTATATAAATAATCGAGGATTTTACTCTGTATAATTGGCTTATTTCATGTGCATATTGTGTATGTTCTTGTGAACTAAAGATTTTTGGGCCTATGGCCTCATGAGTTATGAAATAAATAAAAATGGTGTATTTCCATAACAATACGATTTCATACTAACTCCACATATGATTTTAATGCTTATACTCAATATCGCCATGCAAAATTTTATATACGTAAATATTTTTGCCGTATTTGATAATTGCACGATGGAAAATAGAATGCTAACATACAACCTTGTATTGTGTTTATATTTTTCATTAAGAGGGCACTAATGGCAGGTACGAATGTTATACGGCTGGGGAGAGACGCTACGTCACCATGGGGTATAGAACATGACAAGTTCCCTCACTAAAATGGCATTGTTTCGGGCCTCCCCTGAAACAACAGCATTTTTGACCTATACGTACACACCAGTGTTTTGTATCAAAACGACATGGTTTGTGTCGTTTTGACCATTTCAGTCAAAATGACACTTCAGCATGTCGATTTGATTACGAAATATTATAATATAAAATAATATATATTAGTAATATAACAATAATAAAATTATTTAATAATTTTAATAAATCTTAAAAAATTCATAATAAATTCTAAATCACTCTGAAAAATATTCAAAAACTTTCTATACACTCCTTATGAACAATACTATCCATTAGAACACAAAAATTATTTTTATTATTAATTTATAATTTATTAAAAATTAATTATCTCTCAATTTATCTTAAAAAATCATAATAATTAAATTAATTATCCAAAAATTCCTAGAAAATTCTTCAATCTTTATAGATGGCCAATAGACCTTCCTGTGGTCTTAAAAAATCAAAATTATTAATATAATTCATTATATAATTTTCCATCCATAATATACATAAATGAGATTAATATTTCATTAGTCATAATCGGCTTCCAGAAATATAATTAATCCTTAGTAAAATTTGATAACGACACTCCTACTTCCTTGAAGCCGAATAAACATATTTCGAGGAGCACACATGTCCGAATCTCACATTGAAAGGTATGACGGGTACTAATTGGTAAAATAACCAAAATACCCCTAGGCCCCGCATTCCAAGAAAATAAACTTTAATATTTCTTTTTCGAAGTCATAACCCCCAAACGACACTTGTGAGTCCCGATAACTCCTCAGAAGTAGATAGGGATGTCGAAAATCTAACTGCATATCATATGGGCCTATGACTGCATCGTGGCCCAAAACGATGAAATCGTCGAACCAATCTCAATCATCCTTCATAAGCACTCAGATAGTCCATTTCAGTTGTAATAAATCCTGAGCTACGATTCGAAGCCCACTAATTTCATTGCCAAAGTTCATTTAGGCTTTCGACCCAAACAACCTAAAGGGTCATGGCTTGTATTGTGAGAATTGAGTATTTTAAACCGGTGAAGTGTATTAGGATAGTTGGGTTTGAATTTGAGGAACGGCCCGTAGCCGGGAAAAGAAGTGCCAAAAAAAAGGAATAAGAACCCTCCCGTTTAGCTACTTGGGCTTATGAGAATAAATTAATTGTATGCAAAGCAAGGGAAACAAGTACTTTTTGAAAAACAAAAACTAGACTGACAGTATTTTTGTAGTTTCATCTTTAGTTCTATTAAACTTTTTGATTGTATTTCTTTTGTTTTCCAACCATCAGTATTATTTGCAAAATTCACTGGAAAATTTGAAATCCAAAATAGGATTCGAGCCTCTTTTATTTTCGAAATTTTATATGGAGATAATTTAGGTATTAAGTACAAAATTATGAAAAATATGTTTTTCTGAAGATTTTGAGGAATATTTGGTTTATTGATGATATAGTTATGATGAAGGAAGGGATACGAGGACGTGAGAATTTTTCCGGAATTTTTTGAAGATGTGTAATCATATTTAAAGATTTTCTTCTAATTTTGATGTATTATATTATTATAAATTTTATGATTTAGGGAAAATTAATTTAAATTAATAGGAATGTTGTAATGATTTTTTGAAGTTTATAGAAATTTTCTGGGTATTTTTCGAGATAGTATACTATTTATTAGGAATTTTATTGAATTTCTGGAAATTTTAGAAATATATTAGTAGATTATTATATTATTTACAGAAAAGAAAAAAAAATGAAAGGAAAAAAAGAGAGGGTCAAAACACGGAAGGCTCTGCCATTTTGAACCATTGTAGAACTAGGGTTGGAAACCCAAGTTATCCTCCCGCATACGGCGTCGTTTCCTTAAGCTTGAAACGTCATCGTATCATCTTCGGGGATTAGTCATCACCAGAGGCTATTTTCCATTTTACACTTGTATCACCTACAGCAGTCTCCCTCTTTGTCTCACAGGTGATCGGAAGGAATCCAGTGAAGGCGACATGCATGGGTATAATTGGTTTCAGCTGGAAAAATCCCTCATTTCCAATGCGAATACCTGCAAGAGGAAAAGAATAAAGGTTAGCGAGTGATCATGAGAGAAATCGTGTGAGCCACCGGTAGAATTGGGTAAGTTTTTCCCCTGTGAGATCTAATGCTTAAATCCGTGAATTTATGATTTTAAATCTTGTAAATTCCATGATTAATGTGTGGGTTTAACTCTCGTGAGGGAGAACTTCATTTTGATATGTTTATTGACATCATTGGATGTTCAATTGAGTTATTTAGATAAAAGGGGGAAGGAATTCTGGTGGGTTGTTGGCCTAAGGATGTCATGATGAAGAAGAAGACGACCTCGGACGACTAGTCGTCCGAGTATGTCCTGACGATAGGTCAGCTAGAGGCAGACCTGTGTGACAAGTTGTATAAAAGGAGGGTTAGGATACCAATCGTTTAGGTTAAGTATGAAAGACCTGTCATTAAAATTAAGCATGAATGACATGTAGTCCAATAGGAAGGATAGCGACGGGTCATTTAAAGCCCAGGAGGATAGGCTCGTTCCGAGCTGGAAGATCATACAAGTTGTGGTAGGCTCAGGGCGAGCCATGTGTCGTCACCATGGAGGTTCAGACGTGTGCTGACGTATGCCCATTGTCACGGGACTAGAGTTTTGCAGAATAGAAACTCTCCGTGCGGCCTTAGACTATCGCTCTTGCAATAGACTAAGTAAGCCTTCCTCACAAAGCTAGCTAGAATGCTAAGCTTAGAACACAACTGAAAAGAGAGAGACACAAAAGAATAGAGAGAAAGCTCTAAACTCTCAATATTGCAAGTATTGCTGGATGATTACAAATGAGGGGAGGCACCCCTTATATAGCCTTTACAACTCCCCAATGAATGGTGGAGATCAAGCCGTATAATCTAACGGTTATATACAAAAGTAGAAAGCACAAACACGGATCCCAAGTGAGCTCCTTGATTCCCTCACTTAGTGGGGAACATAGTGGGAAACATAGTGGGGAACATAATGGGGAAAGATTCCCTCATTGGTTATCGTGATCCTTGATTTGGGAGTCGGGTCCCACACGAAGCCGAATGACTCGTAGTCTGATATCATGAATGACATGTAGTCTGATATTCGGTCGTGACATTCTCCCCCACCAAACTCGTCAACGTCCTCGTTGTGTGCTGCCTTAAGAACTCGTTGATTTCGTCTTCGTACTGCCAAAGATCGAAATCTTTCTCCCAGCTTGTCTCGCTAGGAGGGTCGCCTCTCCATCGAACCAAGTACTCCACATGGTTCATATGCTTCCCACTCTTTTGCACCACCCGCCTTGATAAGATCTCATCAAGCTTCTTATCATGGGCATTGGTCACAGCTGTGGGAGCTCTCTTGGACTTCCCCCTCTCCGGATCTTCCGTGTCTGCTTGGAATGGCTTCAATAAGCTCACATGGAAGACAGGATGGAACTCCAATCTTGGCGGTAACTCCAGCTTGTATGATACTTTGCCGATCCTCTTCAACACCTTGAAAGGACCCTCGTATCGTCGCACTAGCCCCTTGTGCAACTTGGCAAAAACTCGGCTTTGGTGAGGCATTAGCTTCACCAACACAAGATCCCCTTCATCAAACTCTAAGGGACGCCTCTTTTTGTCCGCCCACTTCTTCATCCTCTTTGCCGCCTTGGACAGTTGCACTCTTGCAAGGTCCTTTTGCTCATCCCACTCCTTGGCAAAGCGATAGGCCGATGGATTCGGCCCTTGATAACCTGTGGTAATCTTGCTAGGAGTGTAAGGTTGTTGTCCATTAGCAATCTCAAAAGGACTCGTACCTGTCGATTCGCTCCTTTGCAAGTTGTATGAGAATTGGGCCACATCAAGTAACCTTGCCCAATTCTTCTGGTTGGCACTCACATAGTGCCTAAGGTAGAGCTCCAATAAGGCATTCACTCTCTCGGTCTGCCCATCGGTTTGAGGATGAAAGCTGGTGGAGAAATTGAATTCTGACCCCAACAGCTTGAACAACTCGGTCCAAAATCTCCCCGTGAATCGAGTGTCTCGATCACTCACAATGGACCTCGGAACGCCCCAATATTTCACCACATTTTTGAAGAAAAGATGGCTTGTCTCCTCTGCCGTGCATGCTTTGGTGGCTGGAATGAATACTGCGTACTTCGAAAATCTATCCACCACCACAAGTATGGTTTGGAAGTCACCAGACTTTGGGAGGGATGTGATGTAATCCATGGAAATGCTCTCCCAAGGTCTCTCCGGTATAGGCAATGGCTCTAACAATCCAGGAGTTTTTTGTTGCTCAATCTTGTCTTGTTGGCAAACTAGACAAGTTTTCACATACCACTCCACATCGTCTCGCATGTTAGGCCAATAATAACCATCTTCCAAAAGTGCAAGAGTTCGAGTAATACCTGGGTGACCAGCCCATCCTGAATCGTGGCATTCCTTCATAACTTCCTTCCGAAGTTTGTCATGTCGAGGGACATAGATGAGGTTGCCTTTGGTGAAGAGCAACCCATCCTCTAACCAGAATCTGCGGGTCTTGCCTTGCTTCACTTGTTCTGCCAAGGCTTGAGCTTGAGGGTCATGCTCCATACCCCCTCGGATCCTTTCCACAAAAGGACTCACTGGTCGACTGATGGCTGCAAGTTCGGCCCTTCTACTAAGAGCATCCGCCACCAAGTTTGCCTTTCCTGGCTTATACTCGAGTGTATAGTCAAACTCAGCCAAGAAATCTTGCCACCTTGCTTGCTTTGGTGATAGCTTCTTCTGTGAAAGAAAATAGCTTGTGGCAATGTTGTCAGTCTTGACAACAAACTTGCTCCCCAGCAAGTAATGCCTCCATACCCGCAAACCATGCACCACCGCGGTCATCTCCTTCTCTTGGACGGTGTACCGCCTCTCGGTATCATTCAGCTTGCGGCTCTCATAGGCAATTAGGTGACCTTCTTGTATCAAGACACCGCCAATTGCAAAATCTGAGGCATCCGTCTGAACCTCGTATGGAAGTAGGTGGTTAGGCAAGGCTAACACTGGCTCCTTCACAATGGCTGCCTTCAGAGCATCGAATGCCTCTTGGCATCCACTCGACCAATCCCACGCCTTGTTCTTTTTGAATAACTCCGTCAAAGGTGTGACAATGGAAGAGTATCCTTGAATGAACCGCCGATAATAATTGGCCAACCCCAAGAAGGAACGAAGATCCGTGACCTTCTTTGGGGGTTGCCAATCCTTGATAGCTTGGATCTTGGCACCATCCATCTTGATTTTGCCTCCGCCCACTATGTAGCCAAGGAATGCTACCTCCAGTTTGGCAAATGTACACTTCTCTCGCTTGACATACAACTCATTCTCCCTCAACGCTTGAAACACCATCCTTATGTGTTGGATGTGTTCCTCAAGTGTGCGGCTGTATATCACTATGTCATCCAAATACACAACAACAAAGCGATCCAAGAACTTTCGGAGTACTTTGTTCATTAGTGTGCAAAAAGTAGCAGGTGCATTAGTCAAACCAAATGGCATGACTAAGAATTCGTAAGATCCATACCGTGTGACACATGCGGTCTTGGCCTCATCTCCTTTGGCTATGCGGACTTGATAGTAGCCCGATCTCAGATCCAACTTGGTGAACCATCTCGCATCCCCAAGTTGATCGAACAAGTCAGCAATAAGAGGAATAGGGTACTTGTTCTTCACGGTTACCTTATTCAAGGCTCGGTAGTCGATGCACAATCTCAGCGACCCATCTTGCTTCTTTTGGAAAAGCACCGGTGCTCCGTAAGGTGCTTTCGATGGTTGGATGAAGCCCGCATCCAACAACTCCTTCAATTGCCTCCGTAGTTCAGCTAACTCCGGAGGTGCCATTCGATAAGGGGCTCTTGCAGTTGGTTTGGCCCCGACTTCCAACTCGATGGCATGGTCTACCTCCCGTATGGGTGGTAGCTTCTTTGGGAGTTCTTTGGGCATCACATCGCCAAACTCCCCAAGAACTTCCATAACTTGGATGGGCACTTCGTCATCAGCAGGTGTGCCTTCATCCATCACCAAGGTAGCTAGGAATGTGGGTTCTAGCTTTCTTACTCCTCTCTTCAGCTGCATAGCTGATAGTGTCTTTGCCTTCAGCTCCTTCTCTCGAGCCACTGGCACCACACAACACTTGCTTCCCTCGGAAAGTATGAGGGTGTTTGTGCAGCTTATTGGGACTGCTCTCGTCTGATCCAAAAACTGCATCCCTAATACAATCGGGAAATCATCCATAGGAACAATGGAGAAGTCAAGGTTACCTTTCCATTCTCCCATTTGTAGCTCGACCCATCGGGCTACTCCAAAGATTGGCTGCGCTTGAGTGTTCACCGTCTTTAGCCAGCCTTTCTCCTCTTTGAACTTGATGCCAAGTCGTTGTGCTTCCTCCTTCTTCATAAAGTTGTGAGTAGCACCGGTATTGATCAATGCACGGGACTCCCTCCCTTGCACGATGGGTCTAGCAAACATCCTCCCAGCTTGCTCTTCCTTGGCATCTTTGGTTGAGGCTTTAACAGCACTCAACAGTTGCATGGAACTCATCCTTGGTGCTTCCATTACTTCGACCTCCCTTGCCATGGCTGCCAGCTTGTTCCTCTTCGGGCAATCCACAGCTCTATGTGGCCCCTCACATAGAAAACATGAGAGCTTGAGTCTCTCGTTCTTGCCTCGATTTTCACCTCCCCCATATGTGGGTTTGGCTGGACGGAAGGACTTGAAGGACTTGTAAGGCTTTCCCTTCCACTCCTTGGTTTCTTGGACTGCTCCCCCACCTTTAGCCTTGTAGTCACGGAAACTCTTAGGCTTAGGTGGGTTTGAATTCTCGGCCTTCTTCTCAAATTCTGCCAAGGATTCATCCTCGGTGATGGCATCATTGAGCTCCTTGACGTTGCGTCGGTGAAGCTCCAGCTTGGCCCAACTTTGTAGGCCTCCCAGAAACACGTACATGGCCTCCATCTCGGGCATGTCTGGGATCTCCAACAAGACTTCTGTGAACTCCCTCACGTAGTCTCGGATGTCGCCCTTGTGGGACAACTTGCGGAGTTTCTCTCTCGCTTCTAGCTCCCCATTTCTTGGTGAGAAATGTGCCTTCAGGAGCCTTTTGAAATCTGCCCATGTCTCTAACGTCAAAGTGCCACGCTCAATTTGAGCATGCTTCATTCTCCACCAGGTTGTGGCACTGTTGGTTAGATACAATGGGGCTTGTGAAAGTCGATCTCCATCGCTCTCCATGCCCACCCCTTGAAAGTATTGTTCAAGGTTGAAAAGGAAGTTGTCCACTTCCTTGGCATTCCTCGTCCCACCAAATGACTTTGGCCTTGGGACATCCAGCTTCAGCTTGGGTTTGGCAACCCCTTGCGCATTTCCCTTCTTGCAATCCTCCCTGATTCCAACCAAATCATCCTTAAATGAAGAGATCTCAGCAAGAAGATTTACCTTGAAGTCATCTAACTCTTCCCTCCAAGAGTGGATAGCAATGAGGGCGCCTTGCATCTCCTCACGAAGCTCATTCATGTCCCCCGACTCGAGCTCGGTTATGCGTTGGCCATATTCCTCAAGCATATCCTTGTCATCGGCAACCTTCATCTCCATACGAGTGATCCTTGCCTCCAATGATGACAGATGATCAACGGTCTTCATTCTTTTCTTAGATTCGGGAGCACGTTGGGGTAGTCTCCCCACACGGACCTCCTCGACCTCCTCTTCAAAATGGATGTTGGCATCAGAAGTAGTAGGCATCTCCATTTCTCTCTCAAAGGATTTGAGCCGTAGCTCCGCTACCAATTGTCACGGGACTAGAGTTTTGCGGAATAGAAACTCTCCGTGCGGCCTTAGACTATCGCTCTTGCAATAGACTAAGTAAGCCTTCCTCACAAAGCTAGCTAGAATGTTAAGCTTAGAACACAACTGAAAAGAGAGAGACACAAGAGAATGGAGAGAAAGCTCTAAACTCTCAATATTGCAAGTATTGCTGGATGATTACAAATGACGGGAGGCACCCCTTATAGAGCCTTTACAACTCCCCAATGAATGGTGGAGATCAAGCCGTATAATCTAACGGTTATATACAAAAGTAGAAAGCACAAACACGGATCCCAAGTGAGCTCCTTGATTCCCTCACTTAGTGGGGAACATAGTGGGAAACATAGTGGGGAACATAATGGGGAAAGATTCCCTCATTGGTTACCGTGATCCTTGATTTGGGAGTCGGGTCCCACATGAAACCGAATGACTCGTAGTCTGATATCATGAATGACATGTAGTCTGATATTCGGTCGTGACACCATGCTACCACATGTAGGTTTATAAGGAATTAACAGAAAATTAGTAGAAATTAGCAGAAAAGCCGGAAAATGAAAAAAAAATCTGGGAAAAAATAGAGAAAAAAGGAAAAAAAATATGGAATTTTTTTTAAAAAAACTAGAAATTTAGAGGAATCCAATGGTACTAAATTTGATTAAATCTGATGTCGTTGGATAGGTTAATTAAATCGTAGAATTTGATAGAAAAATAGAAAAAATAATAAGAAGAGCCAGAAATTTTTTCAAATCGATGTTTAACGTATAGGATCAGTGTTACGAGTTGGAAGAGTATAAATCGGGAATTATGACATGGCATGTCAATGATTCAAAGGTGGACAGTCATGCGAGATTTTGAAAATCTTCTTTTTAGGGTTTAGGGCGTGACATGTATGGATAAAATTTGATGAAATATTAAATATTAATTGTATCAAAATCTTTTCAATATATATATTTTTTAGAAAGCTACAAACTTATCCTTTTTGTTTATTTATTGCAGTGTCATTGTTATTACTATTTCAGACATAATCAACAATTTTGGAAGATTACGTCTTCTTTGTGACCAAACATATGGCATGAATAATGTTTTCATGTAGGCGAAATTGATTGAATATTTGAGGGAGTGAGGATGTCCCAAAGTCTTGGATTGCTATGGAAGTCCCAATAGTTATCGAAAACGCTGCTTGGTGAATTGCCTAAACATTGAATTTGGTGTCATGATACGAAAGATATGACTAAGAATTAATATGTTGTATCTTTTAAAACTTCTCGAATTGGTATTCTTCACACCTAATCCATCACTTTCACACAAGATCATTGTCGACTTTAGACACGATACGCACACTACATTTTATAATCGATTTGTTGTTGGGTTTAGTTTAGAGTTAGTTTTAAAGTGGATCTGGAGGGTTTTTGTAGATTTTTAGGGCATAAAATGGTAGATAGTCGATCAAGAAGCACCTCTAGTTCAATTGAACCAGAGGTTGAAGACTAGCTAGGACGATTTGTCATCCTAGGCCATCTCATATGACATGTCGCCAACAGAACAACGGTTGCCATGTCTTGGAGAATTTCGGGATGTGAAATAGTATTTAATAATATATATAATAAATATCATAATATTATGAACAAATACTCAAAAAAAATTTATACACTCCTTATAAACAGTATAATCCATTAAGATCAATAAAATGAATGTTCTCATAAGTATATATTTTACTAAAAATTATATCTCTTATTAAATAATCTTAAAAAATTGCAATAATTCCAAATATACATCCAGAAATTTTCTGAAAAATCTCAAACACTCATAAACCATCAATGAAACAACTCAAGGCCCCATAATACAAAATTCACAATCACACTCTCTTTGTAATGTTTCAATCATTAAGCTCATCATATTCCCATTATAGTAAAATTTATTAACAAAAATTTTCCTTCCAATATTTCAAATCATACCTTAAACTCATAAACATTCCCCAGTTGTGGACTAGGACCCACTAGCATTGACGGTCCTCAAATGGGCTTCTCAGCCCAAGCTGCTTGGAATTTCCTTAATCTCACATATTCCATTACTAGTATGATATTAATTGTTCTATTCTAAGTAATTGGCTAAGATAAAAAAATAGCATTATATTTAAGATGAATAGTTTGTCAGCGGTAGCCATTCATCCCCTACTCTCACCTCCCCCCTCTTGTTAATCTTTTCAAGCCTAGTTCCTCAGCTGTAGCCATTCGTTGTTGAGGTCGTCTTTTCCCAGTATTGATCTTAGGATTGGACTATTGCACTTGCACGTCTTGGAAGCTCATTTTGGATTTGATACTTTATATGCATGTATGACTCGGATTTCCCATTAGTGTTATGAGATGCACACCTTGGGAACTTTTTGTAAATCCAAATTGCCTCGTGTTTATGGTCATAGTGTGTTATATGTTTGGGGTCATGTGGCCTATTGCTTATGATTTCCGCCGCATGTTTATGAGTATTTCATTAATTCTTTTATGCTGGGTGTGTTATGTGGCATGCCATGCTGTTTTTAAAAGAAAAAATTCAAATAGATATGAGTTTTGGGACCAAACATAAGGCATAAATAATGTTTTTATATAGATGAATTTGATTGAATATTTGAGGGAGTGAGGATGTCCCAAAGTCTTGGATTGCTATAGAAGTCCCCATGGTTATCGAAAACACTGCTTGGCGAATTGCCTAAACATTGAACAAGGTGTCATAACACAAAAGATACGACTCAGAATTAATCTATCGTATCTTTTAAACTTCTCGAATTGGTATTCTTCACACCTAATCGATCACTTTGACACAAGATCACTATCGACCTTAGACACGATGCGCACACTACATTGCATAATCGATTTGTTAATGGGTTTAGTTTAAAGATAGTTTTAAAGTGGATCTCGAGGGCTTTTGTAGATTTTTAGGACATAAAATGGTAGATCGTCAATCAGGAAGCACCTCTGGTTCAGTCGAACCAAAGGTTGAAGACTATCCTGGACGATGTATCATTCTAGGCCATGTCATATGACATATCGCCAACAGAATAACGGTTGTCATGTCTTAGTGTGTTATATGTTTGGGGTCATGTGGCCTACTGTTTGTGATTTCTGTTGCATGTTTATGAGTATTTCATTAATTATTTTATGCCGGGTGTATTATGTGACATGCCATGCTCTTTTTAAAAGAAAAAATTCAAATAGATATGTGTTTTGGGAATTTAGATTTTATAAGTTAACACGAGCCTTGTGTTATTTCGATTGATCCACGAGTTGGGTCGATCGGGACTACACGACGGTGAAAGTCTCATTTACAGAGAGCGGGTCCTCACACTATGTCATATAGTCAACTCGCATCAAAAGACACGACAACTAAAAATTCCCGATCTCACATAAAGCATGTGTAACGTTTTCGTTGAGGTGAAATTGATTGAACATTTTAGGGAGCAGGGATGCCACAAAGTCTTGGGTGGCTGTGGAAGTCCCCATGATTATCGATAATGCCTAACCATTAAAATAGGTGCATTTTGAATCCGTGGGTCTTTTTCAAATCATGGCTTGTATGGATAAACATTGACGAAAGTGTTAAATATCAATTGTATCAAAGTCCTTTTAGTATATATATTTTAGAAAACTACAAACATATTTTTTTTGTTTATCTTTTGTAGTGTCATTGTCGATTACTCCTTCAGAGACGTGATCAACAATTTTGCAAGATTACTTGTTCATTGTGACCAAACTCTGTCGAATATCTGTATATTTGCAAGTCTTGTTCGTGCCTCTTGTGTTAACTTTTCGAGTCGAATCTGTGTTTGTTTTGTGAGCCACCAAATCCTTTTAGCAAGGGTAGAATTTGTTGAGCAACTAATATTGTCAACAGAAAAGACTAGGCATACTGAAAAACGAAATTCAAGTTTCATTAATATTGTCACTACATTACATGGAGGAATCAATCAAACAATTTGCATAACTGAGAAGTCTTTGAGCTTATTCTCAATAATGGCACATTTATGGCTTTGAAAAAAAGTGCTGGTCAGCAGTGTAGCTTCAAATTTTCTTTCTATACCAGTAAACACCTTGGTTCTTGGCATCCTCATCTGGTTGGGCGTATATACACTCTTTTGCTGCCCTGTACAATTGCTTGTAGATTGGAGTAGAATCAATTTGGTAATAGTCACCCAAAATTGGCTTGATTGCTTCAGTGGCCTCAAGAGCATGATAATGTGGGATTGTGGAGATGAGATGGTGACAGATGTGGGTATTTGTAACATGGTGTAAAACCGGATTGAGCCACCCAAAGTCTAAATCAATTGTGGAGAGAGCTCCTCTAAACCATTCCCACTCAGAATTGTCATAGTGTGGGAGAGTTGGATTAGTGTGGTGGAGGTAGGTGATGACGATGAAGAAAGCATTGACAACAAGTACGGGTGCAAGGTAGGTGCAGAACAACAAAGCAAATCCATGTGCCTTGGCGACAGTATAAAAGACAGATGTAGAGGCAAGAAGGCCGAGATTAGAGATGACAACTTGAAGCCTTTCGCGATCGGTGAATATAGGACTGTAGGGATCAAAATGATTGGCGAAGCGACCATGGTCTTGGCTGGAGGCATTGAAAAGAAGATACAAAGGGAAGGCTACCAAAAGCATGGTGACAACGCGTAAAACTCTACCCACAGGGTTGTCGAGGTGCTTGGAGTACCATGGAATTGCGCTCTTAAGTCTTGGAAGGTATACCTCGTCATGGACCAAGGAACCAGTGTTGGCATGATGCCTGCGGTGGCTATATTTCCATGAAAAGAAGGGGGTCATAAGCGCCGAGTGAACGATAAGGCCCACGATGTTATCAATCAACTGATAATCGCTGAAGGCACGGTGACCACATTCATGACCAATGACCCAGAGACCAGTCATAAAGGCTCCCTGGATAAACCAATAGAGGGGCCATGCTACGTAGTTGAGCGGGGAAGGGAGGATGGGAATGTAAGTTTTGGCTATGTAAAAGAGAGAATAGCAGACACAAAGATCGTAGACAAGATAAGAGGAGGCGCGGAGAAGGGATCTCTGGAAGCAATGGGCAGGAATGGCTTTCTTGAGTGTGGCAAGCGTGAATGGAGGCTTATCACTTGGCACCCTCTTGGGGTAGCTTTTCTTTTCATCTGAGTTTGAGGTGGGTACTGTAAATAGGTCGCTGTCTCCCATTGCGCTTTTCTTAAGGCGAAGGAGCTGCTAAAACGCAAAACTAGCTTTTATGATCCACCCGAGCACCCAGGAGAGAAATGAAAGACTTGGGTTTTTGCTGGAGGGATTGGCAGCAAGGGGTCTATATTTAAACTCTTTGTAGGCGAGCGAGCATATTGGGCTATGGAGATTGACTGTCCAGTTGAGGTTGGTCTCTTCCACGAAGTCAAGCTTTCGAAGAAACAATATTATAAGTAAAGTGCAATCCAATCTAGTCAAAAAGCTCATCCTCAAAACAACAGCTCGCTGAGAAATGTATTTTGCAGAGGCAGAGGTCAAGGGAAGACAGCGGGCGCATGTGTTTCAGTTACAGAAATTGAAGTACTGTATAGGGATGTGCATTAATAATATTGGATCCATTTTTTTAAAGGACCCAAACTTTGAACATCACACCCATCAATCAGCACTCCGGCGGACTAAACAATAAACTAATGTTCAACTTTTTTTCCCACTCTTATATCCATGCACGTGTATTCCTTGTGAGCTCAAACTTTGTCATTTTCTAGTCAATTTTGCCTTGTGTTATACCAGTGCCAAAATTCCACCATCTTCATTAATTTGCTAATTTCCTAGTTTGCTAGTGGGGACAGCTACAAGTAATTGCCCGGTGCCTCACAACAAGACCCAAGTGATACAATCTCATCCATCTCCGAATATTCCAAACAAAAATGGCATATCACTTTTTATACTATTTATTTGTTATTTGACAAACATACTAGATTAGATTAAAATAGTAGATATAAAAATTGGTCATCTTTCTCATCTTTCTTCTCATTAGTCTACACGTACAATAGCATACGCTAAATGCATACAACGAAGTTTTCCATCGCTTTCTTGTCGCCAAGAGGCTCATAATGGAGAAACCAATTTATCAAACATAGCCGTTCTTCTTTCATTTATTTATATATAATGTGATGATATTTTATTTATTCCAAATCCTAGATCACTTGTTTATTAGTTACTTTAAGCTTATGCAATTGAAAATTAAGACTCACGATGTGGTGACGAAGTAATAGGTTATGAATAAGTAATTAATCCCTAATTATTTAATTATTTGATTACGAATTATGTGAACCTTATGATGAAACTTTTATAAAGTTAAAAGAGTTTTTATTTTTAAGTTCTTACGCTTTTTGTCTTATAAAGAATAAAAAAAAATGATGGAAAACGCTTTAAAGATATCTCTCGTTCCCACGAACTATTTCCAGCCATTTTCTTGGCAATTCTGGCTTTCCCACGGCTGAATTTAAGTGAGTTTTTTCTCCAAAAATCCAGATATTATGTGTGCTCGATTGGTTGTTTTAATTGATGGAAATCATAAATTTTTAGATGGGTTAAGTTTGGAGTATGATGATCTACGTGTTTGTAGAGCCTTTGGAGAGTGTTGTTTTGTACTAGGGAGGATAAGGGATCAAAAAATTAGGGTTTTCAAGTTTAGGGGAGCTCGGCTAGAGGTTGAAGATGACCCAGTTGAAGGACGGATTATCTACTCCAGTCGAGATATGACATGCCATTTGATAGGTTCGTGAATGACTGGTCGTTCGAAAGTATGAATGACGGGTCGTTTACAGATTGGAGTATGTAGGCTCTTTGGATGAGGCATAGCACACCCAGGAAAGGGCATGTGTCAGCCTCGGGAAAGTTCAGAGGTAGGCGTTGCATCGTTTGGTTGTGCCATATGGTATGCTCTCATTAGCCAGAATTCATTTAATTACAGAAAAATAGAAAAATAGACAAAACTAGTAGAAAAATAGGGGAAAATACCAGAAAATAATAAAAAAAAAATAATGAAAAATATTAGATTGAATTAGAAGTCCAATGTTACCAAATTTGTAGGATTTGGAGTTGATTTGGTTTATCAATTAAATGATACAAATTTCGGAACAATAGGAAAGATATAAAAATTGGTCATCTTTCTCATCTTTCTTCTCATTAGTCTACACGTACAATATGTCACGATCGAAAATCAGACTACGCGCCATTCGGCTTCGTGCAGGACCCGTCCCCCAAACCAAGGAACATGTTCCCCACCGAAAGAGGAAATCAAGGAGCTAATCAAGGAGGGAATCAGGGAACATGTTCCCCACTATGTTCCCCACTAAGAGAGGGAATCAAGGAACTCAATTGGGATCCGTGTTTGTGCTTTCTACTTTTGTATATAACCGTTAGATCATACGGCTTGATCTCCACCATCCATTGGGGAGTTGTAAAGGCTATATAAGGGGTGTCTCCCCTTATTTGTAATTATCCAGCAAATCCAGCAATTCTTGCAATATTGAGAGTTTAGAGCTTTCTCTCCATTCTTTTGTGTGTCTCTCTCTTTTCAGCTGTGTTCTAAGCTTAGCATTCTAGCTAGCTTTGTGAGAAAGGCTGACTTAGCCTATTGCGAGTGCGATAGTCTAAGGCCGCACGAAGAGTTTCTATTCCGCAAAATCTAGTCCCGTAACAAATAGCATACGCTAAATGCATACAACGAAGTTTTCCATCCCTTTCTTGTTGCCAAGAGGCTCATAATGGAGAAACCAATTTATCAAACATAGACGTTCTTCTTTCATTTATTTAGATATAATGTGATGATATTTTATTTATTCCAAATCCTAGATCACTTGTTTATTAGTTACTTTAAGCTTATGCAATTGAAAATTAAGACTCATAATGTGGTGACGAAGTAATAGGTTATGAATAAGTAATTAATCCCTAATTATTTAATTATTTGATTACGAATTATGTGAACCTTATGATGAAACTTTTATAAAGTTAAAAGAGATTTTATTTTTAAGTTCTTACGCTTTTTGTCTTATAAAGAATAAAAAAAAAATGATGGAAAACGCTTTAAAGATATCTCTCTTGCCCACGAACTCTTTCCAGCCATTTTCGTGGCAATTCTGGCTTTCCCACGGCTGAATTTAAGTGAGTTTTTTCTCCAAAAATCCAGGTATTATATGTGCTCGATTGGTTGTTTTAATTGATGGAAATCATAAATTTTTAGATGGGTTAAGTTTGGAGTATGATGATCTACGTGTTTGTAGTGCCTTTGGAGAGTGTTGTTTTGTACTAGGGAGAATAAGTGATCAAAAAATTAGGGTTTTCAAGTTTAGGGGAGCTCGGCTAGAGGTTGAAGATGACCCAGTTGAAGGACGGATTATCTACTCCAGTAGAGATATGACATGCCATTTGATAGGTTCGTGAATGACTGGTCGTTCGAAAGTATGAATGACGGGTCGTTTACAGATTGGAGTATGTAGGCTCTTTGGATGAGGCATAGCACACCCAGGAAAGGGCATGTGTCAGCCTCGGGCATGTTCAGAGGTAGGCATTGCATCGTTTGGTTGTGCCATATGGTATGCTCTCATTGGCCAGAATTCATTTAATTACAGAAAAATAGAAAAATAGACAAAAATAGTAAAAAAATAGGGAAAAATACCAGAAAATAAAAATAATAATAAAATAATGAAAAATATTAGATTGAATTAGAAGTCCAATGTTACTAAATTTGTAGGATTTGGAGTTGATTTGGTTTATCAGTTAAATGATACAAATTTCGGAACAATAGGAAAGATAGGAAATTTTCCGGATTGATTTCAGGTTTGGTCTTGGATCATAATTCGTCAAGTAGAGGGTTTGGAAGTGTGATTTTATATATTTATAACTCTCTAGATTGATTTAATAAAAATTGGATATCATTATGTGTAGGTGGATACCTACTGATGCAGGATCTCGAGGAATCGGTCCACGAAACAAGTGTGGGCTATTCTAACTTTGAAAACCCGTGAGTGGCTGAACTATTTTACTTAATTTCTGGAATTGCTGGCATGACTATATGAATGTGTTTAATAAAAGAAATAATAACGAAATCATAGCATGATATCTTATGTGTGTTGAAACGCATGTGAATCATTTGATAACATGATATGTCACATGAATGAAACGCTATGCTTGGTATGGAATGGCGAAATATGACATTGAAGTGTAATAACATCGAGTTGCATCCGGACTCATTAGATGATTCATGCATTGCAGCAGCATAGGGTGACCTATACGACTCCCAAGATCTCTCTGAGTGTGGTAGTGAGGTATAGAATTACCGAGGGAGTCATAAGGAGGGACCGAGATTATATAATTGTGCCAACTGAATGTATCATAGGAATTCCTAACATGGGGACTGTAGGTGGAGCTACCATCACCTATCAACCGGCCATACTAAGTGATTTGGGCCAAGTATTATGCATGTCCCATTGGGAAATACCAAATCATTATAATGAGATAGCGATAGAAAGGCATGAGGAGTCGTAAGAAGTACCATTGACGTATCTATGTCCTATTCCCAGGACTTATACGGACTAGATTAAAATAGTAGATATACAAATAAGTTATCTTTCTCCTCATTAGTCTACATGCACAATAGCATACGTTAAATGTATATAACGAAATTTTTCGTCGCTTTGTAGTCGCCAAGAGGCTCATGATGGAGGAACCAAGTTTTTCGCATGAATGAAACACTATGCTTGGTATGAAGGGCGAAATATGATACTGAAGTGTAATAACACATCGAGTTGCATCCGGAATCATTAGATAAATCATGCATTGCAGCAACATAGGGTGACCTATACGACTGCTAAGATATCTCCGAGTATGGTAGTAAGGTATGGAATTATCGAGGGAGTCATAAGGAGGGACCAGGATTATATAATTGTGCCAACTGAATGTATGATAGGAATTCCTAACATAGGGACCGTAGGTGGAGCTACCATCACCGATCACCCTGACATCGTCAGTGGTCAGGGCCAAGTATTATCCATATCCCATTGGGACATACCACATCATCATAATGAGATAAAGATAGAAAAGACATGAGGTGTCGCAAGAAGTACCATTGACGTATCTTAATCCTATTCCCGGGACTTGTATTGACTAGATTAAAATAGTAGATATATAAATTGGTTATCTTCCTCCTTATTAGTCTACATGCACAGTAGCATATGTTAAATGGATACAACAAAGTTTTCCATCGTTTAGTAATCACCAAGAGCCTCATGAGAGAGAAACCAATTTATCAACATAGCCTGTGAGGACCCACTCTCAGTAAATGGGACCCTCATCGCCATGTAGTCTTGATCGACCCAGTATGTAGATCAATCAAAACCACACAAGGCTCACATTAATTTTTCAAAACCGAAATCCCAAAAGTGCATAAAAATTTAAATATTGTTTTCATTTGAAAGGAGCATGGCACGTCACAATATACACCCAGCACAAAATAAGCAATGGAATACTCAAACACATAAAATGAAAGTCTTAAATTACATACAACAAGCCACATGACCCCAAACATGCAATACACTGAGACCATATACATAAGCTCATAGGATCCACAAATGTGCCCAAGGCACGTATCTCATAACATAACAAAAATCTGAGTCATCGATCCTCAATTAAATCACAACATAATGCACAATCCAATACACAATAATTCAATCCAAAATAGGGCTACCTAAAATATAGATAATCTGAAATTACTAATAAACAATTACCACAATCCGCAAGCATGCATAACACTATCAAACAAACCAAAATCAAAGAAATAAGCAAGTCGATTTCTAGAGAAACTGATGAGGTATAGATCTTACCTCTCAGGTAGATAAACAAGAAGCTACTTCTTTGCTTTTATCACAAGGATAAAAAGCATCTAAACAATTTATATGGCAAAGACAACACAATAACTGAGCATGCAATACGAAAACAGAAAAATGAAGGGCAACCAACGGTCCTCACCAAACTCTCTCACCAAAACCTACCAAAACCAACGATCTGATGCAGCAATAACCTCCCTCTGAATGTGTGATATGATGGCCAGGAATCCAAAAAATTTCAACCTGATTATACAATCCCTTAAAGGTGGTACAATTCGACAATACTAAGGAATAAAAGGCATTACATGATTTTCACGAAGACTAAAGGAGAGGGTTCGATTTTGTTAAAACATAATGGGAATAGGTATCAGATGTGCATACAAAAAAAGAAACAATGTGTCGACCCCAATTCCTAACTATTCCTATTTGCTCCGATTAAGGTCATCACCACCGTGAAACCCAAATACGCCCAAATAACACCTAGGACCTATCTGAAACTCACCAGGCTTACCATTAACTTCCGATTTTTATAGCATGTTTATTTCAATTTTTAACAACAGTTGGAGCATGATATTGGACAAAAAATTCTGGTAACATACGGAGTAAATAAAACATCAGCGGAAGTCTTTAGATTAAATCATTGGGTTCATAACACACAAGTCCCATAGGGATCCAAACAATCAGCAAGAAATCCTCCAATATATTTCGGAAAAAGCAAGCAAAGGAGAGATCTGAAAATAAACCAGAAAGTAGCCCAATCATTAATGTTAAATGCGCAAGTAAACAAGGATCAAGTATGCAAATGTGATGCGATATCGCCCCGCCGTGCAGCCTTGATCTCACACAGTGGTATCACGGACAGTGGATGTACCTAAGCCTGAAAAATGGTAAAAACAACAGTATGAGATTACAAAAATCTCAGTAGGGTCGCAGCATCATAAGATCTGCACAAACCCTAAACACAAATCTCCCAATTCGTATTAGATCATTCCTAAACATCTAAAGGGGTTCACGCAATTCAAGAATCATTCAGAAAGGGGTTAGGGCCACATCTATGGTTGAAGGTAGACTACAAACACTTCTGAAAGTATCAGAAGTACATAGGTAGGTAGAACTCATTAGATTGCTCTCGGAAATGAAGAAGAAAGGCCATCCCCTTCCACCTGTGTTGTCCAAGGCTTACTGCACAAAGGATAAACGGTTAACACACAAGCTAATCAGTAAGCCTAGTAAGTCGTCTTTCTACACAAGGACAAGTCTTCCCAAGCCACACACGGACTTGGGCATCCCAAACCACATAAGGATAAGGGCTTCTTGCCACACAAGGACAGGGTTCCGACCACACAAGGACCAGACTTCCAGCATGCGCATGCTGGGCTTTGCCACCCATCAACTCCCATACCAGTAAGAACCTCTCCTCTCCCTAGGAGCATCAGCGCTTACCCCGAATGGCCACCGAAAAAGGATCCTAACACACAAACACGTACAAGCACACACAGGCAAGTACAAAGCATAATACCATAGCAGGGTATCCTCAATCATGTTAGAACACAATCAACACATTCAATTCACATAATATATGCAACCCAGACACTCAATACCTAACTCAGGGGTTCGATATAGCTTATGAGATCTATATCTCAATCTGAAATTCATACTCTCACCCTATAATCAATCGCATACAATACAACAAGAGCAGGTATAAAAAATATCAAGAAATAACAGGGATCTCTGGATAAACCGATGAGGCGTACATCCTACCTCTCTTGTCTCTGAACAAGAATCTAATGCTTTTCCTTTATTAGGTAATTCCGAATCACCTATATTATCACCAGGCAAAGACGAAAACAATCTAAGCATGCATATTCAATAATCAATTGAATACCCTATTTCCTTACCAATTCCACTCACCAAACCTATCAGAAACTAGTGATCAGATGCTGCAGGTGCCTCTCCCTTGGATGTGTGATGTGATAGCCAGAAACTTAACAAGATTCAACCTGAATTACCATTTCAATTAACTATGCAAATTTCGTCGTTAAAAGTAGGACATAGGACAATTTCGACTTTAAGCATAGAGAAGTTTAAAAGAAGGAAATTCATGATTATACATCATGAATAGATGCTAAGAAATCATAAGAACATGCGAAACAACAACAAAAATCAATCGAAGACAAAAACTGTAGAAATCTAAAAACCTAATTCCGTCGCCGATTTTTGACTTAACCTTAGACAAGGAAATATTTATGTAGAAACAAAAAAAACATATATGGTTGGAAAGAGGATAAAAATATCTTTCCAACAAGTTATTATTTGTAGAGATACAACAAACGATGAAAGAGTTATGTTATTTTGAAGTTTAAGAAGATTTGTCGAAAACCTAATTCCGTCGCAGATTTTTGACTTATCTTATGAGAAAGAAATACTAATGTCCTGAAAAAAACCAAAGATGGTTGAAAAGAGGATGAAGAGATCTTTCCAACAAGTTATTATTTGTAGGAATCCAACAAGCGATAAGTGAGTTATGCTGGTTTAAAGTTTCAACAAATTTTGGCAGATATAGGGAGGTGTTAGGGTTTTAGGCTATACGATTTTTTTGTGTTTTCTATGAATGATTTTTGTGGGGAATGACTTCTATTTATATAAGATGGTTATTAGATTATAATCCCTATCTTCAAGGCTTAATTAAAGTAGGATAATTATCATAATTAAATTCTGTAATTATCTTCCCCTATTTTTAGGGATTTTAATCTCTAAGGAAATTACCTATCTATAAGGACTTAGATTAAAGGGAATTTATACCAGAATTAACTACCATACCACTCTTACCAATTTCGGTCATCACACATCCTTTCCTTCAGGGGAAAAATTGTCTTTTCACCTGCACTGGCTTCTGGACTTCTAGGACTCAAAATTTGGGGTTTCACAAACAAGATTCAGAAACATCTGAAGAGAATGATCAAAATTCGATCACAAAAGGGTAAAGGAAACTTGACTTCAATACTATAAAAAAGAACTAACTTTGGATTGCGAATTTAAGCAAGAAAGATGCAGCTAGAAGACAGGAATTGAATGAGCCATCACACGCAATGATCTGATAAGGAAGGAGGTGTTTTTCAGAAATTTTCGGTAGCAAATATATTGGTTTCAACCACAAAGGAAGCAAGGGAAATAATGCTTGTGTTTGCTTAGGTATGAAGAAACAAAAGAGAGAATAGTTGTGTGGGGAATTAGGGTGGCTGGCCTAGGTATATATAGGTGTTTAAGGAGGTTAGACTTTACTATTTTTTAGGCTTAAAAGATAGTTCCACAATACTTAGGATAATAGGTTTTTTTAAAAAATATTTATCTAGGCTATTTTTTTGCAAACTAGACTAAGGAGAATTAACATAAGATAGCTGAATAATACTTAGGAAAATTTTGGACATAAACCTTAGGGCCATCACGGACTTGTAAGTGCCATTTCCGCTGTACCGGTCCCTAAGTGCCATTTCCGCTGTACTGGTCCCTAAGTGCCATTTCTAACACATGGACTTCTAGGACATCTAACCCTACCGAGGAACAGGGTCTCACAACCTCCCCACCTTTACAAAAATTCTTTCTTCAAAATTTCTGCACAAGGCTACGGAAATAGGTGAGTGCATCTAGCCCGCATCGACTCGTCGTTCTCCCAAGATTGCTCCTCAACTTGGCCACTATGCCAAACAAGATGAACCATAGGAACATTATGACTATGAAGCTGAAGGACGGTTTGTTATAGGATAACAACTAGATGTACAGGATAGGATAGATCTTCAGGAACTTCGATGGGAGGACCTTCAAGAACATGAGCCGGGTTTTGGACATACTTTCGCAACATTGATATGCAATGCATGACAATATGCAACAAGATCAACTCTTTTAGTAATATCATACAGACCAATGTATCGGGATGCTAACTTTCCTTGCTACTGAAAACAAAGGACACTTTTCCATAGAGAAACTTTCAGAAATAATTTTTCACCTACTGCGAATTCAAGCTCTCTTCTTCAGTTATGTGCATAGTATTTTTGTCTATCTTGTGTCGTCTTCAATCTTTTCTGAATCAGATTCAATTTCTCGGTTGCTTGCTCTACCGAATTTGGATTGTCTAGGCATCTCTCACATACTTCATTCCAGTAAATTGGGGTTCTGCAATGTCTACCATTCAAGGCTTCGTAAGGGGCCATTTAAATGCTTACATAGAAACTGTTGTTATAAAAAAACTCTGGTAAAGGAAGACATCTGTCCCAACTGGTATATCTATCAAGCACACACACACACAACATGTCTTTTAGAGTCTGAATTGTTCTCTCGGACTATCCATCGGTTTGTGGATGAAAAGTGGTACTGAAATTCAATCTCGAGGGTCTCGGTCTGAAACAATGGACACAGGAACACTATGTAAATATACATTCTCATCTAAGTTTCGTGTAGCCAACCTCTTAGGGGTATCTGTAACTCAGATAGGTAGAAAGTGTGTGGACTTTGTCAATCTGTCCACAATCACCCAAATAGCATCGTATCCTCATTGACATCTAGGTAAATCAACCGCAAAATCCATGGTAATGTGCTCCCACTTCCATTTTGGGATTAGAAGGGACTGTAGCAAACCTGTGGGTTTTTGCTGTTCGATTTTCACCTACTGACATACTAGACATTGGTCTACAAATTCCACAATGTGGCGTTTCATACTTGGCCATGAAAATGTCCTTTTCAAGTCTTGATATATCTTGGTACTTTTGGGATGAATATCAAACTTTGAACTGTACGCCTCGTACAGAATTAGGTTGTGCACATCAACATCTTATGTCACGAACACACAATCTCGGAAGACAAAGGGTCCATCATCTCGAACTCGGAAATCATGAACTGCAGCATCAGCACCATCAGCTAGCTGCTGTCGAATTTAGACCATTCTTAGATCTTCGGATTGCTGAACATGGATTTCTTCCAGCGAGGTAGGTCTGACTTCAATCCAGGCTAATAATGAAGTTTTAGAATCACTACCAAGCTGCACATGTGAAGCTCTCAAACTCAGCAACATAGGCAGGTAATGCACACGCATATAGGTAAGGGAAGAAGGGGTCTATTGGCTCAAGACATTGTATACAACATTAACTTTTTTGGGGTGGTACTCGATAATCAGATCATAAGCTTTAATCAGTTCTAACCATCTTCATTGTCTCATGTTCAACTTTTTCTTGGGAAGGAGACACTTCAAACTTTTGTGATCGGTGAAAATTCTGTAGGTCTCTCTATACAGGTAATGGCGTCAAATTTTCAGTGGAAACACCAAGGCTACAAGCTCTAAATCATGTTTAGGATTATTGCTCTCATGCGGACGTAACTGTCGGGAAGCGTAGGCAACAAATTTCCCATCTTGCATCAACCCGCATCCAAGGCCAAATTTCGATACATCGCTATACACCACTTACTCTTTACCACTCACCACCAATGTAAGGATAGGTGCGAAAACCAACCTGGTCTTCAACTCCTCAAAACTTTGCTTATATTTTTTCAGAAAACATAAACAGTTCACTTTTTCGTGTCAATCGTGTCAAAGGACCTGGTAGCGATGAAAAATTCTTTGCAAAGTGATTGTAATATCCGGCTAGGTGAAGGAAGCTGCGAACTTCAGTCACACTTTGTGGGGGTTACCACGAAACAGCAGCTTCAATCTTCTTAGCATCAACAAGAACACCAAGGGCAGAAACAATGTGGCCAAGGAAACCAACCTCACGTAACCAAAACTCGCACTTTGAGTACTTTGCATACAGCTGCCGATCTCTCAAAAATTCTAACACAATCTACAAGTGCTCGGTATGCTCCTTTTTTGTCTTTTTATAAATCAGAATATCATCGATGAAGACTATCACAAATCTGTCCAGGAACTCACGGAATACCCAGTTCATCAAGTCCATGAACATGGCTGGTGCATTTGTCAATATGGATGCCCAAACAAGGAACTCACAGTGGCCACGCGTGCGATCTGAAAGCTGTCTTTGGTATGTCCGCCTCACGAGTTTGTAACTGATGGTATCCAGACCTTAGATCAGTTTTAGAGAACACGACTTCTCCCTGTAGCTGGTCAAAGAAGTCGTCTATGTGTGGCAAGGGGTACTTGTTCTTCACTATCACACAGTTTAGATGTTGGTAATATACACAACCGTAATGAACCGTCTTTATTTTTTACAAAATAAATTAATGCTCCTCAAGGTGACACACTAGACCAAATGAAACCACGATCCAACATGTCAACTAATTGCTTCTTCAATTCTTTCATTACTACTGAAACCATACGATAAGGCGGAATAGAAATAGGACTCGTAACGGGTAACAACTTGATTTTGAACTCGTTCCAAGTCGGCAAATGGCCTCTGAATCTCAAACTAACAGAATTCCACCATGCAAGGGCCTTTCCCTAAAGCAAGAACGTGGTGATGGAAACTTTATCATCATCGGTAATACATAAGAACTAGGAAGCACGACATAAAGTATCAATCCACTCTCCAGCTACTGCGGCAGCTACTGAGCCACTGAAAAATCTTTGCAACCTAACTGACAAGCTTCTTTCAGCAACTTGGTGACTATAACAGGAAGTCTCTCAGGCTCTTTCGGAATTGTTGGCTAAATTGAGGCAAGGGGTGGAATATGGTCTGGTCCAGATGGTGTAAGGATCCAAACCCAACCTATTAGGACCCCTTACCACCGTGAAACCCAAATAAGCCCTCGCAAGGTCCTATTTGAATCCCACACGGCTCAAGTCACCTAATTATAAATTTTATTGGTTGATTTATATACTATTTAAAGGTTGGAGCATGTTTATACATTAACGAATTTCTGACTTATACGGAGTGAAAGAAAACATCAGCGGCAGACTTATATTAACACTAAAAAAAGTGGAAACATAACACACAAGTCACATAGGAATCTCAAAACATCAATCAATAGTATTATGCATAATTTGGAAGCAACACGAAAGAAGAAGAGGGATTGAAAAGCCAGAATGCAAAACCACACAAGTTCAAAGACATGACATGCGCATTCAATAGGAAAGTGATGCAAATGAAGTGCAAATTCATCCAGCCATGCAGCCTTGATCTCACACCTTTGGTACCAACAACAAAGCACACACCTAAGCCTGCATAGGGGGAGAAAAGAAGGGATGAGATTACGAGAATCTTAGTAGGGTCACAACATCATATGTCCTAGGGATTCCCATTCAAACATCTCCCAATAACCAAAAGATCAATACCTAAAATTAGTTAAGATATCTAATTAAAACCGCAAGCATCAAACACACATATTAGGGGCTGAAATCATCACAAGCATACACAATATGAGGGTAGGCCAAATTTTGTAGAAAACAAGGGGAAAGACTGAAAACACTTCTTATTCAGAAGCACACAGGCAACCTATACATAATCTGATTTTCAAAACCAAGGTTTGTCCCCATCTGCCCATATTGTCCAAAGCTATGCTGCAAAAAGGGTAAAACGGTTAGACAATCAATATTATAGCAAGCCTTTTAGTTGTCTCTGACATCCAGACTCGAATTGGCCTAGGAGCACTCTTGCAGCAGTGCATATAAGTCATCATGTCACTCTCAAACAGGGCATCTCAACATCCAGACTTGAACTGGCCTATAGGGCATATTGACGTCAAGACTAGAACTGACCTGCAAGGCTTCCTGACGTCCGGACTTGAATCGGCCTACAAGGCATCCAGCGAGCTCTTGCTGGGAATAAACACCCACAAACCTCCTAGTTCGGTAAGCATCTTCCCTCTCCCTAGGAGCAACAATAATTACCTCGCATGGCCAGCGACAAAAGGATCCTTCAAACAAAGCACAAACAAGGCATATACACGCATACACACACAGTACACGCATACACAAATTACAACAAAGGATCCTCAATCAAATCACAATACAATCACAAATCAGTAAGCATACCAAAATCCATATGTATACTCTTCTAATTTCTGCAAGCATATAACCAAGAGAGGCAATCGATTTCAATCATATTCAAACAATCAATCAATCAAACAATCAAAAACTAAGGTAATCTAAGGAACCGAAGAGGTATAGATCCTACCTCTCACATGTCTGAATCAGATACAGTCTTTTTTCCTTTCCAGTAAGATTAGAATCTCTTAAACAATCACAAGGGAAAGACCACACAATACTAAGCCACAAGACTACTTAATTAAAAACTAAAGGCATTGGGATCCTTACCAATTAACCTACAAAAATCCAGCGATCCGGATGCAGCAATATATTTCCTTGAATGGATGATGTGATGGCCAAAAACTTAATAAGAATCAACTTGATTATTCATCCTAATTCAATATACAAATTTCAGCAACACCTTAAGGTTTATAGGGCAACTTGCGATTTCAACTTTATAGAGGTTAGGGGTTGTGATTTCATGAAATTAAGAAAGGAATAGGTGTTTATGACATGTACAATCAAAAGAAACAATATCAGAATCCAATAGGTTAATCAATTGATCAAGATAGACATCAATAAGGAAAAGGTACGGCATACTGATTTCATGAATAGGGAAGATTCAAAGGATGCATTCATGATGTTACATAATGAATGGATGCTAAACAATCATATGAACAAGAGGAATAGTAACAAAAATCAATTGAAGGCAGAATCACACAATCTTGAAACCTAATCCTGCCTAATTATGACCTAAATTACGATAAAGAGAAACTAACCTCCAGATGAAAAATACAAGATGGTTGGAAAGAGGAAGAACAGATCTTTCCAACAAGCTATTATCCATAAGAATTCGACAAAGGGTGAGAGAGTTATGCTATTTTGAAGTTCAAGTAGATTTTAGCAATTTCGCCAAAATATGATTTAACTTTTAACAAAGAAAACTAACCTCCAAATGAAAAACTTAAAATGGTTGGAAAGAGATTTCCAACAAGCTATTATTTGAAGAAATCTGATAAAGGATGAGAGAGTTATGCCAAGATGAAGATCAAGGAGTTTCGGCTAGGGTTTTGGCAAAAATCAGAATTTGAGAGGAAGGGAATGAATTACGAAATTTCTAGTTGGATTTTGGTATGTTTAGGTGGGACAGGCTGGCTACTCTTTTATAGGTGTCTAAGGAGGTTTAGCTAAGAGATAATTCCCTAATTTTAAGCTTAAAAGGATAATTAAAGAATAATTCTATTTAAAAGGATAATTCTATTAAAAGAGATATTCTACTTAAAAGGAAGAATTATCTAATACCTTAGATAATAAGGGATAAAACTAAGGATAATTAATATAAAAATACCAGAATTAAAATAGGAAATATCTAGCAGTAACCATTTTAGGCAATCACACATCTGTTTCTTCACGGATAAAATAGTCATTTCAACTATATCGGCTCCTGGACTTCCTGGAAATCTAAACTAGGAAGGATCGGGGTCTCACAGATGGTGCAGGCACATGTCGGACTGGTACCTCAATGCGTTGCTGGTGCTCAGCTATACCAGGCAATGTAGCTTGCATCATAGCCAAAATCTGGACTAACACGGGTGGTGTGGCTGGGGCAACTAGTGTAGCTCGATTCTCTTCCTGAACTGGTACGACCTGATAGTCTGACTGCTTGACTTGAATCTCGGGCTCAACTTGTCCAACATGCTCATTTTGCTTGACCTGCTCAACCAGCTCAATGTGCTCAACCTATTCTCTAATACATAAACATAAATGTATAATCAGTAAAAGAAAATGGTACCTAGTAGAGGGACATACACTGGACGATATGCGTACATGCATGAAACAGTCATACAGAAAACAGAACACTCATACCCACATAAAACATTCAAGTGCAGAAAACACAGCAAGTCATGCAATACCACGGTACAACAAAATGGAACAAAATTACATGATTATAATCACAGTACAACTAACACATGTTCAAGTATATGCGCAATAGAACCAAACATTTATCCATGCATATACATGCACATAAAAAACAGAAGCATATACCAGAAACACATAAATATGCAAAACACACAACCATGTTCCGATACAACCCTTGTAAGGATCCGAACCCAACCTACTAGGTTCTTACCACCATGAAATCCGAATAAGTCCTTGCAAGGTCCAATTCGAATCCCACAAGGCTCTAAACAATTAGTTATACGAATAAGATTAAATTCATTAGTTAATCAAGTTCGTTTTAAAACTGGAGCATTCGATTTCGTTAAGTAAAGTTCTGGCACAAAACGGAGATAAGAGAAACATCAGCGGAAGACTTTCAATCAAGTAAATGTGAAACCAGTAGAAACATAACACACAAGTCCCAAGAGGAAACTCAATAAATAAGAACAGGAAATGGAAAGCCAGAAAATGAAATAGAAATTTGCTATTCAATCGTCCCATCGTGCAGCCCTAATCTCACACCACGATACCGCTAGCAAAACACAAACCTATGCCTGAAAAAAAAGAAGAGGAAAACAATGGAATGAGATTACAAGAATCTCAGTAGGGTCGAAACATCATAAGCTCTGTGGAAACTTATACAAACATCTCCTGAATAACTTATATAAATTGCATAAATATATACTGTATAGGCCCATAACGAAACAACAAACCAACATGTAAGCATAGCAACATAGGGACCGAGTTTATCAAAATAACAGGGAGGACTCAAAACACTTTGTAGGACTCAAAACACTTTGTGCTGCAAAATCCCCTACCGCCTACATTGTCCATGAATGTGCTGCAAAAGAAACACGAGATACAGGGCATCCTGCCAAACAGGAGATACAAAGCATCCCAACAAACACGATATACGGGGCATCTCATCAAACATGAGATACGGGGAATCCTACAAACACGAGATATAGGGCATCCTGCCAAATACGAGATATGTGGCATCCAGCAAGCTCTTGTTGGGAAACACAATCACCATACAACTCCCGATTTGGTAAGCGCCTCTCTTATACCTCAGAAGCAACAACACTTACCTCATATGGCCAGCAATAAGATGATCCTATCTGTTTTCAAATAAAATATGTATACACATATATACACACATACACGTCTATAGGAATACAAGAGGGTATCCTCAATCGAATCACAATATAATGCACAATCCAATACACAATAATACAATCTGAAGTAGAGAAACCTAAACCCTATATAGTACGAAATTACTGATAAACAATTACCACAATCTGCAAGTATGCATAACACTATCAAACAAACCAAAATCAAAGAAACAAGCAAAACTATTTGAACGCGGTCTTCGGAATATCAACTTCACGAACTCGCAATTGATGGTATCCAGATTTGAGATCAATCTTGGAGAACACGACTGCACCTTGGAGTTGGTCAAACAAGTCGTCGATGTATGGAAAAGGATACTTGTTCTTCACAGTCACACGATTCAGCCACCGATAATCGATGCACAATCGAAGCGAACCATCTTTCTTTTTCACAAACAAGACAGGTGCTCCCCAAGGTGACACACTGGGTCGGATGAAACCATGACTCAACAAATCTTCCAATGGTGTTTTTAGTTCCTTTATTTTTGCAGGAGCCATACGATATGGAGGAATGGAAAGCGGATTCATACCAGGCACTAACTCAATTCCTAATTCCACTTCCTTTGCTGGTGGCAAACCAGCTATGTCTTCTGGAAATACATCCGAAAATTTTTGAACTACTGGAACAGAATTCAGATCCGAGGATTCTTTAAAAGCATCATGCACGTGCTCGAGATACGCTATACATCCCTTTCTGATCAAACGATTTTCATCGAGCCAGGAAATCATGCAAGTTCAAACAACTCACCTATCACCTTCAAAACAGTACTTGGCATCATCAGGAAAGGTGAACCACACACGCTTGGTAAAACACTCTATTCGGGCTTGATATTTTGCCAAACAGTCTATGCCTAAGATCACATCCAGCACTCGGATGTCCAATGAAATCAGATCCACCTCAAATACATTCGAACGCATACATATGGCACAACCGATGTAGATTAAATCAGAAATCAATTGCTCTCTTAAAGTAGTTAGAACCACAATAGGAGGAGACAAGGGAGATAGAGACCGATCCATGCTAAGTGCTATCCTTGGACTTACAAATGACCTGTTTACTCCGGGATCTAACAACATAACATTTTAGCATTTTGAGAAAAGACTGAAATAGTACCTGTCACCACATCAGGGCTAGCCTCAGCATCAGTCAGGGTGAATAGCCTCATTGTCCTGGGTTGCGCCTAACTTGTGGATCTGTTGGGTAGTTTTCCTGGTGTGCGTGATGGTAGTTTGGTGGGTTTAGCATACCCACCTTGGCCCGCACTAGCTGCGTCTGTGATACACCTTGGTTTTGAGCATTCCCTTTGAATATGCCACAACTTGCCACAGTTGTAACATTGACGTTACTGAGAATTCCACGTAGATCCGTTGGAACTTGAACCAGAAAATTTTCCTTGTTGTTACCTCCATTGCCATTATTTTTCGGAGTATAGGACCTTAAAGGATTGGGTCTTGTACGCTGATTGAACTTTGAGTCTCACCTAAAGGATCCGCCACTAGTTGCTGCGAACGGTTTCCTGATTTGCATGATCTTATTGGTTTCAGTCACGACAATGATTAATTCTTGCAAATTTTGCACCGGTTTCGTACCAACAATGGTTTTGAGCTCGGTACTCAGCCCATCCTAAAATCGTCTTGAAAGCTAGTACGTTGAATGATCCTCCTCTAGTGAAAATTTGGACAGTTCCCTTAATGCCTTATCGTATTCTAGTACCAAACGAGTGCCCTGTTCAAGCTTGTAGAAAGCTTGTCGCTGCTTGATTTTATGGAATCTCATACAGAGTCTCTCGTCGAACTCATACCGAAATTCCTCCCAAGTAGGCAAACGATCTCTGAATCGCAAGCTCATGGCTGTCCACCAAGCGAGGGCTTCTCCCTTGAGTAGGAAAGTAGCGATGGCAACCATGTCATCATTCGAGATACGCAAAAATGTGGACACACGACATAAGGTGTTCATTCATTCACGAGCCGCAGCAGCACTTGCTGAACCGCTGAAATGTTTACATATGACCTGACGAGTTTCATTTGGCAACTTCGTAATAACGACTGGAAGTCTCTCGGCTTCCTTAGGTTGCGACGGTTTTACAGGTTCAAGTGGAGGAATGGGTTCTTCCACGAGCGCGGGTGCAGGAGCATTCTGAAATTGTGCCTCTATATGCTGCTAGTTCGCAACGATCCCTTGCAACACATTTAGAATTTGCGCCATCATAGGATCGATGGTGGGCGCCTCTGGTTGGTTTTTGGGCTCAGCTTGCCCTCTCTTCTCAATCTTTGCCTTGGGTTCATTCTACTGTACAGGTTGTTGTTCGACCTGAACCTCATACCTACCCGTCGATCCCTTGTAGCGTTCAACCTTACCATACTATACAAGTACACGATGTCACTCAACACTTAACCCAAATACGAAACTATGAAAAGAAGTGGTGCTTAGTAGAGAGGAGTGCACCGGACGATACGCATATGCTGGGAAACAAAACACACATGCACATAACCATACCAATTTCGGAAAACATATGCATACATGCAATGCACACTCGGCAATCACATTAACACACACAAGTACTCGGCAATAATTATTCCAGCATTTGGAAAGCATACTTTCATACTCGGCAATCATACAACACCACATCCCATGCATTTGGCAATGCACATATTCATGCAAGTCACACTCGGCAACACACATCAACAAGCAGCAAATAGATATATATATACATTTGGCAACATAGAAATCACATAGGGACATTCGGCAGCATACTCGGCAATAACAAAGAAACACAGCAAAGCACCCATTAAAACTCAGCAAAATACATCAAATTATGCAATGTATAAAAGCACACATAAATACACAGCAGATTAAATAATCAAACACACCATTCAAATGATTCATACCAGGTTTATTACTTTTAGTTTTTAGCCCTCTAAGTGAGTGGGTGTGTGCTCATGTACCTTCCTACAAACAAAAAACCAACAAACAAGTTAGCATATAACAAATCATATTCCTAAACCGTGCTCTGCTACCAAACCTGTAAGGCCCCGAAACCCATATTCCCACAATTGCTCCAAAGTGAAACCTTTACCACTGTGAAACCCAAAAAATCTAGGACCTATCTGAATCTCCCAAGGCTTATCTCCTTAGAACCAATTTTAACATATATTTATTCTATATACTTATAATGATTGGAGCATGATATTGGACAAGTATTCTAGTATCATAACGAGTGAATAAAAACATCAGGGAACTCTTTAAATTGAATCAATTAATCCACAACACACAAGTTCCATAAGGATCCAAATATCCAACAAGTAAACCTCCAACATAATTCGGGAACAACAAGCAAAGAAAGAACTTGTAAAACTAAAAAATAGTCTAATCATAGTTTATGTTATATGCGCAAGCAATCAAGGTACAGGTATGAAAATGTAATGCGATATCGCTCCGCCATGCAGCCTTAATCTCACACACTGGTACCATGAACAACGAATGTACCTAAGCCTGAAAAATGGTGAAAACAATGGGATGAGATTACAAGAATCTCAGTAGGTTGATAGCATCATATGATTTACAGAAATCTTAAAAAAATATCTCCCAAATAGCATCATATCATCCCTACACATTTAAGGGATATCACACAATCCATTCAAACAATTCAAAGGTGTAGGGCCGAAACTAAGGCTGATGGTGGACTACAAACACTTCTGAAAATCCAAAGTACATAGGCAGGAAAAACTCATCAATCATCTCAGCAATAGGAAAAGGCCATCCCCTTCCACCTGTGTTGTCCAAGGCTTCGCTGCACAAAGGATAAAGGATAGCACACAAGCTAATCAGCAAGCCTATTCATCTTGCCACACAAAGAGAAGGCATCCAAGCCACACAAGGATAAGGGCATCCAAACCACACAAGGATAAGGGAATCTTGCCATAGAAGGACAAGGTGTCTAGCCACACAAGGACTAGGCATCCAGTGAGCTCTTGCTACGGATCGCTACCCATACCACTCTCATACTAGTAAGAACCTCTCCTATCCCGAGGAGCATCAGCGCTTACCCTAAATGGCCACCGAAAAAGGATCCTGACACACAAACACGTGCAAGCACATACAGGTATGTACAAAGCACAATATCACAACAGGGCATCTTCAATCATATGAGAACACATTCAGCATGTTCAATGCACACAACATATGCAAATTAGGAACACATAACCTATCTCAAGGGTTCGGTATAGGCTAGAGGATCATATCTCAATCCGCAATTCAAGCATACACTATCCAACACTTGCACATACAATCATCGACAAGTATATGCACTGAAATCAATCAAGCAAACAACAAGGATCTCTGAGGAAAACGATGAGGCATAGATCCTACCTCTCTTGTCTCTGAACTAGAAACTATTCCTTTTCCTTTATTCAAGTGATCCAAACCACCTATAATATCATAAGGCAAAGACAAAACAAAACTAAACATGCATACTCAATAACCGAGTAAATACCCTATTTCCTTACCAATTACACTCACCAAACCTATAAGAAACTAGTGATCAGATGCCACAGGTGCCTCCCCCTTGGATGTGTGATATGATAAACAAGAACTTAACAAGATTTAACTTGAATTACCAGCATAATCAACCATACAAATTTCAGCACTAAGGATAAGGCAATAGGCCAAATTACGATTTCACGTATACAAACCTTAAGGGGTCCGATTTCATATTTACAAAGAAAGATTAGGTGTTAATAATACATACAATCAAAAGGAATAAGATGAGAAACCAACAGGTTAACCAATTGATCAAAATCGGCAACAATAGAGCAAAAGGGTAGGGCATGGCGATTTCATGTATAGGGAAGATTCAAATGATGAATTCATGATTTTACAACATGAATGGATGCAAAACAATCATATTAACAAAAAGAACAACAATAGAAATTTATTGAAGGAAAAATCACACAATTTTGGCACCACAACTGATGAATTATGATTTGAATTTAGATAGGGAGAAACTAACCTTCTGATGACCAACCAAAGATGGTTAGATAGAGGATGGAAAGAGCTTTTCTACAAGCTATTATTTGCATAATTCCGACGAAGGATGAGAGAGTTATGCTAGTTTGAAGATCAAGGAGATTTCGGCAGCAACAGGGTGTGGGGTTTGATGTTAGACGAAAATTATGTGTTTTTAATGTGTGTGGACAAGTGTGGCCGGCTATTCTTTATATAGGATATTTATGAGATTAATTTCCCTACTTTAAAGACTAGTTAAGATAAGATAATTATCAAAATTAAATTCTGGAATTATCTTTCCTTAATTTTAGGAATTTTATTTCCTAAGGTAAGTTTGAACCAATAAGGAAACAAATCAAAGGAAAATGAAACCAGAAATAATTACTAGACATTCCATACCATTTTTGGCCATCACACATCCATTTATTCAGGGGAAAAATGATCATTTGACATGCACTGGCTTCTGGACTTTTAGGACTCAAAATTCAGGGTCTCACACTCGATCTAGAAAATTGAGCAAGAATGGGCTCATAAATTATAGTCATGCTCGACAGTTACCTTAACTGTTAAAGGTAATAGACGTACTCATGTTCTTGGAAGAAAAGAAAACACGCAAGGTATAAGGTTACTCAATAACCAAGAATGTTTCCAAAGAAAGGGGAATACGCTCCATTATCGCAAAAATTGTCACCCACACAAATGATAAAGAAGAAATAGCGTAGCATTAAGGAATAAGAAGCGTATGAGTTTCCAAGAATACAATTAAGGAATGCTCCATTACCATTGGGTTATCATGTCCCAAGCCTCAAAAATTTTGCGCGAAAATTGTCGTAGGTCCACTATATACACTATAATGACACACGACAATGCATATACTAGACCTATAAGGCTAGTGGTATAATTTAAAATGGAGATAATAATAAATAAACTTATCAATATACTGAGCAAAAAAATTAAAAGAGAAGCATACAATGATGTCCGAGTGTCATTAATGAATATTGAATTTATCAAATAGTATCCAGGACTTGACTAATTACATTGGTTTTAGCATATTCAGACAGTTTAGAGGAAACACTATGAACTTAGTGTTCCTTAGGATAACCTCGAGTACGGCTGTTAAATCGTCAATCGTTTTCTTGGTATGCCTAGGAGTGAGCTCTTAATCGTCTTTGATTATCCCTACATTCATATGCCAAAAATCTGGCAGCAGCCTACCAAGTGAGTGGACGAAAAATTACGCATAGCAAAAAACATGCAACTATTTAACAATAATGCAAGCATACTAGCATACAATAAACATATGCATACTCATCATAGCAATTAGCATGGTCACAGGCATAACGTAATGCAGCACGTAATATTTCAAGCAAGCAGGACCATGGTTGGGTTGGCAATGTCTCTCTGTCCTTCCGGCACTAGGAATAGGACTAGGATTCGTCAGCAGCACTTCTATATGCAGCTCCTTACGTCTTATGTTATCTCATATGCTAAACTTGATCCACTCTGATGGGACATGCACTCCTCTCAGCCCAGTTTTACTAATGATGTCGGGATGTTAGATGATGGTAGCTCCATAGACTCAACCCTCATTTTAGGATATCCTGTTTATTCATATTATTTTTATTAAATTATACACCCCATCCCACCTTAACGAGTATGAGTCAACACGCAACACAAATTTAATTCGTAACACACAGAATATGTTCGTTCATTGATTCATTATTTTTTTAATTAATCATGCTCATACTTTTTCACTCATGCCAGTAAATAATGTACTAAAAAGGTCTATCAATTCATGATTTTTCGACATTTGAAATGCACACACTTGATTTTCGGTAGCTAAACTAATTCCTTGAGGTTCAATATTTACCTACACATGCATTTATAATCAAATCCTTAATATCGCATCCTCGATACATAAACACATAAAATTACACACCTTTAACATTAACACAACGCGTTTCTACTGGAAATCAATACGAAATCGATCCGGATATTCATTATATTTTTTCTTATTTTTCTGGATCTTAATAACTATTAGAACCATCAAATCGCATCAGATTTATGTAATTTTGATATCATTGGATTTCTTATTATTTATAGTATTTATCATAATTTTTTGAGAATTTATTTCATTTTTATTTTTATTTTCCTGAAATTTCTATCCTTTTCTGCTTATTTTTCTTATTTTCTGCCATTTATTATTTTCTAACCAATCCTCGACTGACACCTGGCGAAACTAGTCGCGGCTGGAGCTAACCCTGAAGCTCCAGATTGGTGACACGTGCCTGCATCAAGATGTGCCATGTCACCCAGATCTTAGGCTCGGGGCCGAGCCTAAGTCTCTTCCTTAGACGACTAGTAATCTGCATTCGCAGGCGACATGCCGTGCACCTGCACTACCGAACGACACATCAAACTTCGGCTGGAGCAGACGACCCATTGTTCGACTGGGTCGTCTTCAACCTCCAGCCAAAACCCTAAGACCTACAACCCTAAATTTTTTTATGACCAACACTTTTATACACTCAATGAAGCTTAGCAAATAAAACATCAAAACGTTCCTCGCATCAAAATGAATTGAAACACACCATAATTACTCATTTTAAACAACTAAAACCCTAGATCTAGTAAAAGGAAACACCCAATTTTTTGGGTAGAGTTCTTACCCAAATCCGCTGAAAATTCTTGCTAGAATGGCCTGAAATTGATCAGGATGATATCGAAATTCTCCCAAGGAGCAGAATCTCGACTTTTCAAAGCATGTTATGGACTAGAGAGGAGAAAGGGGGTAGGTGTGTCAATTTCCAATTTACTCTGGCCACGTGAGGCATGGTCGGAGAAGCAGCTGGTCACTTCCGCCATGTCTGGGCTGGAAGGTTTCTGCTGGTGTGACTCATCTAACACCAATACGACGTTATGTAGGGAAGAACACGAAACAATGTCGTATTGGCAAAATGTCTTCAAATTCAATGTTTAGCTAAAACGACACTCTATTGGTGTGTTTTAATTGACAGCAGTCAAAACGACATTGACCATTGTCGTTTTGACTTTTATTTAATTATTATTAAAATAATATTATATAATATAATTACTTATTTATTTATTAATTTCCTAAAATATCAAAACTTCATAAAAATTAGTATACATCTCCAAAAAATATATGAAAAATTTCTATGGACTCCTCATGAATAATACTATCCATTAGCACTATAAAATTAATCTTACCAAAAATATATAATTTACTAAAAATTTCATACCTTACTAGAAAATTCTAAAAAAATTACGAAAATTCTTAGAAAATGTTTTAATACTTTTAAACCCTTAATGTACCTATCCAAGGTCCTGGGATAACTGTCCTTAGAAAATTCTGATTTCACCTTAATCATCATGAGATCTCTCCTCTCCATATTCCAATCATCAATTTCATAACTGTCCATAATTTTCAGTAAATACAATAATACCTCGAAAATAAAATTTAACTTTGTATGTTAAAAAATCAAACTATTATTTTTCATCGATCCAAAATTACAAGCTAAGGCTCATTAACATTGCCAATTTTAATTGGGCTTTCCAGCCTAAGCAACTCGAAAATTCTGGATTCTCACATGTTTGACTTCATGCCTTCTAATTCTTCTAAAAATGTAGAGCCAAATACTGGTTACAAATTCTCCATCTATGCTCAATATCTACATGGGCATTGATGGTGGAAGCATTTTTTAAAAAAATTCTTTCGAGCATCCCATGCCTCAGGTCCACACAAAAACATATCAACAGCGAGGCAGTATAAAGACGAATCTTTCCATGAGTACTAGGAACGATACAAAGACAAGTGTGCAGCATGCCCTTCGTATGGGTTTTCAAACAAGCAACCATCCAGTACTTCTATGAAGAACTAATAAAATCGAACAAGCTTATGTTGAACTCTACTTGTGGAAGATCAATTATGAACCTCAAATATCGTGAAGCACAAGACATCATTGTTGAAATAGCTGCGGATACTCAACAATTCAATGATAATAAAAATAAACCATCCCAGCCAGTAATAGAGGCCATAGGTGAACTTAAAGAACATATGGCACATACGTCCTCCAAGATATAGAAATTAGTAGTGGGTAGTCCGTAAGTCAAACCATGTCCATTATGTGCCAAGTCGATCATCCAACAAATGCATGCCTAACATTACAAGATGACAACACTTAGCAGGTCAACGCCTTAAATGGTTATAACCTGCAAAGGAAGAACAATAATTATGGGTTTTATTATAATAAAAATTGGCGAAAGCATCTGAAATTTTCGTGGTCCAATCAAGAGTCATAACAAACACGACAAGTAAAGGAACGATACCATTACAACCAAATGGATATCAATCTCTACCACCTGCAAATGAAGGAGGACCATCTCTTGAGGGCATAATCAAATATCTGGCTATATCTACATAGCAGTTCCAATAGAAGACTGACAAAAATATTCAAAATCTAGAAAACCAAGTGAGCCAGAGAGCATCGATTGTGAATAGGTTGGAACCAATGGAAAAACTTCCATCGCAACTAGAGATTAATGCAAAACAGAATACCAATGTCCTGGGATAATAATAATTCGATAGGTCAAGTCAACGAAATTAAACAAAGAAACAATTGGGAGGCAGCTCAAAATTTTACACTAATTTTTAAATAAGTATGAGGATGTGTCATGGACCATGCCCAAACCAAGACATGGGATGAAGAATGCAGGAGGAAAGTAATAATAGGAAGGTATGGTGTAGGAAAAGATGAAAAGGGCCCTGTAAATGTTGCAACAATGAAGATCAAAGGTATTGGGCATGCTAAACAACAGTTTTCAAGAAAAACAGTTAGGGCATGATTCACATAAGGCTCTAATGGTCATGACTCACATAGGGCTCTAACGGGCATGAGTGAAGAGGTATGATCGAAGGCTATAAAAGGCAACAAAAACAACTTGATCAACGCTTTGTATTCTACAAGCCTTTATGAGATATTTACTTTCATTTGCTTTTAATTCGTTTACATTTTCTTCTGAATCGACATCATAAACCCTTCAATGAATCAAAAAAACACAAATTGCCTCCTACAACAAGACAATTTCTTACACTGACTCCTTCTAGGATGAACAACCATTCATAAGGAGATTGCTTACAAGAACCCATGTCTCTACAAGTGAAGAGATTAGCAAGTCTAGGGTTCTAAAGATAACCCCGTAAGTACCCTCTAAAGAAGAAATCATTAGAGAGAGGGCCAAAGCAGTGAAGAATCTCCTCTGAATGGAATCATATTCTGAGGCAGAAATTTAAGATAATTCCATGGTGGGGAAAGAAAACCCATCGGAGGGCATCGAAATTGATGAGCAGACACATGAAGACCCCCCCTAGAGGAAGCAAGCCTTGTCTATTTGAGATATGTGTTGAATCTGATGTTATTTCTATGTTGTTTGATGGCATTGCTTAAGTGTAACCCTGAATATGGGGTTATACATTGTGTGTTATGATTTCTTGTGGCATTTCTTTGCCTTAATTTGTCGATAATGCATTATTATGATTGGATCTGAAGGATTCATATAGCCATGATTCTGGTTCTATGTTTGCTAAATCGCGTGATTAAAATATAATATAACCTTGTCAAAATTTAAAAAGAGTTTATAAAGAAAAACATCTACTCTTCTGGTTTCCATACCAGTGTCTGATAGGTATCCCGATTTTGAGCAAAAGGATTGGCTTCGCCCCAGATCGCAGACTCTTTGAACGAGTACAAATTACAAGGTATGATCGAGGATTCAGATTTGCACTTTTGGACTAGTTGCATATGACATTTCATGTCTATAGGTATTGTAAAATGGGATCTCATACAATGTTAATAAATAAATTGAGATTTTTCGTTCATATCTCCCAAGAGGTAATTTCCATAAAATTTCCACACGTCTGTTTGTCCTAGCATGTTTTCTTTGTTTTTGGATTGCTTATGAGGCACATCATGCACTTAAAATATATAAAAAAAATTAAACAAGTTTCATTCTCGCCTTGTATTGTTATTGTATATTTTCAGGATGACAATCTAAGTTTGTATAGTAGTTATACGACACGGCTTTTATGTCTTGGTGAATTCTGGGGCATGACAACTATAGTGGTAGTGCAGCCAGGTTATTAAGAGAACATATTAACTGCATATTGTACATCAAATTCTTGAAGTTTGGTCTTGAACTTTGCTTTAAGTCTTCTTGTGAGTTTGAGATGCATACACATTGTGTAAACATATTGTACTAAGTCCACAATGTATATAATTCTATAGGATGTGATGTGTTACAAGAATAAAAAGAGAGTATCTTCGAGCGAAGCCTTATGTTATATGGACTGAAAATTAGCAATTTTGTAGTGAAAATGGTGACTATTAGAAGTCAAGGTGCTATAAGAGGCAGAAGTAGGGCTTGAAGAGAGACACCCATAGCCTTTAGATTGGTAGAACCAAATATGCCACTGGTAGCACCGGAACCCAAAACACAGGTATTTCAATCTGAATAGGGACTGATCGAGATGCCACTTGCAGAAGTTTTGCAGGCTATGCTACAAATGTTGGCGGAGTACGAAAGAAGAGGAAATGTAGTATCCTAAGGCCAAGCTGAGAAATAATTGGTTATAACCTGTAAGTTCTTTCAAATGATAAAAACAAGGTAGACAAATAGGATATACTCACTTTTCTGGTAAGTTTATAGATGTAACTCAACCTAAGAGATGGATTGATAGGATATCTGAGATTCTTTCTGATATGAAATTGATTGAGGATGATAGGCTGAGGGTGGCCTTTAGACTTCTTAAGGGTGATGATGAGATATGGTAGAGAACAGCACGAGCTAGGTATTTAGAAGACCCTACTTGGATGGATTTTCTGCATAAGTTTCATAAACAGTATTACTTGAGTTTCCAACGAGAACAAAAGAGGAAAGGATTTTATATGCTTAGACAAGGCAACAAAACGATAATCAAGTATGAAGCAGAATTACAAAAATTATTTAGCTTTTTCCCCCAAGTTAAAACTATGAAGGAAATTATGAAACGACGGTTTGAGGATGGATTAACATTGCCTATTAGAGCCTATATGGGTTTGACCTCAGAGTTTAGTTATCATACTTTAGTGCAAGTTGCTTTACAAACTGAAAGGATTCTTCAAGTTCAAGAAGTAGTTAACAAGGGGAAGACACCCTTATATGCTTTACTTGTAGTTGAAGAAGCTCCATCTAGTAAAATCATGTACCAGCAAAGTATTCCTAGATATAGTGGTTCTTATCGACATAGGCTGAAAATCAAAGTTGAAAATTCTAGAGTAAGTGAAAGATTAAGGTCAAAGAGAGAAGGTTGAATAAAAAGGTTATGCTATAGATGTCGTAGATCTAGTCATATTGCCTCGACATGTTGGAGTAATGCTGTAACATCTCCGTTGAGGAAAACTACCCTAGAGGAAAGAGCACTTGATAATGAACGGCAGAGGGTACAGGATAGAGATCATATAGACCTGGATGAACAAGCTCATGTATGAGACAAGGGTTGTAAGGGCCCAAACCCAACCTATTAGAACCCTTACCGCCGCGAAACCCAAATAAGTCCTCCCAAGGACCTATCTGAATCCCACAAGGCTTTATCATCCTAAACCATTTTACTAAGGTTCATTTTTATTTTTTTTAAAGGTTGGAGCATAATAATAATGGACAATCACTCTGGTAACATACTGAGTGAACAAAGCATCAACGAAAGTCTTATAATTAACTAAAGGAACCATAACACACAAGTTCCAAAGGTGTCTCAAAATCCAGCTTGATACCCTCAAATGTATTTTAGAAATAAACAAGAATAAGGGGGATCTAAAGAACTAGAAAGCAGTCTAATCAAATTGAATATTCAGGGATATATGCGCAAGCAGTCAGCAAAGAAGGATCTATGTGTATATGATGCAATATTGTCATGTTATACAGCTTCGATCTCACACCCCAGTACCACTGACAGAAGATGTACCTAAGCCTGAAAAAAGGAAAAAACAACAAGGTGAGATTAGAAGAATCTCAGTAGGGTCACAACATCATAAGATCTGTACAAATCTAAACAAACATCTCCCAATCAACGTCAGATTCGCCTATCCTACAAAAGGTTTATAAAATAATCATCAAACAATAACAATAGGGATAGAGTCGTAAGTAAGAAGCTTCAGGGTGGACTAAGAAAACTTCTGAAAATAGAAGTACACAGACAGTTAATTCATCATCTGATCTGAACAATTGAAAAGCTATCCTCTTCCACCTGCATTGTCCAAGGATAAGCTGCACAAAAGGTAAATGGTTAGCATACAAACTAATCAGCAAGCCTATTTATCTTGCCACACAAGGACAAGGCATCCAAACCACACAAGGATAAGGGCATCCAAACCACACAAGGATAAGGGCATCCAAACCACACAAGGATAAAGGCATCTTGCCACACAAGGATAAAGACATCTTGCCACACAAGGACAAGACAACTAGCCACACAAGGACTAGGCATCCAGCGAGCTCTTGCTGGGGATTACCACCCATGAAACTCTCATATAAGTAAGTTACTCTTCTCTCACTAGGAGCATCAGTGCTTATCCCGAATGGCCACTGGAAAAGTATCCTGAACAATCAAGTACAGGTAAACTTATGCAAGTACAAGGCATAATACCACCACAAGGCATCCTGAATCACATCACAACACAATCAGCAAGTCAATTGCACCTAACACAACTGAAATAGGCACTCACTACCTATCATAGGGACTCACAATAGCCTAGGGATCCTCAAACCAATCCGCAATCAAGCACAACATACGCATACACAAAGAACATAAACTGAAACATCAATCAAGAAAAAAGGATCTCTAGAGAAACCAATGAGGTAGAGATCCTACCTTTCTTGTCTCTGAATAAGTAGCTAATCCATTGCCTTTATCAATGGAACTAGAACCACCTATATAATCATAAGGCAAAGACAAAACCACAATAAGTATGTATATTCGAAAACCAAATAAACATCTTAGTTTCTTACCAATTCCACTCACCAAACCTATAAAAAAACAGTGATCAGAAGCTGCTGAAACCACCCCTCTGGATGTGTGATATGGTAGCCAAGAACACAAGAAGAATCAACCTGATTTCACAACCCAATTTACCAAGCAAATTTCAGCACCAAGTTAGAGCTACAGGGAAAATTGCGATTTCATACTTAAGTATGTTAGGGGTTGTGATTTCATGATAACAAGGAAGGATTAGATGTCAATTACTCAAAAAATTAAAAAGAACAAGATTAGAAACCAATAAACAAGCCAATTGATAAATTTCGGCAACAATAGAGCAAAAAAATAGGGTATGCTGATTTCACAAATAAAGAGGATACAAAGGATGAATTTATAATATTAAAACAAGAATAGGAGCTAAACAATCATACGAAATAGAGGAATAAAAACTAAAACCAATTGAAGGAAGAATCAAGGAATTTCGACACCAATACCTAGGGAATTGTGATGGCAATTAATATAGGAAAAAACTAAAATTCTGATCATGAAACCAAGATAGTAATATGAAGGATGAAAAGAGGTTTCCAACGAGCTAATATTTTTAAAAATTAAATGAAAGATTAAAAATTTCGGCTATGGTTAGTGTAGGGAAATTTTCGACAGAAAAGGTAAGGAAGAAGGTTTATCACGTGATAAGTTTGTGTGTTTTTGTTATGAGAATGTGTATAGCCTGCTGCTATATTTATAGGGTTCAATGGGATTAATTTTCCAACTTTTAAGGCTAGATAAAGAAAATAATATTTGGGATTTAATTCTGGAATTATCTCTTAAGAATAGACAATAAACCATTTGTGATAGAAATGAAACAAGGAAGAAATGAAATCAAAATGAGAACTGAATCTTCAATGCCATTTTCGGGTACCACACATCTATTTCTTCAGAGGTAAAATTTTCATTTCAGCTTCACTGGTACCTGGACTTCTAGGACAAAGGATCGGGGTCACACAAGGGTGAAATATGAGGATCAGAGAATATCACTAAGATACTTAGTGAGCCCGAACATAATATCAAAAAGAAGTGATGATATGGAAGCTAAAAATGGATAAAAATAGTAAATGACTACTTGTTGTATTTATGATTTGGGTTATTACTAAGATGTTGTGTGTAACATACACATGATAGAGTGGTACGTGCGAATAAAGTAAACAAATGATGCGTACGAATAATGTGTGAGAATGATATGTAGAATGGTTAAGAATAATATAGAGTGATATTTATGATTAGTCTGAAACTAGTAAAATTGATTGAAATTGATGATTGACCAATGAAAATTATAGGTTGGTATAAGTGAAAAACAAGAGAGGTGCTGCCAAAATTTTTGTGAATTTCGTTGAGTCGCTTTGGAACAAAATTGAATAGACCATATACGGAATAAGTAAGTGCTAGAGTATGGCATAGAAAAGGAGTTTGTGAATTATGGTGATTGGTAGTGTACTATGATGTTAGATAATCGGATAACAAAATCATATATAGAATGACACCTACAAATTGTGCATTAAGATATGGTGTCGAGATGAAAAGGGGTACATAGGTATAAGTGTGATAAGTGTGTGTATGGGACATCAGTTAGTGTACATAGGAAGCTAATAACTTTCATACAAATACAAAGATACAAACAAGGAACCAGAAGTGTGAGAGAACTTGAAGGATTGATATGGAATGAATAGATTTTGTCAGTTAGGAAGTGATATACTCTAGTTGTGATAATAAATAGGTTATTAGACCATGAATATGTGGATTTATGATATGGATAGTGTGAAAAGTTCGACACACCAAGTGCGTAATTAGAGTCAGATTTGACAAGTTTGTCAAAGGACATTCTTTAGTCTGACTTTAAAACGAGGTTTGAGATTATATATATATGTCTAGTTATACTATGTTGAGATGGAAAGGGAATAAAAAAAATGTAACGACCCCAATTCTTAACTATTATTAATTGCTCCGATTAAGGTCATTACCGCCGTGAAACCCAAATAAGCCTTAATGACACCTAAGACCTATTAGAATTCCACAAGGCTACTCATAAGATACAGATTTTAAGTTTGTTTATTTTGTTGCTTATCAATCAATTGGAGCATGATATTGGACACATGTTCTGGTAACATACGGAGTAAATATAAACATCAGCGGAAGTCTTAAATTAATCTATTGGGTTGATAACACACAAGTCCCATAGGGATTCAAATAACCAGTAAGAAATTCATCAAAAAATTTCGGAAATAGCAAGCCAAACGAATGCTTAAAAATAAACCAGAATATCATCCAATCTTTCAAGTTATTTGCGCATGAAACAAGTAAGTATTTATGATGCGACATCACCCCGCCGTGCAGCCTGGATCTCACACACTGGTACCACGAACAGAGGGTGTACCTAAGCCTGAAAAATGGTAAAAACAACGATATGAGATTACAAGAATCTCAGTAGGGTTGCAGCATCATAAAATCTACAGAATCCCTAAACACAAATCTCCCAAATCACATAAGATCATTCCCTAAACAACTAAAGGGATCAAGCAATTCAACAATAAACCAAAAAAGGTTAAGGCCGAGATTATGGCTGAGGGAGGACCACACTTCCGAAAGTTCAGAAGTACACAGGCAGGTGAAATACAACAAAATCACACTCAATGATGAAGAAAGTCCATCCCCTTCCACTTGTGTAGTCCAAGACTTACTGCACAAAGGGTAGATGGTTAACACACAAACTAATCAGTAAGCCTTTCACCTTATCCTCGCAAGGACAAGTCGACTAGCACCTCATGGAACAAGTCTCCCCTTAGTCGCAACCAGGGCATCCCCAAATCTCGCAAGATAAGGGCTTCCTGTCTCGCAAGACAGGGATCCGGCCTCGCAAGGACAGATATCCAGCATGCACTTGCTGGTTCAACACCCATACACCTCCCATAAATCGGTAAGTACCTCTCCTCTCACTAGGAGCATCAGTGCTTACCCTGGGTGGCCACCGGAACAGGATCCTGACACACAAACACGTACAAGCACACACAGGCAAGTACAGAGCATAATACCACAATAGGGTATCCTCAATCATGTCAGGAAACAATCAACACATCCAATTCATATAACAATAGCATCCCAGGCACTCAATTCCTAACTCAGGGGTTCGATATAGCCTAGGAGATTCATATCTCATTCCGGATTTCATATTCACACCCTACAATCCAATCACAATCAAATACAACAAGGGCAGGTAACAAAAACATCAGATAAGAGCAGGGGTTTCTGTAGAAACCGATGAGGTGTAGATCCTACCTCTCTTGTCTCTGAACAAGAAGCTACTCCTTTGCCTTTATTAAGTAAATCTGAACCACCTAAATCATCACCAGACAAAGACAAAACAAACTAAGCATGCATATCCCAAAAATCAGTTGTATACCCTATTCCTTACCAGTACCACTCACCAAACCTATCAGAAAACCAGTGATCAGATGTTGCAGGTGCCTCCCCCTTGGATGTGTGATGTGATAGCCAGGAACTTAACAAGATTCAACCTGAATTTACCATTCCAATTATTTATGCACAACCTGTTGCTAAAAGTAGGGCATAGGACGATTTCATCTTAACCTAAACAACGAAGTATTTACATCCAAGCTACGATTAATATAGGTTTGGAAAGAGGATGAAAAGAGCTTTCCAACGAGATATTATTTGCAAGATTCCAACAAACGAGTCGAAAGTTATGCTATTTTGAAGTTCAACAAGATTTGGCGAAAACCTAATTCGGCCGCCGATTTTAAAAGTAACATTATACAAAGAAATACTAACCTCTTGACGGAAACAAAAGATAGTTGGAAATAGGATGAAGAGAGCTTTCCAACAAGCTATTATTCGCAGAGATCCAATGAACGATGAGGGAGTTATGCTGGTTTAAAGTTTCAACAAATTCTGACGGCTATTAGGAGGTATAGGGTTTTAAGCCTATACGACTTTTGTAAGGTTTTAGGGGACAACTTTTGTGGGGTTGGCTTCCTATTTATATTCAATGAGTGTAGAATTATGTCTACTACTTTTAATCAATCTATCAATCTAATATAATTCACTAAATAACCAAAACTCTTAAATTACCTTCCCTAGTTTTAGGGACTTAATCTTTAAGGCAACTATCTACCTTAAAGGATGGTTCCTAAAGCTATCACCCATCTACAAGGACCTAAATCAAAAGGAATTAGAAGCAAATTAATTTACTGAACAATCTTACCAATTTCGGCTATCACACATCCTTCTCTTCAGGGGCAAAATCGTCTTTTCACCTGCACTGGCTTCTGGATTTCTAGGACTCAAAATTCGGGGTCTTACAGAATTAATACCAGAAATAATTACCAAACATTCCTTACCAATTTCGGCCATCGCACATCCTTTTCTTTAGGGGAAAAACAGTCTTTTCACCTGCAATAGCTTCTGGACTTCTAGGACTCAAAATTCGGTGTCTCACATCTTTGCCCCATTGTTGCCAAAATTTGTTAATTGACTTGTCTGTTGGTTTATGATCTTGTTCCTTTTAATTGTTTTAGTAATTGACACCTAATCCCTCATTGTTATCATGAACAAGCAACCTCTAACCTAATTATTCTTGAAATCGCAATTTGCCCTATTGTATTAACTTGGTGTCAAAATTTGTATGGTCAATTGGGCTGGGAAATCAGGTTGATTCTTGTTGTGTTCTTTACTACCACATCACACATGCAAAGGGGTGGTTCCATTAGCTTCAGATCACAAGTCTCTGATAGGTTTGGTGAGTAGAATTGGTAAAGAACTAGGATATTTATTTGGTTATTGTATATGCATGTTTAGTGTGGTTTTGTTTTTGTCTTATGATTGTAAAGGTGGTTATGGTTCCATGGATAAAGGCAAAGGACTAGCTACTTATTTAGAGGCAAGAGAGGTAGGATCTATACCTCATCGGTTTCTCCAAAGATCCTGTTTTCTTGATTGATGTTTCGGTTTAAATTCTTTGTGTATGCACATGCTTAGAGTGTGTTGTGCATGATTGCTGATTTGTTTGAGAATCCCTAGGAAATTGCAAATCCCTATGATAGGTAGTTTGTGCCTATTACGGTTGTCTTATATGCAAATAACATGTTGATTGTATAGTGATGTGATTGAGGTATTATGCCTTGTACTTGCTTATGTTTTCTTGTACTTGATTGTACGTCAAGATCCTTTTTTGGTGGTCATTCGGGATAAGTGATTCATGCTCCTATTGAGAGGAGAGGTACTTACTGGTATGGGAGTTGCATAGATGGAAATCCCTCACAAGAGCTCTCTGGATACCTAATCCTTGTGTGGCTACATGGCTTGTCCTTTTGTAGTTGGATGTTGTTATCTTTGTGTGGTTTGGATGCTCTTATCCTTGTGTAGTTTGGATGCTCTTATCCTTGTGTGGTTTGGATACCCTTGTCCTTATGTGTCTTGGATGCCGTGTACTTGTGTGGCAAGATGAGTAGGCTTACTGATTAGATTATTTGCTAACCATTTATCCTTTGTGCAGCTAACCCTGGACAACACAGGTGGAAGGGGATAGTCTTTCAATTGTTCAGATCAAATGATGAATTACCTGCTTGTGTACTTCTATTTTTAGAAGTGTTCTTTGTCCACCCAAAGCTTGTTACTTTCAGCCCTATCCTTATTTTGATTGTTTGATGATTTTTTGATACCTCTTTAGTAATATAGTCGAATTTGATGTTGATTGGAAGATGTTTGTTTAGATTTCTATAGATCTTATGATGTTCTGACCCTACTGAGATTATTGTAATCTCACCTTGTTTTCTTTCCCCTTCTTTAGGCTTAGGTACATCTTCCCTTAGTGGTACTAGGGTGTGAGATCAAGGCTGCACGGTGGGATGATATTGCATCATATTTGCATACATCCATTATTGTTGATTGCTTGTACATACAACCCCGAACGTGCAATTTGATTGGACTGCTTTCTAGTTCTTTAGATCCCTCTTATTCTTGTTTATTTCCGAAATATATTTGAGGGCATCTTGCTGGATTTTTAGACTCATTTGGGACTTGTGTGGTATGGTTCCTTTGGTTAATTGTAAATAATTCCGCTGATGTTTTATTCACTCCATATATTACCAAAATGTTTGTCCATTATTATGTGCTCCAACCTTTAAAACCAATAAGAATGAACTTTAATAAAACCAGTTTAGGATAATTAGAGCCTTCTGGGATTCAGATAGGTCCTTGGGAGGGCTTTTATGGGTTTCACGGGGTAAGGTCATAATAGATTGGGTTTGGGTCCTTACAGGTTTTGTAGAGGAGCATGGTTTAGGAAATATAACTGGATATATGCTAACATATTTTCTGGTTTTGTGCTTGTAGGAAGTACATACGCATACTCCCAAACACCTAAATGTAAGTTCTGAGAGTTCTTGATGTTAAAATGCTTGGATTGTAGTGTTTAAATGCCATAATTGATTATGTGCCTTGCTGTGTGTTTTCCTCTATACTTGTATATAATTGTTTGTTGTATGAATCGATGTGTTTTGCTGAATGTTGATTGTGATTTTTTTTCATATATAGTATGTGTGTTGCCGAATACTCCTGTATGTGAACATGATAGCCGAAAGCATGCGTGTGATTTATATGAATGCCGATTGTGCCTTTGTGTGTATGTACTTGGTGCATGTGTGTTTTGTTTTTCAGCATATGCATATCGTCCGGTGTATGCCTCTCCACCAGGTACCATTTTTTTTCCTTAGTTTTTATTTGGGTTATGTATTGAGTGACTTCGTATGTTTGTTCAGTATGGAAAGGTAGAATGTATCTAGGGATCGTCGGGATAGGTATGAAGCCTAAACTGAATAGCAACCAAATGAGTCGAATGCACAGAATAGGCATAGAGGGCAAGTTGAGCCCGAAAACTAACCTGAACTTGAAGCACCAGCCTCACCAGCTATTCATCCTGTAATGGCACAAATACTGAATGTGTTGCAAGGAATTTCTGCGAACCAGTAGTGAATGGAAGCCCAATTCCATAATGCTCCTACTCCCACACGTTCTATGAAAGTTCCTATGCCTCCATTTGAACTTGTCTAGCTGACCTATCCTAAAGAAGCTAAGAGAATTCTGGTTGTCATTACAAAGTTGTTGAAGGAAGCTCATCAGCTGGGATGCAAAGATTTTTGCGGTTCAGTAGGTGCTGCTGTAGCTCATAAGTTGATTGATACCATATACCGTGTGTCCTTGTTCCTGCGTATTTCTGAGGATGATAAAGTTGTCATTGCCACTTTCCTACTTGAGGGAGAAGTCCTCTCTTGGTGGACGGCTGTGAGCCTACGGTTCAGTGATCGACTACCTTCTTGGGAGGAGTTTCAGCAACGAAAGGTTATATACCAGGTTCCACAAAAGTGAGCAGCGACATGCTTTCTACAAGCTTGAAAACGGCACCCATTCGATGCTAGAGTACGAGAAGGAATTGTGGGAGCTATCCCATTTTGCACCAGAAGAGGACCGTACACCTTGTCAGCTCACGAGGCTATTATAAGATGGGCTGAGTACTGAGCTCAAAACTATTGTTGGCACGACAACTATGTAAAATTTGCAATAATTGATCGTTGCTGCCACTAAAGCCGAGAAGATCGTGCAAACCAAGAAACCTCTTACATCAAGAAATGGTAACTCATTCTGACGTAGTTCCAAATTCAACCATCGTACGGGACTCTATCCTTTGAGGTCTTATCCTCTGAAGAACAATGGCAATGGAGGTACATTCAGGAAGAATTTCTCTGGTCCTAATCTTACTGAATCCACATTGAGTTCACAGCCACAACGATGCTGTAACTATGGAGAAATGGGATATATTCAAAGGGAGTGTCCTAAACCAATGCGTATTAAAGGCGCACCTAATGCAAACCAAGGTGGGTAAACCAATCCCACTAAACCACCAACACGTGCATCTAGAAGATCAACTAGCGGATCCACAAGTGAGACACATCCCAGACCCACGAGATTGTTCACATTGACTGACGCTGAAGCAAGCCCTGATGTGGTGATAGGTACTATTTCAGTCTTTTTTTCAAAATGCTGTAGTATTATTATATCCTAGAGCGAATAGATTATTTGTGAGTCCAAGGATAGCACTTAGCTTAGATTGGCCTCTGTCTCCCCTGTCTCTTCCTATTGCGGCTCTAACCCCTTTGGGAGAGCAATTGACTTGTGATCTAGTCTACATCGGCTGTGTTGTACATATGCGTTCTATTGTACTCGAAGTGTTTCTAATTCCATTGGACATCCGAGAGCTGGATGTGATCTTACTTATGGATTGTCTAGCAAAGTATCAACTGCGAATGGAATGTTTCACAAATCGGGTGTGGTTCACCCTTCCAGATGGTTCTAAATTTTGTTTTGAAGGTGACAAACAAGTTGTTCAAACTTGCATGATTTCCTGGCTCAATACAAAGCAATTGACCAGCAAAAGGATGTACTGTGTACCTCGCACATGTGCATGACATTTCCAAAGAATCTTTAGATGTGAATTCTATTCCATTGGTTCGCGAGTTCCCAAATATGTTTCCAGAAGACATAGCCAGATTTCCCTCAGCAAGGGAAGTTGAATTCAGCATTTAATTAGTGTCGGGTACGAATCCAATTTCCATTCCCCCTTATCGTATGGCTCTTGCGGAAATTATGCAATTGAAAATGCGATTGGAAGATTTGTTGGATCGTGGTTTTTTCTGACCAAGTGTGTAAGCCTGGGAAGCACCTGTATTGTTCGTGAAGAAGAAAAATGGTTCTCTGCGATTGTACATCAACTACCGGCAGCTGAATCGTGTGACCATGAAGAACAAGTATCCCTTGCCACGAATCGATGAATTGTTCGACTAGCTCCAATATGCAGCCATGTTTTCAAAGATTGATCTCAGACCGGGATACCATCAGTTGCATGTTCGTGAAGCTGATATTCCGAAGACTGCATTCAGATCACGATATGGGCTCTACAAATTCCTGGTTATGCCTTTCGGTTTGACCAATGCTCTAGCAGTGTTTATGGACTTAATGAAAAAAATATTCTGAGAGTTCCTGGACAGATTCGTGATAGTCTTCATCGGCTATATTCTGATTTACTCAAAATCGGAGGAGCATGCTAAACACTTCCAGATTATGCTGAAAATTCTGAGAGATCGTCAGTTATTTGCGAAGTACTCTACATGCGAATTCTGGTTACGTGAAGTCAATTTCCTTGTCCATAATGTTTCTGCCCGTTGTGTTCTAGTTGATCCAAAGAAGATTGAAGTCGCTGTTGCTTAGGAACCCTTGCGGACTATATTTGAAGTTCACAGTTTTCTTGGCCTAGCTGGATACTATCGTTGCTTTGTGGAGAATTTCTCATTGGTAGCTTGACCTTTGAAAAAACTGACACGCTAAGGAGAGCCGTTCGTGTGGACCGAAAAATGCAAGCAAAATTTTGAAGAATGGATTGATGACCACACCTATCCTTTCTTTTCCGGTCACCGGAAAAGAATATGTAGTTTATAACGATGCATCTAAAACTGGTCTTAGATGTGTGTGGAAGCAAGAAACGAAAATCGTTGTCTATGCTTCCGGAGCGTTGCATCTGCAAGAGAATAACTACCCTATGCATGATTTGGAGTTTACAGCTATAGTATTCACATTAAAGATATGGCGCCACTACCTATACGGTGAGACGTGCATAATCTTCACCGACCACAAAAGCATGAAGTATCTCCTTATGTATAAGGCGTTGAAAATGAGACAACGAAGATGGGTGGAGCTGATTAAAGATTATGATTTGATCATCGAGTATCATCCCAAGAAAGCCAATGTTGTTACTGATACCTTAAGCCAGAAGACCCACTCTCCTTCTCCATCTATTCTAGCCCATGTGCGTGCACACTATTTTCCTATATTGCTGGATTTGAGAGCTACGTGTGTGCATCTTGGTAGTGATTTTGCTGGTTCATTGTTTGCCTGAATTGAAGTCAAGCCTACTTTGCTGGAATAGATCCAAAATCAGCAATCGGAAGAACCAAGATTGGCTAAAATTCAGCAGCAGTTATCTGATGGTGTTTATGTCGTAGTACGAGATTTCAGAATCTGAGATGATTGAGTCCTTCATTTCAGAAATCGGATATGTATGCCAGAAGATGTTGATGTTCGCAATCTGATTTTGTCCGAAGCGCATAGTTGGAAGTTTGCTATTCATCCTGGTAGTACCATGATGTACTGAGATTTGAAAGAACAATTCTAGTGGCCGAATATGAAGCGTCACATTGATGATCGTTGCACAATTCCTTGTATGCCACCAAGTGAAGATCGAGCATCAAAGACCTGCTGGTTTACTTAAGTCACTTCCGATTCCAGAATCGAAGTGGGAGCACGTCATGATGGACTTTGTGACCGGTTTGTCTAGATCTCAGCGAGATTAATGCTATTTGGGTGATTATGGATCGACTGTCGAAATCTACACACTTCCCTCTGGTTCATGTTATAGACACCCCGGAGAAATTGGTTGTTCATTATTTGGGAGAGATTGTTCGATTTCATGGAGTGCCAGTTTCTATTGTTTCAGATTGTGATCCCTGTTTCACTTCACAATTTTGGGAGAAGTTTCAAAATGCATTAGGTTCGAGACTGAATTTCAGTACAACTTTTTATCCCTAAATCGATGGTAAATCTGAAAGAATGATTCAAACCATTTCGGATATTTTGTGTATGTGTGTGATGGATCGAAATACCAGTTGGGATCGATGTCTATCTTTGGCAGAATTCGCTTACAACAACAGTTTTCATGTAAGCATTGGAATGGCTCCTTATGAAGCATTATATGGGAGACGTTGCAGAACTCCAATTTGCTAGAATGAAGTAGGCGAGATGTGAGACCATGATCCTTTTTTCTAAGCAATGGCTCCTGTTTTGTTAGGTACTTATGCTGAAATTTCAAGGATGAAATCTTTATAAGGAGGGGAGGATGTGAGACTGTGATTTTTTTTCCTAAAATTTCAGGTACCAGTGAAGCTGAAATGACCATTTTATCCCTAAGAAATGGATGTGTGGTAGCCGTAAATGATATTGAAGGTTCTATCCTCATTTTGATTTCATTTCTTCCTTGTTTCATTTCTAACATAAATGGTTTATTATATGTTCTTAAGAGATAATTCCAGAATTAAATCCTAAAAATTATCTTTATCTAGCCTTAAAAGTAGAAAAATTAATCCCATTAAACCCTATAAATATAACAGCCGGCCATAAAATATTCTCACAATAAAAACACTCAAACTTATCATGTGATAAACCCTCTCTTCCTTACCCTTGCTGCATAAAATTTCCCTACACTAACCATAGCTGAAATCTTTCATCCTTCATCCAATTTCTGCAAATAATAACTTGTATGAAACCTCTTTTCATTCTTCATCTTGCTGTCTTGGTTTCACCATCAAAAGGTTAGTTTTCCCCTATATTAATTGTGAGAATAATTCCCTAGGTGTTGGTGATAAAATTACTTGATTCTTCCTTCAGTTGGTTTTAGTTTTTGTTCCTCTTTTTCATATGATTGTTTGACACCTATTCTAGTTATAATATCATGAATTCATCCTTTGCATCCTCTCTATATGTGAAATCGGCATACCTTACTCCTTTGTCACATTGTTGCCAAAATTTGTCAATTGGCTTGTCTGTTGATTTCTGATGTTGTTCCTTTTAATCTTTTGAGTAATTGACACCTAATCCTTCCTTGTTATCATAAAATCATAACCTCTAATCTTCTTATTCATGAAATCACAATTTGCTCAATTTTCCTTGCTTGGTGCTGAAACTTATATAGTGAATTGGGTTGGGAAATCAAGTTGATTCTTGTTGTGTTCTTGGCTATCACATCACACATCCAAAGAGGTGGTTCCAGCAGCTCTTGATCACTGGTTTCTGATAGGTTTGGTGAGTGGAATTGGTATGGAACTAGGATGTTTATTTGGTTATTGTATATGCATGCTTAGTGTGGTTTTGTCTTTACCTCATGATTGTATAGGTGGTTCTGGTTTCATTGATAAAGGGAAAAGACTACTTACTTGTTCAGAGATAAGAGAGGTAGGATCTATACATCATTGATTTCTCTAGAGATCTTTTTTGCTTTATTGATGTTTCGGTTTATGTTCTTTGTGTATGTGCATAATTGCGGATTGGTTTGAGAAGCTCTAGGCAATTGTGAATCCCTATGATAGGTAGTATGTGCCTATTTCGGTTGTGTTATGTGCAAATGACATGATGATTATATTGTGATGTGATTGAGGATGCCCTGTTGTAGTATTATGTCTTGTACTTTGTCATGTTTTCTTATACTTGATTGTGTGTCAGGATCTTTTTCTCGTGGTTATTCGAGGTAAGTGATTGATGCTCCTAGTGAGAGGAGAGGTACTTACTAGTATAGGAGTCGCATAGGTGGCAATCCCAAGCACGAGTTCGTTGGATGCCTAATCTTTCTGTTGCCAAATGCCTTGTCCTTGTGTGGCTTGGATGTCTTGTCCTTGTGTGCCAAGATGAGTAGGCTTGCTGATTAGATTGTTAGCTAATCAGTTACCCTATGTGAAGCTAAGCCTTGGACAACACAGGTGGAAGGGGATTACCTTTCAATTGTTCAGATCAAATGATGAATTACCTACTTGTGTACTTCTATTTTTAGAAGTGTTCTTAGTCCACTAGAAGCTTGTTAGTTTTGGTCCTATCCCTATTGTGATTGTATCATGATTGTTTAATACCTCTTTAGTAGTATAGGAAAATCAGATATTCATTGGGAGATGTTTGTTTAGATTTCTACAGTTCTTATGATGTTGTGACACTACTGAGATTCTTGTAATCTTATCCTGTTGTGTAAGACCCCGACCCTCCATAAGGTAGATATCCTAGAAGTCTAGGTACCGTGCAGCTAAAATGACTATGTTGCCTCTGAAAAAATGAATGTGTGATGACTGAAAATGGTTGTTGCCAAATATTTTCTATTGTAATTCTGGTATTTTTATGTTAATTATCATTAGTTTTATCCATAATTATCTGAAGTATTAGATAATTCTTCCTTTTAAATAGAGTTACTATTTAAATAGAATTATCTTTCTAATAAATCTACCTTTTAACTATCCTTTTAAGCTTGAAAGTAGGGAATTTTCTCTTAGTTAAAACTCCGTAGACACCTATAAAAGGAGAGGCCGACCTATCCTGATAATTCATAACCAAAACCCACTCGAAAATTTCAAAATTTATTCCCTCTCTTTTCTCTCAATTTCTGATTTTTGCCTACCCTAATATTGTGTGTAATTGTGATGATTTTGGCCTCTATTATGTGTGATTGATGCTTGCGGTCTTAATTAGATATTTTGCTGGTTTTAGGTGTTGATCTTTTGGTTATTGGGAGATGTTTGATTGGGAATCCTAGGACTTTGATTGGGAGATATTTTGCTGGTATTCTGTGACCCTACTAAGATTCTTGTAATCTCATCTCTTCTTTTCTTCCTCTTTGCAGGCTTAGATGTGTGCTTTGTTGCTGGTACCAAAGGTGTGAGATCAAGGTTACACGGCTGGACAAATTTGCACATCATATGTACCCCTTTCCTATTGAATGTGCATGCTATGTCTTTGAACTTCTGTGGATTTGCATTCTAGCTTGTCAATCCCTCTTCCTCTTTCTTGTTGCTTCCAAAATATACATGAAACTATTGGTTGATGTTTTAAGATTCCTATGGGGCTTGTGTGTTATGTTTTCACTTATTTTGTGTTAATATAAGTATTCCGCTGATGTTTTATTTCACTCCGTACAAGACAGAAATTCATTAGTGTATAAACATGCTCCAATCTTTAAATAGCATATAAATCAACCAATAAAATTGATGATTAGGTGACTTGAGCCTTGTGGTTTTCAAATAGGACCTTGCAAGGGCTTATTTGGGTTTCACGGGGATAAGAGTCCTAAAACGTTGGGTTTTGGTCCTTACAGGTTTGGTAGCGGAGCATGGTTTAGTAGATTGTGTGATTTGCATGATATTGTGTTCTCAATTTTAGAAGCATGTGCATATGTCTATATGTACTTTTATTTATTATGACTTGCAAGTATGAATGCATGATTATAAGATTTGCATATTGTTGTATGTTGATTGCATGTTGATATATACGATTTGCTGAGTGTTGTTTGATTTGTGTATATGCGAAAATATGTGTGCAGGCTTGCTGTGTTTTGTGTGGATGTTTGTTTTTTATTTCCAGCATATGCATGTTGCTCGGTGTATGCCTCTCCACCAAGGTACCATCTTTTTTCTTGTTTTGTGTTTCGTATTGGAAAGTTACATCATGTGTGTTTGTTTAGTATGGCAAGGTCAACTAGGAAGCGGAGTGGCGTAGCGAAAGCATGGTAAATCCATAACCCACAGCTCTTATGCAGAAATTTCGAGGACAAAAATTTTATAAGGAGGGGAGGATGTGAGACCCTAATCCTCCGTAAGGTAGATATTTTAAAAGTCCATGTACTGTGCCGCTGAAATAACTATTTTGTCCCTGAAGAAAAGGATGCGTGATGGCCTAAAATGGTTGTTGCCAAATATTTCCTATTGTAATTCTAGTATTTTTATGTTAATTATCCTTAGTTTTCTCCCTAATTATCTGAAGTATTAGATAATTACTCTTTTTAAATAGAGTTACTATTTAAATAGAATTATGCTTCTAATAGAATTACCCTTTAATTATCCTTTTAAGCTTAAAAAAAGGGAACTATCTCTTAGCTAAACCTCCTTAGACACCTATAAAAGGAGAGGCCGACCCACCCTGATAAATCATACCCAAAACCCACTTGGAAATTTCAAAATTTATCCCCTGTCCTACCTCTAAATTTCCGAGTTTTGTCTACCCTAAAACCTAGCCAAAATTCCTTGATCTTCATCCTAGCATAACTCCCTCATCCTTTGTCGGATTTCTGCAAATAATAGCTTGTTGGAAAGATCTTTCCATCCTCTATCTAGCTATCTTGGGTTGATCATCAGAAGGTTAGTTATTCCCTATCGAAATTCAAGTCATAATTCATCGATTTTGGTGCCAAGATTGTGTGATTCTTCCTTCAATTGATTTCTGTTGTTATTCCTTTAGTTCGTATGATTTTTTGGCGTCCATTCATGTTGTAAAATCATGAATTCATCCTTTGAATCTTCCATATGTATGAAATCGGCATGCCCTATTCCTAACCCTATGTTTGCTAAAATTTAATCAATTGACTTGTCTATTGGTTTCAGATCTGGTTCCTTTTAATCATTTTTTGAGTCATTGGCACTTATTCCTTTCTTAATTTCATGAAATCGCAACCCCTAACCTCTTTAATGTTGAAATCGCAATTTGCTCTATAAATCCTAAGGTATTGCCCAAATTTGTATATTGAATTAGGATGAATAATCAGGTTGATTCTTACTGAGTTTTTAGCGATCACATACACATTTAGGGGAAAGATATTGATGCATCCGGATTGCTGGATTTTTGTAGGTTAATTGATAAGGATTCCCAATGCCTTTGTTTTTTAATTAAGTATCTTTTGGCTTAGTATTGTGTGGTCTTTGCCTTGTGATGGTTTAGGAGATTCTGATGTTATTGGGAAGGAAAAGGATTGCATCTGATTTAGACACATGAGAGGTAGGATCTATGCCTCATCGGTTCCTTTGGTTACCCTTGATTGTATGCTCGATTTTTCGTTGATTTCGGTTTGGTTATCCTTGGATTGATTGCTCAATTGGGTGATTTATCTTAGGGATAATCTCAGAAATTAGAAGGGCATACATACAACTATGATATGGTTAATGATTTTTTATTGTATTATGATTTGGTTGAGGATCCTTTGTTGTGATTTCTGTATGCGTGTACTGTGTATATATGCGTAGATGTGTGCCTTCTTTGTGCTTTGTTTGAAGGATCCTTTTCTCGCTGGCCATGCTAGGTAAGTATTGTTGCTCCTAGGGAGAGAAGAGATGCTTACCGAACCGAGAGGTTTATGGGTGGTTATTCCCAGCAAGAGCTCGTTAGATGCCTTGTAGGCTAGTTCATGTCCGGACATTAGGATGTCTTGTAAGCCAGTTCGAGTCTGGACCTTAGGATGCCCTATCTGCCAATTCGAGTCTGGACCTTAGGATGCCCTGGTTTTGTGTGACAGGATGACTTATATGCGCAGCTGCAAGAGTGCTCCTAGGCCAGTTAAAGTCTGGATGTCGGAGACAGCTAAAAGGCTTGCTGTAATATTGATTGTCTGACCGTTTTACTATTTTTACCGCATAGCCTTGGACAACATGGGAAGATGGGGATAAAGCTTGGTTTTAAAAATCAGATTCTGTATATGTTACCTGTGTGCTTCTGAATGAGAAGTATTTTCAGTCTTTCTCCTTGTTTTCTACCAATTTTGGCCTACCCTTATATTGTGTGTGCTTGTGATGATTTTGGCCTCTATTATGTGTGATTGATGCTTGCGGTCTTAATTAGATATTTTAACAGGTTTTAGGTGTTGATCTTTTGGGTATTGGGAGATGTTTGATTGGGAATCCCTATGACTTATGATTCTATGACCCTACTGAGATTCTTGTAATCTCATCCCTTCTTTTCTCCCCCTTTGCAGGCTTGGGATGTGTGCTTTGTTGCTAGTACCAAAGGTGTGAGTTCAAGGCTGCACGGCTGGACGAATTTGCACGTCATATGCACCTATTTCCTATTAAATGTGCATGTCATGTCTTTGAACTTGTGTGGATTTGTGTTTTGGCTTTTCAGTGCCTCTTTCTCTTTCTTGTTACTTCCGAAATATACATGATACTATTGGTTGATGTTTTGAGATTCCTATGGGACTTATGCGTTATGTTTCCACTTGTTTTGATTGTTAATATAGGTCTTTCGCTAATGTTTTCTTTGAGTCCGTATAAGCCAAAAATTCATTGATGTACGAGTATACTCCAACCATTAAATAGCATATAAACCAACTAATAAAATTGACAATTAGGTGACTTAAGCCTTGTGAGGTTTAAATAAGACCTTGCGAGGGCTTACTTGGGTTTCACGGCGGTAAGGGTTCTAATAGGTTGGATTTGGGTCCTTACATGTTGCCTTTCCTCTTTATCAGGCTTAGATACTTCTTCTATCACTGGTACTAGGGTGTGAGATCAATGCTGGATGGCAAGATGATAATGCATCACATTCGCATACATCCATTGTTGCTGATTGCTTGTGCATTTACCCCTGAATATGCAATTTGATTGGACTACTTTCCGGTTCTTTGGATCCCTCTTATTCATGTTTATTTCCGAAATACATTTGAGAGCATCTTGCTGGATTTTGAGTCTTCTTTGGGACTTGTGTGGTATGGTTTCTTTGGTTAATTATAAAGACTTTCGTTAATATTTTATTCACTCTGTATGTTACAAGAAAGTTTGTCCATTATTAACATACTCCAACCTTTAAAAAACATAAAACTGAATTTTAATAAAACGAATTTAGGATAATTAGAGCCTTGTGAGATTCATATAGGTCCTTGGGAGGGCTTGTTTGGGTTTCACGTCGGTAAGAGTCCTAATAGGTTGGGTTTGGATCCTTACAGAAAAGTTGTGCTAATTTGTATACCATCAAAACACATCAAAATTATTCAAACTTTACATCATCATACTCTTTATGATTTTCTCTATTTTCTGCAATTTTTCCATATTTGTTCTCAATTTGTTTATAATATTTCTGATTTTAATTTATTTTTATGTATTTTTTATTTTCTGGTCAAAATTAATTTGACATGGCCACGTGCTTACAAGAATTGATCTGATCTTGACCCAATACCGAGCCAGTACCAACCTTAAAAACTAGAATGAACAACGGGTCATTCACCTTGTACTTAGATGATAGGTCACCCAATCTTCTTGGGAATGGCATGTCACATGGATGGTTGTAGACTACAGTTATCTTCGTCCTCTGGTTCGCATGAACCAATAGACTTCCAGCCATGGCAATTCACCATTACACACCATAAACTACCTCTTATCAAGGCCTAAACCTTTTCCGCATCATTTCAAACCCTTTTTGCCAAGAATCCTAGCCATGTTTAACCTATAGAGCTAAGTTACAAAAATCTAAACACTGAAGCATAAAATGGTGATACTCACTGGAAAAAGAGGGGAAATCGTTTAGAAATGGTTCCAATGCACTCAAACGAATAAAGGAAATGGGAATAAAACTAGACTTTTTTCGGGGCTAAACACCAAATGGCACATCCCCTGATTTTTTATCGGGATATACATTGATGGCTGTAGATCGGCGGAAGAAAACAAATTGCTAAATAGGACAAACAAGTCTCGATCCCAAATGTGGTACGACATTGTTTCGTCTTTTGATGAAATGACTCACCTCGGCCTACAGGTCAAGGCTAGGTTAAATGGCAACTCTCGCTGCCATTTTGACCAACCTTGGTAAAAAAGAAAGGAGTTCCTGCCTTTTAATTTTTTTAATTTTCTTTTTTTTCTTTTTAAAATATTAATATAATATTATAATATTATTTTTTTCTAACATATTAATTCTTTGATAGTTCATAATAAATAACACATTAATCATAAAAATACCTTGAAAATTATTTTAGACTCTTTATGAACAGTAAAGTCTAATTAAATTAAAAAATTATATTTTTCCTATGCACATAATTTAGTAGGAATTATAATACCATAAGGTATTTCTTAGAAAAATTCTAATAATTATAAATACCTTACCAAAATTCTCCAAAAATTATAAATATTAATATTCCATCATATGACTTATCCATAGTCTTAAGTCACCAAAATTATTTTCTTATCCTCTCCTTTCCATTTTTGTAACATATATTTGTATACATTTTCCAATGCATATACTATCTTATTTATAATTACTTTATAACTATAGTAATTCGTATTATTTTCTTATGAAATTTTTTTTCTCCCATGACTCAAAAAAAACTACTAAATAGTATCAGTCATCAGAAGACTTTGATTTCAAGGTTGACAAGTATCGAGGAGTGAAAAGATAAAATTATCCTGAGATACTTAGTTCCAAGAAATACACCATTCGAGGCTCTTTCGGAGCTGTCAGAAGCCAAGAAATACACCTATGAGTCCAAATGATTCGACAGGAGGGAGTATGAATGCGATATCTAAATTGGCTACTTTCGATCCACATGCTTATGTCATTGCTTGACAACTATTAATTTCAATATTCACCAATCTATTATCTATACTTATCTATTTCAATTTCATATATAGCTTCTCATATCCCTTGCTCATGGGTTATGGACTCACCAATTTATGATTTATCGTGTTATTGGGCTTAAGGCCCAACCCACTAAGATACAAAACCTCACATCCTACCCACCTTATAAAAAGTATCATCCTCGAAACTTACTTACAATTAAAGTTATTTTTATCTCGGGGGTAGACATACTTCAAAAGAATATCATCTAAATAATATATTATCATTTTGCATTCGTTGGATCTTCGATATCAATAAAGATTCAACTAATTCATCATCAATGTTGTATACGAGCATTTCCATACTCATTGTTATGACTATACATATAACATAAAATTTGTAATTAACAGTCTCATATACTTAACTTCCTATTTCACCTCATTAATCGTAATATTGGTTTATATATGTTGTTACAATACCTGTATCACACAAGTTCGCTAAGTAATCATAGTCATTTTCTCATCATCACTACTCAATAATTTCAGTCGATATTCTTATTCATCTACTATCATTAGCTCAAGCTCACAAATACTAATTCACAGTTAGTAGTTGCACAAATACACATACTTTACAGGTCAACTCAATCTCACTCTTGCAGTCCCTTAGCGGATTCAGAGTACCAATTTTGTCATTTGTGTCATTGTACCAATGTAGTCCCCACTACCCTACTAGGTTCCACTATAGTGGAATTGTATGTCCTTTTTACATCACACATTTCTTAATACTATGGTATATCCTCATACCAATATACTGATGCACAAGTCCTCCTTGGTAGCCGCAGCTTCACACACTCATTTCTTTTTCTTTTAACTACCTTATACTCTTATTTTTTTAATTTAACATACAAATTTTTTGTAAGACCCCGAATTTTGAGTCCTAGAAGTCCAGAAGCCAGTGCAGGTGAAAAGACGATTTTGCCCCTGAAGAGAAAGATGTGTGATAGCCGAAATTGGTAAGATTGTTCAGTAAATTAATTTGCTTCTAATTCCTTTTGATTTAGGTCCTTGTAGATGGGTAATAGCTTTAGGAACCATCCTTTAAGGTAGATAGTTGCCTTAAAGATTAAGTCCCTAAAACTAGGGAAGGTAATTTAAGAGTTTTGGTTATTTAGTGAATTATATTGGATTGATAGATTGATTAAAAGTAGTAGACATAATTCTACACTCATTGAATATAAATAGGAAGCCAACCCCACAAAATTTGTCCCCTAAAACCTTACAAAAGTCGTATAGGCTTAAGACCCTATACCTCCCATTAGCCGTCAGAATTTGCTGAAACTTTAAACCAGCATAACTCCCTCATATTTCTTTGGATCTCTGCGAATAATAGCTTGTTGGAAAGCACTCTTCATCCTCTTTCCAACCATCTTTTATTTTTTGTCAGGAGATTAGAATATCTTTGTCTAATGTTACTTTGAAAATCGGCGGCCGAATTAGGTTTTCGCCAAATCTTGTTGAACTTCAAAATAGCATAACTTTCGACTCGTTTGTTTGAATCTTACAAATAATATCTCGTTGGAAAGCTCTTTTCATCCTCTTTCCAACCTTATATTAATCGCAGCTTGGATATAAATATTTCGTTGTTTAGGTTAAGATGAAATCGTCCTATGCCCTACTTTTAGCAACAGGTTGTGCATAAATAATTGGAATGGTAAATTCAGGTTGAATCTTGTTAAGTTCCCGGCTATCACATCACACATCCAAGGGGGAGGCACCTGCAACATCTGATCACTGGTTTTCTGATAGGTTTGGTGAGTGGTACTGGTAAGGAATAGGGTATACAATTGATTTTTGGGATATGCATGCTTAGTTTGTTTTGTCTTTGTCTGGTGATGATTTAGGTGGTTCAGATTTACTTAATTAAAGCAAAATGGTAGCTTCTTATTCAGAGACAAGAGAGGTAGGATCTATACCTCATCGGTTTCTCCAGAAACCCCTGCTCTTATCTGATGTTTTTGTTACCTGCCCTTGTTGTATTTGATTGTGATTGGATTGTAGGGTGTGAATATGAAATCCGGAATGAGATATGAATCTCCTAGGCTATATCGAACCCCTGAGTTAGGAATTGAGTGCCTGGGATGCTATTGTTATATGAATTGGATGTGTTGATTGTTTCCTGACATGATTGAGGATACCCTGTTGTGGTATTATGCTTTGTACTTGCCTATGTGTGCTTGTGTGTGTTTGTGTGTCAGGATCCTATTCCGGTGGCCAGGCAGGGTAAGCACTGATGCTCCTAGTGAGAGGAGAGGTACTTACCGATTTATGGGAGGTGTATGGGTGTTGAACCAGCAAGTGCAAGCTGGATATCTGTCCTTGCGAGGCCGGATCCCTGTCTTGCGAGACAGGAAGCCCTTATCTTGTGAGATTTGGGGATGCCCTGGTTGCGACTAAGGGAAGACTTGTTCCATGAGGGGCTAGTCGACTTGTCCTTGCAAGGATAAGGTGAAAGACTTACTGATTAGTTTGTGTGTTAACCATCTACCCTTTGTGCAGTAAGTCTTGGACAACACAGGTGGAAGGGAATGACCTTTCTTCATCATTGAGTGTGATTTTGTTGTATTTCACCTGCCTGTGTACTTCTGAACTTTCGGAAGTGTGGTCCTCCCTCAGCCATAATCTCGGCCTTAACCTTTTTTGGTTTATTGTTGAATTGCGTGATCCCTTTAGTTGTTTAGGGAATGATCTTATGTGATTTGGGAGATTTGTGTTTAGGGATTCTGTAGATCTTATGATGCTGCGACCCTACTGAGATTCTTGTAATCTCATACCGTTGTTTTTACCATTTTTCAGGCTTAGGTACACCCTCTGTTCGTGGTACCAGTGTGTGAGATCCAGGCTGCACGGCGGGGCGATGTCACATCATAAATACTTACTTGTTTCATGCGCAAATAACTTGAAATATTTGATGATATTCTGGTTTATTTTTAAGCATTCGTTTGGCTTGCTATTTCCAAAATTTGTTGATCAATTTCTTACTGGTTATTTGGATCCCTATGGGACTTGTGTGTTATGAACCCAATGGATTAATTTAAGACTTCCGCTGATGTTTATATTTACTCCGTATGTTACCAGAACATGTGTCCAATATCATGTTCCAATTGATTGATAAGCAACAAAATAAACAAACTTAAAATCGGTATCTTATGAGTAGCCTTGTGGAATTCTAATAGGTCTTAGGTGTCATTAAGGCTTATTTGGGTTTCTGGGCGGTAATGATCTTAATCGGATCAATTAATAATAGTTAGGAATTGGGGTCGTTTCAAATTCCTTTTAATTTGGTTCTTAATTTGTTGATAATCACCTTAGGAATTAAAATCTTTAAAATTAAAAGGGGATAATTACAGAATTTAAATCTGGTAGTTATTTTACTTTAATAAAACCTTTAAAATAGTAATCTTATTTCTATACCCATACATTATAAATAGGAAGCCAACCCCACAAAAATCATTCATAGAAAACACACAACACTCGTATAGCCTAAAACCCATACACCTCCATATATCTACAAAACTTCGTTGAAAATTTAAGCCAGCATAACTCTCTCATCATTTGTCAGATTCTTGAAAATAATAGCTTGTTGGAAAGCTCTCTTCATCCTCTTTTAACCATCTTTGTTTTTTTTCCAGGAGGTTAGTATTTCTTTCTCGTAAGATAAGTTGAAACTCGGAGGAACTGCCAAAATATTCTTGAACTTCAATGTAACATAACTCTTTCATCGTTTTTTGGATTCCTGAAAACAATAGCTTGTTGAAAAGGTCTCTTCATCCTCTTTCCAGCCATATTTTTTTGTTGTTTGGATGTTCGTATTTATTTGTCAAAAGATAAGTTGAAAATTGACGGCAGAATTAGTTTTTATGATTTGTATAATTCTATCTTTGATTGATCTCTGATGTTGTTGCTCTTATTCGTATGATTGTTTAGAATCCATTCATAGTGAACAATTATGATTTCATCCCATGAATGCATGAAGTCGAAAATTGTCTTGTGCCTTACTCTTAATGCCGAATTTTGCATGGTTAATTGGGATGGTAAATTAGGTTGAAACGTTAAGTTTATGGCTATCACATCATACATCCAATGGGGAGGCACCTGCGGCATCTGATCACTGGTTTCTGATAGGTTTGGTGACTGGAATTGGTAAGGAAATATGGTATTAACTTGGTTATTGCATAAGCACGTTTAGTTTCTTTTTTTTTGTCTTTGCCTAATGATGACTTAGGTGGTTCAGAAGTATATAGTAAGGGAAAAGGAATAGCTTATTGTTCAGAGACAAGAAAGGTAGGATCTATGCCTCATCGGTTTCTCCAGAGACCTCGTTGTTTGCTTAGTTGATTTTGGTACCTATGATTGTGAAACTGTATGAGCAGTCATATTAAATAATGCGTGCTTGAGTTGCGGATTGAATTCAGGAATTTCTAGGCTATACTGAATCCCTTAAGGTAGGTTAGGGGTGCCTAGCTTGCATGTGTGATGTGTATTGAACATGCTGAATGTGATCTGACAGAATTGAGAATACCCTGTTGTGGTTTTGTGTTTTATGCTTGTCTGTGTGTGCTTGTACGTGTTTGTGTGTCAGGATCCTTTTCCGGTGGCCATTCGGGTTAAGCGCTGATGCTCTTAGTGAGAGGGAAGGTTCTTACTAGTATGGGAGTCGTATGGGTGGCAAATCCCAGCAAGAGCTTGCTGGATGTCTTGTCCTTGTTTGGCCAAAAGCCCTATCCTTTTGTGGCCAAAAGCCCTGTTCTTGTGTGGCAGGAACCCCTAATCCTTATGTGGTTTAGGAAGCCCTTATCCTTGTGTGGTTTTGGATGCCCTTGTCCTTGTGTGGCTTGGGATGTTTTGTCCTTGTGTGGTAAGATGAATAAGCTTGCAGATTAGCTTATGTGTTAACCAAATACCTTTCGTGCAGTAAGCCTTGGACAACATAGATGGAAGGGGATGGCCTTTTCTTCTTCATTGACAAGAACAATCTGATGAGTTCTGCCTGCCTGTGTACTTCTGATACTTTTCGGAAGTGTTTGTAGTCCCCCTCAGGCCTTAGATTCGGCCTTACCCTTTTTGATTAAATATTTGAATTGCATGAATCCCTTTAGTTGCGTAGGAATAATAAGATGTTGTTCGGGAGATTTGTGTTTATGGTTTCTGCAGATCTTATGATGTTGTGACCCTACTGAGATTCTTGTAATCTCATTCCGTTGTTTTCACCATTTTTTTTTAGGCTTAGGTACATTCACTGCTCATGGTACCAGTGTGTGAGATCAAGGCTATACGGCGGGGCGATATCGCATCACTTTTGCATACCTGTTCCTTAGTTACTTGCACATATAACTTGAATAAAAATTATACTACTTTCTGGTTTATTTTGAGATTCCTCCTTTTTTTGTTATTTTCGACTATGTTGGAGGGATTCTTGTTGGTTATTTTGATCCTTATGGGACTTGTGTGTTATGAATCCAATGATTTAATTTAAAGACTTCCGTTAATGTTTTTACTCACTCCGTATGATACCAGAATGATTGTCCAATATCATGCTTCAACTGTTATTAAGCATGTAGAATGAACATGCTAAAAGTCGAAAACTTAGTGAGTAAGCCTGGTGGAATTCAGATAGGTCCTAGGTGTCTTTGGGGCTTATTTGGGTTTCGCGGCGGTAATGACCTTAATCGGAGCAAATATTAATAAGTAGGAATTGGGGTCGTTACAGGTTTGGTAGTGGAGCATGGTTTAGGGAAAATAATTTGTTATATGCTAACTTATTTGTTGATTTTGGTGTTTGTAGGTAAGGGCATGCGCACACACTCACTCACTTATGGGCTAATACTGAAAGTGAACTAATGCTAAAATGGGATTGATTTGTAAGATTTAAATGATGAGAATAATAATCTAATGTGATGTTTGTTCGTGTATGTTCTTATGCCTGGTATGCCATGATATGTTTGGGTGAGTGTTTGCTGTGTTTCTTATCATTGCTGAGAATGTGTGTGTTGATTTATGCATGCTACCGAGTGTCCCTATTTGACTCCTGTATTGCTGAATGTATATTTATGTGATTGCTAGTGTGTATTGCCGAATATGGATGTTGTGTGAATCCATGCTTGCTTGATGTTTGATGATGATTTCCGAGAGTATATATGAGTGTTGATGTAATTGCCGAGAATACCTTTCCATGTATGCATGTGATTTCCAAAAATTTGTATGTTGCTTTCCAGCATATGCGTATCGTCCGATGCACGCCTCTCTACCAGGTACCACTTCTTTTCCTAGTATCGTTTTTAGTTATGTGTAAGTAACAATCGTATGCTTAAATAGTATGGCAAGGTTGAAAGCTATAAGGTATCAACGGGCTAGGAATGGGATTCAGGCCGAACAACAACCTCTTGAGCAAGAGGAGCCTAATGCACAAATTGAGCATGAAGGCAATCTGAGCCGCCAATATTAAACGTATTACAAGGAATTGTTGCAAATCAGCAACGTATGGAGGCACAATTTCAGAATACTCCTGCACCTGCACCAGTGGAAGAACCTATTCCTCCACTTGAACCTGTACAACCGGCACATCCTAAGGAGGCCCAGAGACTTCTTGTCATGATTACAAAACTATTGAAGGAAGCTCGACAATTGGGATGTAAAGATTTCAATTGTTCAGCCGGAGCTGCTGCCGCTCATGAGTGGATAGACACCTCATTCCGAGTATCCTTGTTCTTACATATCTCGGATGATGACAAAGTTTCCATCGCCACTTTCCTACTCGAGGGAGAGGCCCTCGCATGGTGGGCATCTGTTAGATTGCGATTCAGCGATCATTTGCCAACTTGGGAAGAATTTCGGTACGAATTCGACAAAAGATTTTATACGAGGTTCCATAAAAACGAGTAGCTACAAACTTTTTACAAACTTGAACAAGGCAACCGTTTGGTGCTGGAATATGAGAAAGTGTTAAGGGAGTTGTCCCGATTTGCACCAGAAGAAGATCGTATACCGTACCAGCTTGCGAGTCGATTTCAGGATGGGTTGAGTACCGAACTCAAAACCATCGTAGGTATGACACCGGTGCAGAATTTTCAAGAACTAATTATTGCCGCAACCGAAGCCAAAAGGATCAAGCAAACCAAGAAGCCATCTGCAGCCACTAGTGGAGGATCCTATAGGCGAGATTCGAAGTTCAATCGATGAACGGGACCCTATCCTTTAAGGTCCTATCCTCCGAAAATTAATGGCAATGGAAATACCAACAGGAAGAACTTTTCTGGTTCAAATTCCAATGGATCTTCGTGGAATTCTCAGCAATATCGATGTTACAACTGTGGTGAGATGGGACATATTCAGAGGGAATGCCCGAAACCAAGGCGAATCATAGGTGTACCAAACGCAGGCCGAGGTGGGAATGCCAACCCCGCCAGACCACCAACACGCACACCAGGAGGACCACCCAATGGATCCACAAGCGAGGCGCAACCAAGACCAACAAGGCTCTTCACCCTAACTGATGCCGAGGCTAGTCCTGATGTGGTGACAGGTACTATTTCAGTCTTTTCTCAAAATGCTAAAGTATTATTAGATCCTGGAGCAAATAGATCATTTGTAAGTCCAAGGATAGCACTTAGTACGGATCGGCCTCTATCTCCCTTGACTCCTCCTATTGCGGTTCTAACTCCATTGGGAGAGCAACTGATTTGTAATCTAGTCTACATCGGATGTGCGGTATGAATGGGTCCGAATGTACTTGAAGTGGATCTGATTCCATTAGACATCTGAGAGCTGGATGTGATCTTAGGCATGGATTGTCTGGCGAAATATCAAGCCTGTATAGAGTGTTTCACCAAACGTGTGTGGTTCATATTTCCTAATGGTGCCGAGTACTGTTTTGAAGGTGATAGGCTAGTTGTTCCAACTTGCATGATGTCTTGGCTTGATGCGAAACGATTGATCAACAAAGGATGTACAGCATACCTCTCACACGTACATGATATTTTAAAAAAATCTTTGGATCTGGATTCTATCCTAGTGGTTCGCGAATTTCCAAAAGTATTTCCAGAATACATAGCTAGTCTACCACAAGTAAGGGAAGTGGATTTTGGCATTGAGTTAGCGCCTGGTATGAATCCGATTTCCATTCCTCCGTACCGTATGGCTCTTGCGGAAAGGAAGGAACTAAAAACGTAATTGGAAGATTTGTTATATCGTGGTTTCATCCGACCAAGTGTGTCACCTTGGGGAGCACCTGTCCTGTTCGTGAAAAAGAAAGACGGTTCGCTGCGAATGTGCATCGACTATCAACAGCTGAATCGTGTGACTGTGAAAAACAAGTACCCTTTGCCACGCATCGATGATTCGTTCGACCAACTCCATGGTGCAGCCATATTTTCCAAGATTGATCTTAGATCTGGATACCATCAATTGCGAGTTCGTAATGCTGATATTCCGAAGACCGCATTCAGATTGCGATACGGTCACTACGAATTTCTGGGTATGCCATTCGGTTTGACCAATGCACCAGCTGTGTTTATGGACCTGTTGAATCGTGTGTTTCATGAGTTCCTGAATAAATTTGTGATAGTTTTCAATGACGACATTTTGATATATTCAAAATCGGAACAGGAGCATGCTAAACATTTGCGAAATGTGCTGAAAATTTTAAAGGATCAACGGTTGTTCGCAAAATACTCCAAATGCGAATTCTGGTTACTCGAAGTTGGCTTCCTTGGCCATATTGTTTCCGCCCAAGGTTTGATAGTTAATCTAAAGAAGATTGAAGCCATAGTTGCTTGGGAACCCCCACGGACTGTGTTCGAAATTCGCAGTTTCCTTGGCTTAGCAGGTTATTACCATCTCTTTGTGGAAAATTTTTCATCGCTTGCCGGACCAATGACAAAACTAACGCGAAAGGGTGAGCCGTTTGTGTGGAATGAGAAATGCCAGCGAAGTTTTGAAGAACTGAAAAACCGGTTAGTTTCTGCACCTATCCTTACTTTACCTATTTGCGGAAAGGGGTATGTGGTTTACAGCGATGCGTCGAAATCCAGACTTGGATGCGTATTGATGCAAGACGGGAAAGTCATTGCATATGCTTCCCAACAGTTACGACCGCATGAAAGCAACTATCCTACACATGATTTGGAGCTTGCAGCCGTGGTATTTGCATTGAAAATATGGCGACATTACTTATATGGCGAGACATGCCGAATCTTCACCGATCACAAAAGCTTGAAGTACCTACTCAAGTAAAACGAATTGAATATGAGACAATGAAGAAGGGTAGAGCTGATCAAAGACTACGATTTGATCATCGAATATCATCCTGGAAAGGCAAATGTTGTTGCTGATACCTTAAACTGAAAATTTCATCCTCCTTCCCCATCAGTTTTGGCCTATATGCGCACCCATTACATGCCTATGTTGCTGGATTTGAGGACTAATCATGTGCATCTTGGCACTGATTATTCTGGTTCATTTTTGGCACGAATCGAAGTCACACCTACCTTGATTGAGGAAATCCAGAATCAGCAATTAGAGAATCCAAAACTAATTGAAATTCGGAAGCAACTTTCTGATGGTGTTGATGCCATAGTTCGTGATTTCTGAATACGAGATGACGAAGTGCTTGTCTTCAAAAACCGAGTATATGTTTCACAAGATATTGATATTCGTAACCTTATTCTATCGGAGGCGCACAGTTTGAAGTTTGCTATCCATCCCGAAAGTACTAAGATGTACCGAGATTTAAAGGAGCAGTATTGGTGGCCAAACATGAAACGCCACAATGCTAAGTTCGTTGCCCAATGCCTCGTATGTCATCAAGTAAAGATCGAACATCAACGACCCGCTGGACTACTTCAGTCACTTCCGATTCCAGAATGGAAGTGGGACCATGTCACAATGGATTTTGTGACCAGTTTGCCTAGCTTATAGCGAGGATACGATACCATTTGGGTGATCATGGATCGATTGACAAAATCTGCACACTTCCTTCCTATACGTAAGATGGATACACCTGAGAAATTGACTGTTCATTACTTATATGAGATTGTTCAATTACATGGAGTGTCAGTTTCCATCGTTTCAGATCATGACCCTCATTTCACCTCACGATTTTGGGAGAAATTCCAAATTTTGCTGGGTTCGAAATTGAATTTCAGTACAGTATTTCATCCTCAGACCAATGGTCAATCAGAAAGAATGATTTAGACACTCGAAGACATGTTACGAGCGAGTGTGTTGGATAACCAAACCGGTTGGGATCGATGCCTACCATTGGCAGAATTTTCTTACAACAATAGTTTTCATGTAAGCAACGGTATGGCACCTTATGAAACATTAAATGGGAAACGTTGCAGGACTCCCATTTGCTGCAATGAAGTAGGTGAAAGATGCCTAGACAATCCGAAATTGATTGATCAAGCAACGAAGTAGTTAAACTTGATCTGACAATGGCTAAAAACGGCCCAGGATCAGCAGAAGAGCTACGCCGACAATCGACGAAGGGAGCTGGAATTTGCGGTAGGTGAAAAAGTGTTTTTGAATGTCATCCCATGGAAAGGAGTCCTTCATTTTCAGCAGCGGGGTAAGCTAGCACCTCGCTACATTGGTCCATATGACAATGTTGAAAGAATCGTCCCTGTTGCATACCAACTTGCTTTACCTCCAAATATGGAAAGAATTCACGTGTTTCACATTTCAATGTTGAGAAAGTATGTACAAGACCCTGCTCACGTGCTCGAGGAACCCCCAGTCGAAGTTGCTGAAGACCTATCTTATCCCGTAAAGCCAGTTGCCATAATAGATCGGTCAGTTCGACAGCTTCACAGTCGAAGCATGCCTACGGTATGAGTTGTTTGGCGTAATGGCCAAATTGAGGAACAATCTTGGGAGACTGCGGAATCTATGCGTACAAAATTTTCTTACTTGTTTGTTTAGGTATTTGTGCTAAAATTTTGAGGATGAAATTCTTATAAGGAGGGGAATGGACGTTCGTATTTTTTTTGTTGCAAAGCTCTCTTCATCCTCTTTCCAACTATATTTTTTTTTTTTTGGACGTTCGTATCTCTTTGTCAAAAGATAAGTTAAAAATCGACGGCGGAATTAGGTTTTAAGATTTGTATAATTCTGCCTTTAATTGATCTCTGATGTTGTTGCCCTTATTCGTATAATTTTTTAGAATCCATTCATAGTGAACAATTATGATTTCATCTCTTGAATGTATAAAGTCGAAAATTATCTTTTGTCTTACTTTTAGTGCCAAACTTTGCATAGTTAATTGTGATGGTAAATCAAGTTGAATCGTTAAGTTTCTAGCTATCAAATCACACATCCAAAGGGGAGGCACCTATGGCATCTGATCACTAGTTTCTGATAGGTTTGGTGAGTGGAATTGGTAAGGAAATAGGATATTTACTTGGTTATTGCGTAAGCACGTTTAGTTTATTTTGTTTTGTCTTTTCCTAATGATGACTTAGGTGGTTCAGAAGTATCTAGTAAGGGAAAAGGAATAGCTTCTTGTTTAGAGAGAAGAGAGGTAGGATCTATGCCTCATCAGTTTCTCTAGAGACCTCGTTGTTTGCTTAATTGATTTCAGTACCTATGATTATGAAACTGTATGAGCATTCATATTAAATAATGCATGCTTGAGTTGCGGATTGAATTCAGGAATTTCTAGGCTATACCGAATCCCTTAAGGTCGGTTAGGAGTGCCTAGCTTGCATGTGTGATGTGTATTAAACATGCTGAATATGATCTGACAGAATTGAGAATACCCTGTTGTGGTTTTGTGCTTTGTGCTTGCCTGTGTGTGCTTGTACGTGTTTGTGCGCCAGGATTCTTTTTCAATGGCCATTCGGGGTAAGCGTTGATGCTCCTAGTGAGAAGGGAGCTTTTTATTGGTATGGGAGTCGTATGGGTGGCAAATCCCAGCAAGAGGTCGCTGGATGTCTTGTCCTTGTGTGGCCAGAAGCCCTGTCCTTGTGTGGCAGGAACCCCTTATCCTTGTGTGGTTTGGGAAGCCCTTATCCTTGTGTGGTTTGGGATGCCCTTGTCCTTGTATGGCTTGGGATGTTTTTTCCTTGTGTGGCAAGATTAATAGGCTTGCTGATTAGCTTGTGTGTTAACCAATTACCTTTCGTGCGGTAAGCCTTGGACAACACAAGTGGAAGGGGATGACCTTTTCTTCTTCATCGTTGAGAACAATCTGATGAGTTCTGCCTGCCTGTGTACTTCTGATACTTTTCGAAAGTGTTTGTAGTCCCCCTCAGCCTTAGATTTGGCTCTACCCTTTTTGATTGAATCTTTGAATTGCATGAATCCCTTTAGTTGTGTAGGAATGATTAGATGTTGTTCGGGCGATTTGTGTTTATGGTTTCTGCAGATCTTATGATGTTGTGACCCTACTGAGATTCTTGTAATCTCATTCCGTTGTTTTCACCATTTTTTTTTAGGCTTAGGTATATTCACTGCTCGTGGTAACAGTGAGTGAGATCAAGGCTGTACGGCGGGGCAATATTGCATCACTTTTGCATAGCTGTTCCTTGATTACTTCCGCATATAACTTGAATAAAAATTAGACTACTTTCTGTTTTATTTTGAGATTCCTCCTTTGCTTGTTATTTTCGACTATGTTGGAGGGATTCTTGCTGGTTATTTGGATCCTTATGGGACTTGTGTGTTATGATTCCAGTAATTTAATTTAAAGACTTCTGTTAATGTTTTTACTCACTCCGTATGATACCTGAATGATTGTCCAATATCATGCTCAAACTGTTATTAAACATGTAGAATGAACATGCTAAAAGTCGAAAACTTAGTGAGTAAGCCTGGTGGGATTCAGATAGGTCCTAGGTGTCTTTGGGCTTGTTTGGGTTTCACGGCGGTAATGACCTTTATCGGAGCAAATATTAATAGGTAGGATTTGGGGTCATTACAAAAGAAGTAGGGTATATTGATTTCACTTATATAGAGGATACAAAGGATGAATTCATGATATTATAGCAAGAATAGATGCGAAACAATCATACGGAAAAGAGGAATAAAAACTAAAACCAACTGAAGGAAGAATAAAAAAAATTCGTCACCAATACCTAGGGAATTGCAACAACAATTAATATAGGAAAGAACTAATCTTTTGAGGATGAAACAAAGATATCAAGATGAAGAATGAAAAGAGGTTTCCAACTAGCTATTATTTGCAGAATTCAGATGAAGCATGAAAGATTTCGGCTATAGTTAGTGTAGGGAAATTTTTGGCAGCAAAGGTAAGGATGAGAGGGTTTATCACGAAATAAGCTTGAATGTTTTGTCGTAAGAATATGTGTATGGACGGCTGTTATATTTATAGAGTTTAATGAGATTAGGTTTCCTACTTTTAAGGCTAGATAAAAGTAGATAATGTTTAGGATTTAATTCTGGAATGATCTCTTAAAAATAGAGAATAAACCATTTATGAGAGAAATGAAATCAAAATGAAGACTGAATCTTCAATACCATTTCTGGCTACCACACATCCATTTATTTAGGGATAAAATAGTCATTTCAGCTTTACTGGTACCTGGACTTCTAGGACAAAGGATCGGGATCTCACATTTTCGGTAATTAAGGATAAATAAGGAAAGTATCTGGATTGAATCCAAGAGCAATCATCGAGTTTCTAAGATAGGTGATAGAGCCTAGAAATGTGTATTATGAGGTTATTAACATTCATATGATGATATTAAGTATTGGACTATTGTTCTATGTGTAGGTGTGCAGCAAGAGGATCAAGAATTTGGAACGGATATGGATCGAATAAAGAAAGAAAATCATGACAGCAAAACTATGAGTGGACAATTTTAAATTAATTATCATCATTTTAAATGAATCTATATTGTTTTCATATGATGTGTGATATCCATGAGTTGCTTGCATGCATAAACTTATGATCTATGAAAAAATTCTCAAGTCATGGCAATTATCGATTACATGCATTTCTTTAGAAAGAAACATGATTTTATGGTTATATTTTGAGTAACGTTTGGATATTGTAACTATGCTTGGGATAATCGTGATATGAGAAATAACAGTATCGCACTGCCTAGTAAGATTATAAGAGTAACTCTAAAATACCTCGTATGACATCAAGGTCATATGAGAAGACTATCGAATCTCGTATTGTAATAATACAACACTTGAGTAACAGAACTAATGAGTGAAGTAAGAAGAAATCCAGAATAGTAAGGGATTCGAAACCTGCTGATAAGAAACCCTAACCGTGCTGATTTTAAGAAAGCATCCTAACAATATCACTTATGACTGACTAGTCATATGAAAGGATACTGACCGCGCAGAAATTACATCACTACCATATAAGAAAACAGAAATCCAAAGTAATAAGAGAAAGAAACAATTAGAGGGTTGATTTATTATAGGAAAACCAAAAAATTCTTATTACGTACTTGCCAAAAAACTAATAATGATTACTTGAGAAACTATCAAGTGAGTTTTGCAAATTTAAATTGAAAGGATCATAAGAGTAGAAACAAAATTAATAGTATATGAACAACGTAAGTGGTGACTCGAGGCTAATTAACTAGAATTATCTCATAACGTAATAAAAGTTGAGAGAGGGTTAACGAACGATGTACTAACTTTAATGGAATAAAAGTTGTTAGAAAGATTAATTAATGTTATACTAACCTTAGTGGAATAAAAGAAATAGTAGATATGAGATTAGTCGGCTATCGATATTCTAACCCTTGGGGAATATGGTATGAACTTAACCTAGGATTGATCACCCCCACCCCCCCTACATATCATATTACTGGGTGTTACTTCAAAATACTGTGTGTTTCTAGATTACTACGTGTTCCTACACCACTGTGTGTGATTATAAACTCGATTATAGAGGAAATGATTATAATACTAATCTTTGATAATGGTTTAGCTATACTAGCCATCTATTAGAATGGTTATTGTTTATATGTTGAGATCTATAAGATCTCTATCTATTTCAGATGTGCGTGAAATGTGATAAAATTTCTATGTTGTTTGATGACATTGCTTGAGTGTAACCCTGATGATGGGGTTATACGTTGTGTGTTGTGATTTCTTATGACACTTCTTTGCCTTAATTTTTCGTTGATGCATTGTTATAATTGGATCTGAAGAATCTATAGCCATGATTCCAGTTTTGTGTTTGCTAAATCGTGTGATTAAAATATAAAATAACCTTGTTGAAATTTAGAAAGGATTTGTAAAGGAAAACGTTCATTCACCTGGTTGTCATGCGAGTGTCTAATAGCTATCCCGAGTTTGAGCAAAAGGGTTGGCTTTGCCCCAGATCACATAGTCTTTGAACCAATACGAAGTACAAGGTATGATTGAGGATTCGGATTTGTACTTGTGAATTAGCTGCATATAACATTTTGTGTGTGCATGTATTGTAAATTGGGATACCATGTAATGTTGATAAATAAATCAAATTTTTTGGTTCATATCTCACTTAATATAAATTCCACAAAATTCCCACACGTCTGTTTGTCCGATCATGTTTTCTTTGTCTTGGGATTGCTTTCGAGGCACATCATGCATTTAAAATATTGAAAAAAAATTAAACTAGTTCCTTTCTCGTTTTGTATAGTTATTGTATATCCTTAGGATGGCCATCTAAGTTTGTATAGTAGCTATAAGACAGTTGTTTTGTCTTCGTGGATTCTGAGAGGTGATAAAAAACATTTTGCAAGGACATGTTCTACTTTGGGATTCTGAATCTGGTTCACATTGGCCACTATTTTTTAGCTCTAAGAAAACTCATGCCTCATGGCTGCCAACTCTGGAGTGAGTTTGGTGATAACTTCCAGCTCCTGCTTCCCTAGGGTTCTATCATGATTAGGATCCACATGCCAGTACTAACCACCCAGTGTTGTTTCTTCAATACACCAGAATACGTCACTTGCCTTCTTATTCAAGATGTTGTCATTTGCAGTTGTATTCAGCATCATCTTGTCCATATTGGACAATCCTCTGAAGAAACTCCCAAGTTGAAGGAATTCTGGAATGTTATGATTGGGGCACTTGTGAGACCCTAACCCTCGGTAGGATAGATGTCCTGGAATTCCGTGTGTCAGAAATGGCACCTAGGGATCGATGCAGCATAAATAACCATTTTGCTTCTGATGACTGAATGCGTGATGACCTTTAAAGGTTAATTTTCGAATTTTCTTGTCATTTATTCAGGTATTTTTGTGTTAATTATCCTTATTTTAAATCCCCATTATCCATAATATTAGATAATTTCTTTTATCCTAAGTAGACAATTATCTTTTAGTGAAATGATTTTTAAGCTTATTTATCTTTTAAACCTTATCTTATCTCTTAAGCTTTAAAGGAAGGAAAATTTATATTTTAAGCACCTATATAAGAGAAGGCCGGCCACCCCATTCCTCACACTCCCATTCTCTCTTTTGTTTCTTCACAAACACAAGTCCTATTTCCTTTTCTTCCTTTTGTGGCCGAAACCTATACCTTCACTATCAAAATTGCCAAAATTCCTCCTTCATTAGATTGTTATGTGTGATAGCTTGTTGGATTCCTCTCTTCGTGTTGCATCTTTCTTGCTTGAATTCACATTCAGAAGGTTAGTTGTTTTTAACTAAATTCATATCGAGTTTCCCTTCCTTATATGTGTGTCGATTTTTGTACTTCTTCTTCAGATGATTCTGAATCTTGTTCCTCTTGTTCGTATGAACATTGGATACCTATTTTCCTTTTAATTTTATAAAATCGTAACCTTCTTTACTGTTACTCTTGAAAATCATAGTTACCTTTTAAAACCTTAAGTGTTGCCGAATGATACACCATTAAGGGATTGGATAATCATGTTGAAATATGTTGGATTCTAGGCTATCACTTTATGCATTCAAAAGGAGGTTACTGCTGTATCTGATCGTTGGTTTTGGTAGGTTTTGGTGAGTAAGATTTGTAAGGACTGTAGGTTGTTCTTCATTTTTCTGTTTTTGTATTGCATGCTTAGTTTTGTGATGCCTTTGCCTTATAATTATCTAGGTGTTTTTTATCCTTGTGGTAAAAGCAAAGGAGTAGTTTCTTGTTCAAACCCATGAGAGGTAGGATCTATACCTCATCGGTTTCACCGGAAATTACATTACTTGTTTATTTGATTTCAGTTTGCTTAACCATATATACATGCTTGGGGATTGTGGTATTGGTTCTTTGGTAATTTTGAAACTATGTAGGGTATAGAATTGCTCTATTTTGGATTGGTTCATTCTGTATTGGTTTGTGCATTGTGTTGTTATTCAATTGAGGATACCTTGTTATGTTTCTATAAGTATGTATGTATATATGTATATACATGTATGTGTGCTTTGTTTGAAGGATCCTTTTGTCGCTGGCCATGCGAGGTAAATGTTGATGCTCTTGAGGTTGAGGAGAGGTGTTTACCGAATTGGGAGCTGTATGGTGAATTTTCCCCAACAAGTGCACACTGGATGCCCCTATGCCGGTTCGAGTTCGGATGTGGGATGTCATGCATATCGTCTGGTTTCAAGCCTGGGATGTTTGTCAGGATGCCCTATCCTTGTGTGTCAGGTTGCCCTTATGCTGGTTAGAGTCCAGATGTAGGAATGTATCAAGACTTGCTGTGAGTTTATTTGCTAATTATTTTCCATTTTCAGCACAGCCTTGGACAACGTAGGCGGTGGGGGATAATCGTTTGGTTTGAAATCGTATTGGGCTGCCTGTGTACTTCTGGTTTCTGTCATGTGATGATTGCCTACGAAGTATTTTGAGTCATCCCCGTTGTTTTGATAAAATCAGCCCTTATATTATTGTGTTTGATTGACTGATTTGTTTTGGGCCTATTATATATGTATATGTGATTTATATGTTGATCGGGAGATGTCTGTTTAGGTTTCCACAGATCTTATGATATTGCGACCCTACTAAGATTCTAGTAACCTCATTCTATTGTTTCCCTTTTTTTTTTAGGCTTAGGTTCGTGTTTTGCTGGCAGTACCAAGGTATGAGATCAAGGCTGCATGGCGGAATGATTGCATTGCAAATTTTAGTTTGATATTTCTGGTTTTCTGTCTTTTGTTCCTATGTTTGCATATTGACACAAACATATGCTGGTTGATTGAGTTTCCCTTGGGACTTGTGTGTTATATTTTCAATAGATTCATGTTTGCTTAAATTAAAGTCTTCCGTTGATGTTTTGTTTAACTCTGTTTTATGCCAGAATTTTACTTAATGAAATTGCATATTCCAACCTTAAAACCAACTTAATTAACTAATGAATTTAATAACTAATCGTTTAGAGCCTTGTGGGACTTGCATAGGACCTTGCGAGGGCTTGTTCGGGTTTTATGGCTGTAAAGGTCCTTATAGGTTGAGTTTGGTCCTTACAAGGGTGGTAGCAGAGCATGCTTGTATGTTTATCATATTGTATGTTTTGCTTGTTGATATGTGTTTTTGCTTTGTATGTGCTTTGATGTGCCGAGGCATGTTGTGATTTGATGTGTTTTGTATGCATATATGTGTTCTGTTTTTGTAAGAGTGTTTCATGCATGTATGCACATCGTCCGGTTTATGTCCCTCCGCCAGGTACCATTTTCTTTTACTGGTTATGCATTTATGTTTATGTATTGGAGAATTATATCGTGTGTGTGTTTGTTTAGTATGGCAAGGTCGACTAGGTCCCACAGTGGTACGAGGGTTCATCGAGATAGGAATGAGGAGCCGGTTAAGTAGAGCTAGCAAAATGAGCAGGTTGGGCAAGTTTAGCTCAAGATTAAGGATGGGCAGCCAGGGGAACAGTCCATACCAGTTCGGGAAGAAAAATGAGCCACACTAGTTTCCCCAGCCGCACTAGCTCAGAACACCTGTGTTAGTCTAGATTTTTGCTTCTATGCAAGATATGTCACATGGTATCATTTAGTACTAGCAACATGTTGAGGGACCAGGGATACATGATCCTGCACCACCTGGACCAGACCCTATTCCACCTCTTGCCCCGATTCAGCCAACAATTCCAAGATAGGCTGAGAGACTTCCTGTTATGATCACCAAGTTAGTGAAAGGAGCCCGTCAGTTGGGTTGCAAAGATTTTAATGGTTCAGTAGGTGCTGCTACAGATCGATAGTGGGTTGATACTTTGTGTCATGTTGCCTTGCTCTTGTGCATTACCAATAATGATAAAGTTTCCATCGTCACATTTTTGCTTGAGAGAGAGGCCCTTGCATGATGGACTGCTGTTAGTTTGAGATTCGAAGATCGTTTTCCTACTTGGGACGACTTCTTGCACGAATTCAATGATAGGTTCTACACCAGGATTCACAAGAATGATCAGCGACAAGCTTTTTAAAGGCTTGAACAGGGTATCCGCTTAGTTATGGAGTTTGAAAAGGAGCTGAAAGAGTTGTTGGCACGACACCTATGAAACATTTTAAGAGCTGATCGTTGTAGCCTATGAAGCTGAGAAGATGGTTCTGAATAAGAATACTCACATAGCACACAACAATGGTTTGTTTCATCATGGTTCAAAGTTTGGCTGTCGTTCAGGACCTTATCCTCCAAAATCATTTTATTCAAAAGGCAGTGGCAATGGAAATTCAAAAATGCACTCAGTAGGTTCCAGCTCGAGTGTGAATAGACCCCCTTGGTGTTTGAATTGCCGACCGTATCATGTTCCTCCTTGTTTGCAGCTATGTAGGTGTTTTCAATTTTGGAGAGCTTAGCTATATAAGAAATGAATACCCTAATCCGAGACGTGATGGTTCGTGGATTTCTGGAGCACCAAGTTCGAATGGTGGAAATGCCAATCCTTCTAAACCACCAACCCATGCACCCGGTAGACCCCCTAGTGGATCCGCATCAGGTTCACATAACAGACCTATGAGACTCTTTACTTTGATAAACGCTGAGGCCTGTGCCAGTCCTGACGTGGTGACAGGTACCGTCTCTGTCTTTTCCCAATGTGCTAAATTTTTGTTAGACCCTGAAGTGAATAGATCGTTTGTAAGTCCGAGAGTAGCAGCTAGTTCAGATTGGCCTTTGTCCTCTTTGGTTCCTCCGATTGCGGTTTTGACTTCTTTAGGAGAACAGTTGACGTGTGATCTAGTCTACATTGGTTGTGCTGTACATATGGGTTCAGTCGTGATTGACGTGCATCTGATTCCATTAGACATCCGAGAGCTAGATGTGATCTTAGGCATGGATTGTTTGGTAAAATACTAAGCTCGGATGTAATGTTTTATAGAGGCTTCGTGGTTCAACCTTCAAGATGGTTCCGACTATTGTTTTGATGGTGATAGGTGAGTTGTTCAGACTTGCATGACTTCCTGGCTTGATGTGAATAGATTGATCAGCAAGGGATGCACAGCGTACCTTGTGCATATGCATGACACTTCCGTGGAGTCTTCAGACCTGAGTTCTCTTCCCCTAGTTCATGAATTCCCAGATGTATTTTCAAAAGATGTAGTCGATTTGCCACTAGCTAGAGAAGTCAAGCTCGGTACCGTGATGTTACCTGGTACGAGTCCTATCTCTATTCCGCCGTACCGTATGGCTCCAGCAGAAATGAAAGAATTGAAGATGCAGTTGGAAGATTTGTTGGATCGTGGTTTCATTCATCCTAGTGTGTCACCTTGGGGAGCACCAGTTATGTTTGTAAAGAAGAAAGACGGTTCATTGCGGTTGTGTATTGATTACCAGCAGCTAAACCATGTAACCATGAAGAACACGTACCCCTTGTCGTGCATTGACGACTTGTTTGACAAGCTATAGGGAACAGTCATGTTCTCAAAAATTGATCTAAGGTCCAGATACCATCAGTTACATATCCGTGAGGTAGACATACCAAAGATTGCTTTCAGATCGTGTTATGGCCACTATGAGTTCCTTGTTATGCCATTCGGTTTGACCAATGCACTAGCAGTGTTCATGGACTTGATGAACAAGGTATTCGGTGAATTCTTGGACAGATTTGTAAGAGTCTTCATTGACGATATTCTGATTTATTTAAAGATGAAATAGAAGCATACCAAGCACTTGCAAATTGTGTTACAGATTTTGAGAGATCAGTAGCTGTATGCAAACTACTCAAAGTGTGAGTTCTGGTTATGTGAGGTTGGTTTCCTTGGTGACATCATTTCTGCCTGTGGTGTTCTTGTTGATCCTAACAAGATTCAAGCCATTGTTTCGTGGGAACCCCCGCGAAGTGTGTCCAATGTTTGCAGCTTTCTTGGCCTAGCCGGATAATACCATCGCTTTCAAGAGAATTTTTCATTGCTAGCAGGTATTTTGACACGATTGACGTGCAAAGGTGAACCATTCGTGTGGTTTGAAAAATATCAGAAAAGTTTTGAGGAGCTGAAGACCAGGTTGGTTTCCACACTGATCCTTACATTGCTGGTGAGTAGAAAAGAATACGTGGTGTACAGTGATGCATCGAAATTTGGCCTTGGATGTATTTTAATTCAAGATGAGAAAGTCGTTGCCTATGCTTCTCGATAGTTACGTCCGCATGAGAGCAACTACCCTACACACAATTTAGAGCTTAAAGCCGTGGTGTTTGCACTGAAAATTTAGTGTCATTACCTATACGGAGAGACTTGTAGAATTTTCACCAATCACAAAAGTTTGAAGTACCTTCTTACCCAAAAGGAGTTGAACATAAGACAATGAAGAGGGGTAGAGCTGATTCATGATTATAATCTGATTATCGAGTACCACCCTAGAAAGGTTAATGCTGTAGTCGATGCTTTGAGCTGAAAGAGCCCGTCTTCTCATGCCTATATGCGTGCGCATTACCTGCCTATGTTGTTAAGTTTGAGAGCTTCATGTGTACAGCTTGGCAGTGATTGTTCAGGTTCATTATCTACTAGGATTCAAGTAAGACCTACCTTGCTGGAAGAAATCCGTGTTCAGCAATCTTGAGATATGAGGTTGGTCCAAATTTGGCAGCAGCTACCTGATGGTATTGATGCCGTAGTTCGTGATTTCTGAGTTCGAGATGATGGAGTCCTGACTTCCAAGATCGTGTGTGCCAGCCACAAGAGATTGATTTGTGCAACCTAATTCTGTTCAAGATGCACAGTTTGAAGTTTGTTATTCATCTCAGAAGTAACAAAATGTATCGAGACTTAAAAGAACAATTTTGGTGGCCAGGTATGAAATGCTACACTACGGAATTTGTAGCCCGATATTTAGTATACCAGCAGGTGAAAATTAAACATCAAAGACCTGCAGGTTTGCTACACTCACTTCCAATTCTAGAATGGAAGTGAGAGAACATTACCATGGATTTCAAGGTTGGTCTACCAAGATCTCAATAAGGATATGATGCTATTTGGATGATTGTGGACAGATTGACAAATTTTGCACATTTCCTGCCTGTCCGAGCTACAGATACACCTAAAAGGTTGGCTACCCATTACTTAAATGAGATTGTAGGTTTGCATGGTGTGTTTGTGTCCACTGTTTCAGATCGAAATCCCCGTTTCAGTTTACGTTTTTTTGAGAAATTCCAAAGTGCCTTAGGTTTGAGATTGAATTTCAGTACTGCTTTCATCCTCAAAATGATGGACAGTCCAAGAGAATGATTTAGACCCTAGTAGACATGCTACGTGTGTGTGTGCTTGATAGACAGACCATTTGGGACAGATGACTTCCTTTAGCAGAGTTTGCTTACAACAATAATTTTCATGTAAGCATCGGAATGGTCCCTTATGAAGTCTTGTATGGTAAATGTTGCAGAACCCCAATTTTCTGGATTAAAGTAGACAAAAGACACCTAGACAATCCGGAATTGATAGATCATGTAACCGAGCAGTTGAATCTAATATGGTAAAGATTAAAAATGGTACAAGATAGATAGAAAAACTGTGCAGATAACTGATGAAGACAGCTTGAATTCATAGTAGATGACAAAGTATTTTTGAAAGTTGCTCCTTGGAAAGGTTTTCTTCGTTTTCAGCAATGAGTCAAGTTAGCATCCAGTTACATTGGTCCGTATGATATTACTGAAAGAATTGATCCTGTTGCATATTATCTTGTATTGTCCCCGATTATGGAAAGAATCCATAACGTATTCCATGTTTCAATATTGCGAAAGTATGTCCAAAACCCTGCTCACGTTCTTGAAGATCCTCCAGTTGAAGTTGCTAAAGACCTATCCGACCCTATACAGGCAGTTGTTTTCTAGATCGATCTGTTTGTCAGCTTCATAGTCGTAATGTTCCTACGGTTCATGTTGTTTGGCGTAGTGGCCAAATCGAGGAGAAGTCTTTGGAGACAGAGCAGTCAACATGGGTGAGATACCCTCACCTATATCCGTAGTTCTTGTGCAGAAACTTTGAGGATGGAATTTTTGTAAGGTGAGTAGGATATGATACCCTGATCATCAGTGGGATAAATGTCTTAGAAGTCCATGTGTCAAACATGGCAACTAGGGACCGATGCAGTAGGAATAACTATTTTGCTCCTGATGACTGAATGTATGAAGACCCTTAAAGGTTTATTTCCAATTCTTTTTATGATTTATTCAGGTATTTTTGTGTTAATTATCGTTAGTTTAAATCCCCATTATCAAAAATATTAGATAATTCTTTTTATCCTAAGTAGACAATTATCTTTTAGTGGAATTATTTTTAAACTTATTTATCCTTTAAACCTTATCTTATCTCTTAAGTTTAAAAGTAGGGAAAATCTATCCTTTAAGCACCTATATAAGAGAAGGTTGGTCACCTCATTCCTCACACTATCATTCTCTATTTTGTTTCTTCACAAACACAAGTCTTATTCCCTTTTCATCCTTGTGTGGCCGAACCCTACACCTTCACTATAAAAATTGCCGAAATTCCTTCTCTTTCATCAAATTGTTGCGTGTAATAGCTTGTCGGATTCCTCTCTTCATGCTACATCTTTCTTGTTTGAATTCACATTCAGAAGGTTAGTTGTTTTTAATTAAATTCTTGTTGAGTTTCCCTTCCCTATGTGTGTGCAGATTTTTGTACTTCTTCTTTAGATGATTCTGAATCTTGTTCCTCTTGTTCATATGAATATCTGATGCCTATTCCCCTTTTAATTTCACAAAATCGCAACCTTCTTCCTTGTTATTCTTGAAAATCACGATTGCCTCTTAAAACCCTAAGTGCTGCTAAATTATACACCATTAGGGTATTGGATAGTAAGGTTGAAATCTGTTTGATTCCTGGTCATCAGTTCACGCATTCAGAGAGAGGTTACTGCTGCATCTGATCATTGGTTTTGGTGAGTAAGATTTGTAAGGACCATAGGTTTTCTTTCATTTTTTTGTTTTCATATTTCATGCTTAGTTTTGTGTTGTCTTTGCCTCATAATTGTTTAGGTGTTTCTGATCCTTGTGGTAAAGGCAAAAGAGTCTCTTCTTGTTGAAACGTGTGAGAGGTAGGATCTATACCTCATCGTTTTCTCCAGAAATCACCTTGCTTGTTTATATGATTTTGGTTTGTTTAATCGTAAAATGCATACTTGCGGATTGTGGTATTGGTTCTTTGGTAATTTTAGAGCTATGCAAGGTTTAGAATTTCCCTATTTCGATTGGTTTATTGTGTATTGGGTTTTGCATTATATTGTGATTCGACTGAGGATACCTTGTTATGTTTCTATAAGCGTGTATGTGTGTATATGCGTATATGCGTGCTTTGTTTGAAGGATCCTCTTGTCGCTGGCCATGCAAGGTAAGTGTTGATGCTCCTGAGGTAGAGCAGAGGTGCTTACCGAACTGGGACTTGTATGGTGATTGTTCCCCAACAAGTGCACACTAGATGCCCTTATGCCGATTCGAGTTCAGATGTGGGATACCCTGCATACCGTCCGGTATTGAGCCTAGGATGTTTGGCTTGATGCCCTATCCTTGTGTGGCAGGATGCCCTGTCCTTGTGTGGCAGGATGCCCTGTCCTTGTGTGGCAGGATGGCCCTTAAGCCGATTCGAGTCTAGATGTAGGGATGTATGAAGGCTTACTTTAAGTTTCTTTGCTAATTGTTTTTCTTTTTCAGCATGGCCTTGGACAACGCAGGCGGTAGGGGATAATTGTTTGGTTTGAAGTCATATTGGGCTGTCTATGTGCTTCTGGTTTCCATCATGTGATGGTTGCCTACGAAGTGTTTTAAGTCCTCCTTATTTTTTTGATAAAATTGGCCCTTATATTGCCTACGAATGACTGATTTGTTTTGGGCCTATTATATATGTATATGCGATTTATATGTTGATCGGGAGATGTTTGTTTAGGTTTCCACATATCATATGATGTTGCGATCCTACTGAGATTCTTGTAATCTCATTCCATTGTTTCTCTCTTTTTTCAGGCTTAGGTTCGTGTTTTGATGGTGGTACCAAGGTGTGAGATCAGGGTTGCATAGCGGGATGATTGAATTGCACATTTCAGCTTGATTTTTCTGGCTTTTCGTCTTTTATTCCTATTTCCTCATATTGACACGAATAGATGCTTGCTGACTGAGTTTCCCTAGGGACTTGTGTATTATGTTTCTACTGGATTCACGTTTCCTTAAATTAATGTCTTCCATTGATGTTTCCTTTAACTCCATTTTATGCCAGAATTTTACTTAATGAAATTGCATGCTCCAACCTTAAAACAAACTTAATTAACTAATAAATTTAATAGCTAATTGTTTAGAGACTTGTGGGATTCAAATAGGACCTTGCGAGGGATCGTTCGGGTTTCATGGTGGTAAGGGTCCTTATAGGTTGGGTTTGGATTCTTACAGCACATTCGCAAAAACTACTTGAATCTTTCATAGACATTATATAATGACTCATTAGGTTGCTCTTTTAAAGCTTGAATCTCCAGCCTCAGCTGAAAAACTTTTGAGATTGAAAAAAATCTCGCGAGGAAAGCCTTTATCTATTGCCCCTATGTGGTTATGCTTTCTATGCCTAGGCCATTTAGCCAGTCTGGTGTGTGTCCTGATAAAGAAAATAGAAATAAGTGTAGACTGATTGCCTCATATGTCACTCCAATGATTCAGAATGTTTTTGTCATCTTGATGAAGTTCTTCACGTATTTCATCGGGTGTTCTTTTCTATCCCATATAACTGGTAATTTTCCACAATTTGGATCATAACAGGTTTGATCTCAAAATTATTGGCTTGATTAGCAGGCCTCCGGATACTGCTCCTAATTGCCTCCACAGTAGATGTAGAATAGCCAAGAACAGTCCTGCGCTGCTGTTGGCCTCCCACTTTTGGTTCAATTCTTACATGAACATTAGCTATTGGAGCTCGTTCTTGGTCCCTACCTTGGAGAGGTGTTATAAATTCACCTTCATTCATATCATCCGTAATTTTGAGTTTATGCAACTTCTGGATAATCTTGTCATTAAATAGATCAGTTGGTTCCAAGACTAACCTCTTGCTCCTCAGATTGTACCTTTTATCCAGTTTCTGCAATGAAAGAAAAGATTTAATCTAGAAAAAACATTAAAATTAATTGTTTGTTGATAGGCCAACTGAGAAAAAGAATGACAAGTTTGACCATAGTTTGATAGGCCATCTTAGATATCTTAGTCTAATTGGTCGATCTTGGCTGTCCAATGGGTTTGATAGTCTATGGTACCTACTTCAACATGATGGTGTACACAATTCATTTTTCATCCTTTATAACATAATCATTTCACAACACATGTTGTTATTGCAAACTTCCTTGCTAATACTGTATAAAATATCGAGGAACAATGGTTTATGAAATTATGAATACTGTAAATGACAAGGTCATCACTTGTGTGATTGAAATAATGTACAATATTTAGTAAAACATGAAATATTTTCTAAAGAAAAATATCCACTTACCTGGTTCTTTCTAGTAAAACATACTAGTTCTTTATAGGCCATCTGAGATTAAAGGAGTGAGATTGGCTTCGTCACAGACTACAGACTCTCGAACTATAAGCAAACTTTGAGGTATGATTAGGACTTGGGATTACACTTGTGGACTAGCCGCATATGGCATTTTTCCTGTATGTTATAAAACAGAATCTCTTATAAAATTGTGAAATAAAAGAAAATTTATGATTCAAAATTTTCATAGTATAAACAAAAGAAATGGTTGTGCATCAAATTTTTAACATGTTTTCTAAGTCTTAAGTTTCGTTCCTAAGGCCTATCATTCATTTAAAGTTTAAAAAATTTTAACTTGTTTCGTTCTCATCTTGTATAGTTGTTGTATATTCTTAGTATGGTTAGATAAGCTTGTATAGTAACTATCCTTCTCCTAAAAGATCCTCATTCACTTACCTTCACATTGACCAAGTGTTCTTCAATTCCATAGTCGTCCTAGAAATCTCATACATACATACACTTTACAAATATTTAGATCAAGTCTCAAATCACGTTATAAAGTAATGTAATATGATGGAATACATGATGAGACACTCATGAGCACTCATATAGGGTTAGAAAAGGTATAGGTAGGTGTTTGGATAGTGTTTGATGAGTCATAGATGAGCAAACTAGGCATCAGTGTATCTAGGGATCACAAAATATAAGAACTGATTGTAGGTGTATACTAGGCCCATAACTAGTAAATCGGTCCTAGATCCCTTGAGCACACAAAATGGGTCTACAAAACACGCTCTCGGGTAAAAAAAGAAAAAACAGATAATTCCACTGGACTCAATCCTCAAACAACTCGTAGATATAGACAACACATGAATGCACACTAATATCACCAAACAACATCTCGTGCATAATAAAGACACACAACCAACGATACGATACTCTAGGCAACCTAGACAAGACACTTAGGTTTTATAAACATGTCCATGTCATTCAGTCAAAAGTTTAATATTGTGGTCCACTGTCTAGCTGGCTGGTCAAACATTCAACTCAGACTGGTCAACTTATCAAACCCACTCAAACTGACTAATCTTATCGATCCAACAGTACTCAAATACTGGTTGGACTCTCCGAAGGATGAGGTCTCATATTACCACCCAAATTGTCAAGTCCAAATCATTACATATCAAATTGTTAACAAGCTTTCACTACGCTGATTTATCACTTGGATCTCCATCCTTACATTAATTTCCTATTTCAATCCACTTGATGCTCTATACATGTATTTATCGCACTTATGTCCATATATCTCTTTTGATCTCGATAATATATTCCAATAAAAAATTCAGAGATATTGATCTTAACATCTAGCACATAAAAATGATTGGTAGATTTATGCATGCCCCAACTGGTATACGGCTAGCGAACTCTATATACAATCCATTCGGTTGCACTTATGAAGAACTCTAATGAATCTAAGCAAATTTTGGCAAAGTAATCCCTGTTTTTCTCTCAAAGCAACCTGTAATATCCTTACATAATCACGAATGACTACCAATTTTACTAGTCTCTGACTAGTCATAAACTTCATTTTACACAATAGAATGCACCAATCAAACTTCTTAACTTTTTATACACATGTTACACATATATCATTCACACACATCATTCTATCTTAATTACATTACACTCAACATACTAGCAACAACATAAGTGAAAAAACACATTGAAGTTGTTCATATCAACTCATAATTGTGACAACATCATTTCTTTTCAATTTTAGGATCAAAGTCTCTTTTGGTATCTCAATAATCACCATCGAACTTTATATTGTAGCCACATCCTTAAATAAGCTTGTTCATCTAGCCCTATTTGAAATCTATCTTATACTCCTTGTGGTTCAATGTTTGTTGCTCTTTCTTCTTGGATTATTTGCCTTGTCTAAGATGTTATAGGTGTATTCTAGCAGATCGAAGCAATGTGACTGGGTCTGCGATATCTATAGCATAACCTTCTCTTCTGAGTCTTGATCTTTCATTTGCACCATGTTTTTCATCTTTGGTTACTGATTTATGCCAGTGACAACTACTGGGTCTAGCGATACCTTGCTTGCACATAACTTTTATAAGGTGGAACTTCTTCAACTACTAGTAAAGCATAAAAGGGTGTCTTCCCCTTGATAGCCACTTTTTTAGATTGAACAATCCTTTTAGCATGTAAAGTTGCTTGCACTATGGGATGATAACTAAACTTTGAGTTTGAGCCCATATAGGCTCTAATACGTAATGTCAATCCATTTTTGAACCATTGATTCATAATTTTCTTTAGAGTAATAACTTTGGGTACAAAGGTGGATAATTCTCATAACTCAGCTTCGTACTCGATTATAGTTCTGGTGTCTTATCTAAGCATGTAAAATTCCCTCCTCCCGCCTACCATTCATAGAACTCATGTTGAAAATCTTCCCAAGTTTTTCATACTATATATCAAGCTCGAGCCATTGTCCATCATATTTCAGCATTGCCTTCAAGAAGTCTTGAGGGCTACTCTTAACCTATCGGCCACAGTTAAACACATATCAGAAAGACTCTCGGATACCCTATCAATCCATCTCTTAGTGTAAGTTGCATCAAGGATCTAGCTAGAAAAGTCAGCACATCCTAACTGGCTGGCTTGTTTTATCATTTGAAACAATTCTCAAGTAATGACCAGTTCTTGCTAAAGCTAGGGTGGGGGTACTATATTTTCTCTTCTTTGATACTCCATCAACCATTGTAACATAGCTTGCAAAACATCTGTAGGTGGTATCTCAATAGGTCCCTAATTGAGTTGAGGTACCTTTGCTTCAGATTCTAGTGCTATCGATGGTACATTTGATCTTACCAATCTAGAGGTTATAGGTGTCTCTCTTCTAGCCCTACCTCTTTCTCTAATAGTACTTTGACTTATAATAGTCACCATTTTGATTAAGTCCTCTAGATAATTTGTTCCCCTACTAATCTATAGTATAAAAACTATTATGCCATTTTGTTTGGAATAGTTGGAGATGGATGAGATTGTGTAACTTGGGTCTTCTTTTGAGGCATTGAGAAATTACTTGTAGTTGTCCCCAATAACAAACTAAGAAATTAACAAATTAATTGGAATTTTGGCACTAGTATGACAACAGGCAAAATTGACTAGAAAATGACAAATTTTGATCTTACAAGGAATACATGTGCATGTTCACAGGAGACTCAAGGATGGAAATCATCTTCCTCACTTAGAGAGCTTTCATAGGTCTGTGGTATATGAATGTGGCACTTCGGGGACTCAGTACAACTTAACACCCTTTCACTTTCCCTCTTTTTTATATCAAGCCCTCAAATTACTAACAGAGTGAATCTTATCGTTCCCTGACCTTTTTCTTGTATATTACTCACCAATATAAGTTGGTTTACCGTAGTTCACCTCAGATGTATTACCCACTAAAGTGGTCACTCACTAGTTGGTGAATCGTCATTACGGATTTGATAGTAAGAATCTAAACCTATTGAGTTGATCAAAAATAGTAAGTAAAGGTTCTATGAAATTATGAAAAAGCAAGATAAACAAAAATCAAGCTTCACTGAAATAAAGTTTGGGCCTCATAGTGAGCTCAGGACATTCAACAACTAGTATTAGAATAAAAGCTTTTAGCCGGATATGTTTGTAAGCACCAAGAAAAAGTCTAATGTATGCTAGAATGTTATATCCCTAACCCCAGATGGTCATCAAAATATTTATATCTCATATTAGATCACGAAGGATCTATCTAAAATATCCAAAATTTAAACTTAAAGGATAAATATTAAAGTAGCTAATATTATCTGATGTCTCTGAATATCATTTGATAAAAATATCAGAGGTCACAATATAAAGACCAAACATCCTGAAGATCACAAACAATCATTTTTTGGTATGATTCGCTTCATTTCAAAATCCTTCTAACATCCAACAAATATCTCAAAATCTTATTTTATGGTTAGATTATCAAAATATAAATAAAATACTGAAAAATCACCCTTAAAATACTTGGATGATCATCATATAAATAAATACAAATATTATGCAGTCAAAATATCCTCATACTAAACTGATGTTTGTCCTTAAGCATCTCTCAAGCATACAATTAAAATCAAAGCACAAATCATCCAAGTTTCCAATCCATGTATTTCATAAATCCAAACTCACTCAATCAGTTGTTACCAATCAGCATAAGGTCATCAATCATACGATACATTAAAATTTTTAGGATTTTCAATCAAATACATAAACTTTAGTCATTAACTATTCTAAACAACCTACGAGCATAGGGTAGTTTTTAGTTACTCATTATCAATTCACAGTTAATAAACTATCATATAAAAAAACTAATACTTAATTGGGCATTCTTTAAAAAAAACAAAAATAAAACTTCTATCATTACTAAAAAAAATTTCAATCATCATCTTAATTTTATTTTTCAAAAAAATTTAAACTTTAATTTGCGCTAAACTAGTGCGCAAGTATTTATTTCAATTACTATTTTATATATAAATATTACTCTCTAGTTTTGGGTTAAACCTTAAACATGTTTTTTCTTTTAATTAAAAAAGAATCAATGGTTGCAGAAAGAAACCAACAAATTTTCTGAATAATTTTTTTCTTCTTTATAAAACAAAAGCATCAGAATTTCAAGTAACTAATAAGCAAGTAATTTAGGATTTGGAATAAATAAAATATCATCATATCATATATAAATAAATTAATAGACGAGATATAGTATTGTGCATCTAATGCTGAAGATGAAATAACACTAGTAAGAAGAAAAGTTTTGTGAGACCTTGTCCCTCCGAGTGCCTAGTCAGCATAATGATCCAGTGAGAGTGTTTGATTTTGACCGTTTGACCCGAGATTGACCATTAGGGTGGAAGCAGTCATAGGAAGTCTAGGTGTGCATCTAGGTGTCTTACCGAGTGGTGTAGGTTGTGGGTCAGGGTTTGAGTTAGTGAAAATCGATATAGGTCCGTTTGTTATTTTCCAAGCCAATTTACACGTTCTTGAGCCCAATTGATTATTTTAACCCATTTTTTATGATTACTGATTTTAAAATCCCTTTTTGTCCCACTCGGGACATATCGGACTTTTAAAATATTTAGTTCTACCTTCACGAACTTGCTTGTCATGTTTTGAATGCTTAAATTGTATATTTTAACTCCTAAGCATGTTGGTTGCGTGTTTATGCATGTTAAGAGGGCATGTAATGTGATGTTTTAACCCGTATGATTGATTAAGTTTGTACCCATACCATTGGTTGTGATGGACCCTTGTGAATTGTGTGTTTTGTGGCTTGTGAGGTGTCTTTCATTGCCGAGAAACCTTTATAAAAGTGTTTGAACGAGTTTGGGAGACGTTTTGAGTGAATTTTTGGGTGCGTAACTTATCCGGGATGAGTACACTCCCATGTATTCTTCCAATAGTGTACTCAAGGCGTGCACTTGAGCACTGCCTATTCAAAAAAATACACGGCTGTGTACTTTAACCAGTATACTTTTACACCTCTTGTTTCCAGAAACACATGCCAATGTACGTTTCCCACAACCCATGTGCCTCTTTTTTAGACCCCCAAACATAACCTAAACCTATCCAACACTAAACGAACATTGAACCACACCTTAAACAACCTAAAATGAGTACCCTTTAGTGATTGCTTGGATTTCATGCATTATTGGGTTTTCAATGTAAAAAATATATACTTATGTTCTTAGGAACGACTTGGAATTGATAGTTAATGCTTAGCCAAGCAAGGTAAGTACATAGAATCTTAGCGGAGGGGAATATTGCTTACTTAATGTTGTTGTATGGTTTGATAATATATGTGTGCCTCAATATGCTATGACTTAGCAGGCTATGTGTTTATGTATAGATGGATTGTGATTGAGTGCGATAGTGTATTTTCTTCACTCACTTTCAGATAACATTTGCAATAGGGATTTATAAGTATTTTGTAAGTGAAAAAATAGCTGCCAGTGGGCTATTGGCTTTCCTTTAGCGTGTGTTACTTGAAAATATTTTGTGATCCACCTTAATAGGTTTTTGGGATACAGTAGCCTATGTGACAAGGTTGTATGCTGTAAATTTACGAAAACTATTGCGCTGGTTTATAATGCATAGAGTTTTACAATTCATGCATTATGTTTACTTGCCTGTGAAACACATTAAGTGCATGTTTAATGTGCACAGTTGATAATTTGGTTTTAAGCAACTATTTATAATTGATATTTTGTAGTAGTCCACTGGACATGCTTATGACACTTAGTAAACTATGAGTTTATATATGTATGGATTGTGATTGGGAGACATTCCCAAGGATTTAAGCGAGTTTGGGAGACATTCTGAGTGAATTTCGAGAAATGTAGCTTGTCCGGGACGAGTACACGCATGTATATTCTTCTAATAGTGTACTCAGGTAGTGTACTCGAGCACTGCCTATTCCAAAAAGTGCACAGTCGTGTACTTCAGCTAGTGTACTTTTACACCTCTTGTTTACAGAAATACATGTACCTTTCCCACAACCCTTGTACCTCTTTTTGAGACCCCCAAACGTACTCTAAACCTACACTAAACGAACATCAAACACCAAACGAACATCAAACCACACCTTAAACAACCTAAAATGAGTACCTTTTGGTGAGGGCTTGCATTTCATGTATTATTGAGTTTTCAATGGTAAAAATATATACTCATGTTTTTAGGAATGACTTGGAATTGACATTTAATGCTTTGCCAAGCATGGTAAGTATATAAAATCCTAGTGGAGGGCAATATTGCTTACCTAATGATGTTGTATGGTTGGATATTACATATGTGCTTGAATTTTTTCTGACTTAGCAGGCTATATGTTTATGTATGTATGGGCTGTGATTGAGTGCAATAGTGTATTTTCTCTACTCAATTATGGATAACATTGGCAATAGGGTTTATATGTATTTTGTAAGCGAAAAATTAGTTGCTAATGGGCTTTCGGTTTTCCTTCAGCGGGTGTTACTTGAAAGTATTTTGTGATCCACCCCGATAGGTTTCTAAGGCATAGTATCCCATCTGACAAGGTTGTGTACTATGAATTTACGAAAACTATTAGGCTGGCTTGTAATGCATAGAGTTTTACAATTCATGCATTATGTTTACTTACAATTCATGGGTGATAATTGGGTTTTAAGTAACTGTTTTATAACTGACTTTTTGTTGGCCTCTATTCCACTAGGCATGCTTATGACACTTAGTAGGCTATGTGTTTATCTATGTATGGATTGTGATTGAGTGCGATAGTGTATTTTTCCCACTCAGTTTCAGATAACATTGGCTGTAGGAGTTTATATGTAATTTGTAATCGAGAAATTAGCTGCCAGTGGGCTTTCGGTTTTCTTTTAAAAGGTATTACTTGAAAATGTTTTGTGATCCACCCCGACAGGTTTATGGGGCATAGTAGCTCATGTGAGGAGGTTGTGTGCTGTGAATTTATGAAAACAATTAAGCTAGTTTATAATGCATAGAGTTTTACAATTCATGCATTATGTTTACTTTCTTGTGAAAGGTATTGAGTGCATGTTTGCAATGCATGGGTGATAATTGGGTTTTAAGTAACTGTTTTATAATTGATTTTTTGTAGGCCTATATTCCACTAGACATGCTTATGACACTTAGCAGGCTATGTGTTTATGTATATATGGATTATAATTCAGTGCAATAATGTATTTTCTCCACTAAGTTTCTGATAACTTTGGCAGTAGGGGTTTATATGTATTTTATAAACGAAAAAATAGTTGTCAATAAGCTTTCGGTTTTCTTTTAGCGGGTGTTACTTGAAAGTGTTTTGTGATCCATCACGATAGGTTTCTCGAGCATAGAAGCCCATGTGACAAGGTTATGTGATGTGAATTTAAAAATACTATTGGGCTGGTTTATAATCCATAGAGTTTTACAATTCATGCATTATGTTTACTTGCTTGTGAAACACATTGACTTCATGTTTACTGTTCATGGGTGATAATTGGGTTTTAAGTAACTGTTTTATAATTAATTTTTTTGTAGGCCTCTATTCCACTAGACATGCTTATGACACTTAGCAGGCTATGTGTTTATGTATGTATGGATTATGACTGAGTGCGATAATGTATTTTCTCCACTAAGTTTTGGATAACATTGGCACTAGGGGTTTATATGTATTTTGTTAGCAAAAAATTAGCAAGCAGTGAGCTTTCGGTTTTCCTTTAGTTGGCGTTACTTGAAAATGTTTTGTTATCCACTCCGATAGGTTTTTGGGGCATTGTAGCCCATGTGACAACGTTGTGTGCTGTGAACTTACGAAAACTATTGGGCTGGTTTATAATGTATAGAGCTTTACAATTCATGCATTATGTTTACTTACTTGTGAAACACATTGAGCGTCTGTTTAGTATGCATGGGTGATAATTGGGTTTTAAGCAAGTATTTTGTAATTTATTTTTTGTAGTCCTCTATTCCACAGGACATACTTATAACATTATAACTTCCACTAAGGTCTTTGATCTCCACCCCCTCCCCCACCCCCCAGCCCTTCTTGTTGATATTTTCAGGGCTAGTTCGTCAGCCATAGCCAATCATCTTTGAGGTTAACTTTTTCCAATGTTGGTTTTAGGGCAACATTATTGCACTTTGATGTCTTGGAAGCTCAGTATGTTTCATGTTTCATTATTTTCATACTTTAGAGACGTACATGCTTATTTTAGACTATGTTTGTTGTTATGGACCCGTTGAGAACTTGTTTTTCGGATTTGATACTTTACATGCATGTATGACTCGGATTTCCCCGTTTATGTTATGAGATGCATGCCTTGGGCACTTTTTGTGTATCCATATGGGCTTGTGTGTATGGTCTTAGTGTCTTGCATGTTTAGAGCCATATCGCCTATTGTATGTGATTTAAGACTTCTGTTATATGTTTTTGCGTACTCCGTTGCTTGTTTTATGTCGGTATTGTGTGACGTGTCATGCTCCATTTAAAATAAAAATTCAAATTTGTATGTATTTTTGGGATTTTGGTTATGCTATGAGTTTATGAAACCTATTGGATTGGCCTTGTTGCAGATTGTTTTATAACTCATGCATTATGCTTTCTTGTTTGTGAAAAACATTGAGTGCACATTTAATATGAATGGATGATAATGGTGTTTAAAGCAACTATTTTATAATTGATTTTTCGTATGCCTCTATTCCACCAGACATGCTTAAGATGCTATAACTTCGACTAAGGTTTTCGATCTCATGCCCCCTTTTGTTGATATTTTCAGGGCTAGTTTTTCAGCTATAGCCGATCTTCTTTGAGGTTGAGTTTTCCCGGTGTTGGTCTTACGATTGGACTATTACACTTGCATGTCTTGGAAGCTTGGCATGTTTTGTGTTTTGACACTTGCATGTTCAGTATACAGTTTGTCTAGAGGTCTTGCCATCTTTAGGCCTATACCTATGACTGTGTGTCCAACTAGTAGAGATAGCCCGTGGTAGAGATCGTAATGCTTCTAGAGGTCATGGTGGCCAAGGAGGCCAGGTACAGATCAAAGAGCTAGATGAGAACTTAGATACCTGAGGGACAATCAAGCCAGCAACATTTATAGGTCAAGCGCATGGTGCACCAAAGGAACAGCCAGCTCAAGTAGCACTAGCAGTCCAGGTCCAGGCATTACTACTGTTGTTGGCAACGATTCAGAGCACTTTGGGTCAGATACAGAAAATGATGTAGGCTACAACAGTTCAGCAGTCACAGATGCAGACACTAGCTCAGCCACAAGTTACAGTAGAGCCAGAGGTTTAGCAGGCTGAGGTTCAGGGTGGTAGACTACCAGTATAGCTGTCTAAACTGCTGAAAGAGGCCAAACATTTGGGGTGCGAGAGCTTCTAAGGCACCAGTAATGTGACTGCAGCAAAGAATGGGAAGGAAAAAGTTGTTTTGAGTGCATAGGACTTGAGGTTTTCTACTGAATACAAGATGACCCTAGCTCTCCATCTGTTAGAGAGGGACGTAGCTAGTTGTTGGAGTCTTGTGAGGGATCGATATGTAGGTTAGCCTACTTGAGAGGACTTCGAGAAAGAGTTTGATCGGAGGTACTAAACCCAGTACTTCCAGGACCAAAAGAGGTCTTAGCTCTATCACCTGCAACAGAGAAATAAAAGAGTTTTTGTGTATGCTGAGTTATGGGTACTAGGACACTTTGTGCCCGAGACGGACTGGATGAGTGCTATGATGACCAGTAGATTTGAGCATGGGCTCAACTGGGATGTCTATGGTATTTTGGGTTCAAAGATGAGTAATGACTTCAATGAGCTGGTGGTGGATGCAGTGAAGGTAGAGGAGATGTCTTTGGGATAGTGAGACAAGAATCAGAAGTGAAAGAACAGTTCAACGAGCAAAGGTCCGATCAGGCGCAGTTCCATATTTTAGCAGAAATTCAATGGTAGGAAAGCTGGTCCTTACCCTTCAGTGCAGATGAAATCTCAGAGGACCACCTCAGTTACTTGTATCATTTAACTGATCAACAAAATTAACTCCAAAACCTAAATTTTGAAACATTAGACTTCTAATTCAATCTAGTATTTTTCATAATCTTTTAATTTTTGATTTTTCAGCTATTTTTCCCTATTTTTCTACTATTTCTAGCCATTTTCCTATTTTTCTGTAATTAAATAAATTCTAGCCAATGAGAGCACACCATGTGGCACAATCAGGCAATGCTACTCCTATCTCTGAACTTCCCCAAGGATGACACATGCCCTTTCCTAGGTGTGCTATGCCCCGTCCAAAGAGCCTACATGCTCCAATTTGTAAACGACATGTCGTTCATACTTTCGAACGACCACTCGTTCACAAACCTATCAATTAACATGTCATATCTCGACTGGAGCAGACGACCCGTTGTTCCACTAGGTCATCTTGAACCTCCAGCCGAGATCCCCTAAACTTGCAAACCCTAATTTTCGGATCCTTTATTCTCCCTAATACACAACACTCTCCAAAAGCACTACAAACGCATAGATCATCATGCTCCAAACTTAACCCATCTAAAAATTTATGATTTCCATCAATTAAAACAACCAATCGAGCACACATAATATCCAGATTTCTGAGTAAAACATTCACCTAAATTCGGTTGTGGGAAAGCAAGAATCACCACGAAAATGGCCGGAAAGAATTCGTAGGCACAAGAGATATCTTTAAAATGTTTTCTATCATTTTATTAATTCTTTATTAAAAAAAAGCATAAGAACTTAAAAATAAAAACTCTTTTAACTTTATAAAAGTTTCATCATAAGGCTCACTTAATTCGTAATCAAATAATTAAACAATTAGGGATTAATTACTTATTCATAACCTATTACTTTGTTACCACACGTGAGTCTTAATTTTCAATTGCATAAGCTTAAAATAACTAATAAAAAATTAATTTAAGATTTGGAATAAATAAAATACCATCACATCGTATATAAATAATTGAATAGACGAGATATAGTATTGTGTATCTAGTGTGGACGACAAAATAACACTATTAAGAAGAAGAGCTATGTTTGATAAATTGTTTCCTCCATCATGAGCCTTTTGGCGACTACAAAGCGACGAAAAATTTTGTTATATACATTTAACGTATGCTATTGTGCATGTAGACTAATGAGGAGAAAGATAACTAATTTGTATATCTACTATTTTAATCTAGTCCGTATAAGTCCTGGGAATAGGACTTGGATACGTCAATGGTACTTCTTACGACTCCTCATGCCTTTCTATCGTTATCTCATTATGATGATTTGGTATTTCCCAATGGGACGTGCATAATACTTGGCCCAAATCACTTACTATGGCAGGTTGATAGGTGATTGTAGCTCCACCTACAGTCCCCATATTAGGAATTCCTACGATACATTCAGTTGGCACAATTATATAATCTCGGTTCCTCCTTATGACTCCCTCGGTAATTCTATACCTCACTACCATACTCAGAGAGATCTTGGGAGTCGTATAGGTCACCCTATGCTGCTGCAATACATGAATCATCTAATGATTCTGGATGTGACTCAATGTTATTACACTTCAATGTCATATTTCGCCGTTCCATACCAAGCATAGCATTTCATTCATGTGACATATCATATTATCAAATGATTCACATGCGTTTCAACACACATAACATATCATGCTATTATTTCGTTATTATTTCTTTTATTAAGCACATTCATATAGTCATGCCAGCAATTTCAGAAATTAAGTAAAAGAGTCCAACCACTCACGGGTTTTCAAAGTTAGAATAACCCACACTTGTTTCGTGGACCGATTCCTCGAGATCCTGCATCAGTAGGTATCCACCTACATATAATGATATCCAATTTTTATTAAATCAATCTAGAGAGTTATAAATATATAAAATCACACTTCCAGACCCTCTACTTGACGAATTATGATCCAAGACCAAACCTGAAATCAATCCGGGAAATTTCCTATCTTTCCTATTGTTCCGAAATTTGTATCATTTAATTGATAAACCAAATCAACTCCAAATCCTACAAATTTGGTAACATTGGACTTCTAATTCAATCTAATATTTTTCATTATTTTTTAACAAGTTTCGTTCTCATCTTGTATGGTTGTTGTATATTCTTAGTATTGCCAGTTAAACTGGTACAGTAATTATATATTGGTTTCCGTGTCTTCAAGGATTCTGTAGTGCGACATATGTCCTCGAGAAAAATGGAAAAACCACACTATCACAAAAGTCTGAACAAACGTACAACTCGAAAGGCTAGAAGGCATATAATATGTAGCTTGATACACATATCATCACAAGGCATGCAAGTACCACCCTAATCTCTTAGGCATGGGACTATCCTTCTCCTCAAAGATCCTCATCCACTTACCTTCGCATTGACCAAGTGTTCTTCTTTAATTACATAGTCATCCTATAAATCTCATACATACATACACTTTACAAATATAAAGATCAAGTCTCTAATCACATTATAAAGTTGTGTAATATGATGCAATACATGATGAGACACTCATGAGAACTAATATGGGGTTAATAAAGGTATAAGGAGGTGTTTGGATAGAGTTTGATGAGTCATAGATGTGCAAACTAGGCATGGGTGTATCTACGGATCATAGGTATAAGAACTAATTATTAGTGTATACCAGGTCTACAACTAGTAAATCGGCCCAAGGGCCCTTGGGTACACAAAATGGGTATGGAAAACACACTCTTGTGTCAAGAAAAAAAAGGATAGTTCCACTGGACTCAATCTTCAAACAACCCACAAATCTAGACAACACACTGATGCATGCTAATATCACTAAACAACATATCGTGCATAATTATCAACACAATCAACGATACGATACTCTAGGCAACCTCAACTTGACAACTAGGTTTTATAAACATTCCCATGTCATTCAGTTAAAAGGTTAATAATGTGGTCCACTGTCTAGCTAGCTGGTCAAACGTTCAACTTTGACTGGTAAACTTATCAAACCCACTCAAACGGACCAATAAGATCGATCCAACAGTACTCAAATACTGCTTGGACTCTCCGAAGGATGGGGTCTCATATTACCACCCAAATTGTCAAGTCCAAATGGTTCCATATCAAATCGTTCACAAGTTTTCACTGCCCTGATTCATCACTTGGATATCCATTCTTGCATTAATTTCCTATGTCAATCGACTTGATGCTCCATACATATATTTATTGCATTTATATGCGTAAATCTCTTTTCAACTCAGTAATGTATTCCAATACAAAATTCAGAGATGTTGATCTTAACTTCTATCACATCAAAATGACTGGTATATTTATGCATACCCCGACTGGTACACTGCTTGCAAACTCTATATACAATCCATTCAGTCACACTTAGTTAGGACTGAGATATGTCAATGGTACTTCTTGCGACACCTCACGCCTTTTCTATTGTTATCTCATTATGATGATTCAGTATGTCCCAATGGGATGTGCATAATACTTGGCTCAGATCACTAATGATGTCGGGGTGATAGGTGATAGTAGCTCCACCTATGGTCCCCATGTTAAGAATTTCTATCATACATTCAGTTGGCACAATTATATAATCTTGGTCTCTCCTTATTACTACCTCGGTAATTCCATATATTACTACCATACTCGGAGATATCTTAGGAGTCGTATAGGTCACCCTATGTTGCTGCAATGCATGATTCATCTAATGATTCCGGATGCAACTCGATGTGTTATTACACTTGAATATCATATTTCGCCTTTCCATACCAAGCATAGCATTTCATTCATGTGACATATCATATTATCAAATGATTCACATGCGTTTCAACACACATAAGATATCATGCTATTATTTCGTTATTATTTCTTTTATTAAACACATTCATATAGTCATGCCAGCAATTCCAGAAATTAAGTAAAAGAGTCTAGCTACTCACGGGTTTTCAAAGTTAGAATAGCCCACACTTGTTTCGTGGACCGATTCCTCGAGATCCTGCATCAGTAGGTATCCACCTACACATAATGATATCCAATTTTTATTATATCAATCTAGAGAGTTATAAATATATAAAATCACACTTCCAGACCCTCTACTTGACGAATTATGATCCAAGACCAAACCTGAAATCAATCCGGGAAATTTCCTATCTTTCTTATTGTTCCGAAATTTGTATCATTTAATTGATAAACCAAATCAACTCCAAATCCTACAAATTTGGTAACATTGGACTTCTAATTCAATCTAATATTTTTCATTATTTTTTTATTATTATTTTCTGGTATTTTCCCCTATTTTTCTACTATTTTTGTCTATTTTTCTATTTTTCTGTAATTAAATGAATTCTTGCTAATGAGAGCATACCATATGGCACAACCAAACGATGCAACGCCTACCTCTGAACTTTCCCGAGGCTGACACATGCCCTTTCCTGGGTGTGCTATGCCTCATCCAAAGAGCCTACATACTCCAATCTGTAAACGACCCGTCATTCATACTTTCGAACGACCAGTCATTCACGAACCTATCAAATGGCATGTCATATCTCGACTGGAGTAGATAATCCGTCCTTCAACTGGGTCATCTTCAACCTCTAGCCGAGCTCCCCTAAACTTGAAAACCCTAATTTTTTGATCCCTTATCCTCCCTAGTACAAAACAACACTCTCCAAAGGCTCTACAAACACGTAGATCATCATACTCCAAACTTAACCCATCTAAAAATTTATGATTTCCATCAATTAAAACAACCAATCGAGCACACATAATATCTGGATTTTTGGAGAAAAAACTCACTTAAATTCAGCCGTGGGAAAGCCAGAATTGCCAAGAAAATGGCTGGAAATAGTTCGTGGGAACGAGAGATATCTTTAAAGCGTTTTCCATCATTTTTTTTTATTCTTTATAAGACAAAAAGCGTAAGAACTTAAAAATAAAAACTCTTTTAACTTTATAAAAGTTTCATCATAAGGTTCACATAATTCGTAATCAAATAATTAAATAATTAGGGATTAATTACTTATTCATAACCTATTACTTCGTCACCACATCGTGAGTCTTAATTTTCAATTGCATAAGCTTAAAGTAACTAATAAACAAGTGATCTAGGATTTGGAATAAATAAAATATCATCACATTATATATAAATAAATGAAAGAAGAACGGCTATGTTTGATAAATTGGTTTCTCCATTATGAGCCTCTTGGCGACAAGAAAGCGATGGAAAACTTCGTTGTATGCATTTAGCGTATGCTATTGTACGTGTAGACTAATGAGAAGAAAGATGAGAAAGATGAGAAAGATGACCAATTTTTATATCTACTATTTTAATCTAATCTAGTATGTTTGTCAAATAACAAATAAATAGTATAAAAAGTGATATGCCATTTTTGTTTGGAATATTCGGAGATGGATGAGATTGTATCACTTGGGTCTTGTTGTGAGGCACCGGGCAATTACTTGTAGCTGTCCCCACTAGCAAACTAGGAAATTAGCAAATTAATGAAGATGGTGGAATTTTGGCACTGGTATAACACAAGGCAAAATTGACTAGAAAATGACAAAGTTTGAGCTCACAAGGAATACACGTGCATGGATATAAGAGTGGGAAAAAAAGTTGAACATTAGTTTATTGTTTAGTCCGCCGGAGTGCTGATTGATGGGTGTGATGTTCAAAGTTTGGGTCCTTTAAAAAAATGGATCCAATATTATTAATGCACATCCCTATACAGTACTTCAATTTCTGTAACTGAAACACATGCGCCCGCTGTCTTCCCTTGACCTCTGCCTCTGCAAAATACATTTCTCAGCGAGCTGTTGTTTTGAGGATGAGCTTTTTGACTAGATTGGATTGCACTTTACTTATAATATTGTTTCTTCGAAAGCTTGACTTCGTGGAAGAGACCAACCTCAACTGGACAGTCAATCTCCATAGCCCAATATGCTCGCTCGCCTACAAAGAGTTTAAATATAGACCCCTTGCTGCCAATCCCTCCAGCAAAAACCCAAGTCTTTCATTTCTCTCCTGGGTGCTCGGGTGGATCATAAAAGCTAGTTTTGCGTTTTAGCAGCTCCTTCGCCTTAAGAAAAGCGCAATGGGAGACAGCGACCTATTTACAGTACCCACCTCAAACTCAGATGAAAAGAAAAGCTACCCCAAGAGGGTGCCAAGTGATAAGCCTCCATTCACGCTTGCCACACTCAAGAAAGCCATTCCTGCCCATTGCTTCCAGAGATCCCTTCTCCGCGCCTCCTCTTATCTTGTCTACGATCTTTGTGTCTGCTATTCTCTCTTTTACATAGCCAAAACTTACATTCCCATCCTCCCTTCCCCGCTCAACTACGTAGCATGGCCCCTCTATTGGTTTATCCAGGGAGCCTTTATGACTGGTCTCTGGGTCATTGGTCATGAATGTGGTCACCGTGCCTTCAGCGATTATCAGTTGATTGATAACATCGTGGGCCTTATCGTTCACTCGGCGCTTATGACCCCCTTCTTTTCATGGAAATATAGCCACCGCAGGCATCATGCCAACACTGGTTCCTTGGTCCATGACGAGGTATACCTTCCAAGACTTAAGAGCGCAATTCCATGGTACTCCAAGCACCTCGACAACCCTGTGGGTAGAGTTTTACGCGTTGTCACCATGCTTTTGGTAGCCTTCCCTTTGTATCTTCTTTTCAATGCCTCCAGCCAAGACCATGGTCGCTTCGCCAATCATTTTGATCCCTACAGTCCTATATTCACCGATCGCGAAAGGCTTCAAGTTGTCATCTCTAATCTCGGCCTTCTTGCCTCTACATCTGTCTTTTATACTGTCGCCAAGGCACATGGATTTGCTTTGTTGTTCTGCACCTACCTTGCACCCGTACTTGTTGTCAATGCTTTCTTCATCGTCATCACCTACCTCCACCACACTAATCCAACTCTCCCACACTATGACAATTCTGAGTGGGAATGGTTTAGAGGAGCTCTCTCCACAATTGATTTAGACTTTGGGTGGCTCAATCCGGTTTTACACCATGTTACAAATACCCACATCTGTCACCATCTCATCTCCACAATCCCACATTATCATGCTCTTGAGGCCACTGAAGCAATCAAGCCAATTTTGGGTGACTATTACCAAATTGATTCTACTCCAATCTACAAGCAATTGTACAGGGCAGCAAAAGAGTGTATATACGCCCAACCAGATGAGGATGCCAAGAACCAAGGTGTTTACTGGTATAGAAAGAAAATTTGAAGCTACACTGCTGACCAGCACTTTTTTTCAAAGCCATAAATGTGCCATTATTGAGAATAAGCTCAAAGACTTCTCAGTTATGCAAATTGTTTGATTGATTCCTCCATGTAATGTAGTGACAATATTAATGAAACTTGAATTTCGTTTTTCAGTATGCCTAGTCTTTTCTGTTGACAATATTAGTTGCTCAACAAATTCTACCCTTGCCAAAAGGATTTGGTAGCTCACAAAACGAACACAGATTCGACTCGAAAAGTTAACACAAGAGGCACGAACAAGACTTGCAAATATACAGATATTCGACAGAGTTTGGTCACAATGAACAAGTAATCTTGCAAAATTGTTGATCACGTCTCTGAAGGAGTAATCGACAATGACACTACAAAAGATAAACAAAAAAAATATGTTTGTAGTTTTCTAAAATATATATACTAAAAGGACTTTGATACAATTGATATTTAACACTTTCGTCAATGTTTATCCATACAAGCCATGATTTGAAAAAGACCCACGGATTCAAAATGCACCTATTTTAATGGTTAGGCATTATCGATAATCATGGGGACTTCCACAGCCACCCAAGACTTTGTGGCATCCCTGCTCCCTAAAATGTTCAATCAATTTCACCTCAACGAAAACGTTACACATGCTTTATGTGAGATCGGGAATTTTTAGTTGTCGTGTCTTTTGATGCGAGTTGACTATATGACATAGTGTGAGGACCCGCTCTCTGTAAATGAGACTTTCACCGTCGTGTAGTCTCGATCGACCCAACGCATAGATCAATCGAAATAACACAAGGCTCGTGTTAACTTATAAAATCTAAATTCCCAAAACACATCTATTTGCATTTTTTCTTTTAAAAGGAGCATGGCATGTCACATAATACACCCGGCATAAAATAATTAATGAAATACTCATAAACATGCAGCGGAAATCACAAACAATAGGCCACATGACCCCAAACATGTAACACTCTAAGACATGACAACCGTTATTCTGTTGGCGACATGTCATATGAGATGGCCTAGGATGATACATCGTCTAGTATAGTCTTCAACCTTTGGTCACAAAGAAGAAGTAATCTTGCAAAATTGTTGATTATGTCTGAAATAATAATAACAATGACACTGCACAAAATAAACAAAAAGGATAAGTTTGTAGCTTTCTAAAAAGTATATATTGAAAGGACTTTGATACAATTGATATTTAATATTTTTATCAAATTTTATCCATACATGTCACCCTAAACCCCAAAAAGAAGATTTTCAAAATCTCGCATGACTGTTCACCTTTGAATCATTCACATGCCATGTCATAATTCCCTATTTACACTCTTCCAACTCATAACATTGATCCTATACGTTAAATATTGATCTAACAAAATTTCCGACCCTTCTTATTATTTTTTTTATTTTTCTATCAAATCCCACGATTTAATTGACCTATCAAACGACATCAAATTTAGTACCTTTGGATTCCTCTAAATTTAGAACAATTAATACCGTGCTAGTAATGGAATATGTGAGATCAAGGAAATTCCAAGCAGCTTGGGCTGGGAAGCCCATTTGAGGACTGTCAGTGCTAGTGGGTCCTAGTCAACATCTGGGAATGCTTATGAATTTAAGGTATGATTTGAAATTTTGGAAGGAAAATTTTTGAAAGTAAATTTTGCTATAATGGGAATTTGATGAGTTTAATGATTGAAAAAATTACAAAGAGAGTGTGATTGTGAATTTTGATATTATAGGACCTTGAGTGGGTTCATTGATGGTTTATGAGTTTTTTGAGATTTTTCAGAAAATTTTCGAAATTATATTTGGAATTATTGCGATTTTTTAAGATTATTTAATAAGATATTTAATTTTTAGTGAAATATATACTTATGAGAACAATCATTTATTGATCTTGATGGATTATACTATTTATAAGGAGTGTATAGAAATTTTTTGAGTATTTTGCCGAGTATTATTATATATATTATTAAATACTATGTCACCTCCCGAAATTCTCCAAGACATGGCAACCGTTTTTCTGTTGGCGACATGTCATATGAGATGGCATAGGATGATACATCGTCAGAGATAGTCTTCAACCTCTGGTTCGATTGAACTAAAGGTGCTTTCTAATCGACGATCTACCATTTTATGCCCTAAAAATCTACAAAAACCCTCCAGATCCACTTTAAAAATAACTCTAAACTAAACCCAACATCAAATCAATTATACAATGTAGTGTGGGCATCATGTCTAAAGTCGATAGTGATCTTGTGTGAATGTGATGTATTAGGTGTGAAGAATACCAATTCGGGAACTTTTAAAAGATACGACAGATTAATTCTTAGTTGTATCTTTCGTGTCATGACACCTAGTTCCTCAAATATTTAATTAAATTCACCTGCATGAAAACATTATTCATGCCTTATGTTTGGTCACAAAGAAGAAGTAATCTTGCAAAATTGTTGATTATGTCTAAAATAGTAATAACAATGACACTACAAAAGATAAACCAAAAGAATAAGTTTGTAGCTTTCTAAAAAGGACTTTGCTACAATTGATATTTAATATTTTTGTCAAAGTTTATCCATACATGTCACGTTCTGAACCCAAAGAAAAAAATTTCAAAATCTTGCGTGATTGATCCTATACGTTAAACATCGATCTGACAAAATTTCTGACCATTCTTATTATTTTTTTTCTATTTTTTATCAAATTCCACGACTTAATTGACCTATGAAATGGCATCAGATTTAATCAAATATAGTACCATTGGATTCCTCTAAATTTCTAGTTTTTTTCTAATTATTACTATATTTTTTTTCCTTTTTCCTCTATTTTCCCTAGATTTTTTAAAATTTTTCAGCTTTTCTACTAATTTCTACCAATTTTCTGTTAATTCCTTATGAACCTAGACGTGGCAGCATGAGCACACTCCAGCACACATCTGAACGTCCACAGTGACGACACTTGGCTCGCACTGAGCTTACCACGACTCGTCCGAGCCTCCAGCTCGGATATTTTGGTTATTTTACCAATCAGTACCCATCATGCCTTCGAATGTGACCATTCGGACATGTGTGCTCCTCGAAATATGTCTATTTAGCTTCGAGGAAGTAGGAGTGTCGTTATCAAATTTTATTAAAGATTAATTATATTTGTGGAAGCCGATTATGACTAATGAGATATTAATCTCATTTATGTATATTATGGATGAAAAATTATAATAATGAAGTATATTAATAGTTTTGATGTTTTAAGACCACAGAAAGGTCTATTGACCATCTATAAGGATTGAAGAATTTTCCATGAATTTTTGGTTGTATAACTTTGGGACATCCTCACTCCCTCAAATATTTAATCAAGTTCACCTACATGAAAACATTATTCATGCCTTATGTTTGGTTACAAAGAAGAAGTAATCTTGGAAAATTGTTGATTATGTCTAAAATAGTAATCAACAATGACACTGCAAAAGATAAACGAAAAGGATAATTTTGCAGCTTTCTAAAAAATATATGTTAAAAGGACTTTGATACAATTGATATTTAATATTTTCGTCAATGTTTATCCATACATCTCATGCCTGAACCCCAAAGAAAAGATTTTCAAAATCTCACATGACCATTCACCTTTGAATCATTCACATGTCATGTCATAATTCCCTATTTACACTCTTCCAACTCATAACACTGATCACATTTAAACATCAATCTGACAAAATTTCTGACTTTTTATTATTTTTTTCTAGTTTTCTATCAATTTTCACAATTTAATTGAACTATCAAATGGCATCAGATTTAATCAAATTTAGTACCATTGGATTCCTCTAAATTTCTAGTATTTTTTTTCATATTTTTCTATATTTTTCTTCAATTTTTTTTTTATTTTCCGGCTTTTCTGCTAATTTCTATCAATTTTCTGTTAATTAGTTATGAACCTACATGTGGCAGTATGAGCACGCGCCAACACACATCCGAACCTCCACGGTGCTGACACGTGGCTTGCCCTAAGCCTGCCCCGACTTGTCCTAACCTATCCTCCTGGGCTTTAAATGACCCGTTGCTTTCCTTCCTATTGGACTATATTAATCAGAAAAATATCCTAAAAAATACTATAAACTCCTTATAAATAATAAAGTCCACTCACACTAAAAAAATTATCTTTCTCATATACACATAATTTATTAAAAATATAGTACCTAATAATTATGAATGCTCTTTCAAAAAATTTTATAAATTTTATAAAATTTATTACATACCAGCACCTCATCAAGTGACCTACGCATGATCCTAGGTCACCAAGATCTCTCTTTTATCTCATCCTTTGATTTTAATCCCATACATAATTATATATAATATCTTATTTACTATCTGAGTCTTCTTTAAAAATTCAATACTTCATAGGTCATTTTGGTCTTACCTTTTAAGGTTCCTTATTGGGTATGGAGTTATAACTTTATTCTTTATACTATTCAGACTATGCAATCCCCTTCCCATCCAAATACCACCATAGTGGAGTTATGTTTTTTGTTGTTGTTGCTCATTCCATAGTCATACTTTATTTGGATTCTGATACATTTCCAGAGCATGCACAAATCTTCCTTAATAACCATAGCTTTAAACTCTCTTATCCTTCTTAATTACCTTATATTCTTATATTTTCATTTTGATGTGCGGTTTCTTTCTATTCTTCTCAATTTCATTATAGAGTAACTCAATGTATATGGTCTTGAACCTCACTTTGAATCCTCACAGAAGATTTCTACTTCGGCAAACCGTCAATTTGATCAATTATGTACTCAATATCCACGTGTGTAATCTAATAACCTATTGATGATTCTCAACTAGAATATATTATCTGGGAGGACCATATCCTAGAAACTAAACTCCACACCATCATGCAGTCCCAATTGGCTTAAATTATTGCCCAATCAAAACCACACAAGGCTTAACCTGAAAAAAAATTTCCAAAATATATAAAAATACATAAAAATTTAAAATTTTTCTTTTAAAAGGAGTATGACATTAAATCTAATACACTCAACATACAATAGTCAACAGAGTATATTAATAAACAGCAAAAGACTTAAAGTCACACTCAACAGACCACACGGCCACAAACATACACACACAATAGATCCATACTCATAGCTACAATAGATCCATACTCATAACTGCAATAGATCAATAAATATGCCCAAGGCACCATGCTCATCTTATAAATATCATAATCCAAAAAGAATACATGCAATTCAATCAAGTTATGCACATCATAGATATTGTATGCAATGAATCCAAATACAAAAAGAATGATAAGTTTTCAAATATGTCATATATAGTAGTCCAGCCTTATGACAAACCGGGAACCTCAACCTCAAAAGGAAGTCTGCTACACAAGCTCTCTAACTAGTCCTAAAAAGACAACAATAAGAGGGGTTGAGATCTCAAGGATCTTAGTGAAAGTCACTACATCATAAATAATTCTTGGGAACAAAGACATATACGAAAATGGGTATAAATCATTTGGTAATAAAACATAGTAATTCCATAATGCTACTCATGCAAAAAAACAAATCTATGCAATATGATCCAATGCAAATGCATGAATTCAGTAAATATAAAGCATGCGTCTCAGTCCAAGCCTAATAGGCCAAATAAGAAAATCCACAATTTCAACCACGTTAGCTATTATGCCCAAAACATATCTGGGGTGAACCTCTAAAACTGCTTCACTAATAATCTCAATCACAGGGAAATCGAAAGCTCATTGGTGACTAATTTAATACAAATTTTGAAAATAAATAAATAATATATATATATATATATATATATGTGTGTGTGTGTGTGTGTGTGTGTGTGTCCTCAGCCACCAATGCTGTTGTGAGGTCTCATGTTTTAGAGGGTTGGGCCTTAAGCCCAATAACTCGATAAACAGTGATTTGTGGGCTCATAACCCATGAACCGAAAGTTTATGAAAATATATGGACATTCAGCCACCAATGTTGTTGTGAGGCCTCATGTTTTAGAGGCTTGGACCTTAAGCCCAATAACTCGATAAATAGTGATTTTGTGGGCTCATAACCCATGAACCGAGAGTTTATGAAAATATATGGACATTACTAAAATGGTTAATTATGGGTAATGGATTAGATTAATCGAAGATAGTTGTCATTTGGTTAAAACGTAAGTGTGCGGCTCAAAAGCAACTAATTTTGGTATATCTCTTCCTGTCGAGTTGTTTAGACTCATAGATGCATTTTTTTGGTTTCAGAGATCTCCTAAGGAATCTTAGATGCTGTATTTCTTGGAACTCGATATTTGGGGGCAATTTCATCTTTTCACACCTCGGTACATGTCAAATCTTGTAATCCGAGTCTTTTGACGACTAAGACCCTCAAATCCATCCCTTTAGACTTATTAGGGAATAATTTATATTATAAAGAATTGATATGAATGATTATGTCTTTAGGGAATAATTATAAATAATCAAAATACTATATTTATAAGGTTATGTGTATGTATATATAGAATAAAAATATAAAGATGAGATAAAGGAGTGACTTTGGTGGTTTACGACCATGGGTAGGTCCCTTGATAGAATATTAGTGTATATAGTTTTCTTGAAAATGTTTGAAAGGATATTTTTAATTATTATCATTTTTCTAAGTATTATCTCATGATATTATATTTTTAATAAATTATGAATATAAAAAAATTATAATTTTTTAGAACTAATAGACTTTAGTATTTATAAGGAGTCTATTGTAATTTTCAAGATATTTTTTTGATTAATATACTATTTATTATGAATTATTAAACATTTAGTAAAGAATTATTATGAATTATTAAGCTCGTTGTTTTGACGAGCTCGGCTATGTCGTAATATCTAGTACGATGTCATTTCATCTTCAGGAAGGTCGTCGGTTTGTCTTGTTCGGTGACTCACCACTTCTGCATTTATACACAATTAGAAATCGAGATTTGGCCATTTAATGTTCAAGCCCTCAAACTCTCGGATCTCTGTCGCATCACAAACGTCCTCCCCTCACGAAAATTTGTTGGTGATTTTAATGATGTGATTATTGGTTTCCGATGAGTATCCTGTTCACATCCTTGAAATTTCAAGTTTATAAATCCCTTGTTATCTTGCTCGATTTTAAATGATATCCTAGATCTGTAGTTGGGTTTAGTTTAGAACTAGGTTTAGAGTTGTTTTATGCAGATTTTGCGGGGTTTCGGGACAAATAACAACAGATCGCCATTTAGGGTTCACCTCTAGTTTGTGTGAACTAGAGGTTGAAGATGACTAGGATAACCCATCGCCCGCAGGCCTTTTGAAAGGCAAGTCATTCAACGGTGACAATGAACGACATGTCATTTATGTAGTGTATAGACGACAGGTCCAATCAATGAGTTATGTAGTTTTTGTATCACATTAAAATAATCAATAAAGGCATTTGTTCTTTGGAATTACTATTTATCAAGTATAAAAGAATAACTCCATTGATCTTACTTTGTTAAACATGGGTCATTAAGTGTGTGACTTGGATGTGAAAGCCCATTTGTAGAAGAAGATCATATATGAATCCCAAATCCAATATATTATTATTAAAATAGATATTAATAACATATGGACTTGTATGCAGATGATAGATGACTAAGTTTTACAATTCATGGGTATGTTGATACTATTTCATCATATAGACATTCTATTAGAGAATAACATGTTTGATTGACCCAACCAAGAGAACAAAATATAGATCATTATATGAATGTCAAATGCAATTCTCTTAATAACCATGGAGTCGTAAATCTTAAAACTAAAATCATCATGGGCCTCTAGATGGGCCATTAGTTTTGGGGTATTTTAGTGACATTCATAATTGTCATCCAAATGGAATACTTATGAGCTTACAGGTTCATAATTGAGGGTAGACGAAATGAATGACATTTATCCCTCTTATATAAGAGAAGTAAACAACTTTTCGAACCTTTTGATATATTGAATATGAAGAAATGCTTGGCCGAACTCGATTGTGATCGTATTGGGATACAAATCATAACTATGATCATCAAATTCAGTTTGGATTAAGAAATCAAAGTTTGAACCTACACAATGATGACGGATCCATACTTTGTGGCCCAAATAGATATATTGTGATAAAAGGATTAAAACTAACCAAGTGTTGGTTATTGATAGGTGCGAAATGGGCTTAATTATGAGTGTACTTATATGAGTAGGTATAATGACTTGCTAGAAATTAAAAGAGTCTCTCAATCATGTATGTAATAAGAAAAGTGTCTTTTGTCGCGCATACACACACTACAAAATTCTACCCAATTTGATACAACCCGTTACGTAGCAAATCTGTACCTAAAAGTATTTTGGCAATTGATTTGCTCCGATAAGGTCCGTAGCAAATATGTCCGTCACTAAAACCGTATAGATAACAATCTTATAGCAAACAATTTGCCACGTTAAATCTTTTGTAGCAAAATATTGGCTACGCCAAATGTTTTTTAACTAAATAATGAATTTATTACTATTAGATAGGTTGATTACTAGGTATATTTGTTACTGTTTATTACAGTTAGATAAATTTTTCTAAAATAAATAATTTTATTTTTTAAAAAATATTAAATTTGAAAAAATAATAATATTTAAAGGAGAAATAATTTTTTAAAATAAATTTTTAAAAATAATAATAATATTATCAATATTTACTGATTTAAAATTATCATGATTATCTTTTACTTTGAAAAATAAAGAAGAAAATCATTCTTTTTTATATTGGCTTGCACATACATACATTAGGCTCAAAATACAACCTATATGTTATAATAAATAAAAAAATTTATAAAAATTATTTTTATATTTTATTCTTGGTGATTTTATAATGCTTGCGAAACTATCATCTTAAATTTTAAATTCAAAATATCAATATCAATTCATGCTTTAAAAATTAAAAATATAAATATATCCCCACCAAAAAAATTTAAAAATAGAAATCTTGTATTAAAATAAATATTATCTTTATATAGTTGATATTAAAGTTATCTTAAATATCGAATTGGAGCTTTATAATTTATGAGAGTTTAATATATTTAATTTTATTATTAAAATTAATATATTAAATAATATTTTAAATCATTAGTTATGTTAAAATTTTGTAAGTATTCTTAAAACATGCAACATCAAATAACATAATATTGTTTATTTAAATAGCAGGATACCATCAGAGGTGCTTGCTAGCAGGAGTGAATGCAAAATTGTCCCCTGCTCTTCCTATTGTTGTCGCAAATTAGAAGGAGAAAAAGTACAATTTTCTATTGTCGGAAAATTTGTGCATTGTTCATATGGTCCATTGACATGCTTATTTAGACTTATGGACACACAAGTTGAACATGTTAATTATATAAAAATACGAAGTCCAATTAAGTGATCTAATAATAATAATACCGGACATAGTCATCTTAAGTTATAGTATGGATCGTTTATTAGTTATGTATAGAAAACCACAGACCTAGTGCTAATAAATATGATTTTAATTAGAAATTGGCCTAGACAATTATTATATTAGGATTGTGATCCTTGGGTACACGTTGTCACGGCCCAAACTCAGACTATATGTCATTCGGCATTGTGCATGACATGTCCCTCACAAGATGACATCACGAAGGTTGGTGAGCTACCATCAAAATTTACCATACGTGAATCTCAATCAAAGACAATCGAGGCATTCAATGGGAATCCGACCTTACCATATGGGAGACCCAATCTAGGGAATCAAGATAATCAATATAATCAAAGATTACCATAGATGGGATAACCAGGGATAGATAAGTCACTAGTGCTTACCATATATGTAGTTGTATAGACATTATTAGATCGGTTGACTTGATCTCTACCATTCATTGGAGAGATCTAAACACTATATAAAGTCATGTATCCCCTTACTGTTAATCATCCAATATTTATATAATTCTAAGAGTGTAAAGTATTTCTCCATCTTCTTTGTGTCTCTCTTTCGATTGTTACTAAGCCTAGCATTCTAGGTAGCCTTGTGAGGAAGATTTACTTAGCCTATTATGAGAGTAATAGTCTAAGACCGCACGGAGAGTTATATTCCGCAAACTTTAGTCCCGTGATAATTTATAGCAGAGCCAGGTTCAATCCTTGAGAGAGAAATGGAGATGTCTACTGTTCATGCCAACATCCATAGTGTTAAGGAGGTGGAGGAGGTCCGTGTTGGGAGACTAGTCCAACGTGCCCCCAAGAATAGTAAGACGAGGATGAAGACCATCGATCATCTCTCATCACTTAAGGCAAGGATCACTAGTTTAAAGATGAAGGTTGCCAATAAAAATGATAAGCTTGAACATAGCTAATGCATAGAAGAGCTCGAGTCAAGAGATGTGAATGAGCTTTATGAGGAGATGCAAAGTACCCATATAGCTATCAACACTTGGAGGTACGATTTGGATGATTTTAAGGTAAATCCTCTTGCTAAAATAACTCTTGTTAAGGATGACTTGATTCAAATCAGGAGGGATTGTAAAAGAGACATGGTGTAAGGGGTTGTCAAGCCTAAGGTGAAGTTGGATGTTCCAAAACCGAAGTCATTTGGTGGGATGAGGAATGCCAAGGAGGTGGCCAACTTCATTTTCTTCCTTAAACAATAATTTGAAATGGTAGGAATAGAGAGTGATGATGATAGGCTTTCTCAAGCTCCACTCTATCTTTCTGATAGTGCCACTACCTGGTGGAGGATGAAACATGCTTAAATTAAGCATGACATTCTGAAGGTGGAAATATCGGCTGATTTCAAGAGGCTCTTGAAGGCATAATTTTCTCCGACAAATATGAAGCTTAAAGCTAGGGAGAAGCTTCGTAAGTTGTCTCACAAAAGTGACATTCGAGACTATATGAGGGAACTCACAAAAGTCTTACTAGAGATTCCAGACATATCAGAGACAGAGGTCATGTACATATTTCTGGGAGGCCTACAAAGTTGGACTAGGCTAGAGCTCCATCGATGCAATGTTAATGAGCTTAATGATGCTATTGTCGAAGCTGAATCATTTACAGAATTTAAAAAGAAGCTTGAGGATTTTTATCTATCCAAGCCTAAGTGTTTCCATGACTATAAGACCAAAGGTGGGAGAGCATTCTACTATGCCAAGGGGGAGAATGAGAAGTCATTCAAGTTATTGAAGTTCTTTTGCCAAGACAAATCGACACAAGGGGGAGACAAAAATCATGGTAAGGGTCAAAACCCAAACTCTTATATTTTTTGTGCCATGGGCCATATTAAGTTGTGGATTATCCAATGAGAAACAAGATGGAGGTAATTGCTATAGAGGCCATCAAGGAAGAGATGGAGGCTCCGAGACTAAGTTCTATACAGTTATTGAATGTCGTCAAAACCTCAACTAATGGTATCAAGGTGGAGCAAGCAGGAAGAATATTTGCTAGGCCCATTGTGAAAGGGAGGGAGTTTTGTACTTTGATCATTACCGACGCTACTCACAACGTCATAAAGAAGAAGAAAGCACAGAGGCTTGGTATCAAGTTCAAAGAGGAAAAGGCTTGGCTGAAGACTGTGAATACTATAGCCCAACCCATTTGTAGAGTAGCCTAAGGATTTGAGCTATAAATTGGAGAATAGAAAGGTAAACTTGACTTCTACATTGTTTCCATGGATGATTTTTTGATTACGTTGGATATGCATCTCTTGGATCAGAGTAGTACACTCTCGATATCTTGTGCAAATACCATCATCCTCTTGGAAAGGAGGAATTCCTATATTATGTCTGTTGCTCGAGAGAAGGAGCTAAATGGCAAGATACTTTCAGCCATGCAGCTGAAGAAGGGAGTGATAAAGCTAGAGCCACATTCCTTACTACCTTGGTGATAGACGAAAGCACAACTGTTGTTAATGATGCATCCAAGTGATGGAAGTCCTTAGAGAGTTTGTCGATGTGATGCCCAAATAGCTTCCGAAGAAGCTACCACCTATATAGGTGGTAGACTATGCCATCGAGCTAGAAGTTGGGGCTAAGCCACATATGAGAACCCCTTATTGAATGAAACCTCCGGAGTAAGCTAAATTACGAAGGCAGTGAAAAGAATTATTAGATGTGGGCTTCATCCAATCATCCAAAATACCCTACAGAGCACTGGTGCTTTTTCAAAAGAAGCAAGATGGGTTATTGAGATTGTACATTAACTATCAAACTTTGAATAAGGTGACTATGAAGAACAAGCACCCTATTCCTCTTATTTCTGATTTATTTGATCACTTTAGAGATGCGAGATAGTTCACCAAGTTGGATTTGAGATTGGGCTACTATCAAATCTATATAGAAAATGGAGATAAAGTTAAGATCGCATGTGTCACATGGTATAATTCTTATGAATTCTTGGTTATGCTATTTGGCTTAACTAATGCACCAGCTATTTTTTATACTAATGAACAAAATGCTCCATAAGTTTTTGGACTGCTTTGTTATTCTATATTTGGATAATATTTTAATTTATAGCCACTCACTTGAGGAGAACATCCAATATATAAAAATGGTGTTCCAAACTTTGAGGGACAGTGAGTTGGATGCTAAACGGGAGAAGTGTGCACTTGATGTGCAAGAGGTGACTTTCTTCGATCAAGTGGTGGGTGGAGGAAGGATCAAGATGGATGGTACCAAGATCCAAGCTATCAAGTATTGGCAACCACCTAGGAGGGTTAGTGATTTTCGTTACTTCTTGGGGTTGACCAATTACTACCGGTGGTTCATACGGGGATACTCTTTTATTGCTACATCCTTGACAGAGTTGTTCAAGAAGAATAAGTTGTGAAATTGGTCTAGTAGGTGCCAAGAGACATTCAAATCCTTAAAGGAAACCATTGTGGAAGAGTCGGTGTTAGCATTGCCCAACCATCTGCTTCCATATGAGGTACAAAAAAATATCTTAGATTTTGCAATTGGTGTGTTTTGATGTAGCAGGGACACCCCATTACCTATGAGAGTCTGTCACGCCCCATACCCTACTCTAGGGGTGATCACCTCTGCTACGGAACCCTAAGAGTAGCAATTACGGTACTACTCTCAGAATCTCGTAAGGCTAGTAGAACAAAACAGTAAAATATCACAACGAAATTAAATCAAAGGTAGGGTAAAATAATAAAAACCCGTGTAAATTCTCAGCAGTACTCAAACTCAAATCCAAGTAAAACAGAATTACTAAAATGGTGAATCATATACACATGCATACATTTCTTATTAAAAAGACTGGAAATTCGACTAACAAAACACCTACCTACACCCGGGCCAAGGGAGAAGACAAGGCCCACTAGTGATTTTTTTATTCATTTTATAAAATATAGCCCACACTAGTGTTGCCCAAGGCTTCTATGGTCAACCCTTGTGACCAATAGTCAACCCCTATGACCATCTCAATATGTGACCTGTCGGCCACTTATCTCAGTCAAGGTCGACAATATACTAGAATACTCAAGTAATCAGAGTGGGATATAAAACTAGTCAAAACAAGTCAAACTCAACCCAATATCACAGTGTCAAAAATATGCATATAATCTCATAGACGATTACACATGTCTTAACAGTCTGTGCAATCACATGCACAATATCACAGTATGCCTCTCAATATAAAACCGTAATGAAACTAGTATACATGACAAATCTCACAGTCGTAAAACCAATCTTTTCTTTTCAAACACACAAACATATAAATCCAAGTACCAATACGATTCACCATTTAATTTTCTAAAAAATATAAATCTCAATCATGCATTTTTAAACAAAACCAAAATAAAGTGTGAGGCAGATATCCAATCCACACCAATCAATACAGGTCACACGCCTGCATAATATACCAAACATACAATTACTATATATACAAACCAACACAATCATTACAAAAAAATCATACTTATACATATTACATGCAAAACGAGGCAATTTCATATTTCTAAAAACAACATAGAAATCTGGAATTACGTTAATAAATCCTCAAATTATATTTTTATCAATATAGTATTATTTATAAAACCATAATTTACCATTTAAAACCAAAACACATGTTTAAAGAAAATCTTTAAAAGTCTATATCTCACAAACGACACGTCAAATCAGAAAACTGACAATAACATCGCATCCAGAATACTCAAAATATTAGACAGGGAAAATTTAACGTTTCGGGATCTAGAGGCGGCGTGTGCCTGGAGACTGGCCGGACCGAAGGATGAAGCTAGAAATGAAAAATCAGCACAAAACTCAACCATTTTACACAATCTACATGTCAACACAAAGCTCTCAACTCCAGGAACTCAAATCTGAAGTTGGATCTTAGATTCTGAGAGGAAAAACCCGCCACTTTGTGAGTTGATTCCGGATGCGTCCGGCAACAGAATCTGATGAGACTAGCAGCGGATAGTTGTTGGCAAGGAGAGGAACCAATCGGTGGTGGTGATCAGATGTGGGTGCTGTATTCCTCAGACCAGTGAAGAAGAAAGAAAATCTGGAGAAAAAAGAGAGAAGGAAAAGAAAAAAAAAGGAAAGAAAATAGGTTTTATACAAACCTGATACCAAAACGGTGTTTTTTTTTATCCTCGTCAAAACAATGTCGTTTAGCACAAGGAACATAATATTAATATTCTATTATTTGAAAAATAATAATATAATTCCAGAAAATATATTAAATCTTAGAAAATTATAGTAAATAGGATATAAGTCCAAAAATTATAAAAATTTCACCATAAATCTAGAAAAATCATATCTTTCCAATAAATTAATAATTATAATTTTTTCACCAAAAAATATTTAATTAATAATAAAATATCATCTGAAAAAATAATAAATTATATCTTAAAATTATAAAAAATCAAACCATACCATATAATCCTCATATACATGCCCAAAAATACTTTAAAATCATAATATCACACAAATATTTCACCCAACATAAAATCTACTAAGAAAAAAAACTACGAAACTACCTTTAGGCATAAAACAAAAAACAAACCAACGTCTAACACATGGCAACCAAAAAGCCGAGGTTTATAGAGTCACAAGCTGAATGATACCAAGAGGCAGTATATGGTGCAAGAGAATCAGATGACAGTTCTGGTGCATTTCTTACCAGTCTAGAGATATTACTTGCTATAGAGCAAGTTTGTTGTCAAGATTGACAACATTAACCCAAGCTACTTCCTTTCTCAAAAGAAGCTTTCGCTAAAGTAGGCAAGGTAGCAAGATTTTCTGACATAATTTGATTATGTGCTCGAGTATATGCCAGGAAAAACAAACTTGGTGGTGGATGCTCTTAGCTGAAGAGTAGAACTTGCAGCGATCAAGACCCATGATAAGCAAATTAATTAGAGTTTCTATCAAGGAGGGTGAACACAAACCACATGAACCATGTGGAGTATCTAATCCGTTGAAAAGGTGATCTTCCTTATGAGACTAGTTAGGAGAAAGATTCTAATCTTTGGCAATATCAATACAAGATTGCTGAGTTCTCGAGGCAGCACATGATGAGGATATTGAGTTTTGTATGGGAGAATGCTATGGCCCAAAATCAAAATGCATGTTATTCAGCATTGTGCATTACATGTCCCTCACAAGATGACATCACAAAGATTGGTGAGCCACCATTAAAACTTACGATATATGAACCTTAATTAAAGGCAATCAAGGCATTCAATGGGAACCCGAACTTATCATATGGGAGACCCAACTTAGAGAATCAACGTAATCAATGTAACACTGTTAGATTGGTTGACTTGATCTTCACCATTCATTAGTGAACTATAAAGGCTATACAAAGTGATGTCTCCCTTCATTTGTAATTATCTAATATTTTATGCAATTCTATAGAGCATTTATTATCTTCTTTGTGTCTTTCTTTCAATTGTTTTTAAGGTTGACATTCTAGTTAGTTTTATGAGGAATACTTATTATGAGAGCAATAGTCTAACAGCGCATAGCGCATGGATAGTTCTATTTAGCAAATTCTTGTCTCGTTACATGCATTAGAAAATCATAAGACTGTTATTCTTTTTGGACTTCTTCCCTTGCTCTCTGGAGTATTCCGGACTGAGTTCCTAGAAAAGATTTTCTCCCACCTTCCTATGGTAATGGAATCCGGGTAGCATGCTAGATAGAAGTAAGCATGGCCGCTAGCCGTACGAGGTATTTGGATGAAGAAGCTCCTCCTGCTAGCGGCAGGCTGCTGGCGGCTCCTAAGATTTAGATGAAAAGAAAACCTAACAACTCGCTTGGATTATTGAAAATGTAGTTCTAGTTGGTAAAAAAATTAAAAAATAATTAAGTTAATTTTATAATAATAAATTTTGATTTGATTTGATATTAAATAGATATTTTAATATTAAAATATAATATTTTATATTTTTTCATATAAAAATTATAATTCCAGCTACGAAAAACAAACAAGCGGTAAGGAGATGAAACTAGGGTTTCATTTTGTGGGCCTTGTAATAATTGGTCCAATTAAAGTTATTGGGCTTTACACATCAAAATTTTGACCAAGCTACGTAGTCTATTTATTTTATTTGGATATATAAGGCTTTAGGCTTAGTAAAAAAATTTAAAAAAAAATTAGACTTCTAAGTATGTGGATCTTAGGATTATTGGAGCATTAAAAGTTTTTGGATCCAATAAAGGTTTTCATATTGTAGCTTTTTTGGGTAATTAGACTACTCAAGTTTTTGGTGAAGTTTTGGCCTTTTAGTACAGGCTTCGTCAAAATTTTGACCAAACCAAATAGTCTTCTTTTTTTTTACTTATGCTATTTGAGTCTGAATAATTATAGTCTATAGATATAATTTAATTGATTTAATCATATAAAGATTGTTAGAGGTGATTAAGAATACACTTGCATAGATATTTTATCTCGGAAAAATGGATTTTAGGTGAGAATAATGTGACTCTTCTGATTTATTTGAGAATGTCATTATTCTATCCAATGAGTCTATTCTGTAGACTTCTTTGGAAATTCATAGAATGAGTGTCATTTGTCTGTGATAATCAAAATGATTATACGATCAAATACACACTATTGATGGTATTCTATCTAAGAAAATTAAATTTTAAATAGGAGATATATACGTTAGGAATGTCATAGAATGATGAATGATGAATTATGGAATGATGTTCTATCAAAGGAGTGTATTGCTGTGAAGTTAAAGAAACACAACATTAAAGAAATTTGATGTTGGGGCGCAATTGTTTTGGGTTCAGAAAAGACATTTGTCCAAAATCTTGAAATCTTGGGTTCCATCCTTTTATCTTGTGCTAACGTTACGGTATCGAAGAAACGAACTGAAAACTGAAAGCATCAAAGGAAAGCGCTTAAAATCGTCACAAAGTAATAAAGCATGATACCCAGGACTGTCCATGGGGCACAAGCAAAGCACCCAAGAATCTAAGACACAACAACACCAACACCAACACCAACACCAACCCAAAATCAATATATATACAACCCAAAACAGACTTGCTTTAGCTGCTTTCTATTGTTACACTAACTCGATCTGTTTTCAGCTTTGATTTACTGAGAACAGCAATGGGACTCTGTTTCTTCAAAGCTCGTTCTCATGATATCCCCATCCACTCCAATTCAGGCTCCCCTCCTCAACACAAACCAACCCAACAACGTCCCGCACCACCTCCCCCGCCGAAGCCCCCTTCAACTCTGCCCTCAAAACCTCGGTATACTTTTCCAACATCTTTCGCTACCAATATCGGTCCCGTTCTTGGCAAGCCTTACGTTGACATAAATAACATTTACCATCTTGATAAAGAACTGGGGAGAGGCCAGTTTGGGGTCGCTTATCTTTGTACAGAGAAAAGCACAGGGATAGCGTACGCATGCAAGTCTATATCCAGAAGTAAGCTTGTTAACAGTAATGACATAGAGGATGTTAGGAGAGAGATTCTGATACTGCAGCACCTAACGGGTCAGCCCAATATAGTGGAATTCAAGGGCGCTTATGAGGATAGGGAGAATCTGCATGTGGTCATGGAGTTGTGCTCTGGAGGGGAGCTCTTCGACCGCATTGCCGCCAAAGGGAGTTATTCAGAGCGAGAAGCGGCCGGGATCACCAGGCAGATTGTGAATGTGGTTCATGCGTGTCACTTCATGGGTGTGATGCACAGGGATTTGAAGCCTGAGAATTTTTTGCTTGCAAGCAAGGATGAGGATGCTCCGCTAAAAGCAACTGATTTTGGCCTCTCTGTCTTCATAGAAGAAGGTGGGTTTCTATATTTCATTAATTTCTAACTTGCCTTTCTCTTTTCTTTTTTTTTTTGTTTTGTCCTGTTAATTTTTCGTAGATTAATCGTCGATTCTGTTTAATTTATATGACTATCTAATCAGAGAGAGGTATGATTGTATGGTAAGACTCATTTATTCTTATTAAAAAATCAAGAATCGATTCTTGTATTGCCAGTAGCAATCAGTATGATTAGATGATCGGCATTAGCAATACCATGTGATAAGCCACGCTAAGATGGAGTTTCAGCTTGGAGGTGCTCTCTCTTATTTCTAAACTCATCATTGTCAAACGTATCTTCAGGAAAAGTATACAAGGACATTGTTGGGAGTGCATATTATCTTGCTCCTGAGGTGTTGAATAAAAGCTACGGGAAGGAGATTGATGTATGGAGTGCCGGAATCATTCTATACATTCTTCTATCTGGTGTGCCTCCATTTTGGGCCGGTAGGATATTTCTTTTCTCCCCTTTCTTTGATCTACTAGATTCGAAATTTCTTCAGCTCGATACCTATCCACGTAGTTCTTGAATCGAAATTTCTATCTTCAAGTTCAGTTTTATTTCTCTTTCATAAAGCTCAGTTTTGTCGCTGACCAATTTCCAATGGATAAATTGTGTCACAGAAACTGAGAGCGGCATTTTTGAAGCAATCTCAGAAGGAAAGCTGGACTTGGAAACCGCACCTTGGCCTGGAATTTCTTCTTCTGCCAAGGACCTGGTCAAGAAAATGTTGACAAAGGATCCAAGCAAAAGGATTACTGCTGCCCAAGCGCTCAGTATGTTGTAGGCTATAATAGGAACTTCAAATTAATCCATCTACTCATTCTTATGGCCTCCCTCAATTTTACTACTAATTAACGTTAGCAGGGGGAATTTTTCTTTGGTATCAGCAAGTCTATGAATCAATTATGCAATGGTTGGACTTCCTTAATTTATCTGAAATCGATATTGATGATTCATATGAAATTCAATAGGCATAAAAAACCTACTATGCCTGAAGCTGCATGAGTGATTGATCGTCATGTGTTTGAGCAGATCATCCATGGTTAAAGGTAGATGGTGAAGCATCCGACCGGCAAATTGACAGCGCTGTACTAGTTCGTATAAAGGAGTTCAGAGCAATGAACAAGCTAAAGAAGCTTGCTCTAAAGGTATGACGATATAGTTTTGTTTGAAACTTCATTCCTTAATTTAATGCACATTGTCTGCCGTAAACAGAAGAGTTATTTGTCTTGCCAATGATTTCAGTACCCATTTTCCATGAAATTTCCATTTGATATGAGGTTACTTTAACAAGAGGTTTCTGAGTTTCTTATCTGTCATCCCACCTAGTTTCTCAAGACAACTGATCCTGATATGAAGATTTATCTGCTGAAAGGTGTTGGCAGAAAACCTGTCAGAAGAAGAAATCACGGGCTTAAAGCAGATGTTCAACAACATGGATACTGATAAGAGTGGTACAATCACGTATGAAGAACTCCGAAATGGCTTGGCCACGCTCGGATCCAAACTTACTGAATCGGAAATAAAGCAGTTGATGGACGCGGTAATGTCAATTATTTTAGTATCCTTTTGTATAACAATCTAACCCTTTTTGGGAAACTAAGCCATCTGCAGTATACAATCTTAGTGATCCAGATGATGAGTTCAGTTTCTTCTTTCAGGCTGATGTTGACAGCAGTGGGAGTATTGATTACATCGAATTCATCACAGCAACCATGCACAGGCATAGACTTGACAAGGAAGAAAATATGTACAAGGTTTTCCAATTCTTTGACAAGGATGGCAGTGGGTTAGTATATGATTCTCTGTCTTGTGCTGTTCCAAAATTGAAATGGTGCATCATCAAGACATGACCACTTTCTCAGGATACAGAATCCTGACATGCATACACATCAGGTCTTTTGATCATTGGTCATTGACGATATTAAGCTTCATTGGTTGGACTTCTCCAGGTTTATCACCAGAGATGAGCTAAGACAAGCCATGACTCAATATGGAATGGGGGATGATGAGACAATAAACGAAATCATTGAAGATGTCGACGCAGATAAAGTATGGTCACCTTATTTCGATATCTTGTTCCTTATACATTGACTGATGGTGTTATTGCATTGCAAAATGTAGGATGGCAGAATCAACTATGAGGAATTTACAGCCATGATGAGAAAGGGAAATACCAAATTGTGAAGCAAAAATGGGATTACAAATCGACCAATGGCAAAAGCATTTCTCGCAAGACATTGAACAACAGTTGGACAGTTCCACGAATTACAAGCAAATCTGGCAATTACTCCTTTTTCCTTTTTATTACAGTTTGATCAATAATGTAAAACATGCTTTTGTGTATCAAGCTTCTATCATACGATATAATAATTGTTATTTATTACATTTGATATGAAAGATGTAATAAGAATAAATTCTTCATTTTAACTTATTTTTGGCTGATCCCAAAAACAATCCTAACAAGTACGTTGCTAACAGAAAATTCAAAGCAGGCTGCAAGGTATTGGCGAGTTATGGTGGCAAGAACATCAACAATTTAACAGGAAACTCTGGGAAAATCAAGCTGCCTCGGTCCCATTGTTCAGTTGCCCAAGTTTAAGAAATGGAACCAGCTGAACCTTGGAGGTTCACTGAAGCAAAAAAGTCACCGAGCAAAAGTTCAACAAGCAAATCAAAGAATTAGTGAATGATTTTTGATTTATAAATTATTTTGTTGCTTTTACAATTGGCTATCAGGTCTCAGTACATCACCTCTAAAACCTCATCTTCCTACCACTTCACAAGTCTTAAGTTACAAAGGTCTACTTTCATTCCACTAGAATACCAAAATTTCCCACCCGGATGCTGGTCAGGATTAGATAGTAAACAAGAAAAATAAAATCTTGTCACCGTTAGATTTATGATTCGTATATGGATGTTTTGAGGTCAAACCATAGCTTTGCATATGCATCAACGACAAACTATCTGCAACCTGCCCCACAATAGAGTAGATGTGAATGTCAGGTCAGTAAGACATTTTGCTAGAATCCAAAATATTTGGTTATTTGAACAGAAAAATTTTCATCTTATAAATATGTAGTTCTTATAAACTGCAGCTAAGGACAGGTTCTGTTAATAATGTCCTTCTCGGTTCTCTTCTTTTCATCAAATCAAAAACTTCCAGGTTTTGCAACAGTTAAAGTTCATTCATCTCGTTATGAATGAACATCAAATTCTTCTTCTTCTTCTTCTTCTTCTTCTTCTTCTTCTTCTGACCTATGCTAGTTGTTTTCGGCTTGTTCAACAGGATTGTTTCTAGCAGCTTGGATGTTTGTAATACTTTCAAACAAGTAGTGCAAATAGGATACCTAAGATGCACCCACTATTGTGAAAGAACACCTAAAAACTTTAACGCATTGCGTATCCACAGTTTGTTTATGCTTAAATATGTACCTTTAGATCTTGTACTCTCGAAGATGCATCCACTTCGTAGCTGACCACTTGTTTCCTCTGATTACAGGGCAACTACCTGCAACAAGTCAAATAATATGAGCTCATGTTGACTAGATGAATTAGCTAAGGAGAGAGGCAGCAAGTTTTCCATTTCCTCTGAAAAGGAAAAAGAAAACCACACTTTTTCTCCTGCATAGAAATTTGTTCAAAATCATACTAACAAGAGGGAAATTATACTTCTCTTTGGATATTTTTTACAAACTGCAGAATCACTCTGTATCACAGATTAAACTTATATAAAGAAGAAACTACCCACCGTGCAAACTTGAAGGATCTAGACTGGCATCAGGCCTTGTGCTCCAAAACAATATTGCATTGCCCATTTTCGGTTTTACAGAAAGACCCTGTCTGCCACATTCAGACAACTCATTCCACCAGGATACAGCACTGATATTACCCTTTGCAGAAGGAAAAACCGTCTCGCCTCCCTCTTCAACATCCGACCTGAATCAGGATAACAAGCAGAAACAAGTAAATCTCAAAAAAGGACAAGTGAGAAATAAAGAGAAAATATTCATTACCATTTTATGCAGTCCAAAACTGGAATATATGCTTACAGATACATAAGAAGAGTAGCAGTCCGTTGGCCGCCATTCTTAGTATTGAACTGATCAAGGAAATAATCAAAGTGAGCCTCATACTTCTCTCCAATTCCATAATGAAGAACTTGGAGTCCTTCTCCATGCTCTGTAGATTGTGAATTTAGTTTAAGGAGCTCATATATTGAATAATAAAAATAATTACATTCTGCCTTTGCAAAAAAATAAAACAATTTTAGTCTCACCCCACCCCACTATCCACCTAGCTGGGATTTGAACCCAGGTTCTCTCCTATCCCCAGGAGGGGTCATACCATCTGAGCTCAGGCTCATTGGCGACAGACGCTAATATGTACACACAATCCATCAAAAGTGATGTAGAAAACCTCCTCTCGAACAATCACCCTTCAAATACATTACAGAATTATAATGAAAACAAGTATCTAACTTAATTTAGGAAGGGGAAAAAATAAACAGTAGGAGCACATATTTAAAATTGTTTCAAGCATTCACGACCTTCGTTACCACGTTGTCAATGGCTTAAAAGTGTGTTATCATGCAGACTGCATAACTTTATAGAATAGGGAATAGGGTTGCAGTGGTATATAGGTGCAAGGGGTCTACATACCACCGTCATGTAGCAAATATTTAAATAAAGAAAATACTTTAAAAGTTTATAATTCAGTATAGGACCGTAGACTATGAGCAAGCAGCTGAAATGAAAAAAAAAAGGCAAACTATGTACTAACAAGAAGACATCTTATACACGTTCACAACAAAAGCTGTCTGAAACAGGCAATATAAGATGTAATAAAGCAAATCAGCATAATTAGCATATAAGGATTTCTATCCAACATTACTGCTCTTGTTAAAGAAACCTGAACTGACATTTTTCCCCATGTAAATCTGAAATCTCACCTACAGGGATGAAAGAGAAATCTGCTATCCTCTTCTCAATAGCCTTAATAATTTTATCATGTCCTCTCCTCAGAAACATTCCAGAGCTTGTACGTACCCTGGAACGAAAATTAGGATTTAAGAGCCCAAACCAAAAATATAATTTCAGTACATACTATCAAGAGACACAGTATACAAGCACTTAAAATTAGGATTTAAGTCCTTCGTGGTTCTTGATCTGCAAGAAGGGAGGAGATGGAATTTAGTACCTGCTATCTTTACTTTTGCCGGTTTTGCTATCTACAACAGTTGACTTCGTCATGTGAGGCTTGGCGAGAGATATTAGGTACTCACATTCTTCTTTTGACTGTTCAGAATAAACACAAGGATTCAACACATCTATGGCATGTAATTTTTCATCAAATGAGCATAGAAACGCTGCAACTGAGGATTGGCAACTGAACCTCACAATCATCCAAGCAAAAAAGCTTGTCATGGAAAAACAGTGAAAGTTAGGTGCAGGTAAGTATTAACATCATCAACAATTTTCATCACACCTTATATTAAGCAACAGACAAAGAAGACAGAAAATTCCACTCACTGAAGCTTCAAAAACGGAATTTTACTTTCTAGTTGCATCGCATCGACTGTATGAACAAAAAAGGTAATTCTTCAAAACCCAACACATCATACTTCAACTACAAATATAGAGTATGAATTGCTTATTCTAATTGATTAAATGAAGGCTGAAATCCTTCATAGAATGATAGTTAAATTGTTTTTTGGTTACAGCTTCGTAACTTTTTAAACAGAGAATAAACTAAGATCGAGATCAATGAATACCCAATAACCAGAAGAAGCTTCAAAACAATAATGTTAAGAACTGACCAGAAAATTATGGTAGAGAAAAGCTCTTGGCTCCCATGAAATAATTTCCGTCCACTGCTCCTCCCTATTCCCCAACCCATTAAAATCTCTGCATCGCAACACCCAACACTAAAGATTTCAAAAATGAATTAAAACAATAGTCAAACCAAATTACCATTTGGGAATAAAGATATACAGAAAAATATTCAAATAATTTTACTTCTCAGCAGTCAGGCGTCTATAAGAAGAATGGAGATCGTTCGGAGAAGAATCTTGATCGCTTATAGGTAGAGAGAATATCCCCAGACCCAACATCAGTAAGAGAACCACTGTTAGCATGAACAACATTGTCATCACCAACTTCGACGTCGACCATCTCTTTCCCTGTCCCCTGGGGTGCTTCAGTTTAACCATTATCTTCGACCCCAAAACGCAATAGCTAAACTTTGATTCAATATCAGCGAGAACTTGGGCTGCGGTAATTTGAGTTCGCCTTCGTGGTGGGTGGAATATTCAAACCGTTGAGAGCTGTGGTGGACTGACCAGATTGACAGTAGGTTATATAGTGTGATGTCTTTACCTTGCTTTCATGGTCAATGTTAAGGATGGGGTGTTTATGTAACTTCGAGTGAGCACCCTGTTTTTGGTCATCAGTTTTCCGACAGCTGTGGGTGGCACAAGGTTTGAGAAGTGGCCGTGAAAGGCAAGAATCAGATTTAATATTTAATCCAAATCCATGATTATATGCCAAACGCTTTCAAGTTTCAAGAATCGGCTACCAGATACCAAGTTTCCCATAGCACGGCACTTTGGAATAGGAAAGTCAAAGGGTCAATAGAAGAATGGTAAGAAAATGAATGAACCCGGGGAAAATAGTTATGGAGAATTACTCATTAAAACCCTCTATCCCTTAACCCTTTTTTTTTTTATTTCCTACCACTCCAATTGTTAAGTTAGGGAACCCATTCCTTTTTTTTTTTGTAAGAAAGCACAGGATTAAGCGCCTGTACGCATAAAGGACAAACCAAGCTTGTCAAGTTCAACAAAATCATACATAAAGTAGGGCTGAACCTGAAAATCATGTAAGCCAATGTTACAAGTTAGGCCAAATTTAGCTAAATGATCAGCGGATTGATTGGATTCGCGGTAGACATGAGAGAGATGAGCTTGAGGGAGGAGTTGTAAGAGTTTCCGCCCTTGTATGAATAACGGGTGTTGGAACCTGTTTGGATCTCTGCTCTTGAGGCCTTCCATAATGGAATAGGCATCTGTTTCAATGAAAAGTTTCTGCCAGCCTCGTCGGATTGCAAATCTGAGGCCATTAATGACTGTTATAAGTTCTGCTTCCCAAACGTTGTGACCCTCCCAGATTTGAGTGTAGCCCATTACCCAATTCCCTGAAGAGTCCCTGAAAACACCAGCTGCAGCCATTCTATGGGTAGATGTAGCCGCATCACAATTAAGTTTTATCCATCCCGGAATTGGTGGGATCCAACGAACCCATCGATCTTCCTGACGGCCTTTGATAAGATTTGACCTTGCCAATGTTGTAGCTGAAAACCAGAATTCCTTGGCAGTGTGTAGAATCGACTGGACTTGTGTACTAATATGCGCTGGTTTTTCTTGAAACACCGCTTCGTTTCGCCACCTCCATATTAGCCAGGCTGCCACAGCAAAAGTAAGGGGCCACGAAGGGCCATTAGCACAATTGTTAGGGCCAGACACATTAAACATAATTCAATCATGTAGAGACTGAGAAAAGAAATGGGTAGGACCTCCCTGGGGTAACAGTTGGGACCAAATGGAATTAGCGTAGCTGCAATCCCTCAAAGCATGCAAAGTTGTCTCTTCGCTATCCTGGCACCTTAAACAAATATCGGATGCAATTATGTGGCATTTTTTACAATGGACACAAGTAGGTAATCTATCATGAGCTGCAAGCCAAAGGAAAGATCTCACCCGTTCCGGTGCTTTCAGCTTCCAAATACGGTCCCACAATCTATCTTGGGGTTGCAAACCTGCATAATCAATAGACAAAGCAGTCTTAAGAGTAAAAGTACCACTAGGGGAAAGGTTCCAAACCAGAGTGTCAGGGTGGTCACTAGGGCCTGGAGGGGAAACTTCTGCAATTATTGAGCAAGCATGGGACGGCAAAAACTCTTGTATCTTAGTCCAATCCCAACTACCTGCCTCCGTGACAAAGAAGGACACCGGGCGACCACAGAACGAAGGTGGAACCTCTCTGGAGGTATGATGAACCAAGGGGCCAAGTTGTGGAATCCAGGGATCCTCCCAAAACCTTACGCTTCTACCATTGCCAAGGTTCCAAGTAGAATTCTGAATGACAACTGACCAGTGAGCACAAATAGCTCTCCAAGTGTTCAAATGATATGACTTAGCCATAGGTTCAATAAGAGAAGAAACGGACCAAGCATACTTGTTTAGGATCACTCTTGCCCAAAGGCTGTCACACTCTGTTCTGATACGCCAGGCAAGTTTCACCATACATGCCTTGTTCAACTGAGTAGCCGAGTACATACCTAACCCACCTGTGTTCTTTGGAGAGCAGATAGTACCCCAACTCAGCAGATGCAACTTCTTCTTGTCACTTGAGGTGCCCCAAATGAAGTCTCTTGTGATCTTATCCAGCTCGGAGAGAATTTTCTGTGGCAACATAGTGTTCTGCATAGTGTGGAAAGGGATAGCCTGCAGGACAGATCTCGCCAAGGTAATTCGCCCTGAGAGAGCGAGACTCTTGGCTTTCCAGCCTGTCAGTTTCATACGAACCCGGTTCACCAAGTCATCATATAGAGATCTCGATTTCCGACCATGTATGAGCGGGGTACCCAGGTACCGACCAAGGTCCTTCGTAACACTAAAGCCAAAGAAGGAACTAATATCCTGAGCCATGCGAGGACTGACATTCTTTGAGAAGTAAATCCTGGTTTTTTCTATGCTCACACGTTGTCCCGAGCTACTACAGAAAGTGTGAAGGACATCCTGGATCACCCGAGCCTGCTCTATGGAAGCCTCTGCAAATAAGAACAGGTCATCAGCAAAGAATAGATGGGAAAGAGGAGGGCCAGACTTACCAAGCCTAATGGGAGCCCAGCTCTTGCTCTGAAGTCTATCTCGGATTAGGTGGTTCAGACGTTCCATGCAAAGGACGAAGAGGTAGGGAGATATGGGATCTCCTTGTCTCAACCCCCTGGATGGGACAAAACCATCAGTTACAGCACCATTCCAGAGTGATTTCATAGTGGAACTACGCACACAAGACATAATTCTATCAATAAAGGTATAACTAAGGCCAGTATGCAATAAAGTATTCTCAATAAAGTCCCAATTAACTCGATCGTAGGCTTTTTCCAAATCAATCTTTATTGCCATCCAGCCTACACGACCGGTCTTCCTTCTCATTGAATGAATCACTTCCTGCACAATCAAAATATTATCGGATATGTTTCTACCTATAACAAAGCTAGATTGAGTGTCAGCCACAAGAGAGTTTAGGATAGGTCTCAACCGATTCGCAAAAATTTTGGTAATAATCTTATAAATGATATTACACAAGCTAATAGGACGAAAATTAGATAAGCAAACCGGATTCCTAATTTTTGGAATTAGGACAAGGAGAGTTGCATTAAGTGCTCGATCCATGAAGCCAGTAGAGATGAAGTTCGAGATAACTTGGCAGACAGTATGACCCACGTGGTCCCATTGACTCTTAAAGAAGATTGGTTGTAGACCATCGACACCTGGCGCTTTGAAGCTGCCCATGCTTTTGACTATCTTGAGTATCTCATCATTGCTTGCATCACAAAGGAGATGGTTATTCGTTTCAGTTGATACCTTCTTGAAACCCTGCGATGTGAGTAGAGAAGAGAGCGTGTCAGTGTCATCGGAATATAAATTTCGGAAATAACTTACAGCCATCTCCTGAAGCCGTAGATCATCAGAAATCCAACCCCCATCCGCACCCTGCAACATTGAGATTTTATTAGCCCTGCGTCTAATAATTGTGGAAGTATGAAAGAAATGCGTATTTCTATCTCCAAAACTAATCCATTTTGATCTGGATTTCTGAAACCAAAGGATTTCCTCCTGGAGGAGGGTTTCTTCGAATTCTTTTCTCAGTATTCGGAGTTTCTCATCCAACACATGCGATTCTCTCTTCCCGAGCACAGTTTCAATGTTAACAATCTGTTTCTTCAACATACTCTTCCTTCGGAAAATATTTCCAAACACATTCCTGTTCCAAAGTACCACATCTGAAACAAAACTAGAGTATGCATTAGACCAGTTCTCATCGGGAGGCCAAGAGGATTTTAAGAAATCAGAGAACTCAGGATGTGTAAGCCAAGCCGCTTGGAGGCGGAAAGGTTTAATACTCCCTGAACAGGCATCCGGATTGGTGGACATAATGATCGGTCGGTGGTCCGACTTTATTCTTGGCAGGTGCCTCACATATGACTCAGGAAATGCTTGACGCCACACCATATTACACAAAGCTCGGTCGAGCCGTTCTTTGATCGATCCTCGAAACCAAGTGAACCTGGGGCCTGCAAAATCCATATCAATGAGAGCAGTATCAGATATAAAAGAAATAAAGTCACGAGTGCCCACAGGAGTAGAGGAAGAGCCTCCCCTTTTCTCTGATACTGCCAACATAGCATTGAAATCACCGATTAAGCACCACACTGCAGTACATAAGCCTGCCAAGTTGCCCGAGTTCCACTCGAAATGTATAAACTGGCGATGGGTTTGGAGGATCGTAATAGTTGTAACATTGTTATTCTATAAAAGCCAAATACCACCTGAAAAACCTTGTGCCTCTTCACAAAAATTATTCTGGAAGCCTAATTTGTCCCTAACTTTTTTGGCTTTGGCTCCGCTAATTCGAGGTTCCAATACAATGAATATATCAGGTTTATGTTCACGAATTAACTCCCGCGCACAAGTCCTGAAAAGTGGGCTAGCAGCCCCTTGACAATTCCAAGATAATATAAGCATAAATTTTATAAATGTAAAATTGACCAAAAAACAAAGTCAAACCTTGGAGGAAGCCGTGTCACTCCCCTCGGCAATTATGCTCTTCATACAGGGCATATCATTAACTATCATATTTGTCATTAATTCACCGCTTACCTGCATAATTGCATCACCATTAACACTACTGTCCCTGTCCTTGCCAATGTCAGTGAAGCTCTCGTCCCCACCCACGAAGCTCGGCAAAGTCACCAGAGCGAGTTCCGCCAGCGTTTCACCTGCAGCCACGTCGCGGCGGGACCTCTTGGACCAGAGGCGTTCCCCGTTCGTCGCCATCATCACCAGCTCCCTTCCCCGACCTGCCTCATCGTCGGTTGGTTTCGGGATAGCCAGTTTCCGAGTTGAACTAGGTTTTTTCTTTGTTCTTCCGGTAGAAAAAATTGCCTTATCCCAGACAGTTGTCGTGGTCCTGCTACCAGAGGCGCTGAAGGAGGCATCGTGCGCAGAGGCCACCGGCTTGCCTACGGTTTGTGCCAGAGGCAGGTCGAGCTTGGTAGGCTGAAGAATGACAGGCTTATGGGCTGCTCCTATCTTGGTTGTTTCCTCTTGGGCTACGGTTTGGGTAGCATTTAATTTTTGCAGATTGGGTACACTCTGGCTAAGGCCTGAGGGAGGTCCAGCTATGACCTGGGCCGTAGGTTCTTTTGAGGGGGCTATAGAGTTAAAATGCAAAGGCTTCCCTGTGGACTTGGAAGACTTACCTTGGGCATGGGCTTTAGGGGCCAATGAAGCATCTGGAGGCCTTATAATATCTTTATTTTTCTGTTGGAGTGTAGGCTGCAGCGTGGGACCTTGTTTCCCTTGACCAACATTCCTCTTGGGATGCGTTTCTGCAGCATCAAGAACACCAAAACGTGACCCTAAATTTGCGTGTTCTTGTTCCTTCCTTGTCGGTGCCGCTGCTTCAGCACTGTTCTTTACCGGAATCCGGCCTCTCCTTCTTGTAACTTGTACCCAAGGTCCAAACAGGCTTTCCTTATCTGGGCTAGGAGACGGCTGCTGGGGGCTCGATGCAGCTTGTGATGTTGCGTTCTTGGGGGAAGCAGGCCTGTTACTAGCCATATCTTTCCCATTAGATGAACACATGCTTTGGCTATGACCCACACGTCCACAGCTGAAGCAAATCTGTGGTAAGTTCTCGTATGCTATGCGCTGCCAGGCATCATTGATACGTATCTTCGGAAGGATCGGCTTGCTTAAGTCAATTTCGACTGCAATACGTGCAAATTTTCCCCTTTGTACATCCTTGGTGTTGATATCTACCTTGATAGTTTTTCCTACAAGGTTGCCTATGGTCCACAGGAGTTTTTCTTGATACATGAATGGCGGCATATCGAGGAGCCTTATCCATGCTACGACCCTCGCCGCTTCAGCAGTGCTGGCCCGGAAAGCCGGGTGCCACTCCTGAACCACAAGATAGTGGCCTAGGATGACCCAAGGACCTCCCAGTAAAGTCGCTTGCTTGTCCGCCTCATTATCGAATTTAACCAAATAAAATCCATTCTCCATGTCGATGACTCTGGGCATGCTCGTTGGGTTCCAAAGGGTTTGTATTTTTGAATACAACATACGATAACCAATGTCTCTTCCAAGAAGTTTAACCACAACCGTATCCTTCCAGGGTAACTGCATCTCCGACAAAATCCGATCCGAGAGGAATATCTTAGGTCCTAAATTATCCCTAGTGATTACAAGGTCACCATCTTCAAAGTCTATTACAGCTTCCATAGGAGGAGTAGGTGAACCTCCAGCCACACAATCTCTATAGGATTGGTGGCTGTCCTCCATTTGTGTATCGTCATCTGGTGGAGCTGGTTCCGGACGGCAATCCGCATGGTCAGCCACACAATCTCTGATCATGGCTTATAACTCTTAGAACAAGTCTCTATGTGACATAAACCCAAACACCTAGGGAGCACTCGAACGTGCTTCAGTGTAAGAGGTTGGTGGTCCCGTCAATCAACGCTTTTCACACTCTCTCTCCTCAGGGAACCCATTCCTTGAGATGTAAGCATTCATCCGGTGACTTCATATAAAAGTGCACATGTGGAGTGAGATCCTAATGGTGTACAACTAATCAGGAACATAAATAGATGAGGCTTACACATGAGAGATGTGTGGTTGGTCAGACCGATAGTCTCAAAAACCCATACCCTTTCCTTTGATTCTTTTTGGGCCCAACACATTTCCAAACATGATTAAAACCTTGTCCAACAAAAACATCTCTGAAATGGTGTTGGAGTTCGGCAATTTTTTTTTGAAAATTATAAAAAAAACTAATATTTTAATATTAAAAATATTAATTTATTATCAAATCAATAGAAATTCATTATTATAAAAATAATTTAATAAATTTTAATTATTTATTATAACAACAATATCAATTCTAACTAACCAAACACCTCCATTGATGGCCTAAGAAATTATGGGAAAAAAAAATCCTTCTTATGTCCTAAATGAAGTGAAATGACCAAGAGGGATATCATATGACATACAAGATTTTACCAAAAACAAAACGATGGCATACTATGAAATTAATATACGTGAATTATGATTATAATTTATATATATCATTATCCAACAAACTATGTATTTTAAGTATTTCATAATCATTATCTATTTTTTTAGTAAAACCTTGTGCAATGACTCTTATTTCATATTTTATGATTTTATTTTTCTATAAATTTATTCATATTTATAACTAAATTGTGCAAATACCGATGATTATATTTTAAATATTATTATAAAATACATAAATTTAATAAAGATCAGAAGAAACACAATAGAGATAAAAATATTTTTTTAGGAAGAAGAAAAAGAAATGGATAGAATGAATTATATTTTTTTCTTATAAATTGTATGTCTCTACAAAAATATTAAATGTCATTTTATAAAAGAATAAAGAATTAATATGATTATAAAATATTTATTTGAGGTGTCACCAATAATACAAAAAGATTTATCTCTTCAATTCTCTAACATTTCTTATTCATAACATATATTGATTTTTTTGTTATTGAAAAGGAAATATCCTCAGAAAAACAAATTTAGGAAACAACAGTCAAATGCCTGTGTTTCACAACAAGAAGCGGTTGTTCTGGTTTTCCCTCTGGTACAGCCTAAAGCCTCTCAACCCTTGATATTAAGAGGCAGTAGCCGTCACGCATCCATGGCCATCACCAAAACCAAGCTCCGTTTGCTCCACTCCTCCCCCTCTCTGCTCTCCCCATGCATGCTTAAACCTTTCTGCTGTTCACCATCCTCGCTACATGACCAACTCCTCGAAGACGACCGAAACGACGACCACGGACAAATCTCAACACCACCCCAACGCCCTCTTTCACCCGAAGAAGCCTCACTTGCCGACAAACTTCACTCTTTAATCAAAGACCACCACCGAAACAACCCCAATCCGGATCCCAACCCTACTCCTTCAACCCATAATTTCACAATCCCGTCACTCTCCGGCGATTTCTCCTCCCAAATATCCGCACTCCATCACACCTTATCCCCTTCCATCGCCTGCCACGTCATCGAGAAATGCGGCAGCGTCCGCCACGGCATCCCATTCCTCCAGGCTCTCGCTTTCTTCAACTGGGCTATCGGCTTGCCCGGTTTCGAGCACAGCCCAGAACCCTACATCGAAATGGTCAACCTTGCTGGCAAGGTGAGGCAGTTCGGTTTGGCTTGGCATGTGATAGACTTGATGAAGGCAAGAAATATGGAGATAAGTACACAGGTTTTTTCTATTCTTATTCGGAGGTATGTTCGTGCTGGATTGGCAGCGGAGGCTGTACACGCTTTTAATCGTATGGAGGAGTATAATTGCGAGCCTGATACGATTGCCTTTTCAATTTTGATTAGTATTTTGTGTAAGAAGAGGAGAGCCGCTGAGGCTCAGCAAGTTTTTGATAGGTATAAAGAGAGGTTTGAACCCGATGTTATTGTATACACGAATTTAGTGCGTGGGTGGTGTCGAGCTGGAAGAATTCCGGAGGCAGAGAGGATTTTTAGTGAGATGAAACTGGCTGGTATTAAGCCTAATGTGTTTACATACAGTATTGTGATTGATTCGTTGTGTAGGTGTGGGCAAATCACGCGTGCTTACGATGTGTTTGCGGAGATGATTGATGCGGGTTGCCAGCCCAATGCGGTTACTTTTAACAGTCTCATGAGGGTTCATGTTAAAGCTGGTAGGACTGAGAAGGTTTTGCAAGTGCATAATCAAATGAAGAAGCTTGGATGCCAACCAGATACGATTACATATTATTTTCTAGTCGAGACTCATTGCAAGGATGGTAATCTTGAGGAGGCATTGAAGGTGTTTAATTCGATGCTTAAGAAAGGTTGTGCGCCGAATGCATCTACATTCAATGCTTTGTTCGGGTGCATTGCCAAGTTGCGAGATGTGAATGGCGCTCACAGGATGTATGCTAGGATGAAGGAATTGAAGTGCCTGCCTAATACGGTTACTTATAACATATTGATACAGATGTTTCTCGAGTCAAAATCAGCAGATATGGTACTGAAATTGAAGAAGGAAATGGACGAGGAGGGTGTGGAGCCTAATTTGAATACCTATCGGCTTTTGATTTCCATGTATTGTGGAATGGGGCATTGGAATAATGCTTACAAGTTCTTTAGAGAGATGATCGAAGAGAAGTGCTTGAAACCCAGTGTGCCGGTCTATGAGATGGTCCTGCAGCAGCTCCGGAAGGCAGGGCAGTTGAAGAAGCATGAAGAATTGGTTGAGAAAATGGTTGAAAGAGGATTTGCCTCTCGCCCCCTTGTATCAGAATCGATTGCTCCCTCCACTCGTGTGCTAAACTAGGTGATCTATCTTCTGTTGACTCTTAGAATGCCTCGTGTTAAGCATGTGCATCTGTTTCGTGTATCTGGTAGCAAATGTTTGAAACTAAATTGGGATATAATGCTTGACTGAAGTCACGGCGGCCGAATATAAGCTGAATTGGGCATGATTTGTTTTGTTCCAAACAGGGCATCTGTCAGATTTCAACTATAGTCTAGCATGAGGTCTCATGACAGTTGTTTACAAGAACCATGTAGCCATTGCAGTTTGCATATGATGATCATGGCCAAAATATAGACGCACCAAAGCTGAATAAAGAGACAAACAACAAAAATAAACTTGTGGCACCGAGAGTTCTCATTATAATAATCAATGATGTGTACAACATTGAAAATGCTTTTCCCTCTCTGTGGGAATCCTAAGCCTTTTCGCCTCGAGCGCCCAGTATTTTCCTTTTGGCTTCTTCGTATGCTTTTAACCAGCAAGTTTCTTAATGGACACTGTCTCAGTTAAGCTTTAAACTAATTTGCATTCTGTCTTATACTCGAATGCCTTGGTATTTAAGAATTTCCCCTATAAGCTCTCCTTTTCCAGAACCTACATACCTTCCAAGAATTATGCCATCTTTGATGAACAAGAAAGTGGGCACCTCAATCACGTCCATGTCCTTCAGATACTGCATGCAGCTATCATTCTCATCACCGTTCATGCGCGCAAACACCGCAGTCTCCACCATCTGCTTCGACAACTTGAGCACCGTTGGGTAGACCTTAACGCATGGGCCACAATGTTTCAACCCCACATCAAGTACAATCAGCTTGTGATCAGTCTTATGATCTTTAATCAACTTCTCCACATCCTCTCTGGAGTGGAGCTGCACCACCGCAGAATGACTATCCCCATAGTACAACACGTCCCCGGCAAGCTGATCTGGGCCAATCGCTTCCTCTTCGTGGATCTTTTCCATGCTCTTGTAGAAGCTAAAGTGGGGGACTTTTTCCACCTTCTCTCGCTTACAGAGCTCTCTGGTCTTCTCCGATTCATCCCCCATCACAAGAAGGAACTCCACGTCGTTGCAGGTTCTGCTAAGTTCCACCATGAAAGGGTAGATCTTACGGCTGTTTACACTGTGGCTGGCAGCATATTCCACAACAACAAGCTTGTTCTTTGCAGTTTTGAGTGCCTGGTCGAACTCCTCCTTGCTGTGGATTTTTTGTACTCTTTCATCACTGGTATTGGGTTTTTGGGTCCCAGGAGCAGCTGTTGCCTTTGTGATGAAAAGTGTTCGGTTTATTTGGTCAAGTTTGGTTGCTAGAAATCTAGGCTTAGCAGCAAATGGTACGGATAATGAAGCAGGAAAAAAAGGTGAACTTGCTTGAGGGATAGGTGAAAGAGATGAGAGTGAAGGTTTTACTAAGAAATTCGCCACGGTAGCCATTGATTTTGAGAAAGATGATGAGAAGATCGAGCCTGCAAGAACAAGATAAGCACAGATGAGGATCCGGGAGAGTGAATGAAGAGATGTGAGCTAGGAATGCACTGACCAGAGGCACACTGAATAAAATATCGGGATATCTCATCTCCCAGGAACGATATCCACTCATTTTGTTCGTGATCCATATCCAACGGGGAGCAAGACAAGTAGATTTTTTAGTGGAACTTTCTTTTCTTGAATAATAATGAATAATTTGATTTTTCAACAAATAAAATGGAGAAAACATATATGCAGTGTTTTTTTTTAAAAATAAATAAATCTTTTGTAGCCGCTATTGGGTAGCTTTATAATACTTGCAATAGGGATAGAATTCTAAAAAGGGGAAGTATTTGGGAACCATGGTGGTAACTTGAAGTGCTGGCGATTTTTTATTATTATTTAAACCCAATCAGTGTGACACATTGGGTATTTTAGCACACGAAAGTGATTAAAATAATATATTAAAATAACCAGATAATATTATAATAATATATTCTAAAAAATAATATTTTGGTTTTGAAAAGATGAGGGCTCTTCTCTCTCTTACTTCTTGTAAAGCTTTCTATTGAACCTGCAAAATATTTGGAGAAAAAAACGTCGACGTAAGTTTAGTATTGCGCTATAAGAGGATATTAGTCCACTTTCATGTTGCTCATCAAGGAATGATAGTGATTCAGGTTAAATGGGTGCGTTGGGGTTAATAGTTCTCATGAATTAGATGGGTTTACATGGGTTTGTATAGTTATTAAGGAATTTATGTATTTAATAGATTTTATAGAGTTTATGAGGTTATTTGGGCCCGTGAGTTTGAGCCCAAGTCAGTTACGTTTAGGCTCCCTTCGTGAGGACACGAGGTCTATAAGGAGGGGGGAGATTGTGAGACCCAACCCGTAAGGGGGGGTCAGGTTACCCAATCCCACATCGGAAAGGAGCGGGGGAGGTCTTGGGCTTATATGTGTTGTGTGATGGTATCATTTGTAACAAGATGCATCTTTTGGGCCCTGTGGTTAAAAGCCCAATTGAGCGATGCAGTTGTGATCCATCACACGCACATACACGTCCGGGCCCGCTGGGCCGAGGGTTCGGGGGGCCGGGTCATGACAAATGGTAGCGAAACCGATCTCGCTCCCTCTTCCGAGTGGGGCTTGGGCCATGTTGTGTGTTCACGTTTGGGCTCGTGAGTTTGGACCCAAGACAGTTACGTTTGGCTCCCTTCGTGAGGACACGAGGTCTATAAGGAGGGGAGATTGTGAGACCCAACCCGTAGGGGGGGTCAGGTTACCCAATCCCACATCGAAAAGGAGAGGGAGAGGTCTTGGGCTTATATGTGTTGTGTGATGGTATCATTTGTAATAAGATGCATTTTTTGAGCTCTGTGGTTAAAAGCCTAACTAAGCGTTGCAGTTGTGATCCATCACATGCACATACACGTCCGGGCCCATTGGGCTGAGGGTCTGGGGGGCCGGGTCATGACATTAGTAGAGAATTTGGGGTGAGGAAGGGGAATAAAAGATATAGCAAGTTGGTGAAGTAATTGGTAGAGAGCTTTCTTGTTCATATGAGGGAACAACAAGAATTCTTCAAAATAAAGAAGAATTTAAGAGACAACAACTTGAATATAGATGCGGGTGTCGTGCAAGGATTGTGTTTAAGGTCACAAAAGGTGTGTATAAAGTCACACATCTTCATAACGAACACAACCATACAATGGTAAAGAACAACAAGAAATATTTTATTTGTTCCACAAGAAAACTTGGAGAGACAAGTAAGTATTTGATTGGATCGCTTATTAAAGCTGACATTCGGCCATCGAGGACATATAAAGATTTCTTGCTGGTGAGGTGGGTGGATCCCAAAATATGGGATTCATAGAAGATGATGCACATAATTATGTTCAAAGATGAAGAGAGAGTTTGATTGGAGGTGGAGATGCTATAACTGTGAGACCTTGTCCCTCCGAGTGCCTAGTCAGCATGATGGTCTAGAGAGAGTGTTCGATTTTGATTATTTGACCCGAGAATTGACTGTTTGATCCGAGAGTTGACCGTTTGATCCGAGAGTTGACCGTTTGATCCGAGAGTTGACCTTTAGGATGGACACAGTCATTGGGAGCCTAGGTGTGCATCTAGGTGTCTTAGTAAGTGTTTTAAGTTGAGTGTCGAGGTTTGAGTCAGTGAAAACCAACTTAGGTCGGCTTTGATTTCGTTTTGAGTGAACGTGGGCCTTTGAGCTGAAAACCCCGTTTTGGACCTTTTAATTATTTCCTGAGCCCATTTATCCTTTCTTGAGCTCAATTAATTAATTTAACCCATTTTTAGTGATTTATTGGTTTAAATCCCTTTTTGTCCCACTTGGGGCATATTAGAATTTTTAAAATGCTTTGTTCTAGTTTGTCTGAGATTTTGGGCCTGAGGTATAAATACCTAGCCTAACCCAACACTTAGAATTTTTGTAAGTGTTGGAATAGTAGCATCCTACACCTCCCCCTTCTCTACCTTTCTCTCTCTCACATTCTCCCTCCCTAAAGCACCCATTCGAATTCCTTTGACTTTCGTTCGATGACAACCATCGGGCTTCATCCCAAGACACGTTCCTAACCTTTCCCGACCGATTTCCACTAGTAGTTTCTGATCAAGTAGCCGTAATCGATTCGTTCTTTGTATTAAGAAACTTTTTGGGGATTTTATGGTAAGAGCTCTAAATCTTAATTTTTGTGAGACCTCAATCCTTGGTCCTAGAAGTCCATATACTAGTACAGCTGAAATGACCATTTTTCTCATAAAGAAATGGATATGTGGTAGTCAGAAATGGTATTGAAGGTTTTTTCCTCTTTTGCTTGATTTCATTTCCTTCCTATTTTATTTTCTTCTTAATTCATTTCTATCTTAAATGATATATCTCATAAACTTAAGGGATAATTCTAGAATTAAATCCTAAAGATTATCTCCTTATATCTAGCCTTAAAAGTAGGGAATATTAATCCCATTAATCTTATAAACTACCCAGCAGGCCACACACATGTCCACACACCAAAATTATTATGTGATATACCCTTCTTCCTTACGTTGAAAATTCCCAAACACATACCATAACCGAATTCTTTCATCTTTCATCAAATTTCTGCAAATAATAGCTTGTTGGAAACCTCTTTTCATCCTCTATCTTGCTATCTTAGTTTTATCATCAAAAGATAAGTTCTTCCCTATATTATTTGCTATCGTAATTTGTATGGTGTTGGTGCCGAAATTCCTTGATTGATCCTTCAATTGGTTTAAGTTGTTGTTCCTCTTGTTTGTATGATTGTTTGGAACCTATTCTTGTTGTACTATCATGAATTCATCCTTGGAATATTCCCTATATGTGAAATCAGTATACCCTACTTCTTTACCCTATTGTTGTCGATTCACTTGTCTATTGTTTTCTAATCTTGTTCTTTTTAATCATATGTGTAATTGACATCTAATCCTTTTACGTTACCATGAAATCACAACCTCTAAAACCTATATGCATGAAATCACAATTTGCCTTATTGCCCTAACTTAGTGCCGAAATTTGCATGTTGAATTAGGTTGATAAATCAGGTTGATTCTTGTTGTGTTCTTGGCTATCACATCACACATCCAAGGGGGCAGTTTCAGTAGCATCTGATTACTAGTATCTAATAGGTTTGGAGAGTGGAATTGGTAAGAAACTGGGATGTTTATTTGGTTTCTGAAATTTGTATCCTTAGTGTAGTTTTGTCTTTGCCTTATGATTATATAGGTGGTTTGGATCCTTTTAAGAATGGAAAAAGATTAGTACTTGTTTAGGAACAAGAGAGGTAGGATTTATACCTCATCGGTTTCCCTAGAGATCTTTGCTATTTGATTAATATTTTCGGTGTTTGTCCTTGTTGTTGTTGTATGTGCATGCTTTGTTTTTAGTATACATAGTTGCGGATTGAACTATGGTTCCTTAGGCTGAGTTTTTTTAGTTTTTAATATGCCTTTCCTTGTTGTTATTTGGTTTGGTTTGTGTGTTTATATGATGCTGGAGCAGTCCACAAGGGAAAGAGCATTGCCGCTGAATTTTTTGTGTGACAAGAGATGTGAGTTTACGTTTCATTTGTTTACTTGAAAATATTTTGTGTTATTGAATTAAATATGATAAATGCTTGGTTTTGAATGGAGGCTGTACGTACATTATATATAATGTTCATTTTTACTTCATGAACTTGCTTTCCTTATTTTAGGGACATTAACTGTATGTTTGAACTTCTAAGCTTGTTGGTTGCATGTTTATGCATATTGAGAGGGCATGTGATGTGATGTTTGTACCCGTGTGATTGATTGTGTTGGACCTCTTTGAATTGTGTGTATTGTGGCTTGTGAGGTGTCTTTCATTGCCGAGAAACCTTGGTAAGGGTTCCCTAATAGGAGTCGTTCCGAGTGTGTTTCGGAGTGTGTATCTCGTCCAGGATGAGTACATGCCTGTGTACCCTCCTAGTAGCCCATGTACTTCTCTGGACAAAGAAAAACACAGCCTGTGCTAGAGAGTACATGGTGTGTACTTTTACACGACCTGTTCCAGAAAGTATATGGCCATATACTTTCCCCTGCAGCCCCTGTACTTTTCCTACAACCCAAGTACCCCACTTTGACACTTCCAAACCTATCCAACACTAAATAAACATCAAATCAGACCTTAATCAACCTTTAATTAGTGCCCTTTTGTGATTCTTGCCTTTCATGCATTATGGGTTTTCGATGCAAAAGCAATATATGTGTGTTCTTAGGAATGACTTAGAATTGATGGCTAATGCTTGGCTACGTAAGGTAAGTACATAGAATCCCAGAGGAGGAGAATATTACTTAATGCTGTTTTATGGTTGGATATTGTATGTATGCCTAAATTTAGTATGACTTAGCTGGTTGCCTGAATTTGTTATGACTTAGCAAGCTGTTTGAATTTGCTATGACTTAGCAAGCTGTCTGAATTTTCTATGACTTAGTAGACTATAAGTTTATGTATGTATGGATTGTGATTGGGTGTGATAATGTGTTTTCTCTACTCAATCCAAGATAACATTGGCAGTAGGAGAATTATATGTATTTTATAAATGAAAAAATTAGCTGTTAGTGGACTTTCGATTTCCCTTTAGTGGGGGTTACTTGAAAGTGCCTTTTGATCCACCTTGATACGTTTTTAGGACATAGTAGCCCATGTGATGATATGTGGTTTGTGGATTTATGAAACCTATTGGGCTGGCTTTTATTGCATTATGTTTTACAAATCATGCATTATGCTTACTTGCTTGTGAAACACATCAAGTGCACACTTAGTATGCATGGATGATAACAGTGTTTAAAATAATTGTTTTATAATTGATTTTCCGTATGTGTCTATTCCACCGGATATGCTTATGATGCTATAACTTCCACTGAGGTCTTTGATCTCACCCCCTCTTATTGATCTTTTCAGGGATACTTCGTCAACCGTAATCGATTGTCTTTGAGGTTGTGTTTCCCCTATGTTGGTCTTAGGTCTGGACTATTGCACTTGCACGTCTTGGAGATCGGTATGTTTTGTGTTTTGACATTTTCTTACTATATTGACGTACATGTTTGATTTGGATTATATTGTTCATTATGGATCCGTTGTGGGCTTGTTTTCCAGATTGGATGTTTTATATGCTTGTATGACTCATATTTCAGTTTATGTTATGAGCTGTGTGCCTTGGGCATTTTTGGTGGATCTGAATGGGCTTGTGTATGGACTCATTGTGTAGCATGTTAGGAGTCGTGTGGCCTGTTGTTTGTGATTTAAGATTTCTGTTGTATATGTTTGCGTACTCCGTTAATTGTTTTGTGTCGAGTGTAATATGTGACGTGCCATGCTCCATTTAAAAAAAAAATTCAAATTTATATGTATTTTTTGGATTTTGGTTTTAAAAATTTAACGTGAGCCTTGTGTGGTTTTGATTGATCTACGTGTTGGGTTGATCGGGACTGCATGATGGTGAGGATTCTATTTACTAGGAGCAAGTCCTCACAGTGGCGGTTCTTAATCACTTTCGGACCTTGCAAGCTAATGATTCTAATTTCTTTTATGTCATGGAGCCTGATGATGAAGGAAGGTTGGTGAACTTGTTCTAGAGTGATGGTGTATCTTGATTATACTATGAAGCTTTTAGTGACGTTATTATCTTAGGTACCACATATCGAATGAACAAGTACAACATAATTTATGTGCCATTTGTGGAGATCAACAACCGTTGGAATAGTATATTTTATGATTGTGTATTTCTGTTAGATGAGACGCAATCATCTTTCGAGTGATTATTTGAGACATTCTTACAATCTATGGATGAAAAGCAACTTATAACAATTTTTACTAACCAAGAACCTGTAATAACATCTATATTAAAATCAATTATGCCTTTATCCTGACATTATTTATGTCAATGGCATATTGAAAGAAATGCATTGAACAATATAAGTCATTTGGATATCTTCTCCATTAATATAAAGTCCACACAACGAGTGAAAGTACCAACAATATATTCAACTAGATTTCTAGAAAGACTATATTGCTTATTGAAATTTTCAGAATTATGAACAAAGATCACGGGCTAAGCTAGAGCTAGAGTTGTTAAATGACTACAAGACTAATGAAAAACTCATAGTAACAATTGATTATGGAATACTACAACAACTTGCATAAGTGTACACTCCAATCATATTTTTTAAATTTCAAGCTAATTTTTTATCTGCAATTCCTATGAAAATTGACAGTCGATTTCAGCGTGATTCTATTATAGTATTTCATTTTCAAAGTGGTGAATAGGTTAAAGTCGATATAAATAAGAAGAAAGTCAGTTGTAGTTGTCATTATTTTGAAACTATGAGCTTGTTTTTGTCATGTGTTAAGGGTTATGCAGGTTGATTTGGAAATGCATGAAATATCTAATCGATATCTCTTGAAAAGATGGACTAAATCTACTAAGATTTTCCTTGCCTTAAAAAATTACAGTAACCAAAGGGGTGAAACTATTGTCATCCTAAACATAATACGCATGAATTGTTTAATAAGAAGGTCATTTACAATCATGATGGTTGTATTAACAAATACTTAGCCGAATTGGAGAAAATTTTCTCCCATAGGCTAAATGTCCTAGGTGATAATATGAGAAATGAATACAATAATGGACAACATGCTCTTATAATTCAACAACCGGAGTATGTAAACATAATAGAAGATGATTATATTGTTCATGATCCCACTACGAGGTGGCTAAAAGTGAAGAAAAATAAAAATTTGAAACTACCATTTGAGAGGAAATCGAAGAAAAAAGAAATCAGCAAAATAGGTCTCAAATTCTCAACCCCTGCCAACCTATAATACAAGGATCACTGAAAATTAAAAATCATCCAATGCATCCAAACTTGCCAATGCAAACTTAGGTTAGCTCGAAACTGTAAACTAGTGTATTTTGCTGGTAATGGGTAATATATTGTCTTTGATGACAACATTTAGTATTGTTTGCATATGAAGGATCATATGGGTATTTTACCATACCCACCATCTTATGGTTGGCACTTGTCATATTCAACTCAACCCATGTCATATTCAGCTCAGGTCAAAATGTGTTATGTCTTTATAGTTACGAATATAAACATATTTACATATGTTTTTTACATATATTAACTAATAGGTTATGCGAGGCACTTCCCCTTTTGGTACGTAACCTTTTAAACGACACATTGAGGTATGAAATACTTCCATTTTCTTACTAAATATGTTAATTTCTAAGCTACAAGCAAGTGGACCTAATGTTTGGATTGCACTTTGCAGGATCTGACCATGTCACCCATAAATAATGATCCACAACAATAATTTGTCATTGGAGGAGTTTATGTTTATCTTACATTAGTCGTGTATATGTCCATGGTATATAAAACATTGATTTTTTGTTATTTTGGTGATTCCAACATAGGATTACTTTAGGTAAGAAAAAAAAATTATGATTTTAGATGTTATCCAATATTTTTGTGGCCATGCCATACTGTTTAGTTAGTGTTATACTAGTGCATATGTTGTATATGACAGTGTCATCTTATGTGTTAAAAAAGGGTTTCGATTGCTGTAGGCATGTGTTTGAAAGATGGGGTTTAAAGCTCCACCCATAAATTAAATCAGGTAACCATTGTCTTAAAAGGGTAAAGACAGCTTATTGGAAACCTATACATTTACGGTTTCCAATAAACCCCCTTTTTATAACCAGTTCTTTATCATACATTACAAACTTCTCTCACACACTTCCCTCTTGTCAGATCTCTCTACCTTGTGGAGTGATAGATGCTTCTCCCTCATCGACTTTGCGCCTGGATATCACCTGCAACTAGCTTGCACTCTTGCTTTGTATAAGTACTTTTTTCACACAATAATTGTATTCCAACTTAGTTTTGTATTTGAACTTGTATTCGTGTTGACAGTGACCTTCGAAAGCTCTTCCCCACCAAGCATGCTTCAGTTGCATTGGTTTTCTAATAATACCACATGTTGGTGGAAACATATTGTGGTTTATAGGTTTAGGAAAGTTTAACTTTATAGTTGGGGTCAAATTTGAAGTCAATTGTGTTTGCCTCTACTAGGATCCCGACACTGAATTGTTTTTCTATGTTGTAATGCACTTGTTGTGATGTACTTGATTCCAAAAGTTGGATTTCCTCAGTTTTGCTTAGTATATGCATTCGCTACTCATGTTACATTGGTTGATAGTGTATGTGGTCGCACACACTATGTTTCATCAATATAGATTTCAATGCAACTTTTTTGGTCCCCCATAACACAATGTACAAGTACATCATATGCAATCACAAGTGAATCATACTCTTAACCACAACATGCAAGTACATGGCAAACATGTACAGTAATATGTCTTTAATCATATGACAATAACCACATACAAACTGTTCGACAACCACACAAAATATCCCCACCCTAAAACTAGTAAGCAATTGGACCCATGAATATTGGGTCACCAACAAAATACGCATTTCATGCCCACAACTAGCATTCACACTTGTTTAGAGATATTCAAAATAATCTACTTAAACACATGTCAATTTACATAACGAACAAGTGTTAGTGTAAATCAAAAACCTAATGTAGTTAGAAAAGTGAGCACAGTCACTAGACAACCCAAAAATAGGCTAACACAAGGTGAAGCAAAAACTGTATCTTTATCTGAAAGCACAACACAATAGTGTTGCACGAAGTGGGACAAATCTGAGTTTGCAAAGCAGTAGATATGAGTCTTCGCCAAAGTAAGAAAACCGACAGGGAAAGGGATGTTCTTCTAATCTTGGCACCCACTCAGTAGTTATTGTGTGCCCCATGCTCCTTTTGTAATTTTAGGGATCATTTATGTGTTAGTGAGATTTTAGGTGAGAGTTAAGGTGGGAGTTAAGGTGGAAAGTTAAGGAGATAAATAATATATTTTAATTAAACTTATATTTAACATCCGAATGCACGTGTGTATAATCCAAGTGTATATGATTATAGTGTTAATAAGAATAACTAAGATACCATTTGAATAACCTTCGAATTGATTATTACTTTAGTTACATGAACATATTATGGTATATACTATACATGTCTATTGTTTTATAAACCAACATCGACATGCACAAGTTTATGGCAAGAACAATGTGTTCATTAGCGAAAATGTAAGGCATATAATGTTGTTGTCTTTATGATCATGATACCCACATAATAGACAACAATTATTGCATACCAATCAAGGTTTATTACATAATATACAAAATACAACAATCCAAATGAAACCAAGAAAAGGTAAATGGCATTAGTTCCCACAACAATCACAACACCCAGGATAAGATACTACTTATTCTTGATAATCTCAATATCATTCTTCATGATCGCAATCTTTCCACAAAGGCTTGCTATGACATTAAGGATGTACGTTAGAAGACATCTTTTGGTTAGCTTTTTTGGGGATCACTGGATGGACCAACATTTGCACCAGGTCGATTGTCTTCATCGTCCAACGGTTGCAGTATAGGTTTAGTGATTACAAACTCTTTACCTTGCCTCCGCATAACCTTCATATATACTAAGGTTGGTAGGTTGATTGGAAACATTGGATACCAATGGCATAGGGGATATGCTCATCATACACACCTAGATTTTTGGCCAACTAAGTGATGTAGCTGGCACCTCGTGAGCTATTCAACATGTGTTGAAAGTATACCACAAATATCCTCCCTAAGTTGAATGAGTCCCCATTCTACATGCAATGCAAGCATAGAAGATCAGCCATGGACATGACACTGTAATTGCCCTTCCTCCCTTGTAACAAGTTTGCAATCCACTTGTGTATAACTTGTAATGCAAGATCCAACAATGTTATATCCTTGGATTTCTATGGTTCATACTTGGCATAGTCAATGTCATTGAATTGAGGATCCTCCTCATTCCAAGTGAGCATCTCCCAAAACTTGTTTAGGTCATTTAAAACTCATGTAGTGCCCTCTCCTTAAACTTTTCTATGCCCACGTACAGCTCACAATAAAATCCACATACATCCCCAAATTCGTTGAATGTCATATTTCACATCTTCCTTCCAAGCCGAAAGTGGATGATTTTTTTCTTCTTTCCCTTGGTAGACTTCTTATTAAACTCATAGGTGGACTCTATTCAAGAAAAAGCTCCTCACAGATGTCTTTTATGATCTTCACCATGTCTATTACATAAACATTGGCTAGAGCTTGTTGGATGTCATCCTTAAGGTTCAGTTTTGGTTCTTCTCCATGTATTCCCATTCGATGAATCCATTCGGAGCCAACATTCTATTCTTTAGAGATTTATATTATTCTTATGATCATAGGTATCAAAATATAACAAGGGGTGGGTGCCATGGCATTTGGTTGAGCCCTTTCTCTTCATACCTGGTATGGAGTTACAGTAATAATATAATGTTATGTAGTATATGTACTGAAAATAATTTTATGCATGCTTGCCTCATCGGTGAAAGCGAAGGACACCCTTCCACAAGGTGACTTTCAGAAATACTTTGTCACCTACAGAAAATTCTAGCTCCCTTCGTTGATTATCGATATAGTTTTAATTTCGATCTTGCACTGTCTTCATCCTTTGTCAAATCCTATTCAACTACTTCGTTGCTTGATCAATCAATTCTGGATTATCTAGGCATTTCTCGCCTACTTCATTCCAGCAAATGAGAGTTCTGCAACGTCTCCCATACAATGCCTCATAAGGAGCCACTCCGATGCTTACATAAAAACTATTGTTGTAAACAAACTTTGCCAAAGGTATACATCGATCCCAACTGTTATTTTGATCCACTATGCACGCACACAACATATCTTCAAGCGTCTGAATTGTCCTTTCAGATTGACCATCTATTTAAGGATGAAATGCTGTACTGAAATTTAATGTCGAACACAATGCATTTTGAAACTTCTCCCAAAATCGCGAAGTGAAACGAGGGTCACGATCTGAAACAATGGAAACTGGCACTCAATGTAAACGAACAATCTCGTCCAAGTAACGAATAGCTAATCTCTCAGGGGTGTTTGTCACACGAGCTGGAAGGAAATGTACAGATTTTTCCAATCAATCCACGATCACCTATATGGCATCGAATCCTTGTTGAGATCTAGGCAAACCGGTCACAAAGTCCATCGTGACATGTTTCCACTTTCATTCTGGAATCAGAAGTGACTATAGTAAACCAGCAAGTCTTTGATGGCCGATCTTCACTTGCTGACATACAAGGCATCAGGCAATGAACTCAACAATGTGGCATTTCATGTTTGGCCACCAATATTGTTCTTTCAAATTTCGGTACATCTTACTGCCACTAGGATGAATAGCAAACTTGGAATTATGCAATTTGAACAAAATCAGATTGCGAACATCAGCATATTGGGGCACACATACTCGGTTTCTAAAGACAAGAACTCTATCATCTTGTACTTTGAAATCACAAACTATAGCATCAACAACATCCCCTAATTGTTGCCAAATTTCAGCCCATCATGGATCTTCGGATTGCTGATTTCAGATCTCTTCTAGGAAGGTAGGCTTGACTTCAATTCGAGATAACAACGAACCAGAGAAATCACTGCCAAGATGTACTCGTGTAGTTCTCAAATCCAGCAACATTGGCATATAATGCGCACTCATATAGGCTAGAACCGATGGAGAAGAAGAATCGTTCTTCTCGCTTAAGGCATCAGCAACAACATTTGTTTTTCCGAGATGATACATGATGATCAAATCGTAGTCTTTAATCAGCTCCATCCATCTTCATTGTCTGATATTCAACTTCTTTTGTATGAGAAGATACTTCAAGCTTTTGTGGTTGGTGAAGATTCTGCACGTCTCCCCGTATAGGTAATGGTGCCATATCTTCAATGCAAATAGCACGGCTGCAAGCTCCAAATCATGTGTAGAATAATTGCTCTCATACGGATGCAACTGTCGGAAAGCAAACGCAACGACTTTCTCATCTTGCATTAACACACATCCTAGTCTGGATTTTGACATATCGCTGTACACCATATATTCTTTTTTGCTGACCGAAAAAGTAAGGATAGGTGCGGTCACCAATCTGGTTTTTAGTTCTTCAAAACTTCGCTGACATTTCTCATTCCACACAAATGGATCACCTTTGTTCATCAATTTCGTCAAAAACCCAGCAAGTGATGAGAAAATTCTCCACGAATCGACGGTAGTATTCGGCTAAGCCAAGAAAACTGCAAACTTCAAATGTAGTCCTCAGGGGTTCCCGAGCAACTATGGCTTCAATCTTCTTTGGATCAACAAGAACACCAAGGGTAGAAACAATGTGGCCAAGGAAACCTTCTTCGCGTAACCAGAATTCACATTTGGATTACTATGCAAACAGTTGTCGATCCCTCAAAATTTTCACCATGATCATCAAGTGCTCATCATGCTCCTCTTCCGATTTTGAATAAATCAGAATGTCGTCAGTGAAGACTATCAAAAATCCATCTAGGAACTCTCGAAACACTTGATTCATCAGGTTTATGAACACTCCTCGAGCACCGGTCAAATCGAATGGCATAACCAAAAATTCGTAGTGGCCGTATCACGATCTGAATGCAGTCTTCGGAATATCAGATTCATGAACACGCAACTGGTGGTATCTCGATCTGAGATCAATCTTGGAAAACACGGCTGTACCTTGGAGCTGATCGAACAAGTCATCAACTAGAGGCAAAAAGGTCATATAATTCAGCTGCTTATAGTCAATGTACAATCATAACGAACTGGTGCTCACTAGGTCAGATGAAACCACGATCCAGCAAATCTTTCAATTCTGTCTTCAATTCCTTCATTTCCGTAGGAGCCATACGATAAGGAGGAATGAAAATCGGATTTGTACCCGACACTAATTCAATGCCGAATTCAACATCTCTTGCTGGTGGTAAACTGGCTAAGTCTTTTGGAAACACATACGGGAATTCACGAACCACTGAAATAGAATCCAGATCCGAAGGCTCTTTGAAAATGTCATGCACATGCGCAAGGTACGTAGTACATCCTTTGCTGATCAACTGCTTTGCATCGAGCTAAGAAATCATGCAAGTTGGAACAACTCGCCTGTCACCTTCAGAACAAAACTCGAAACCATCTGGAGGGATGAAACACACATGCTTAGTGAAACATTCCATTCAGGCTTGATATTTAGCCAAACAATCCATGCCTAAGATCACATCCAGCTCTCAGATGTCCAGTGGGATCAAGTCCACTTCAACTACAATCGAACCCATATGTACAGCAGAGCCGATTTAGACTAGATCACAAGTCAGCTGCTCTGTTAAAGGAGTCGAGACCACAATAGAAGGAGACAGAGGAGACAGAGGCCGATCCATGATAAGTGCTATCCTTGGACTCAGAAATGATCTATTTTCTCCGGGATCTATTAACACTTTAGCATTTTGAGAAAATATTGAAATAGTACCTGCCACCACATCTGGGCTTGCTTCGGCATCAGTCAAAGTGAACAACCTTGTGGGCCTAGGCTGTGCCTCACTTGTAGATCCTCTAGGTGGTCCTCCAGGTATGCATGCTGGTGGTTTAGTGTGATTAGCATACCCACCTCAACTTGCATTCGGTGCACCTGTAATACATCTTGGTTTAGGACATTCCATCTAAATATGGCCCAGTTCGCCACAGTTGTAGCTTTGTTGTGGCTGAGAACTCCATGTGGATCTGTTCGGAATAGGACCAGAAAAATTCTTCCTGTAGTTACCTCCATTGCCATTATTCTTCGAAGGATAGGACCTCAAAGGATAAGATCCCCTATGTTGGCTGAATCTGGAACCTCATCGGAATGATCTGCCATTGTTTGCTGCGGGAGGCTTCTTGCTTTGCACGGTCTTTTCAGCTTTGGTGGCAGCAACGATTAACTCTTGCAAATTCTGCACGGGTGTCGTGCTCACAATTGTTTTGAGCTCGGTACTCAACCCATCTTGAAATCGTCTCGCAAGTTGGTAAGGTGAGCGATTTTCTTCAGGCGAAGAAAGGGACAACTCCTATAATTCCTTCTCGTATTCCAGCACCGAACGGGTGCCTTGCTCAACCTTGTAGAAAACTTATTGCTGTTTACTCTTGTGGAATCTGGTGTAAAATCTTTCGTCAAACTCATGCTGGAATTCTTCTCAAGAAGGCAAATAATCCCCAAACCACAAACTCATGGCTGTCCACCATGTGAGAGCATCTCCCTCAAGTAGGAAAGTGGCGATGAAAACCTTATCATCATCAGAGATACACAGGCACAAGGACACTCGACATAGGGTATCAATCCATTCACGAGCTGCAGCGGTACCTACTGAATTGTTGAAATCTTTGCATCCAAGCTGACTGTCTTCCTTCAGAAACTTAGTAATAACAACGGGAAGTCTCTTGGCTTCTCTAGGATAAGCCAACTGCACAGGATCAAGTGGAGGTACAGGATCTTCCACAAGTGGTGCAGGTGTAGGAGCATTTTGGAATTGAACTTCTATTCGCTGCTGATTCGCAGCAATCCCTTAGAATACGTTCAGTATTTGCGCCATTACGGGATCAATGGCTTGTACGGCTGGTGCTTCAAGTTCAAGTTGGTTTTCGGGCTCAGCTTGCCCTCCCTGCTCATTTTGTGCATTCGGCTCCTCATGTTCATTGGGTTGCTATTCGGCTTGGGCCTCATACCTACCCCGACAATCCCTATATACATTCTACCTTGCCATTCTATACAACACAGGATATCACTCAATACATAACCCTAATACAAAATCAAGGAAAAAAAATGGTACCTGGTGGAGAGGTGTACACCAGACGATATGCATATGCTGAAAAATAAAACACACATATGCACACAAGTACACACAAGTCTCGACAATGAACACATACATGTAGAAACACACTCGACAATCACACTAATCACACACATGCCGACCACATAGGAACATTCGGCAACACACATCAATAGATCACAATCAACATGCAGCAACTCACACACACATTTGGTAGTCACAAGGAAACATAACAAAATAATAATCAAAACACACTAGAACATATCAGGTCATACAACATGTAAAAATACATAAAAACACATAGCAAAACACAAAATCAGTCACAACAATTAAACATCTCAAACCAAATTTTTTTACCATTATGACACTCTCGGATTTGACCTTTAAGGTGTGGGCGTGTGTGCATGTACTTCCTATAAACACAGAACCAGAAAATATATTACTATATAACAAGTTATATTTCCTACAACCATGTTCCACTACAAAACCTGTAAGGACCCAAACCCAACCTATATAGACCCTTACCACCATGAAACCCCAACAAGCCCAACCTAGGACCTATATGAATCCCACAAGGCTTAATCACACTAATTTCGATTTTATTAAATTCCTTTCTTATGCTTTTTAAAGGTTGGAGCATGATAATAATGGATAAACATTTTGGCAACATACGGAGTGAATAAAAACATCAGCGGAAGTCTTTATAATTAACTAAAGGAACCACAACACACAAGTCCTATAGGTATCTCAAAATCCAACAAGTAGCCCTCCAATAAATTCCAGAAATAAAAAGAATAAGAGGGATTCAATAAACCAGAAAACAGTCCAATCAAATTTCATTTTTAGTGGTATATGCGCAAGCAATCAGTAAGGAAGGAGGCATGCGAATGCGATGCAATATCGTCCCACTATGCAGCCATGATCTCACACACCAGTACCACTGATAGATGATGTACTTAAGCCTGAAAAATGGGAAAAAAAACAAGTTGAGATTACATGAATCTCAATTGGGTCACATCATCATAAAATCTGCAAGAATCTAAACAAACATCTCCGAAACAACATCAGATTTGCCTACACAACTAAAGAGATATCAGACAATCATTAATCAATCACAATAGGGATAGGACCGAAAGTAACAAGCTGCTGGTGGATTAAGAACACTTCTGAAAACAGAAGTACTTAGGAAGGTAATTCATCATTCAATCTCATCAATAGAAAGACTATCCCCTTCCACCTGTGTTGTCCAAGGCTTCACTGCAAAGAGAGTAAATGGTTAGCAAATAAGCTAATCAGCAAGCCTATTCATCTTTCCACACAATGACAAGGTATCCAAGCCACACAGGTACAAGGGCATCCAAACCACACAAGGATAAGACCATTTTGCCATCATAAAGCACAAGGCATCCAGTGTGCACATGTTGGGGGTTGCCACCCATGCGACTCCCATACTAATAAGAACCTCTTCTCTCTATAGGAGCACCAGCGCTTACCCCGAATGGCCACCTAAAAAAGATCCTGACATACAATCATGTACAAGCACACACGAGCAAGTACAAATCGTAACACCACAAAATGGCATCCTCAATCACATTACAACACAATCAGCAAGTCCAATGCACATAACACATCCGAATTAGGCACATACAACCTGTCATAAGGGTCCAAAATTGCTTAAGGAATCATAGCTCAATCCGCAACTTATGTATACACTATACAAAGTATGCGCAGAGAATTGACAACAAGGATATGCACCAAAAACATCAATCAAACAACAAGGATCTCTAGAGAAACCGATGAGGTATAGATCCTACCCCTCTTGCCTTTGAACAAGTAGCTAATCCTTTTCTTTTACTAAAAGGATCCAAACCACCTGTAATACCATAAGGAAAAGCAAAAATCACACTAAACATAAACATTCAAAAACCAAGTTAACATCCTAGTTTCTTACCAATTCCAGTCACCAAACTTACCAGAAACCAGTGATCCGATGCTACAGGAACCACCTCCTTGGATGTGGGATGTGATAGCCAAGAGCACAACAAGAATCAACCTGATTTCTCAACCCAAATCACCATAAAAATTTTGGCACTAAGTTAGGGAAATAGGACAAATTGTGATTTCATGCATACAAGGTTTAGATGTTGCTATTTCAAGATAATATATAAGGATTGGTATTCAAGATAATTTCAAGATAATATTATGTGATGATTTTGTGTATTTTTGGTGTGTGAACATGTGTATGGATGACTGGATAGTTTATAGGATTAATGGGATTAATTTTCCCTATTTTTAAGACTAGATATAAGGAGATAATCTTTAGGATTTAATTCTGGAATTATCTCTTAATTTTAGGAGGTATACTATTTATGACAGATATGAATCAAGAAGGAAATGAAGTAGAAAGGAAATGAAATCAACCAAAAGAGGAAAGAATCTTCAATATCATTTTTGGTTACCACATATTTATTTCTTTAGGTGCAAAATGGTCATTTCTCCTGCACTGGCTTCTAGACTTCTAGGACTAAGGATAGAGGCCTCACATTAATCCATTCCACACACATCTTATATAGTCAGAGATCGTATAAATCTTGACATACATTAAGTAGTCATTCTAATAAATGGCTAATATAACCAAACCATTATTGTAGGTTAGTATTATAATCACTCACTCTTTATTAAGGGTTATACTCACACACAATGATCTAGAATACGTAATAATATCTATACATAGTAATCTAGGAACATATAGTAATTTGATAATACTTATATATTTAACACACAGTAATCTAATTTACTAGGGTAACCAATCCCAGGATAGAATCATACCTCTGTATTCCTCAGAGGTTAAGATATCGACAACTGACTCGCCTCATAACCTCTATTCATTTCATTCTACAAGGGTTAGTGTAATGTTAACTAACCCATCTAATATCTTTTATTCTATTAAGGTTAGTATGTCATTAACTAACCATTCCTCAATCTTTATTTCTTACTATCACATTTTTGCTTAATTAACCTTGACTTCTAGGACTAAGGATCGAGGCCTCACATTAATCCATTCCACACACATCTTATATAGTCAGAGATCGTATAAATCTTGACATACATTAAGTAGTCATTCTAATAAATGGCTAATATAACCAAACCATTATTGTAGGTTAGTATTATAATCACTCACTCTTTATTAAGGGTTATACTCACACACAATGATCTAGAATACGTAATAATATCTATACATAGTAATCTAGGAACATATAGTAATTTGATAATACTTATATATTTAACATACAGTAATCTAATTTACTAGGGTAACCAATCCCAGGATAGAATCATACCTCTGTATTCCTCAGAGGTTAGGATATTGACAACTGACTCGCCTCATAACCTCTATTCATTTTATTCTACAAGGGTTAGTATAATGTTAACTAATCCATCTATTATCTTTTATTCTATTAAGGTTAGTATGTCATTAACTAACCATTCCTCAATCTTTATTTCTTACTATCACATTTTTGCTTAATTAACCTTGAGTCATCACTTACTTTGTTCGTATATTCTTAATTTGTTTGTGCTTTTCCAACATGAGCTTTAGTATTCTTCTTATATGACTAAGTAGGCATAGGAGGTATTCTTCGAGTTAGTCTAATGATTCCCTCTACAGCAATACTGCTATTTTCCCATATCATGTTGTCTCTGGCATAATCATAATATTTAAATATCACTCAAAAATAACTAGAGAGTCATGTTTCATGTTGAAAGAATGTAAGTCGAGATTTTCCATGATTTAAGGAATTTCTTATTGATCATGCATTTATGCATGCAAGCAACTCATAGATATCACACATCATATGAAATAAAAATAGATTAATTTAAAACGATGGGATGTAATTTAAAACCATCTACTCATAGTTTTGTCATCCCAATTTTTTTTCTTGATTCGATTCATATCTATTCTAGATTCTTGATATTCTTACTACACAACTACACATAGAACCATAGTCTAATACTTAATATCATCATAAAAAACTTAATAGTATCATACTATACATTTCTACGTGCTCAATCTTGCCTTAGAAGTTCCATGATTGACCTCGGATTCAATCCGGATAATTTATGTATTATTCTTTAATTACCGGAAACTTTTACTAATTTTTATACTTATGAAAACACATCACTATCTTCCAAACTTTATACCATCAGATTTCTCATAACCTTTTTTATATTTTATAGAATTTTTTATATTTTTTTCTCAATTTATTTCTATTTTTCCCGAATCAAAATTATTTTCTACCTTTTTTTTTATCAAAGTCAATGTGACACGGCCACGTTCTAACCAGAGTTGACTCGGAATCGACCCAAAAACCAAACTCAAAATGACTTACCAAATTGAACCAAACAACTTGTTATTCACCTTCGACCTAGATAATGTGTCATTCATATCCCCCATTGAACAACCTGTCATATAGAAAGCCTATGGACAATGTGTTGTCCGCAGTCATTTTCTTCCTCCTGCCCAGAGTTTTTGCAAAAAACCCTAATTCTATAATACTTCAAAATACGTTATAACACTTCACCAATCTCATACCAAAATAGTTTCCATACTCAATCTGCAACAAAATCCAATAATAATCTACCTCGTAATGCTGTAATTGAAGCTCTACATGAATTCAAAATTCTAAGCAAAAGAAGAGTGATATTCATTGGAAAGTAGCCTGAAAATGGATGAAAAGTACGTGCTCACACTCAAGCGAAAGAGGTGACCGATTTGTGAGGGTGAGGAAGCAAGTTCATGGCTGTGTATGAAATGCCTTTATCCCGATTTCAAGTCGGAATATACCTCTTCCAGTCGGTGGGTCACCGATCAAGACAAACCAGGGCTCTTTCGGAGGTGTCAAAAACGAAGAAACACACCAGTGAGTCCAAATAACTTGACAAGAAAGAGTATGAATATAATATCTAAATCGGATTCTTTCAACCTGCACGCTTATGTCATAACCTGATAATAAATAATTTCGTTCATTGCCGATCCGTTATCCATACTTAACTATTCCAATTTTATCTATATCTTCTTATACCCCTGCCCCATCCATTGTATATATGTATACATAAATAGCTTGCATATTCATTGGATGGTAAGAAGGGAAGTTGGAGTATTGTTAGTCCGACTAAGTTGTTATAACTCTACTGCATGAATATCAGCACCCTGATCACTATAAGAAGGATATTTGCAGTGTATTTCTACGACATGATAAATGGTTCTTGGGGTGGTGTACTCACTGTCAAAGAACCTTTCTGTGTATGATGAGGGCAAGAGTTACACTCTTGTGCATCGAATGATGCCAATAAACCTTGGAACATTGCTAATGATGAAGGTGGTGAAGAGGAGAGGTCGATATTGTGTAAGGACTGATGACCTTGTGCCTGTAATTGTGGATATTACTGATTCTCAAGGCTCGCATGAAGAGATAGTCCCTCTAGCTATTTAGAAGACAAGTGAAGATGCTGAAGGAAGTGATCCGCCATGTATAGCAGCCAGTGGATCCCAATAGAAGTCAACTATTAGGCCATCCATAGTGGACATTCACAATGACATTGCCAACATCTATGTTATTCTAAGAATCATCAATAATGAACAGATATCCCTTTGTTGTGAGTTTGATGATTTCGTAAAGGGAAATACTATAAGCAATTCCATTAGGGGTGCTTGACTTATGGCATTGTCGTGAGTTACTTGTCTGTTATCTATTTAAATGGTTGTATGTAATGCACGTGGATGTTGTAACTTTGGATGCTTCTTTGTTTTTTTGTGTTTTATGATTTGCAATATTCGAATTTGATAACTTGGGTGTTTATGGAAATATGATGTTTATTGTGTATCTGTTTTATGTGAGTATAACACATACATGTGATAGCATAATTGAAAGACATAGTTGTGTTATCTTATATTATTACATTATGACAAACTATCCAATAGTAACAACTACTAACTAATTGATCTTTATTGTCATTCGGTATGTGATACAATTATGGACAATCACTTATGAAAACAACAGTTAACTGTAATTTCATATCCATAACATATGTTTACATATAGGAGTCATCAAAACACAAACATAACCAACAACAACTACAAATATTATGATCTACCTCATGATTACATAATAATATGTTAGAAACATAACTATAAGCATCATTCTCATTGTGAGGATCCATTCCTGATAAATGGGACCCTCACCGCCGTGTAGTCCTGATCGACCTAATATGTGGACCAATTGAAACAAAACAAGGGTCATGTTGACTTTTCAAAATCAAAATCCAAGAAAAACATAAAAATTTGAATATTTATTTGAAATGAAGCATGGCACGTCACAAAATAAACTTGGCGTATAACAATCAATGGAGTAAGCATACACATACAATGGAAGTTTTAAATCAGAAGCAACAGGCCACACGATCCCAAACATGTAACACATTGAGTCCATACTCACAAACTCATACGGATCCACAAAAGTGATCAAAGCATGCATCTCATATTATAAACTGAAATCCAAGTCAAACATGCATATCAAATATCAATATCCAATATTAAGCCCACAATGGGTCCATAACAAGCAAATCAATCTGATCCAATCATACATAACACAATAGTATGAAAATGATAAAACAAAAATATGTCAATCCTTCAAAAGGTGCAAGTGAAATAGTCCAACCCTAAGACCAGCATCAGAAAACTCGACCTTTAAATCGAACAGCTACTAGTTCATGAACTAGTCTTGAAAAGATCAACAAGAGGGGGTGAGATCAAAGACCTTAGTGGGAGTTATAGCAAAATAAACATATTTGGTGGAATACAGGCATACGTAATATCTATAAAATAGTTTATTTGAACACAATTAACATCCATCTATTCAAATCATGTACCCAATGATATTCAAAATCAATCATGCATAACACATGAATTACAAAAACATTATACAATAAGGTCCAGCCCATTAGGTTTATCAATCGACAATATTCATTATTATCACACAAGCTAGTATGCCCAAAAACCTATCGAGATGCATCACAAAGTACTTTCAAGTAACCCACGCTAAAGTGATATTAAAAACCCATTGGTAGTCAATTTTTTATTATATAATACATATAATCCCCTACTGCCCGTGTTATCTGAAATTGAATGGAGAAAACACACTATCACATTAAATCACCAATCCATACATATATATATATAGCCTTCTAAGTCGTAACGAATTCAGGCACACATATATAATCCATGTATACAACAACATCAAGTAAGAAATATTCCCCTCATTATGGATTCCATGTACTTACCTTGTTTTGGCCAAGCATTAATTGTCAATTCCAAATTGTTTCTAAGAAACTTATATATTTTGTTTTTATATAGTAAAACTGTATGCATGAAATACATAAGAAACATTTATGGGCATTCTTCTAAGGTTGATTCAGGAGTTTAATGATGTTTATTTGGTGTTTGAAAGGTTTAGAGTAGGTTTGACTGTATCAAAGTGAGGTATATGGGCTATAGAAAAAGTATAGGGGCAGCAGGGAAAAGTACATAACTATGTACTGTCTGGAAACAAGTTTGTACTCAATATACAGCCTGAGTACATGGCCATGTACTTTCCAATAGAGAAGTACACGGGCCGCTTGGAAAGCACATAGGTATGTACTCTTCTGGACAAGGTGTGTACTCCGAAAATCACTAAAAAAATGTCCCTCAAAGCCATCCAAACCCTTAGTAGCCCTCTCAAAAGTTTCTTGGCAATAAAATACATCTCACAAGTCACAAAACTCACAATCCAAAGTTTCCAAACTCAATCAATCCCAAGGGTAAGTTCATCTCTTCACATTCCCTCCAGAAATTGCATAAACACACAACTATGACAATTAGGAGTTCAAACATGCATTTAATGATCCAAATCATGGTAAGCAAGTTCATGAATCTAGCATGATCGTCATTCACAATGCATGTATGGCCTCCATTTAAAACCAAGCAATATTTTATCTCAAGAAACCAAAATATCTCAAATCAACACTTTAGAGTCACAGCCCAAGCAATCCAACTAGAGAGAAAACAACATTATCTCCATAAACATAGCATCCAAAGGTTCAAAATCAATCTCCAAGCTCAACCAATAGCACGCTTGGGTTTCTTAGCTCATAAACATCCTCCACAACACACAAATAATCAAGCCCAATCAGGGAAACTAGCCAATTGTATCAATTTCTTTAAAATCATAAAACCTCCAAAATTATCAAAAATGCCATTGAGAACTCAAAATACTCACCCATTGATCAAAAAGATTTTTCATGCAATCTAATCAATAAAAAAATCTTAGAAACATCAAAAGCCAACCGAAAAAATAATTAATTGACATAGAAATCAAGGATTTAGGGTACTTATCACCTAAATCCCCAAAAATTCCCTAACAGAAAAAATAACAAGATTATTATTCCTCAATGCGAAACTAACAGTGGAAATTGATCATGGGAGGTTAGGAATGTGTTTGCTAACAATAGCCAATGGCTTTCTTTGAAAAAAAATCAAAAGAAAGCAAAATGGATTATTTGGGGAAGGGGAGGTAAGAGCTTACGTGAGAGAGGGGGAAAGAAAGGGGAAGAAGGCTGCTGGTGGGTTCCAACACTTAGAAAATTTTTTAAGTGTGGGCTGGGCTGGCCTTTTATACTTCAAGACCAAAATCCCAGAAAAATCCGAACATAACATTTTAAAGGCATGATATGCCTCAAATAGAGCATGAAAATATCTTAAACCATAAAACATCAAAAATATGTTTAAGCTAATTTAATAGGCTCAAGAAATAGTAAATGGGCTCGAAAAATAATAATTGGGCTCAATTCAGTTTAATTAGCACAAAATGCTCATGGTCACTCAAAACGGACCTGAAGCCAAGCCAATCAATTTCTACTGACTCAAACATCAACCAGTTGACATAGACCACTCACTAAGACAACTAGAGGCACACATAGGCTTCCTATGACTATATCCACCTCACTGGTCAACTATTGGGTCAAATGGTCCACCTCGGATTCCTCGGGTCAAGCCGACTCGGTCAACTAATCAAAGGCTCATAACTTAACAATCTGATCGCTCTCATTATACAATCAAACTGACTAGGCACTCAAAGGGATAAGATCCCACATTCTCCCCTCCATATAGAAATTCCGTCCGCAAAATTCACTTACCATGTGCCTCAAACAACTGGGGATACTACTCTCTAATAGACTGCTCGGTTTCCCAAGTCATCTTTTCGAATCTATCACTGTGCCAAGATACTTTGACCTTCAGCACACTACGACGTCGAATCTATTTTTCTTCTCTATCAATAATCACAACTGGCTGAGTCATTTAGGCCAAATCGTTAGCTATTTCCACCAGTGACGTCTCCAAAACATGGGAGGGATCCCTAATGTACTTCCTCAACACTAAGACTTGAAATACATTATGGATCCTTCGGAAAGATGGTGCAAAATCAAGTCTATAAGCTATTGCTCCAACCCTCTAGGTGATGGTGTAAGGACCAATCTACCTCGGAGCTAACTTACCACGCTGCTGAAAACAAATCATACCTTTCCAGGGTGTGACCTTCAAAAATACCATATTCTCAATCTCAAACTCAAGATCTCATCGATGATTATCTGCAAAGTTCTTCTATTTGTCCTGAGCTGTATTCAATCTCTATCTGATGATTGCCAAATACTCTATCGCTTGCTCAATCAGCTCGGGACTATCAAGTCTCCTCTCACCTATCTCATTCCAACATAAAGATATCAAGTCTCCTCATACGGTGTCATACTGATGGAAACCTGAAAGCTATTGTTGTAGGAAAACCTGACTAACGGTAAGCATCTATCCCATGTAGTCTGTCTATCTAACACACAAGCATGCAACATATCCTTTAAGATCTGAATCGTCTTCTCTGATTGTCCATCTGTTTGAAACTGGTGCCCAAAACATTATGAAACTTCCCCAAAATCTGGATGTGAATCTCGGATCTCGATCCTACATAATAGACACCGAGAGTCGGTGTAATCTCACAATCTCATCTATATACCTCAATGCCAATTTCTCTAATGTATCCATCACTCTGATGGGGAGGAAGTGTGCAGACTTGGTCAGTTTGATAATATGTCATAGCCTCGCTGGGAGCTAACCACGAAGTCCATTATTACATTTTTTACCCCCGAATGGGTGATGGCTGAAATACTCTTAGAGGTCTCAGATGCTCTACCTTGACCTACTAACATACTAAGCACCTAACCATGAACTCTGCAATTTACCTCTTCATCTCGGACCACCAATACTGCTCTCATAAGTCTCGGTACATCTTGGTACTACTAGGATGGATAGAAAATGTCAAATTGTGTGCCTTTTTCAAAATAAACTATCTCAACTCCTCATCGTAGGGAATGCACACTTGAACTCGAAAATTCAAGATATCCTCATCTCTATTCTATACTCACTAACTATAATATCATCAGTGCTGTCACCCTCTAACTGTTATCTCACTCAAACCAACACTGAATCCTCAAACTGTTTGACATGAATCTCATCTATTAAGGAATGCCTGACAACGAGCTATGCAATAAAAGCTCCTGACTGATCAATATCAAGTTGTACTTTGGATGCCCTCAAACACATCGGCATTGGCAAGTACTCAGCTCGGATGTTGGCTAAGGAAGATGATGTCTTCCTACTCAATGCATCACCAACAACATTTGCCTTGCCTGGGTGGTAGTCATTCACTAGGTTATTGTCCTTGATGAACTCTAGCCACCTCCTCTATCTAAAATTCAACTCCTTTTGGGTGAGGAAATATTTGAGACTCTTACAGTAGGTGTAGACTCTGCATGTCTCACTCTACAAGTAATGCCACTAAATCTTTAATACAAACACTACTACTGCTAACTCTAGATCATGAGTCAGGTAGTTGCCCTTATATGGTCTCAACTATATGGATGCATAGGCCACTACCTTTCCCTCCTACATCAGCACACATTCCTATCCCATCTTCGAAGCATTACTGAACACAACATACCCCTTACCACTGACTGGCAAGGTGAGGACTAGGGTTGTCACTAATTTAGTTTTCAGCTCCTGAAAACTCTACTCACACTTCTCAGCCAATACAAATGGGACACCCTTGCATGTTAAACATGTCAATGAACCTGCCAACACTTAGATGTTCTCCACAAACCACCTATAGTAGATTGTCAAACCAAGAAAGCTACGGATCTCTGTAACACTACAGGGCAGCTCACAATATACAACTGCCTCTATCTTCTTGGGGTCCACTAGCACTGTGAGACTCAGCCGGTAAGGGGGGTCAGGTTACCCAATCCCACATCGGAAAGGAGAGAGGAAGATCTTGGGCTTATATGTGTTGTTTGATGGTATCATTTGTAACAAGATGCATCTTTTGGGCCATATGGTTAGGAGCCCGACTCAACATTGCAGTTGTGATTCATCACGAGCATATACATATCTGGGCCCACTGGGCCGGGAGTCTAGGGGCCGGGTCGTGACAAACACCCCTCTAGCTGACACCACATGCCCCAAGAAGTCAACTTCTCTCAGCCAAAATTTGCACTTAAAAAACTTGGCATACAACTACCGAGCTCTAAGTATGTCCAAAATTGTCCTCAGATGCAATGTATACTCCTCCTTTATTCTTGAATAAATCAATATGTCATCTATAAAGTCGATGAAAAACTGGTCCAAATAATTTTGAAATACTTTATTTATAAGATCAGTGAACACAGATGTGGCGTTGGTCAATCCGAATGGTATAACTAAAAACTCAAAGTGTCTATACCGTGACCGGAATGCTATCTTCGGGATGTCTAAGTCTCGATTTCTCAATTGGTGGTATCCTGATCTCAAATCAATCTTCGAGAATATTGATACACCCTAAAGTTGATCAAAAAAATCATCAATTTATGGCAGTGGATACTAGTTCTTCACTATTTCCTTGTTCATCTACCTATAATCGATGCACAGCTGGAGTGTGTCATCTTTCTTCTTCACGAACAAGACTGGTGCACCCCAAGGAGATACAGTGGGTCTGATGAATCCTCTATCTACCAAATCTTCAGGCTGGGTCTTCAAATTTTTCAACTCTATTAGTGCCATCTGATATGGTGGGATGGAAATAGGAGCTGTGCCCGGCAATAACTCAATCTCAATCTCAAATTCAATCTCTCTCTTCGAAGGCAAACCAGTCACATCATCTTGGAATACATTTGGATACTCCCTCACCACCGGTACATTTCTCAACTCCGAGCACTCAATTGTCACATCTCTGACATGTTCTAAGAAAGTTGTACAACCTTTACTGATCATCCGTCTAGCACTTAACTTAGAAATCACACATGATGGTGTTACTTGTCTATCACCCTTAAAGAAAAACTTTATACCATCAACCAAATTGAACCATACCTCTTTGTGGAACAATCCATCCATGTTCTGTATTTGGCCGAGCAATCCATACCCATTAAAATATCCAACTCCCTAATGTCCAATGGAATCAGATCTTCCTCAATCTCCACTAAACCCATCCTTAAAACACAACTTAAATAAACACTGCTATAAGACAATTGCTTACCTAACAGGGTCAAGACGTCAAGAGGTGGATCTATAGATGATAACTGTGAGACCCTGATCCTTGGTGGGTTAAATGTCTTAGAAGTCCGTGTGTCAGAAATGGGACCTAGGTACCGGTACAGCTGAAATGACCATTTTTCCCTTGAAGAAATGAATGTATAATGGCCTTAAATGATTATTTCCAATATTTTTTAATTGTTATTCAGGTATTTTTTTTGTTAGTTATCCTTAGTTTAATTTCTTATTATCCAAAGTATTAGATAATTTCTTTTATCCTAAATAGTTAATTTTCTCTTATTATCTTTTAAACTAAATTATCCTTCAAACCTTATCTTGTCCTTTAAAGCTTAAAAGTAGAGAAAATCAATCTTTTAAGCACCTATAAATAGAGAGGTCGGCTACCCTTATTTCTCACACTCTCATTCTCTATTTTGTTCCTAAAAAACACATGTCTTCTCTCCCTTCTTCTTCCTTGTGGCCAAAATTCCTCTTAGATTCACCATTGCCGAAAATTCCTCCTCCTTTATCAGATTGTTGTGTGTGATAGCCTGTTGGATTCATCTCTTCATGCTGCATCTTTCTTGCTTGAATTCAAATTCAAGAGGTTAGTGGTTGTTTACTATATCACTGCTGAAATTCTCTTCCTTTGTGTATATATAGATTTCAATCTTCCTTCTTCTGGTATTTCTGAATCTTGTTCCTCTTATTCGTATAAGCATCTGACACCTATTCCCTTTTTAATATTGTAAAATCACAACCTATTCCCTTGTATTCTTAAAAATTGTGAATGTGTCTTTGAAATCCTAGTGTTGCCGAAATTTTTCTGTTAAAGAGATTGAATAATCAGGTTGATATTTGTAGGATTCTTGGCCATCACATCACGCATTCAGAGGGAGGTTATTGCTGCATCCAAATTGTTGGGTTTGGTAGGTTTTGGTGAGTGAGATTTGTGAGGACCATAGGATGTCCTTTGATTTTCTGATTTCGTATTACATGCTTAGTATGGCATTGTCTTTTCCTTATGGTTGTTTAGGTGTTTTTGATCCTTGTGATAAAGGCAAAGGAATAACTTCTTTCTCAGACACATGAGAGGTAGTATCTATACCTCATCAGTTTCTCCGAAAATCATCTTGCTTGTTCTTATTAATTTCAGTTTGTTCAATATTGGTATGCATGCTTGAGGATTGAATGTTGATTCTTTTGTTGATTTCAAAAGTCTATAGGGAATATAATTTCCCTATTTTGGATTGACATATATGGTATTGAACTATGCATTGTGTTGTAACTTGAACAAGGATACCCTGTTGTGTTTCTATGTGCTTGTACTTGTATGTATGCTTGTGTGTAAGTATCCTCTTTCAACTGGAAATGCAGGGTAAGTGATCGATGCTCCGGAGGTAGAGGAGAGGTAATTACTGTATTGGGAGTCATATGGTGCCCGTTTCCTAACAAGTGCACGCTAGATGCCCTGTCCTTGTGTTGCAGGATGCCTGTCCTTATGTGGTAGGATGCCTTGTCCTTGTGTGAAAGGATGCCCTGTCCTTGTGTGGCAGGATGCCCTAGCTAGAGAAGTTGAGTTCGGTATTAAGTTGTTACCTGGTATGAATCCTATTTCCATTCCACCTTACAGTATGGCTCCAACGGAAATGATAGAATTGAAGATGCAATTAGAAGACTTGCCAGATAGTGGTTTATTCGACCTAGTGTATCACCTTGAGGAGCACCCATTTTGTTCATAAAGAAGAAAGACGGTTCGTTGCAGTTGAGCATCGATTACTGGAAGCTAAAACACGTGATAGTGAAGAACAAGTACCCCTTGCCATGCATAGATGACTTGTTCGACTAGATACAAAGAGCAATCGTGTTCTCCAAAATTTATCTAAGGTCATGATACCATTAATTGCGAGTCCATGAGGAAAACATACCAAAGACTACTTTCAGATTACGATATGGCCACTACGAATTCCTTGTTATGCCATTCGCTTTGACCAATGCTCTAGCAGTGTTCATGGACTTCATTAATAGAGTACTCCATGAGTTCTTGGATAGTTTTGTGATAATCTTCATTGATGATATTCTGATTTACTCAAAATCGGTAGAGGAGCATACCGAGCATTTGCGGATTGTGTTACAAATTTTGAGAGATCAGTAGCTGTATACGAAGTACTCCAAGTGTGAGTTCTAGTTATACGAGGTTGATTTCCTTGGCCACATTGTTTCTGCCTGTGGTGTCCTTGTCGATCTTAAGATGATTGAAGCCATTGTTGCATGGAAATCCATGCAAAGTGTGTTTGAAGTTCGCAGCTTCCTTGGCCTAGCCGAATATTACTGTTGATTTGTGGAGAATTTTTCATCGCTAGTTAAACCTATGAAAAAATTAATGCGCAAAGGTGAGCCATTTGTATGGTCTGAAAAATGTCAACAATGTTTTGAGGAGCTGAAATCTAGATTAGTCTCCGAACCTATCCTTACTTTGCCGGTGAGCGGAAAAGAGTACGTGGTGTATAAAAATACATTGAAATTTGGCCTTGGATGTGTGTTGATGTAAGATGGGAAAGTTGTTGCCTATGCTTCCTAATAGTTATGTCTGTATGAGACAACTATCCTATACATGATTTGGAGCTTTCAGCCATGGTATTTGCACTGAAAATTTGGCATCATTACCTATACAGTGAGACTTGTAGAATTTTCACCGATCATAAGAGTTTGAAGTGTCTCCTTACACGAAAAGAGTTGAATATAAGACAACAAAGATGGGTAGAGCTGATTAAAGACTATGATCTGATTATCGAGTATCACCTCGGAAAGACTAATGCTATAGCCAATGCCTTAAACCGAAAGACCCCTTCTTCTCTTGCTTACATGCGTGCACATTACTTGCCTATGTTGCTGAGTTTGAGAGCTTCAGGTGTGCATCTTGGCAGCAATTGTACTAGTTTTTTATTAGCCCGAATTGAAGTCAGACCTACCTTGTTGGAAGAAATTTATGTTCAGTAATCCAAAAATCCAAGATTTATCCAAATTCAACAGCAACTAGCAGATGGTGTTGATGTCGCAGTTCGTGACTTTTGTGTTCGAGATGATAGGAATCCTTATTTTTCGAGATCGTGTGTGTGTGCCACAAGATATTGAAGAGCCTAACTTAATTCTGTCTGAGGTGCATAGTTCAAAGTTTGTTATTCATCCCGGAAGTACCAAGATGTATCGTGACTTGAAAGAATAGTTTTGCTGGCCAGGTGAAAATATAGCATCAAAGACCAGAATGAAAGTGGGAGCACATTACCATGGATTTCGTGGTTGGTTTACCAAGATCTCAGCAAGGATACGATGTCATTTGGGTGATTATGGATAGATTGACAAAGTTTGCATAATTTCTGCCTGTCTGAGATACAGATACACCCGAGAAGTTAGCTACTCAATACTTGGATAAGATTGTAAGTTTGCATGGTGTGCCTGTGTCCATTGTTTCAGATCATGTCCATGTTATTATTGCATGCGAATTGTAGGATACATGCAAGAATTCCGGATTGAGATATGAATCCTATAGGCAATACCGAACCCTTGAGTTAGGTTTTGAGTGCCCGAATTGCATATAAAATTTGAATTGAATAAGCTAATTGTGTTCTAACATGATTGAGGATACCCTGTTAGGCTATTGTGCTTATTCTTGTACATGTTTGTGTGTCAGGATGCTGTTCCGATGGCCATTCAGGGTAAGCACTGATGATCCTTGGGGGAGGGGAGGCTCTTACTGGTATGGGAGTTGTATGGGTGGCAAACCCCGGCATGCTCGCACTGGATGTCTAGTCCTTATGTGGCTAGAAGTCTTGTCCTTGTGTGGCAGGATGCCCTTATCCTTGTGTGGTTTGGGATACTCTTGTCCTTGTATGGCTTGGGATGTCTTGTCCTTGTGTGGCAGGATGAATAGGCTTACTGATTAGCTTGTGTGCTAACCTTTTACCCTTTGTGCAGTAAGCCTTGGACAACACAGGTGAAAGGGGATGACTTTTTTTTTTCCTATTGCCAAAAACAATCTGATGAACTTTACCTGCCTCTGTACTTTTGATTTTTGAAAGTGTTTGCAATCCATGCTAAGCCTTAGTTTCAGATCTATCCCTTTAATTGATTTTTAAATTGCGTGATACCCATAGATGTGCAGGAATGATCTAATGTTGTTCAGGAGATTTGTGTTTAAGATTTCTGTAGATCTTATGATGTTGTGACCCTATTGAGATTCTTGTATTCTCATCCTGTTGTGTTCATCGTTTTGCAGACTTAGGTAGATCCACTGTCCGTAGTACCAGTGTGTGAGAACAAGGCTGCATGGCGGGGCGATATCACATCACATTAGCATACTTGTTCCTTGATTACTTGCACATATAATATGAATTATGATTGGACTATTTTTCTGGTTTAGAAGGTTCCGCCTTTACTTGTTTCCGTTTTATTTTGGGAATTAATTTACTAGATGTTGGGATCCTTATGGGACTTGTGAGTTGTGGATTCATTGATTTTATTTAAAGACTTCTGCTGATATTTTATTCATTCTGTATGATACTAGAATATATGTCCAATATGTTGATCCAATAACTAATGAACATAACAAATGTACTTGCTAAAAATCAAGAATTTGATAAGTAAGCCTTGTGGAATTCAGATCCGTCCTGGTTCTTAGGTTTGTCTGAGTTTCATGATAGTAATGGCCGTAACCGGCAGGATATTTTTTTTTTACGGTCACATGATTCAACTGTCGATAGTTGATGTACAATCGTAGCGAACCATCTTTCTTCTTCATGAACAAAACAGGTGCTCCCCAAGGTGACACACTGGGTCGGATGAAACCACGATCCAGCAAATCTTCCAATTGCATTTTCAGTTCCTTCATTTCTGTAGGAGCCATATGATATGGAGGAATAGAAATCGAATTCCTTCCCGGCACTAGTTCAATGCCGAATTCCACTTCTCTTGCTGGCAGCAAACTGGTAACGTCTTCTGGAAACACATCCGGAAATTCACCAACCACTGGAACAGAATCCAGATCCAAGGACAATTTAGACACATTATGTACATGCGCGAGGTACGTTGTACATCTTTTGTTGATCAATTGCTTTGCATCAAACTAGGAAATCATGTAAATTTAGATCAACTTTCCTATCACTTTCAAATAAATACTCGGAACCATCAGGAAAAGTGAACCACACACGCTTGGTGTAACACTCTATTCAGGCTTGATATTTCGCTAAACAATCCATGCCTTAGATCAAATCCAGCTCTTGGATGTCCAATGGAATCAGATTTACTTCAAGTACATTCGGACCCATATGTGCAGCATAGCCGATGTAGACTAAATCACAAGTCAGTTGCTCTCCCAAAGGTGTCAGAACCACAATAGTAGAAGCCAGGGGAGACAGTGGCTTATCTGAGCTATGTGCTATCTTTGGATTCACAAATGATCTATTCGCTTCAGGATCTAATAACATTTTAGCATTTTGAGAAAAAATGGAAATTGCAAAACCCCGAATTTTGAGTCCTCAAAAACCAGAAGCAAGTGCAGTTGAAAAGACCATTTTGTCCCTGAAAAAAATAATGTGTGATGGCTGAAATTGGTATGGAATGTCTAGTAATTATTTATGGTTTCAATTCCCTTTGATTTGATTCTTTATTGGTTAATAATTATTTTAGAAAATAAAATCTTTAAAATTAAGGGAGGATAGTTATAGAATTTAATTCTGATAGTTATTTTACTTTAATTTAACCCTTAAAGTAGGAAAATTAATCTCATAACAACCCTATATAAAAAGGAAGCCGGTCACACTTAAACTTAACACAAAAAATTTACAAAATTCGTCCAACAAAAAACCCTACAGCTCCCTATTGCTGTCGAATCTACTTGAACTTCAAAATAGCATAACTCTCTCATCGTTTGTCGAATTCTTACAAATAATAGCTTATTAGAAAGCTCTTTCAGTCCTCTATCTAAAAATCTACGGATTTTTGTTAGGAGGTTAGTTTTTATTTGTCATAATTAAGGTCGTAATTCGGCGGGATTAGGTTTCAAAATTTTTTTATTTTGCCTTCAATTGATTTCTGTTGTTGTTCCTCTTGTTCGTATGATTATTTAGCATCCTTTCATGATGTAAAATCATGAATTAATCCTTTGAATCTTCCCTATACATGAAAATTGCATGCACGACCTTTGCCCTATTTGTTGCTTATCTTGATCAATTGATTAACCTATTGGATTTATTGATTAAATTCAAAGACTTCTGCTGATGTTTTATTCAATCTATTTTTATCAGAATATTTGTCCAATATCATGCTCCAAACTTTAAAATATTAAAGGAATTAACATGCTAAAATCGAAACTTGATGGATAAGACTTGTGGGATTCAGATAGGTCCTGGGTCTAACTTGTTTGTGTTTCATGACGGTAAGTGTCCCATTTGGAGCAAATTTTGGAATATGGGATTTGTGTCTTTACAAAAATAGTACCTGTCACCACATCAGGAATAGCTTCGGCATCAGTTAGGGTGAATAACCTTCTTGGTCTGGCTTGCGCCTCACTTGTGGATCCTTTGGGTGGCCCTCTCGGTGCATGTGCTTTTGGTTTGGTAGGATTGGCATACCCATCTCGGCCTACACTTGGTGTGCCTGTGATACGTCTTGGTTTCGAACATTCCCTCTGAATATGGTCCATCTCACCATAGTTGTAACATTGACGTTGCTGAGAACTCCACATAGATCCACTAAGGATTGGAAAAGTTCATCTTGAAGTTACCTCCATTGCCATTGTTATTCGGAGGGTAGGACCTCAAAGGAATAGGGTCTCGTGTGCTGATTGAACTTGGAATCACACCTGAATGATCCGCCACCACTTTCTGCAGATGGCTTCTTGCTTTGCGCCATTTTCTCGGCTTTGATTGCAGAAATAGTTACTTATTTCAGATTTTACACATATGTCATGCCCATAGTAGTTTTGAGCTCAGTACTCAGTCCATCTTGAAATTGTCTTGCAAGATGGTATGATGAACGATCCTCCTCTAGTGCAAATCGGGACAATTCACATAATGCCTTCTCGTATTCCAGCACCGAAGGGGTGCCTTGTTCAAGATTGTAGAAAGCTTGTCGCTGCTTGCTTTTGTGGAATCTTGTATTAAACCTCTTGTCGAATTCATACCGAAACTCCTCCCACGTAGGCAAACTCACGGCTATCCACCATGCGAGGGCTTCTCCATTGAGTAGGAAAGTAGTGATTGCAACTTTGTCATCATTAGAGATACATAAGAACAAAAATATTCAGCATAGGGTGTCAACCCATTCATGAGTCGCAGCGGTACCTGCTGAACTGCTGAAAATTTTACATCCCAGTTGATGGGCTTCCTTCAGTAACTTCGTAATAACAACTGGAAGTCTCTTAGTTTCCTTAGGATGAGCCAGCTGAATAGGTTCAAGTGGAGGAATAGGATCTTCCATAGGTGCAGGTTCATTCTGAAATTATGTCTCCACACGTTGCTGATTCGCAGCAATCACTTGCAACATGTTTAGTATTTGTGCCATTATAGGATCAACGGCTGGTGCCTCAAGCTGGTTTTCAGGCTCAGCATGCCCTCCCTGCTCAATTTGTACATTTGGCTCCTCTTGCTCAACAGGTTGTTGTTCAGCCTGAATCCAATACCTACCCCAACGATCCTTTGTACATTCAGCCTTGCCATACCATACAAACACACAAAATCACTCAACACATAACCAAAGTATGAAACTAGGAAAAGAAGTGGTACCTGGTGAAGAGGCGTACATTAGATGATATGCATATACTGGAAAATAAACAGACATATGCATGCAAGTACACACAAGTCTCGGAAATGTACACATTAAGTCTCGGCAACCACATTATTCACGTAAATCATACTCGATAATCATGGCAACAATCATACAAAAATATACTCGGCATGCATACAAATCAATCACATGCATTTGGCAGCCATAGAGGAACACTCGACAACACTCTTAGGGATCACAATTATCTTGCAAAACAACACATATGAATTTGGTAATAGCAAAGAAAACACAGCAAACACTTTCTAGAACACAGCAAAACACATCAAATCATATAATGCATAGGAACACATATAAATACATCTCAACTCACACAATCAATTGCACCATTTGAACATTACTAACCCATCATTTTAACATTATGAAAATCTCGGCATTAATTCCTAAGATGTGGGTGTGCATGCATGTATCTCCCCTACAAACATAAAACCAACAAACACGTTAGCATATAACAAACCATATTTCCTAAACCATGCTCTGCTGCCAAACTTGTAAAGACCTAAACCCAACCTATCAGAACTCTTACCGCCATGAAACCCAAACAAACCCCAAACTAGGACCTATCTGAATCCCACAAGGCTTCACCATCTAGTTTTGATTTTAAAATGTTTATTCTTTATGCTTTTAAAGTTTGGAGCATGTTAATATTGGACATGCATTCTGGATTCATACAGAGTGAATAAAACATCAGCGAAAGACTTTGTAATTAATCAAAGGAACCACAACACACGAGTCCCATAGGGATCTCAAAATCTAGCATGTAAATCCCCAGTAAATATCCAAAACAATCAAACAAAGGAGACATTCCAAAAATTAGAAAGTGGTCCAATCAATCTTCATGTTATATATACAATCATTCAAGAAAACAAGTATACAAAGGTGATGTAATATCACCCCGCCGTGCAGCCTTGATCTCACACACTGGTATCACGAACAGAGAATGTACCTAAGCCTAAGAAATGGTGAAAGCAACAAGGTGAGATTACAAGAATCTCAATAAGGTCACAATATCATAAGATCTGCAAAAATCTTGAACAAACATCTCCTAAACAACATCAGATCGACATATACAACAAGAGGGTATCACACATTCATTATTCAGCTAAAAAGACATAAGGCTGAAAGCTAAGGTTGAGGGTGGACTACAAACATTTCTAAAAAAAGAAGTACACAGGCAGGAAAAATCATCACTAAATCTTGACAATAGAAAAGGTCATCCCTTTCCACCTGTGTTGTCCAAATTTTTGTTGTATGAAGGGTAAAGGGTTAGCATACAAGCTAATCAGCAAGCCTATTTATCTTGCTAGCATATAGAACAAGACATCTAGCTACACAAGGATAAGGGCATTCAAACCACACAAAGACAAGGGCATCTTGTCAGCACATAGGATAAAGCATCTAGCCACACAAGGACTAGGCATCCAATGTGCTCATGTTGACAATTTCCACCCTTACGACTCCAAACCAATAAAAACCTCTCCTCTCGCAAGGAGCATCAATGCTCACCCCAAATTGCCACTGAAAAAGGATCCTAACACACAAACACGAATAAGCACACACAAGCAAGTATAAGGAACAGTACCAAAATAGTGCATTCTCAGTCATATCAGAACACAATCAGTATGTTCAATAGACAAAACACAAGCAAAGTAGGCACACATAACGTATCTGAAGCGTTCGATAATGCCTAAAGGATCATATCTCAATCCAGAATTTGTGCATACACCATACAATGCATACGCATACACTAATCATCAAGAATGTTCACCGAAAATAACATACAAACAACAAGGATCTATAGAGAAACCGATGAGGTATACATCATACCTCTCTTGTTTCTGAACAAGAAGCTATTCCTTTGCTTTTATTTAAGGTATAAAATCTTAAGGGATTCGAACCACCTATAACATCATAAAACAAAGACAAAATCATACTAAGCATGCATACTTAATAACCAAGAAAACATCCTATTTCCTTACCAATTCCACTCACCAAACCTATCAGAAACCAGTGATCAGAAGCTGCAGGTGCCTCCCTCTTGGATTTGCGATGTGATAGCCAAGAACTTAACAAGAATCAACCTGAATTACCACCCCAATCAACCGTACAAATTTCAACACTAAGATAGGGTTATAAAGGAAATTGCAATTTTTTGCATACAAGCCTTAGGGGTTGAGATTTCATGTTAACAAGGAAGGATTAGGTGTTATTAACACCTACAATTTAAAGGAATAAGATCAGAAACCAATAGGAAAGTCAATTGATCAAAATCGGCAACAATAGGCAAAGGTATAGGGAAGATTCAAAGGATGAATTCATCTTATTACAACATGAATGGATGACAAACAATTATATGAACAAAAAGAACAATAATAGAAACCAATGGATGGAAGAATCAAAGAATTTTGACACAAATACTCAGAAAATTGCAATAAAGATTTTGATAGGGATGAACTGACCTTCCGATGATCATACCAAGATAGCTAGATAGAGGTTGAAAAGAGCTTTCCAAAAAGTTATTACTTGCAAAAATCTGACCAAGGATAAAAGAATTAGGGTATGGTGAAGGCTAGGAAATTTCAGCAGTAAAGGGTTGGGTTGTAGGGTTTGATCGCTTGATAATTTTGTATGTTTTTGGTTTGTGTGGACCAATGTGTCTGGCTACTCTTTTTCTAGGGTGTAATAGGATTTATTTTCTTATTTTAAAGGCTAGATATGGGGAGATAATCATTAGAATTAAATTCTGGAACCATCACTTTAATTTTAGGAAATTATCAACTAAGGTAAGATTGAACCAATAGGAAAATGAAATAAAGAAGAAAAGAAATCAGCAATGAACATTAAACCTTCAATACCATTTTCGGCCATCACATATCCATTTCTTTAGGGACAAAATATTCATTTCACTTGCACTGGCTTCTGTACCTCTAGGACACAAAGATCGGGGTCTCACACTCATACATCACTCCTAACCTTTCCCGACTGATTTCCATTGATAGTTGCCGATTGAGGAGCTATAATTGATCTGTTCTTCGCATTATAGCATTTTTTAAGGATTTCGTGGTAAGTGCTCTAAATCTTCAGTTTTGTTATCGATTTTTGATTTCGTTAGCTTGCTGTCAGTATCCTAAGAATGTTTGGTGGTTTGGATCATTTGAAAACACCTCCTTATTCGTGGGTGAGCATTTTCAATTTTAGTGACATTTTTGGTAATTCAGGTGACTTGAGATTTTGATGAAATTTTTGATTTTGGTTGTTCCTGTTACTTAGGTTAATTGATTTGTAAGTTGTAGACAATGTTTATAGGCTGAGAAATGCAATAGTGTGATAAGGTGAGCTTAGGTGTAGATTTTGAGCTATGAGTGGCTTGTGTGAGTTTTGGACGTTTTACCCATTGGTTGGATTTCCGAAATTCTGAGCTTAGAGTGTGTTGTAATGTTGTTAAGGTGAGATGTGAGATGTGGGCTAGTGCAAGTGGTTGATGGGGTCTCTTAGTGTTTTTTTTCGTTATGAGTCCTTTTGTCTATTTTGGTGCTTATGTGTTGTTTGGTTTGGTTTGTTTGTTTAGGCAGTGCTGGATCGGTCGATAATGGCAAGAGTATTGCCATTGAGTTTTCTGTGCAACAAGAGATGGGAGTTTACATTTTATTTGCTTACATGGAAATTTTTTTTTTATGAGTTAAAATGTGGAATATGTTTGGTTTTGAATGAAGGCTATGCATGCTTAGTGTATAACGTTCATTTTACCTTCATGATATTGCTTATAATGATTTGTGTACATAAACTATGTGTTTGAACACTTAAGCATGTTGGTTGTGTGTTTATGCATGTTGAGTGGGCATATAATTCAATGTTTTAAACTGTTTGATTGTTTGTGTTCGTACCCATGCTAGTAATTGTTTTTTACCTCTTTGATTTGATTGTTTTGTGGTTTGTTAGTTGCATTTCATTGCCGAGAAACCTTTGTAAGGGTTCTCGAGATTTGAGAGAGTTTGTGGAGCATTCTGGGTCATTTTCAGGGTGTGGAACTCATCTAGGATGAGTACATGCCCGTGTACCCTCCTAGGAGCCTATGTACTATTCTGAATAGAACAATACACGACCTGTGTAGGGGAGTACACAGTGTACACAGGTGAGTACATAGCCATGCATGGCTTGCTCTAAAATTACACGGTCGTGTACTATACGCCGTGTACTACCTCTACACCTCATGTTTCAAATCCACACACCTATGTACCTATCCTAGCAGCCTCTGTACCCTTTACGCAACCCAAGTATCTCATTTTGAGACCCTTAAACCTACGTTAAACCTATACAACACCAAATGAACACCAAGCCACACCCTAAACAACCTCTTATGAGTGCCTTTGGTTATTGCTTACATTTCATGCTTTAAGGGTTTTTAAAGTTAAAGCTATATACGTGTGTTCTTAGGAACCACTTGGAATTGATGGTTATCTTTGTCCAAACAAGGTCAGTACATGAAATTCAAGCAAAAGGGAATATTGCTTACCTAATATTATTATATGGATGGATTATATATGTATATCTTAATTTGCTATGACTTAAGCAGGCTATATGTTTATATATACGTTGTTTGTGATTGCCTGAAGTTTTTATGACTTAGCAGGCTGCCTAAATTTTCTGTGACTTAGCAGGCTATGTGTTTATATATGTGTGGATTGTTATTGCCTGAATTTTCTGTGAGTCAGCTAGCTGGCTTAATTTGTTGTGCCTTAGATGGCTACCTGAATTTGTTGTGACTTAGCAGACTATGTGTTTATATATGTGTGGATTGTGATTGCCTAAATTTGATATGACTTAACAGGCTGTCTGAATTTTCTATGACCTAGTAGGCTATGTGTTTATATATGTGAGGATTGTGATTGCCTGAATTTTATATGACTTAGCAGGTTGCTTAAAATTTGGTTTGACTTAGTAAGCTATGTATTTATATATGTTTGGATTGTCATTGAGTGCGATAGTGTGATTGCTCCATTAAGTTTCGGATAACATTGGCAGTAAAAGATTTATATGTATTTTTTAAACAAAAAATTAACAGCCAACAGACTTTTGGTTTCCCTTTAATAGGGGTTACTTGTAGTGGTTGGTGATCCACCTTGATAGGTTTTTGGGGAATAGTAGCCTATGTGACAATGTTGTGTGATGTGAGTTTATGAAACCTTTTGGGCTGATCTTTACTGAATTGTGTTTTACAAATCATGCATTATGCTTACTTGCTTGTGAAACAGTGCATGCTTAGTATGCATAAATAATAATAGTGTTCAAAGTAACTATTTTATACTTAATTTTCAGTATGTCTCTATTCCACCGGATATGCTTATGACATTGTAACTTCCACTGAGGTCTTTGATATCAGCCCCTTTTGTTGATCTTTTAGGGTTAGTTTGTCAGCCGTAACCATACTTCTTTAAGGTTATGTTTACCCAATGTTGGTCTAAGGGCTGGACGATTGCACTTGAACATCTTGGAAGCTTGACATGTTTTGTGTTTTGACATTTTCATACTATATTAATATAAATGCTTGATTCAGACTAAGTTTGTTGTTATAGACTCGATGTAGGTTTGTTTTTCCAGATTTGATATTTACTTGCATGTATGACTCATTGTAACGACCCCAAATCCTAACCTATTATTAATTGCTCCGATTAGGACCATTACCGTCGTAAAACTCAGACAAGCTCAAGAACCAGGATGTATCTGAATTCCACAAGGCTTACTGATCAAATTCTCGATTTTTAGTAAGTACATTCGTTATGTTCAATAGTTATTGGAGCATGATATTGAACATGTATTCTGATATCATACGGAGTGAATAAAATATCAGCGGAAGTTTTTAAATAAAATCAATGAATCCACAACTCACAAGTCCCACAGGGATCCAAACATCCAGTAAGTTAATTCCCAAAATAAAACGGAAACAAGTAAATGAGGAACTTTGAAAACCAGAAAAATAGTACAATCATGACTCATGTTATATGTGCAAGTAATCAAGGAACATGTATGCTAATGTGATGTGATATCGCCCCGTTGTGTAGCTTTGATCTCACAGACTAGTACCATAGACAGTGGATGTACCTAGGCTTGAAAAATGGTGAATACAACAGGATGAGATTACAAGAATCTCAGTAGGTTCACAACATCATAAGATCTACAGAAATCTTAAACACAAATCTCCCGAACGACATTAGATCATTCCTACACATTTATGGGTATCATGCAATTCAAAAAACAATCAAAGGGATAGGGCCGAAACTAAGGCTGAGGGTGGACTGCAAACACTTCCGAAAATCAGAAGTACAAAGGCAAGTAAAACTCATCAAAATGCTCTCGGCAATAGGAAAAAGAAAGGCCGTCCTCTTCCACCTGTGTTGTCCAAGGTTTACTGCACAAAGGGTAAAATATTAGCACACAAGCTAATCAGTAAGCCTATTCATCTTTCCACACAAGGGCAAGACATCTTAAGCCAAACAGGGACAAAGGTATCCTAAACCACAAAAGGGAAAGGGCATCCTGCCACACAATGACAAGACTTCTAGCCACACAAGGACTAGTCATCTAGTGCACACATGCTGGGGTTTTCCACCTATACAACTCCCATACCAGTAAGAATCTCCCCTCTCCCAAGGAGCATCAGCGCTTACCTCGAATGGCCATCGGAATAGGATTCTGACACACAAACATGTACAAGCACACATAGGCAACCACAAGCACAATACCATAACAAGGTATCCTCAATCATGTCAGAACACAATTAGTTTATTCAATTCACATATCATATGCAATTCGGGCACTCAAAACCTATCTCAAGGGTTCGGTATAGCCTATAGGATTCATATATCAATCTGTAATTCTTGCACATGTCCTATAATTAATTCATATGCAATAATAACAAGGATATGCATAAAAAACAATGAACAAACAACAGGGATCTCTGGAGAAACCGATGAGGCATAGATCCTACCTCTCTTTTCTCTGAACAAGAAGCTATTTCTTTGCGTTTATTTAATTTCCGAACAACCAATAGTATCACAAGGCAAAGACAAAATCAAACTAAGTATGCATACTCAATAACCAATTGAATACCCTATTTCCTTACTAATTTCACTCACCGAACATATCAGAAACCAGTGGTCAGATGCCGCAGGTGCCTCCCTTTTTGATGTGTGATGTGATAGCCAAGAATTTAACAAGATTCAACCTACATTACCACCCAATTTAACTATGCATATTTTAGCACTAAGCATAGGACACAAGATAGTTTGCAATTTCGTGTTAACAAGGTGTAAAAGTTGCGATTTCATGCTAACAAAGAGGGATTAAGTGTTTATAACTTATACAATCAAAAGAAACATGATCAGAATCCAATAAGTTCATCAATTGATCAAGTTAGGCAACAATAGAGCATACTGATTTCATATATAGAAAAGATTCAAAGGATGAGTTCATAATTTTATAACATGAATAGATGCCAAACAATCATACTAACAAGAGATACAACAACAAAAATCAATTGAAGACAGACTCACACAATCTTGAACCCTAATCCCGTCGATATTTGATTTATCTTGTGACAAAGAAAACTAACCTTTTGTAAAAAAAAAGATATTTCTGGAAAGAGGATGAAGAGAGCTTTTCACCAAGCTATTATTCGCAAGAATCCGACAAAGGATGAGAGAGTTATGTTATTTTAAAGTTTAAGCATATTTTGGCAATTTTGCCGAAATTCAATTTAAATTTTAAAAAGATAAGAAGTAACATTAAAATGAAAAACCAAAGATTTTTGGAAAGAAAAAGAAGAGAGGTTTCCAACAAGCTATTATCCGCAAGAATCCGACCAAGGATGAGAGAGCTATGCTATTTTAAAGTTCAAGTAGATTTTGGCAATTTTGCCGAAATTCAATTCAACTTTTAACAAAGCAAAAACCAACAAAGTTTGGAAAGAAGATGAAGAGAGCTTTCCAACAAGTTATTATTTGCAGGAATCTGATAAACGATGAGAGAGTTATGCTTGTTTGAAATTTCATCGAATTTTAGTAGAAATTGGGAGGTGTAGGGTTTTTAGGTTTTACGAATTTTGTATGTTTTTTGTATAAGATTTTTGTGTAGCTGGCTTCTTATTTTTATAAGGTGATTATAGAATTAAAATTCCTATCTTAAAGGCTTAATTAAAATAAGATAATTATTAAAATTAAATTCTATAATTATCTCCCCTTAAACTTATGATTTTTATTTCCTAAATTATAAACCAATAAAGAATCAATTTAGAGGGAATTAATACCAGACATAATTACTAAACATCCCTTACCAATTTCGGCCATCATACATCCTTTTCTTCAGGAAAAAATGGTATTTTTCACCTGCACTGGCTTCTGGACTTTTAGGACTCAAAATTCAGGGTCTCACACTCATATTCTTGTTTATGATTTGATATGCATGGCTTGGGAATTTTTTGTGTGGATCCATATGGGTTTGTGAGCATGGTCTCTTCTGTAGCATGTTTGGGGCTGTGTGGCCTGTTGTATGTGATTTAAAAGCTTTCGTTGTACGTGTATGATTACTTTGTTGATTATTTTGTGCCGAGTAGGTTTTGTAACGTGCCAAGCTCTTTTTAAAAGAAAAATTCAAATTAGTATGCATTTTTCGGAATTTGGATTTGATAAGTTAACATGAGCCTTATGTGGTTTCGATCTATCTACGTGTTGATTCGATTGAGACTACACGACAATGAGGGTTCCTTTTACCAGGAGCGAGTCCTCATAGGGTTGGTAGCGGAGGGTGGTTGTTTTTGTGTGCATTGAGTGCAAAATTGTTTTAAAATATCATATTTTACAACTGCATCACACTCACTAAATATGCATAAACTAGCATCAAGTTGTTTGGAGGTCTTGTTGTCTTTAGTCATATATCTATAACTGTGTGTCTAGTTAGTAAAGATGGCACATGGTAGAGGTCGCAATGCTTCTAGAGGTTATGGTGCTGGAGGAGGTCGGGTTTAGAACAGAGAGCTAGATAGGAGCTTTCATACCTGAGGGCCAGCTGCAAATATGGTTCAGCCACAGGGTGTACCAGAGGCACAGTCAACTCAGGCAGCACTGGCAGTCTAGGACTAGGCACTACTAAAGGTGTTAGTTATGATATAGACTAATTTGGGTTAAATGCAGTAAATGATGTAAGCTCTAGCAGTTCAGCAACCATAAATATAAGCACTGCAGGCACCAACTCAGCGACAGGTCGTAGTACAGGCAGAGGAGATTCTTTTGGGACAACAAGGACAGAATCAGAAGTGCAATGACAACTCTGCTAGCAAAGGTTCGATCAAACACAAATCCAGATTTGAGTAGAAGTTTAAGAGTAGGAAAATTGATCCTTAACTTATAATGCAGATAAGATCTTAGGGGACCACCTTAGTGACTACACACTCACAGCTTGTTTGATCCTTTCAGAGTATGAATAGGCTATTTAGGCCACCCAGGTGAGGGAACTGTAGATAGTTCCACCCACCTCCTTGCCTGTAGCCACCCATATGCTATCACTGTGAACAGTTTGGGAATATGGCCAGAGAGTGTCCTAGAGTTAGAGTAGCCTAGCTAGGTGCTTCAACGACAAGCAGGCCTTCTGGTCATTAGACTATAGGCCAGCAACAATAATAGAGGTATCAGACACCTCTACCCATCTTGGCTAATGTGAAGGTTGCAACTAGTTCAGACATCGTGATAGGTACCGCTGCTGTTTTCTCTTTGTACTGGAGTCTTGTTAGACCCCAGAACAAATAGGTCATTTGTTGATCTTAAGGTAGCTAGAAATGTCGACATAATAGTCACCCCTAGATCCAACTATTGAGGTTTTGACCCCGTTAGGTGAGCAGTTGGCTTGTAGTAGAGTGTATTTGGGTTGTGTGTTGACGATGGGTTCAATGGATATAAGGACCCCAAATTTTAACCTATTATTAATTGCTACTAATAAGACCCTCAACGCCGTGAAACCCAAACAAACCCGAACCAAGGCCTATCTGAATCCCACAAGGCTTATCCATCTAGTTTCGATTTTAACATTCTAATTCCTTTAAGATTTTGAAGTTTGGAGCATGATATGGGACAAATATTTTGGTATCATATGGAGTGAATAAAACATCAGCGGAAGTCTTTAAATTTAATCATTGAATCCAAAACACACAAGTCCCATAGGGATCTAAATAACCGACAAGTGAAACTCCAACATCATTCAAAAATAACAAGCAAAAGAGGAATCTTGAAAAAATAAGAAAAAAGTCCAATCAATGATTATGTTATATACGCAAGCAACCAAGGAGATAAGTATGAAAAAGTGATGCGATAAAGCCCCGTTGTGCAGCCTTGATTTTCACACACTAGTACCAAGAACAGTGAATGCACCTAAGCTTGAAAAATGGTGAAAACAACAGGATGAGATTATAAAAATCTCAGTAGGGTCACAGCATCATAAGATCTACAAAATTTTAAACAAACATCTCCCAAACAGTATCAGATCATCCCTACCCATCTAAGGTTATCACGCAATTCAAGAATCAACCAAAAGGGTTAGGGCCGAAGCTAAGGTTGAGGGTGGACTATAAACACTTCCGAAAATCAAAAGTACATAGGTAGGAAAACACATCAGGTTACTCATGGTAGTTGGAAAAAGAAAGGCCATCCCCTTCTACTTGTGTTGTCCAAGGCTTTGCTACACAAAAGGTAAAAGGTTAGCACACAAGCTAATCAACAAGTTTATTCATCTAGCCAGCACACAAGAGTAGGCATCCTAACCAGCACACAGGACAAGGCATCTTGCCAGCACAAAGGACTAGGCATCTAGCCAGCACACAACACTAGGCATCTAGCACACGCAAGTTGGGGATTGCCACCCATACAACTCTCATACCAGTAAGAGTCTCCCTTTTCTAAAAAACATCAGCGCTTACCCCAAATGGCTACCGAAAAATGATCCTAACGCACAAACATGTACAAGCATACACATGCAAGCACAAAGCACAATACCATAACAAGGTATCCTCAATCATGTCAGAACCTAATCAGCATGTTCAGTACACACAACACATGAAAATTAGGCACATATAACTTATCTCAAGGGTTCGGTATAGCCTAAGTAATCATATATGAATTCGTAATTCATGTATACACCATACAATCAATTCACATACAATAATAACATGGGTGTGCATTGAAAACAACAAATAAACAACAAGGATCTATGGAGAAACCGATGAGGCATAGATCCTACCTCTCTTGTCTCTGAACAAGAAGCTATTCTTTTGCCTTTATTTAGTAGTTCCAAACCATCTATAACATTACAAGGAAAATATAAACCCAAAATAAGCATGCATACTCAATAACCAAGTAAATACCCTATTTCCTTACTAATTTCACTGACCAAACCTATCAGAAACCACTAATTAGATGCTGCAAAACAACTTAACAAGATTCAACTTGAGTTATCATCCCAATTAATTATACATATTTCAGCTCTAGGCATAGAACATAAGACAAATTGTGATTTCATTCATACAAGGTATAAGGATTTTGATTTCATGTTAACAAAGGAAGATTAGGTGTTTATAACTTGTACAATCAAAAGAAACAAGATCAGAATCCAATAGGTTAATCAATTGATCAAGATAGGAAAAAATAAAACAAGGGTAGGGCATACTGTTTTCGTTTATAGAGAAGATTCAAAGGATGAATTCATGATTTTACAACATGAATGGATGCTAATCAATCATACGAACAAGAGAAACAACAATAAAAATCAACTGAAGACAGATTCACACAACTTTGAAACCTAATCCCGTCGAATTACAACCTAATTTAGGAAAAAGAGCCCAAAAGTTTTGGAAAGAGACAGAAAAAAATTTCCAACAAGCTATTATTTGTATAAATCCGACAAACGATGAAAGAATCATGCTATTTTCAAGTTTAAGTAGATTTTGGCAATCCTGCAAAATTAAAACCTAACTTCTGACAGAAAAAATAACCTTCAGACAAAAAAAACCCAATATTTTTAGAAAGAGGACAGAAAGAGCTTTCCAGTAAGCTATTATTTTGCAGGAATTTGACAAAGGATGAGAGAGTTATGCTTATTTGAAGTTCAAGCAGATTTCAACGGCAATAAGGAGGTGTAAGGTTTTTGTTTGGAGGAATTTTGTGTATTTTCTGTCTAAGATTTAAGTGTGGCTGGCTTCTTCTTTATACAGGGTGGTTATGGGATTAATTTTCCTACTCTAAATGCTAGATTAAAGTAAGATAATTATCAGAATTAAATTCTGTAATTATCCTTCCTTAATTTTAGAGATTTTGTTTTCTAGGAAAATTATCACCAATAAAGAACCAAATTAATGGGAATTAACACTAGAAATAATTACTAGATATTCCTTACCAATTTCGGGCATCACACATCTTTTTCTTCAGGGATAAAATGGTCTTTTCACCTGTAATGGCTTCTGGATTTTTAGGACTCAAAATTTGGGGTCTCACATCCTCCCCTCCTTAAAAGAATTTCATCCTCAAAAATTTAGCACAAGTACCTAAGCAAACAAGGAAGAAAATTTTGCACGCATAGATTCCTCAGTCTCCCAAGACTGTTCCTCAATTTGACCAATTTGCCAAACAACTCGTACCATTGGCACTTTTGGACTTCGAAGTTGACAAATTGACCAATCTAGTACGGCAACTGGCTGTACGGAATGGGATAAGTCTTCAGTAACTTTGACTCGTGGTTTTTCGAGCATATGTGTAGGGTCTCACACATACTTTCTCAACATTGAAACATGAAACACATGGTGAATTCTTTCCATATTCAGAGGTAAGGTAAGTCCATATGCAACAGGGCCGATCCTCTCGACAATGTCATACGGACCAATGTAACGAGGTGCTAGCTTACCTCGCTGCTGAAAACAAAGGACTCCTCTCCATGGGGCAACCTTCAAGAACACTTTGTCACCTATCGCAAATTCTAGCTCCCTTCATCGTTTATCAGTGTAGTTTTTCTGCCAATCCTGGGCTGTTTTTAGCCATTGTCGAATCAAGTTCAACTGCTTTGTTGCATGATCAATCAATTCTGGATTGTCTAGGCATCTCTCGTCTACTTCATTCCAGCAAATGGGAGTTCTGCAATGTCTCCCTTATAGTGCTTCATAAGGTGCCATACCGATGCTTACATGAAAACTATTGTTGTAAGCAAATTCCACCAGTGGTAGGCATCGATCCCAACTGGTATGCTCATCCTCTCTGGTTGGCCATTGGTCTGGGGATGAAATGTTGTACTGATATTCAATATTTAACCCAGTGCATTCTGGAACTTCTCCCAAAATCGTGATGTGAAATGAGGGTCACGATCTGAAACGATGGAAACTAGCACTCCAAGCAATCAGACAATCTCGTCCAAGTAACGAACAGCCAATTTCTCAGGTGTGTTTGTCACACGAACATGTAAGAAGTGTGCAGATTTCCTCAATCAATCTATGATCACCCAAATGTCATCGTATCCTCGCTGCGATCAAGGAAAATAGTTCATAAAATCCATTGTGACACGCTCTCACTTCCATTCTGGAATCGGAAGTGATTGTAGTAACCCTGCGGGTCTTTGATGTTCAATCTTTACTTGTTCAAATACGAGGCAACGAACTCAGCAATGTGACGCTTCATGTTCGACCACCAATACTGTTCCTTTAAATCTCGGTACATCTTTGTGCTATTAAGATGGATAGCAAACTTTGAACTAAGCACCTCAAATAAAATAAGATTACGAATATCAACATCTTGTGGAACACATACCCGGTTTCTGAAGACAAGAATTCCATCATCTCATACTCTGAAATCGTGAGCTATGGCATCAATACCATTAGATAGTTGCTTTCGAACTTCAACCAGTTTCAGATCTTCTGATTGCTGATTTTGGATCTCCTCAATCAAGAAAGACATGACTTCGATTTGTGCCAGCAGTGAACCAGAATAATCGGTGCCAAGATGCACACGAGCAACTTTCAAATCCAGCAACATTGGCATGTATTGGGTGCGCATGTAAGCCAAAACCGATGGAAGAGGATGAAACTTTCGGCTTAAGGCATCAACAACAACATTTGCTTTTCTATAATGATATTTGATGATCAAATCGTAGTCTTTAATCAGCTCCACCTCTATTCGTTGTCTCTTATTCAATTCTTTTTTTGTGAGGAGGTACTTTAGGCTTTTGTGGTCCATGAATATTTGACACATCTCGCCATATAAGTAATGTCGCCATATTTTCAATACAATCACCATGGCTTCAAGCTCCAAATCATGCGTAGGATAATTTCTTTCATGCGGTCGCAGTTGTCGGGAAGCATAGGTAATGACTTTCCCATCTTGCATCAATATACATCCAAGTCCGGATTTTGACGCATCGCTGTAAACCACGCACTCTTTCTCACCGACTGGTAAGGTGAGGATAGGTGCGAAAACTAACCGGTTTTTCAGTTCTTCGAAACTTTGTTGGAATCTCTTGTGCTATATGAATGGCTATCCCTTGTGCATCAGTTTCATCAATGGTCAAGCAAGCGATGAAAATTTTTTCACGAATCAATGGTAGTAATTGGTTAAGCCAAAGAAACTATGGACTTGAAATATAATTCGCGGGGGTTCCCAAGCAACTACTGCTTCAATTTTCTTTGGATCAACAAGGACATCTTGGGAGGAAACAACATAGCCAGGGAAACCAACTTTGCGTAACCAGAATTCTCATTTGGAGTACTTTGCGAACAATTGATGTTCTCTCAAAATTTTCAGTATAATCCGCAAGTGCTAAGCATGCTCCTGTTCCGATTTTGAATAATTAGAATGTTGTCGAGGAACACTATCACAAATTTGTCACCACATCAGGGTTAGCTTCGGCATTAATCAAAGTGAATAGCCTTGTTGGTCTTAGTTGCGTCTCACTCCTGCATCCATGTTGTGGTCCTCCTGGTGCGCATGCTGGTGGTTTGGTGGGATTGGCATACCCACCTCGACCTGCATTTGGTGTGCCTATGATACGCGTGGGTTTCAAGCATTCCCTCAGAATATGCCCCATCTCACTACAATTGTAACATCGACGTTGCTGAGAATTCCATGTAGATCCATTGGAATTCAAACCAGAAACTTTTTTCTTGTTTTTACCTCCATTGCCATTACTTTTCGAAGGATAGGACCTCAAAGGATAGGGTCCCATACGCTGATTGAATTTCGAATCTCGCCTGAAGAATCAGCCACCAGTTGTTACGGATGGCTTTCTGCTTTGCACGATTTTCTTGGCTTCAGTCACGGCAACAATTAGTTCTTGGAAATTTTGCACTGGTGTTGTACCAACGATGGTTTTGAGTTCAGTACTCAGCCCATCCTGGAATCGTCTTGCAAACTGGTACGGTGTGCGATCCTCCTCTGGTGCAAATGAGGACAACTCTCTTAATACCTTCTCGTATGCCAGTATCGAATAGATGCCTTGTTCAAACTTGTAGAAAGCTTGTCGCTGCTCACTTTTATGGAATCTTGTACAAATTTGTGCCATCACAGGATCAATGGCTGGTGCGGCTGGTGCCATAGGTTGGTTTCCGGGCTCAGCTTGCCCTCTCTGCTTAATTTGTGTATTCGGCTCCTCTTGCTCAACACATTGCTGTTCAGCCTGAACCTCATACCTACTCGTCAATCCCTTTGTACAATTGGCCTTGCCATACTATACGAATGCACAATCGTCACTCAAGACACAACCCAAGTACAAAATTATGAAAAAAAGTGGTACCTGGTGGAGAGGCATGCACTGGACAATACACATATGCTGAAAAACAATATACACATGCACCCAAGTACAAAAAAATTTCGGAAATCATATGCATACATGCAATGCACACTCAATAATTACATCAACACACACATATAAGAACTCAACAAACAATCATCAAGCATTTGGTAAAAACACAGGGACATTCGGCAACACTCTTAGGAATTATAATTATCATGCAAAAACATACATAAGCATTCAGAAGGAAAACATGCATCAGTAATACCCATTCGACAATAGTTTAAGAAAACAAAGCAAACATATTAAGTCATACATGGCATAAAAATACATATAAACAAACGACAATTCAAATTATCAATTTCATTATTTTAAATCATACAAGCCAATCCCTTTTTAGTATTAAATCATTTTCGGTATTAACCCCTAAATGAGTGGGTGTGTGCACATGTACCTACCTATAAACCCAAAATTTACAAAAAAATTAGCGTATAACAAATCATATTCCCTAAACCATGCTGCGCTACCAAACCTATAAGGACCCCAAATCCTAACCTAATATTAATTACTCCCATTAGGACCCTTACTGCCGTGAAACCTAGACAAGCCCGAACCAGAACCTATCTGAATCCCACAAGGCTTATCCATCTAGTTTCGATTTTAGCATGTTAATTCCTTTAAGATTTTAAAGTTTGGAGCATGATATTGGACAAATATTCTGGTATCATACGGAGTGAATAAAACAGCAGCAGAAGTCTTTAAATTTAATCAATAAATGCATAATACATAAGTCCCATAAGGATTCAAATAACCAGCAAGTGAACCTCCAACATAATTCGGAAATAACAAGCAAAGGAGGAATCTTGAAAAAATATAAAATAGTCCAATCAATGATCAAGTTATATGCGCAAGCAGCCAAGGAGACAAGTATGCAAAAGTGATGCGATATCTCCCTGCCGTGCAGCCTTGATTGTCACACCACTGGTACCACAAACAGTAAATGTACCTAAGCCTGAAAAATGGTGAAAACAATAGGATGAGATTACAAGAATCTTAGTAGGGTCACAACATCATAAGATCTACATAAATTTTAAACAAACATCTCCCAAACAATATCAGATCATCCCTACTCATCTAAAGGTATCACACAATTCAAGAATCAACCAAGAAGGTAAGGGCTGAAACTAAGACTGAGCATGGACTACAAACACTTCCGAAAATCCGAAGTACACAGGCAAGAAAACACATTAGGTTACTCTCGGCAGTAGGAAAAAGAAAGGTCATCCCCTTCCACCTATGTTGTCCAAGGCTTTGCTGCACAAAGGGTAAAAGGTTAGCACATAAGCTAATCAGCAAACCAATTCATCTTGCCAGGACAAGGCATCTAGCCAGCATAAAGGACTAGGCAACTATCCAGCACACAAGACTAGGCATCCAGCAAGCGCAAGTTAGGGATTGCCACCCATACAACTCTTATACCAGTAAGAGCCTACCCTCTCCCAAGGAGCATTAGCGCTTACCTTGAATGGCCACCGAAAAAGCATCCTGACATACAAACATGTACAAGCACACACAGGCAAGCACAAAGGACAATACCATAACAAGGTATCCTCAATCACATCAGAACACAATCAGCATGTTCGATACACACAACACATAAAAATTAGGCACACATAACCTATGACAAGGATTCGGTATAACCTAAGTAATCACATCTCAATCCGCAGTTCATGTATACACCATACAATCAATTCGCATGTAATAATAACAAGAGTGTGCTTCAAAAACAACAAACAAAAAATAAGGATCTCTAGAGAAACCAATGAGGCATAGATCCTACCTCTCTTGTCTCTGAACAAGAAGCTATTCCTTTTCTTTTATTTAGTAGTTCCGAACCAACTATAGCATTACAAGGCAAAGAGAAAAACCAAACTAAACATGCATGCTCAATAACCAAGTAAATACCTTGTTTCCTTACCAATTCCACTCACCAACCTATCAGAAACCAGTGATCAGATGCCGTAGGTGCCTCCCCCTTGGATGTTTGATGTGATAGCCAACAACTTAACAAGATTCAACCTGAGTTATCATCCCAATTAACTATACATATTTTGGAAATAAGCATAGGACACAAGACAAATTGCAATTTCATGCATACAAGGTGTAAGGGTTGCTATTTCTTGTTAACAAAGGAAGATTAGGTGTTTATAACTTGTACAGTCAAAAGAAACAAGATCAGAATCCAATAGGTTAATTAATTAATCAAGATAGGCAACAATAGGGCAAGGGTAGAGCATATTGATTTCATGTATAGAGAAGATTCAAAGGATGAATTCATGATTTTATAGTATGAATGGATGCCAAAAAATCTACGAACAAGAGGAATAACAATAGAAATCAACTGAAGGCAAATTCATACAATTTTGAAACCTAATCTCACTGAATTACGTCCTCACTTATGAAAAAGAAAAAAATAACCTCCATAAAACCTAAAATTTTTGGAAAGAGGATGGAATGAGCTTTCCAACAAGCTATTATTTCCAAGAAACTGACAAACGATGAAAGAGTTATGCGATTTTGAAGTTCAAGTTGATTTCGGCAATCCCATCGAATTACGACCTAACTTTTGCCAAATAAAAAAAATAAGTTTCAAACCCAAAAACCTAAGATTTTTTGAAACAGGATAGAAAGAGCTTTCCAACAAGATATTATTTGCAAGAATTCGACAAAGGATGAGAGAGTTATGCTTGTTTGAAGTTCAAGCAGATTTCGGCAGCAATAGTGAGGCGTAGGGTTTTTGTTTGGACAAATTTTGTGTATTTTCTGTGTAAGGTTTAAATGTGGCTGGCTTCTTCTTTATATAGAGTGGTTATGAGATTAATTTCTCTACTTTAAAAGCTAGATTAAAGTAAGATAATTATAAGAATTAAATTCTGTAATTATTCTTCTTTAATTTTAGAGATTTTATTTTCTAGGGTAATTATCAGTCAATAAAGAACCAAATTAAAGGGAATTAATGCTAGAAATAATTACTAGACATTCCTTACCGATTTCAGCCACTACACATCCTTTTCTTCAGAGGAAAAATTGTGAGACCCCGAATTTTGAGTATTAGAAGTCCAGAAGCCAATATAGGTGAAAAGACCATTTTGCCCCTGAATAAAAGGATGTGTGATGGCTGAAATTTGTAAGGAATGTTTGGTAACTATTTCTGGTATTAATTCCCTTTAATTTGGTTCTTAATTTGTTGATAATCACCTTAGGAATTAAAATCCCTAAAATTAAAAAGAGATAATTATATAATTTACATCTGGTAGTTGTCTTACTTTAATAAAGCTTTTAAAGTAGTAATCTTAATTCTATACCCATCTATTATAAATAGGAAGCCAACCCCACAAAAATCATTCATAGAAAACACACAAAACTCCTATAGCCTAAAACCCTTACACCTCCCTATATCTGCCAAAATTCTCTGAAAATTTAAACCAGCATAACTCTCACATTGTTTGTCGGATTCCTGTAAATAATAGCTTGTTGGAAAGCTCTCCTCATCCTGTTTCCAACCATCTTTGTTTTTTTGTCAGGAGGTTAGTATTTCTTTCTCGTAAGATAAGTCAAAACTCGGCAGAACTTCCAAAATCTTCTTAAACTTCTATGTAGCATAACGCTTTCATCGTTTGTCGGATTCCTGAAAATAATATCTTGTTGGAAATCTCTTTTCATCCTCTTTCTAACCATATCTTTTTTGTTGTTTGAATGTTCGTATTTCTTTGTCAAAAGATAAGTTGAAAATCGGCGGTGGAATTAGGTTTTAAGATTTGTATAATTCTGCCTTTGATTGATCTCTGATGTTGTTGCCCTTATTCATATGATTGTTTAGAATCCATTAATAGTGAACAATTATAATTTCATCCTTTGAATTCATGAAGTCGAAAATTGTCTTGTGCCTTACTCTTATTGCCGAACTTTGCATAGTTAATTGGGATGGTAAATCAGGTTGAATCATTAAGTTTCTGGCTATCACATCACACATCCAAGGGGGAGGCACCTGCTTCATCAGATCACTGGTTTCTGATAGGTTTGGTGAGTGGAATTGGTAAGGAAAAAAAGTATTTACTTGGTTATTGCATATACATGCTTTGTTTGTTTTTTTTTGTCTTTGCCTAATGATGAATTAGGTGATTCGGAAGTATCTAGTAAGGGAAAAGGAATAGCTTCTTGTTCAGAGACAAGAGAGGTAGGATCTATGCCTCATCGGTTTCTCCAGAGACCTCGTTGTTTGCTTAATTGATTTCGGTGCCTATGATTGTGAAACTGTATGCGCATTCATATTAAATAATGCATGCTTGAGTTGCAGATTGAATTAAGGAATTCCTAGGTTATACCAAATTCATTAAAGTAGGTTAGGAGTGCCTAGCTTAGATGTGTGATGTGTATTGAACATGCTGAATATGATCTGATAGAATTGAGAATACCCTGTTGTGGTTTTGTGCTTTATGCTTACCTTTGTGTGCTTGTATGTGTTTGTGTGTCAGGATCCTTTTCCGGTGGCCATTCGGGGTAAGCGCTGATGCTCCTAGTGAGAGGGGAGGTTCTTACTGGTATGGGAGTCGTATGAGTGGAAAATCCCAATAAGAGCTCGCTGGATGTCTGGTCCTTGTGTGGCAGAAACCCCTTATCCTTGTGTGGTTTGGGAAGCCCTTATCCTTGTGTGGTTTGGGATGCCCTTGTCCTTGTGTGGTTTGGGATGCCCTTGTCCTTGTGTGGCTTGGGATGTTTTGTCCTTGTGTGGCAAGATGAATATGCTTGCTGATTAGCTTGTGTGTTAACCAATTACCTTTCGTGTAGTAAGCCTTGGACAATACAAGTGGAAGGGGATGACCTTTTCTTCTTCATTGCCGAGAACAATCTGATGAGTTCTTCCTGCCTGTGTACTTCTAATACTTTTTGGAAGTGTTTGTAGTCCCCCCTCAGCCTTAGATTCTGCCCTACCCTTTTTGATTGAATCTTTGAATTGCATGAATCCCTTTAGTTGCGTAGGAATGATCAGATGTTGTTCGGGAGATTTGTGTTTATATTTTCTGAAGATCTTATGATGCTGTGACCCTATAGAGATTTTTGTAATCTCATTCCGTTGTTTTCACCATATTTTTTAGGCTTAGGTACATTCACTGCTCGTGGTACCAGTGCGTGAGATCAAGGCTGTACGGCGGGGCGATATCGCATCACTTTTGCATACATGTTCCTTGATTACTTACGCATATAACTTGAATAAAAATTGGACTATTTTTGGCTTATTTTAAGATTCCTCCTTTGCTTGTTATTTTCGACTATGTTGGATGAATTCTTGCTGGTTATTTGGATCCTTACGAGATTTGTGTGTTATGAATCCAGTGATTTAATTTAAAGACTTTCGCTGATGTTTTACTCACTTCGTATAATACCAGAATGATTGTCCAATATCATGCTCCAACTGTTATTAAACATGTAGAATGAACATGCTAAAAGTAGAAAACTTAGTGAGTAAGCCTGGTTGGATTCAGATAGGTCCTAGGTGTCTGTGGACTTGTTTGGGTTTCACGGTGGTAATGACCTTAATCCGAGAAAATATTAATAGGTAGGAATTGGGGTCGTTACAAAAATTATCTTTTCACCTGTACTGGCTTCTGGAATTCTAAGACTTAAAATTCAGTGTCTCATAGTGGAAATTGAGACAGATTTGATTCCATTAGACATCAAATAGTTGGTGTGAGACCCCAAATTTTGAGTTCTAAAAACCCAGAAGCATGTACAAGTGAAATAATTATTTTTCCTTTAAGAAATAGATGTGTGATGGCGAAAAACGGTATGGAATGCCTACTGATCCTTTCTGGTTTCATTACCTGTTGATTTGTTTCCTTATTGGTTCAATCTTACCTTAGGAAATAAAATTTATAAAACTAAGAAATGATAAATTCCAGAATTGAAGTCTGATAATTATCTTACCTTATATAGCCTTTAAAGTAGGGAAATCACATAAATACCTTATCTAAAGAGTAGCCAGCCACACTTGTCCACACACATTAAAAACACACAATTTTCGTCAAACGTCAAACCCTACACCCTATTATTGCTGAAATTTTCCTTGTTCTTCATTCTAGCATAACTTTCTCATCCTTTGTCAGATTTCTGCAAATAATAGCTTGTTGGAAAGCTCTTTCCATCCTCTATCTATTTAACTTGAGTTTTTCATCAGAAAGTTAGTTATTCTCTGTCGAATTTCAAGTCGTAAGTAGTCAATTTTGGTTCCAAAACTGTGTGATTCTTTTTTAAATTGACTTAAGTTGTTGTTTCTTTTGTTTATATTATTGTTTAGCATCCATTTCTATTGAAAAATCATGAATTCATCGTCTTTGAATCTTCCCTATACATCAAAATTGCAAATTGCCCTACTGCCCTTTTCTCAGTGTCAAAACTTGTATGATGATTGGGATGGTAATTCAGGTTCATTCTAGTTAAGTTTTTGGATATCACATCACACATCCAAGTTGAAGGCACCTATGGCATCTGATCGCTGGCTTCTGATAGGTTTGATGAGCGGAATTGGTAAGGAAATAGGATATCTACTTGATTATTAAGTATACATGTGTTTTGTGTATTAAACATGTTGATTATGTTCTGACATGATTGATGATACCCTATTGTGGTATTGTGCTTTGTGTTTGCTTGTATATGCTTGTACGTGTTTCTATGTCGGGATCTTTTTTCGGTGGCCATTCGGGATAAGTGTTGATGCTTTTGGTGAGAGGAGAGGTTCTTACTAGTGTGGGAGTCGTATGGGTTGCAATCCCTAGCATGTGCACGTTGGATGCCTAGTCCTTGTGTGGCTAGACACCTTGTCCTTGTGTGGCAAGATGCCCTTATCTTTGTGTGGTTTAGATGCCCTTGTCCTTGTGTGGCTTGGAGGCCTTGTCCTTGTGTAGGAAGATGAATAGGTTTGCTGAATAGCTTGTGTGCTAAGCTTTATCCTTTGTGTAGCGATGCCTTAGCCAACACAGGTGGAAGGGGTTGACCTTTTCCCATTGCCGAGATGAATGATGATTTTTTCCTACCAGTGCACTTCTGATTTTCAAAAATGTTTGTAGTCCACCCTCAGCCTTAGTTTCGGCCCTACCTCTTTGAATTGTTTGAATGGATTGCGTGATATACCTTAGATGTGTAGGGATTATTTGATGTTGTTTGGGAGATGTTTGTTTTTGATTTCTATAAATCTTATGATGCTATGTCCCTGCTGAGATTCTTGTAGTCTCATCCTGTTGCTTTCACCATTTTTCAGGTTTAGGTACATTCACTGTTTATGGTACCAGTGTGTGAGATCAAGGCTATACGATGGGACGATATTGCATCACATTTGCGTACCTGATTTCTGGTTATTTGCGCATATTACATAAACTATGATTGGAATATTTTCTGGTTTTCTTTCAAGTTACTCCTTTGCTTGTTGTTTCCGAATTATGTTAGAGGTTTACTTTCTGGATATTTGAATCCCATGGTACTTGTGTGTTGTGGATTCATTGATAAATTTAAAGACTTCTGCTGATATTTTTATTCACTCCATATGATACCAGAATAGTTGTCCAATATCATGCTTCAATCGTTATAAGTATAAAGAATAAACATATTAAAATCGGTTCTAAGGGGATAAGCCTTGTGAGATTCAGATAGGTCCTATGTTGGGTTTGTTTGGGTTTCATGGTGGTAAGGATCTCACTTAGGAGCAAATTTTGGGAATATGAATGTGGGTCCTTACAAGTTTGGTAGCGGAGTATGGTTTAGGAATATGATTTGTTTTATGCTACTCTGTTTTGTTTGTTTTGTGTTTGTAGGTAGGTACACGAACATACTCACTCACTTAGGGACTAATATCGAAAATAATCTGATGCTAAAAATCTGGGTTGAATTATTTGAATGATGTGTTAGACTGTTTGGTTTGCTGTGTGTTTAAGTGTTTTTTTTGTGAGCTTTTATAAATGCTTTGCTGTGTTTCTTTGTCATTGCCGAGTATGCTGCCGAATGTCCCAATACGATTTCTATGTTGGCGAATATATATGCATGTATTTGCTGCTTATTGATGTGTGCTGCTGAGTGTGATTTGTATGAATATATGTATTGCCGAATTCATCGGATGTGGCTTTGCATGATAGCCGAGTATGGTTTGTATGAAAGTATGCTTGCCAAATACTGGAATGATTATTGCCGAGTGCTTGTGTGTGTTAATGTGATTGTCGAGTGTGCATTTGCATGTGTGCATGTGATTTTCTAAACTTGTATATTACTATGCATGTGTGTTTTGTTCCCAGCATATGCGAATCGTCTGGTGCACGCCTCTGCACCAGGTATCACTTCTTTTCATAATTTCATATTTGGGTTATGTGTTAAGTGACATCGTGTGCTTGTATAGAATGGCAAGGTTGAACGCTACAAGGGATCATCGGGGTACGTATGGGATTTAGGCCGAACAACAACTTGTAGAGCATAATGAACCCAAGGCACAAATTGAGCAAAGAGGGCAACCTGAGGCACCAGCCACACCAGCCATCGATCCTATGATGGCACAAATTCTTAATGTATTACAAGGAATAGCTGCGAATCAGCAGCGTATGAAGGTGCAATTTCAGAATGCTCTTGCACCCACACTCGTGGAAGAACCTATTCTTCCACTTGAACCTGTACAGCATGCTCATCCTAAGGAAGCCGAGAGACTCCCAATCATTATTACGAAGTTACTGAAAAAATCACGTCAACTGGGATGTAATGTTTTCAGCGGTTCAGCCAGTGCCGCTATGGCTTCTGAATGGATAGACACCTAGTTCCGAGTGTCTTTGTTCTTACGTATCTCGGATGATGACAAGATTTCCATCACTACTTTTCCACTTGAGGCGGAAGCCCTCATATAGTGGTCAGTTATGAGCTTGCAATTCGGCGATCGTTTGCCTACTTGGGAAGAATTTTGGTAGGATTTCGACGAGAGGTAATATACGAGGTTTCACAAAAGTGAGCAGGGACAAGCTTTCTATAAGCTTAAACCGGGCACCCGTTCGATGATGGAATACGAGAAGGCATTAAGGGAGTTGGCCCGATTTGCACCAGAGGAGGATCATTCACCATACCGGCTCGCGAGACGATTTCAGGATGGGCTGAGTACTAAGCTCAAAACCATCATTGGTATGACATCGGTGCACAATTTACAAGAACTAATCATTACCGCGACTGAAGCCAAGAAGATCGTGCAAACAAGGAAGCTATCCGTAGAAGCTAGTGGCGGATCCTTCAATCGAGATTCGAAGTTTAATCGACATATGGGACCCTATCCTTTAAGGTCCTATCCTCTGAAAAACAATGGTAATGGGATAACAACAAGAAGAACTTTTCTGGTCTGAATTCCAATAGATCTATATGGAATTCTCAGCAACGTCGATGTTACAACTGTGGTGAAATGGGGCATATTCAGAGGGAATGCCCGAAACCAAGGTGTATCACAGACACACCTAGCACGAGCCCAGGTGGGTATGCTAACCTCACCAAACCACCAGCACACGCACCAGGAGGACCACCCAATGGATCCATAAGTGAGGGACAGTCAAGACAAATTATTCTATTCACCCTGACTGATGCCAAAGCTAGTACTAATGTGGTGATAGGTACTATTTCATTCTTTTCTCAAAATGCTAAAGTGTTGTTTGATCCCGGAGCAAACAGGTCATTTGTATGTCCAAGGATAGCACTTACCACGAATCAGCCTCTGTCTTCCTTGTCTCCTTCTACTGCAGTTCTAACTACTTTGGAAGAGTAACTGATTTGTGATCTAGTCTACATTGGTTGTGCTGTACGTATGGGTCTGAATGTACTTAAGGTAGATCTGATTTCATTGGACATCCGAGCTGGATGTGATCTTAAGCATGGATTGTTTGGCGAAATATCAAGCCCGAATGGAGTGTTCCACCAAGTGTGTGTGACTCACCTTTCCTAATGGTGTCGAGTACTTCTTTAAAGATGATAAGTGAGTTGTTCCAACTTGCATGATTTCCTGGCTTTATGCAAAGTGATTGATCAGCAAAGGATGTACAATGTATCTCTCACATATGCATGATGTTTCTATAGAATCTTCGAAACTGGATTCTGTTCCAGTGGTTTGTGAATTTCTAAATATATTTCTAGAAAATATAGCCACTAACAAGGGAAGTGGAACTCAACATTAAGTTAATGCCTGGTATGAATCCAATTTCCATTCCTCCGTATCGTACGGCTCTTACGAAAATGAAGGAACTGAAAACGCAATTGGAAGATTTGTTGGTTTGTGGCTTCATCCGATCTAGTGTGTCACCTTGGGGAGTACCTATCTTGTTCTTGAAGAAGAAAGATAGTTCACTGGGATTGTGCATCGACTATCGGCAGCTGAATCATATGACCATGAAGAACAAGTATCCTTTGCCGCGCATCGACGACTTGTTCAACCAGCTCCAGGGTGCAGCCATGTTCTCCAAAATTGAACTGAGATCTGGATACCATTAATTGAGAGTTCGTGATGTTGATATTCCAAAGTCTACGTTAAGATCGCGATACAGTCACTATGAATTTCTAGTTATGCCATTCGGTTTGAGCAATGTACCAGCCGTGTTCATGGAACTGATGGATCATGTATTCCATGAGTTCATGGAAAAATTCGTGATAGTCTTTATCGATGACATTCTGATTTATTCAAAATTAGAAGAGGACCATACTGAGCACTTACAGATTGTGCTGAATGTTTTGAGGGATTGGTGGTTGTTCGCAAAATACTCCAAATGGGAATTCTGGTTATGCAAAGTTGGTTTCCTTGGCCATATTTTTTTCCCCAAAGGTGTGTTAGTTGATTCGAAGAAGATTGAAGCCGTAGTTGCTTGGGAACCCCTGCGAACTGTGTTTGAAGTCTGTAGTTTCCTTGGCTTAGCCGGATACTACCATCATTTTATGGAGAATTTTTCATCGCTTGCTGGACCATTGATGAAGTTAACATACAACAGAGAGCTGCTCATGTGGAATGAGAAATGCTAACAAAGTTTCGAAGAGTTGAAAAGCTGATTGGTTTCCGCACCAATCCTCACCTTACTAGTCGGTGGAAAAGAGTATGTGGTGTATAGTGATGCATCGAAATCTGGGCTTGGATGTGTATTGATGCAAGACAGGAAAGTCGTTGCCTATGCTTCCCGACAGTTGCGACTGCATGAAAGCAATTATCCTACGCATGATTTAAAGATTGTGGCTGTGGTGTTTGCATTGAAAATATGGCACCACTATCTATACGGCGAGCCATGTCGCATCTTCACCGATCACAAAAGCTTGAAGTATCTCCTCACGTAGAAAGAATTGAACATAAGACATTGAAAATGAGTGGAGCTTATTAAGGACTACAATCTGATCATCGAATATCATCATAGAAAAGCGAATGTTGTTGATGATGTCCTAAGACAAAAGTTTCATCCTCCTTCCCCATCAGTTTTGGCTTACCTGCGCACCCAATACATGCCAATATTGCTGGATTTAAAAGCTACATGTGTGCATCTTGGCACTGATTTTTCTAGTTCATTGTTGGATCGAATTGAAGTCACACCTACCTTGATTGACGAAATCCAGAATCAGCAGATGCAAGATCCAAAGTTGCCTAAAATTCGGAATCAATTATCTGATGGTCTTGATGCTATAGCTCGCGATTTCAGAGTGCGAGATGATGGGGTTCTTGTGTTTAGAAACCGGGTATGTATACCACAAGATACTGATATACGCAATCTAATTTTATCTAAAGTGCATAGTTCAATGTTCTCTATCCATCTTGGTAATATAAAGATGTACCGAGACTTGAAGGAATAATATTGGGGGTGAACATGAAGCGCCACATTGCTGAGTTCATTGCCTGATTCCTTGTATGCCAACAAGTAAAGATCGAGTATCAAAGACCCATTGGTTTACTTTAGTCACATCTGATTCCAGAGTGGAAGTGGGAGCATGTTATGATGGATTTGTGACCGGTTTGTCTAGATTGCAGCAAGGATATGATGCCATTTGGGTGATCGTGGATCGATTGACGAAATCTACACACTTCCTACCTATACATGTGACAGACACACCCGAGAAACTAGCTGTTTGTTACTTGGACGAGATTGTTCGATTGCATAGAGTATCAGATTCCATCCTTTCAGATCGTGACCCTCGTTTCACATCACGATTTTGGGAGAAATTGTAAGATCCCAAATTTTGAGTCCTAGAAGTCCAGAAGCTAGTGCAGGTAAAAAGACGATTTTTCCCTTGAAGGAAAGGATGTGTGATGGAAGAAATTGGTAAGATTGTTTAGTAGATAACTTTGTTTTAAATTCCCTTTGATCTAAGTTCTTATAGATGGATAATTTCCTTAGAGATTGTCCTTATAGAGGGATAATTGCCTTAGAGATTAAAAACCCTAAAAATAGGGAAGATAATTTAGAGTTTAATTATCTGGTAGATTATTTTATTATGATAAAGTGATTAAAAGTAGTAATCATAATTCTATACCCATTCATTATAAATAGGAAGCCAACCCCACAAAAATCATTCATAGAAAACTTACAAATTCGAATGAGCCTAAAACCCTATACCTTCCTATAGCCGCCATAATTCGCAGAAAATTCAAACCAACATAACTCACTCATCGTTCGTCGGATCTCTGCGAATAATAGCTTGTTGGAAAGTACTCTTCATTCTATTTCCAGAAATATTTGAGGTTTGGTCAGGAGATTAGAATTTATTTATCTAAGGTTAACTTGAAAATCAACAACGGAATTAGGTTTTCGCCAAATCTCCTTGAAATTCAAAATAGCATAACTTTCTAATCGTTTGTTAGATCCTTACAAATAATAGCTTATTGGAAACCACTTTTCATCCTTTTTCCAACCATACATAAATCGTAGCTTGGATGTAAATATTTTCTGGTTTAAGGTTAAAACGAAATCTTCCTATGCCCTACTTTTAGCGACAAGATTTGCATAGTTAATTGGAATGGTAAATTCAGGTTGAATCTTGTTAAGTTCCTGGCTATCACATCACACATCCAAGGGGGAGGCACCTGAAACATTTGATCATTGGTTTTCTGATAGGTTTGGTGAGTGGTATTGGTAAGGAAATAGGGTATTTAATTGACTATTGAATATGCATGCTTAGTTTGCTTTTGTCTTTGCCTGCTGATAATTTAGGTGGTTTGGATTTACTTAATAAAAGCAAAGGAGTAGCTTCTTGTTCAGAGACAAGAGAGGTAGGATCTATGCCTCATCGGTTTCTCCAGAGATCCCTGTTATTTTCTTGATATTTTTGTTACCTGCCCCTTTTGTATTGTTTGCGATTGGATTATAGGGTGAGAGTATGAAATTCGGAATGAGATATGGATCTCATAGGCTATATCAAACCCCTGAGTTAGGTATTGAGTGCCTGGGTTGTATATGTTATGTGAATTGAATATGCTGACTGTGTTCTGACATGATTGAGGATACCCTGTTGTGGTATTATGCTTTGTACTTGCCTGTGTGTGCTTGTACGTGTCTGTGTGTCAGGATCCTATTCCGGTGGACATTCGAGGTAAGCGCTGATACTCCTAGGGAGAGGAGAGGTTCTTGCCGGTTTAGGGAGTTGTATGGGCGGCAAACCAGCAAGTGCACGCTGGATATCTGTCCTTGCGAGGCCGGATCCCTGTCTTGCGAGGCAGGAAGCCCTTATCTTACGAGGTTCGGGATGCCCTAATTGGTATGTGACTAGGGAAGACTTGTCTGTATGGGACTAGTCGACTTGTCCTTGCGAGGACAAGATGAAAGGCTTACTGATTAGTTTTCTTGTTAACCACCTACCCTTTGTCCAGTAAGTTTTGGACAACACAAGTGAAAAGGAATGGCCTTTCTTCTTCATTGCCGAGGGAAATCTGATGTGTTTCACCTGTTTGTGTACTTCAGACCTTTCGGAAGTGTTTCCAGTCCTCCTTCAGCTATAGATTCGGCCCTAACCTCTTTTGATTGATTATTTTTGAATTGCGTGATCCCCTTTAGTTATTTAGGAATGATCTTATGTGAATTGGGAGATTTGTGTTTAGGGATTATGTAGCTCTTATGATGCTGTGACCTTACTGTGATTCTTGTAATCTCAAACCGTTGTTTTTACCATTTTTCAGGCTTAGGTACATTCACTGTTCGTGGTACCAGTGTGTGAGATCAATGCTGCACGGCGGGGCGATATCGCATCACATTTGCTTACTTTTTTACTTGCGTATATAACATGAATGATTGGGCAACTTTTCTAGTTTATTTTAAGCACTCTTCTTTACTTGCTATTTCCAAACCTTGATGAAGAATTTCTTGCTGGTTATGTGGATCCCTATAGGACTTGTGTGTTATGAACCCAAAGATTTAATTTAAGACTTCCGCTGATGTTTGATTTACTCCGTATGATACCAGAACATGTGTCCAATATCATGCTCCAATTGTTGATAAGTAATAAGATTAACAAGCATAAAATCGGAAATTTATTGATTAACCTGGTGAGATTCAAATTGGTCTTAGGTGTCATTTAGGCTTATTTGGGCTTGACGGCGGTAATGACCTTAATCGACGCAATTACTAATAGTTAGGAATTGGGGTCGTTACAAGTTTGGTAGCCGATCATGGTTTAAGGATTATAATTTGTTATATGCTAACTTATTTGTTGATGTTTGATGATTGCAGGTAAGAATATAGGCACACACTCACTCACTTAGGGGCTAAAACCGAAAGTGAACTAAGGCTAACATGGGATTTAATTGATGGGAATAATAATCTGATGTGATGATTGTTCATCTTTAGTATGTCTTAATATGTTTCTGTGGATGATTAGCTATGTTTCTTGTCATTACCGAATGTATATGCATATGATTGATGATGTGTATTGCCGAATTTGGGTGATGTGTGAGTATATGCTTGCTTGATGTTTGATAATGATTCCTATGAGTGTTGATGGAATTGCCAAGAATACCTTTGCATGTGTGCATGTGATTTCCGAAAATTTATATATTGCTTTCCAGCATATGCATATCGTCCAGTGCATGCCTCTCCACCAGGTACCACTCCTATTCCTAGTGTCGTATTTAGTGTGTGTTGAGTAACAATCGTACACTTGTGTAGTATGGCACGCATGAGGCAACAAAGGGACCAACAGGGTAGGTTTGAGATTCAGACTGAACAACAACCTGTTGAGCAAGATGAGCCAAATGCACAAATTGAGCAGGAAGAGCAAGCTGAGTCCGAAAACCAACCTGAGACACCAGCCGCACCAGGCATTGACCCTGTTATGGCACAAATCTTAAATGTGTTACAAGGAATTGCTGCAAACCAGCAGAGAATAGAGGCGCAATTTCCGAATGCTCCTGTGCCTACACCAGAACCTATTCCTCCACTTGAACCTGTGCAGCCGGCGCATCATAAGGAGACAGAGAGATTTCCCGTCATGATTACAAAATTGCTGAAGGAAGCTCGACAACTTGGATGTAAAGATTTCGGTGGTTCAGCTGGAGCCGCAGCTGCTCGTGAGTGGATGGACATCTTATGCTGAGTATCCTTGTTCCTGCGTATCTCGGATGATGACAAGGTTGCCATTGCTACATTCTTACTTGAAGGAGAAGCCCTCGCATGGTGGACATCTGTTAGCTTGCGATTCGGCGATCATTTGCCAATGTGGGAAGAATACAGGTACGAATTCGATGAGAGATTCTATACGAGATTCCATAAAAACGAGCAGCGATAAGCTTTTTACAAACTTGAACAAGGCACCCGTTCGGTGCTGGAATATGAAAAATTGTTACGACACCATCCAGGATCTTCTCAGCTTGCGAGACGATTTCAGGATGGGTTGAGTACCGAACTCAAAACCATCGTCGGTACGACACCGGTGCAGAATTTACAAGAACTAATTGTTGCCACAACTGAGGCTGAAAAGATCATGCAAACCAAGAAGTCATCCGCAGCCACTAGTGGAAGATCCTATATGCAAGATTCAAGGTTCAATCGGCGAAAGGGACCCTATCCTTTAAGATCCTATCCTCCGAAAATTAATGGCAATGGAAATACCAACCGAAAGAAATTGTCTGGTTAAAATTCCAATGGATCTTCATGGAAGTTTCATCAACGGCGATGTTACAACTGTGGCGAGATGGGACATATTCAGACTGATTGCCCAAAACCAAGGCGAATCACAAAAATACCTAACACCGGCCGAGGTGGGAATGTCAACCCCGCCAGACCACCAACACGCGCACCAGAAGGACCACCCAATGGATCCATAAGTGAGGCGCAACCAAGACCAACAAGGCTCTTTACTTTGACTGATGCCGAGGCTAGTCCTGATGTGGTGACAAGTACTATTTCAGTCTTTTCTCGAAACGCTAAAGTATTATTTGATCCAGGAGAAAATAGATCACTTGTAAGTCCAAGGATAACACTTAGCGCTGATCATCCTCTATCTCCCTTGACTCCTCCTATTGCGGTTCTAACTCCTTTGGGAGAACAACTGATTTGTGATCTGGTCTACATCGGCTGTGCTATACGTATGGGATCAAATGTAATTGAAGTAAATCTAATTCCATTAGACATCAGGGAGCTGGATGTGATTTTAGGCATGGATTGTCTGGAAAAATATCAAGCCCGTGTGGAGTGTTTCACCAAGCGGGTGTGGTTCACTTTTTCTGATGGTACCAAATACTGTTTTGCAGGCGATAGCCGAGTTGTGCCAACTTGCATGATTTCCTGGCTTAAGGCGTAGCGATTAATCAACAAAGGATGTACAACGTACCTTGCGCATGTGCAGGATATTTCTAAAGAATCCTCAGATCTGAATTCTGTTCCTGTGGTTGGCGAATTTCCAGAAGACATAGCCGGACTACCACCATCAAGGGATGTGGAATTCGGCATTGAGCTAGTGCCAGGTACGAATCCGATTTCCATTCCCCCGTATCGTATGGCTCCTGCAGAAATGAAGGAACTAAAGACGCAATTGGAAGCTTTGCTGAATCGTGATTTTATTCGACCTAGTGTGTCACCCTGAGGAGCACCTGTTCTGTTCGTAAAAAAGAAAGATGGTTCGCTGCGATTGTGCATTGATTATCGGCAGCTGAACCGTGTGACTGTGAAAAATAAATACCCTTTGTCATGCATCGATGATTTGTTTGACCAACTCCAAGGTGCAGCCGTGTTCTCCAAGATTGATCTCAGATCTGGATACCATCAATTGCGATTTCGTGATGCTGATATTCCGAAGACCGCGTTCAGATCGCGATACGGCCACTATGAATTTCTGGTTATGCCATTCGGCTTGACCAATGCACCAACTGTGTTTATGGACTTGATGAATCGTGTGTTCCGCAAATTCCTGGATAAATTTGTGATAGTCTTCATCGACGACATTCTGATTTACTCGATATCAAAAGAGGATCATGCTATGCACTTGCGGATTGTGCTTAAAATCCTGAAGATTCGACGGTTGTTCGCAAAGTACTCAAAAAGTTAATTCTGGTTACGTGAGGTTAGTTTCCTTGGCCATATTGTTTTCGCCCAAGGTGTGTTTGTTGATCCAAAGAAGATTCAAGTCGTGATTGCTTGGGAACCTCCGCGAAGTGTGTTCGAAGTTCATATTTTCCTAGGCTTAGCAGGATACTACCGTCGCTTTGTGGAAAATTTTTCATCACTTGCCGGACCATTGACAAAACTGACACACAAGGGTGAGCCGTTCGTATGGAATGAGAAATGCCAGCAAAGTTTTGAAGAGCTAAAGAATCGGCTAGTTTCTGCACCTATCCTTACCTTACCTATTTGCGGAAAGGAGTATGTGGTTTACAGCGACGCGTCAAAATCTGGACTTGGATGCGTATTGATGCAAGATGGGAAAGTCATTGCCTACGCTTCAAGGCCATTGCAACCACACAAGATAAACTACCCTACATATGACCTGGAACTTGCAGCCGTGGTATTTGCCTTAAAAATATGGTGACATTATTTATACGACGAGATGTGTCGAATCTTCACTGATCAAAAAAGCCTGAAGTACCTCCTTACACAAAAATAATTGAATATGAGACAACGAAGATGGGTGGAGCTGATTAAAGACTATGATTTAATCATCGAATATCATCCTGGAAAGGCGAATGTTGTTGCTGATGCCCTGAGTAGAAAGGTTCATCCTCCTTCCCCATCAGTTTTGGCCTACATGCGCACCTATTACCTATCGATGATGCTGGAATTGAAAACTAATCGTGTGCATCTTGGCACCGATTTCTCTGGTTTGTTGTTAGCACGAATTGAAGTTGCACCTACCTTAATTGAAGAAATCCGGAATCAACAATTAGAGGATCCAAAATTTACTGAAATTCGGAAGCAACTTGCTGATGGTGTTGATGCCAAAGTTCGTGATTTCAGAATACGAGATGACAAAGTACTAGTCTTCAGAAACCGGGTGTGCGTTCCAAAAAATGTTGATATTCGTAACCTTATTCTATTAGAGGCGCATAGTTCAAAGTTCTCTATTCATCTTGGAAGCATTAAGATGTACCGAGATTTGAAGGGGTAGTATTGGTGTCCAAACATGTAACGTCATATTGCTGAATTCGTTGCCCGATGCCTCGTATGTCAACAGGTAAAGATCGAACATCAAAGACCCGCTGGTCTACTTCAGTCACTTTTGATTCCAGAATGGAAGTGGGAGCACCTCACAATGGATTTTGTGACCGGTTTGCCTAGATCGCAGTAAAGATACAATGCCATTTGGGTGATCGTGGATCGACTGACAAAATCTGCACACTTTCTTCCTATACGTGTAACAGATACACCAGAAAAATTGGCAGTTCGTTACTTGGACAAGATTGTTCGGTTGCATAGAGTACCAGTTTCTATAGTTTCAGATCGTGACTCTCGTTTCACTTCACAATTTTGTGAGAAATTTCAGAATGCACTTGGTTAAAGATTGAATTTCAGTACAGCATTTCATCCCCAGACCGATGGTCAATCAGAAAGGACGATTCAGACAGTTGAAGACATGCTACGTTCGAGTGTATTGGATCAGCAAACCGGCTGGGATCGAAGCTTACCATTGGCAGAATTTGCTTACAACAATAGTTTTCATGTAAGCATCGGTATGGCACCCTATGAAGCACTATGTGGGAGACGCTGTAGAACCCCCATTTTCTGGAATGAAGTAGGCGAGAGACGCCTAGACAATCCGTAATTAATTGACCAAGAAACAGAGCAATTAAGCTTGATTCGACAAAGGTTAAAAGCAGCCAGGACCGGCAGAAAAGTTAAGCCGACAATCGACGAAGGGAGCTGAAATTTGTGGTAGGAGACAAAGTGTTTTTGAAAGTCGCCCCACGGAAAGGAGTCCTTCATTTTCAGCAGCGAGGTAAGCTAACACCTCGCTACATTGGTTCATATGACATTGTTGAAAGAATCGGCCCTGTTGCATACCGACTCGCACTACCTCCAAATATGGAAAGAATCCACAACGTATTTCACATTTCAATGCTAAAAAAGTATATGTGAGATCCTGCTCATGTTCTTAAAGAACCGCCAGTTGAAGTTGCTGAAGACCTATCCTATCCCGTACAGCCAGTTGCCATACTAGACCGGTCAGTTCGACAGCTTCGCAGCCGAAACGTGCCTATGGTACGAGCTGTTTGGCGTAATGGCCAAATTGAGGAGCAGTCTTGGGAGACTGAGGAGACTATGCATGCAAAATTTCCTTACTTGTTTGATTACGTACTTATGTTAAAAATTTTGAGGACGAAATTCTTATAAGGAGGGGAGGATGTAAGACCCCGAATTTTGAGTCCTAGAAGTCCAGAAGCCAGTGCAGGTGAAAAGATGATTCTGACCCTGAAGAAAAGGATGTGTGAAGGCCGAAATTGGTAAGATTGTTTAGTAGTTAACTTTGTTTTAAATTCCCTTTGATCTAAGTTATTATAGATGGATAATTGCCTTAGAGATTGTCCTTGTAGAGGGATAATTGACTTAGAGAATAAAGACCTAAAAATAGGGAAGATAATTTAGAGTTTAATTATCTGGTAGATTATCTTATTATGATAAAATGATTAAAAGTAATAATCATAATTCTATACCCATTCATTATAAATAGGAAGCCAACCCCACAAAACTCATTCATAGAAAACTTACAAATTCTAATGAGCCTAAAACCCTATACCTCCCTATAGCCGCCATAATTCGCAGAAACTTCAAACCAACATAACTCACTCATCTTTAGTCGGATCTCTGAGAATAATAGTTTTTTGGAAAGATCTCTTCATCCTCCTTCCAACCATCTTTGATTTTTTGTCAGGAGATTAATATTTCTTTATCTAAGGTTAACTTGAAAATCGGCGGCGGAATTAGGTTTTCACCAAATCTTCTTGAACTTCAAAATAGTATAACTTTCTAATCGTTTGTCAGATCCTTACAAATAATAGCTTGTTGGAAACCTCTTTTCATCCTATTTCAAAAAATATATAAATCTTAGCTTGGATGTAAATAGTTTCTGGTTTAAGGTTAAGACAAAATCATCTTATGCCCTACTTTTGGCAACAAGATTTGCATAGTTAATTGGAATGGTAAATTCAGGTTGAATCTTGTTAAATTCCTGGATATCACATCACACATCCAAGGGGGAGGCACCTGCAACATCTGATCACTAGTTTTCTGATGGGTTTGGTGATTGGTATTGGTAAGGAAATATGGTATTCAATTGGTTATTGAAAATGCATGCTTAGTTTGCTTTTGTCTTTGCCTGGTGATAATTTAGGTGGTTTGGATTTATTTAATAAAGGAAAAGGAGTAGGTTTTTGTTCAGAGACAAAAGAGGTAGGATCTACGCCTCATCGGTTTCTCCAGAGAGCTCTGTTATTTTCTTGATATTTTTCTTACCTTCCCTTGTTGTATTGTTTGCGATTGGATTATAGGGTGAGAGTATGAAATTTGGAATGAGATATGGATCTCATAGGCTATATCGAACCCCTAAGTTAGGTATTGAGTGCCTGGGTTGCATATGTTATGTGAATTCAATATGCTGATTGTGTTCTGACATGATTGAGGATACCCTGTTGTGGTTGCCTATGTGTGCTTGTACGTGTCTGTGTGTCAGAATCATGTTCCGGTGGCCATTCGGGGTAAGCGCTGATGCTCCTAGGGAGAGGAGAGGTTCTTTCCGGTTTAGGGAGTTGTATGGGCGGCAAACCAGCAAGTGCACGCTGGATATCTGTCCTTGCGAGACCGGATCCCTGTCTTACGAGGCAGGAAGCCCTTATCTTGGGAGGTTTGGGATGCCCTAGTAGGTATGTGACTAGGGAAGACTTGTCCTTGTGGGACTAGTCGACTTGTCCTTGCGAGGACAAGATGAAAGGCTTATTGATTAGTTTTCGTGTTAACCACCTACCCTTTGTGCAGTAAGTTTTGGACAACATAGGTGGAAGGGGATGGCCTTTCTTCTTCATTGCCGAGGGCAATCTGATGTGTTTCACCTGCCTGTGTACTTCTGACCTTTCAGAAGTGTTTGCAGTCCTCCCTCAGCCATAGATTCGGCCCTAACCTCTTTTGATTGATTATTTTTGAATTACGTGATCCTCTTTAGTTGTTTAGGAATGATCTTATGTGAATTGGGAGATTTGTGTTCAGGGATTCTGTAGATCTTATGATGCTATGACTCTACTGAGATTCTTGTAATCTCAAACCGTTGTTTTTACCATTTTTCAGGCTTAGGTACATTCACTGTTTGTCGTACCAGTGTGTGAGATCAAGGCTGCACGACGGAGCGATATCGCATAACATTTGCTTACTTGTTTACTTGCGCATATAACATGAATGATTGGGGAACTTTTCTGGTTTATTTTAAGCACTCTTCTTTACTTGCTATTTCCGAACCTTGATGAAGAATTTCTTGCTGGTTATGTGGATCCCTATGGGACTTGTGTGTTATGAACCCAAAGATTTAATTTAAGACTTCCGCTGATGTTTTATTTACTCCGTATGATACCAGAACATGTGTCCAATATCATGTTCCAATTGTTGATAAGCAATAAGATTAACAAGCTTAAAATCGGAAATTTATTGATTAGCCTGGTAAAATTGAAATTGGTCTTAGGTGTCATTGAGGCTTACTTGGGTTTCACGGCGGTAATAACCTTAATTGACGCAATTATTAATAGTTAGGAATTTTGGTCGTTACAGAAATTCCACGATGCGATGGGTTCAAGATTGAATTTTAGTACAACATTTCAACCACAGAATGGAAAATCTGAAAGGACGATGCAAACAATCAAAGACTTGCTACATGCGAGTGTGCCGGACAAGCATACCGGCTGGGAGCGATGCCTACCATTGGCGGAATTTGCTTACAATAATAGCTTTTTTTCTTACAATAATAGCTTTCATGTAAGAATCGGTATGGAAGATGTTGCAGGACACCTGGACAACCCCGAATTGATTGATCAAGCAGTAGAGCAGCTAAACATGGTTCGGCAAAGGCTGAAGATGGCCCAGGATTGGCAGAAAAAGTTATGCCGATAATCGACTAAGGGAGCTGGAATTTGCGATTGGTGACAAGATGTTTCTAAATGTCGCTCTGTGGAAGGGTATACTTTGTTTTCAGCAGCGAGGTAAACTAGCACGTTGTTACATTGGTCCGTACAACATTGTCGAGAGGATCGGCCTTGCTGCATACTGACTTGTCTTACCTCCGAATATGGAAAGAATTCACAATGTGTTTCACGTATCGATGTTGAGAAAATATGTGCGAGATCCTGCTCATATGCTCGAAGAACCACCAGCCGAAGTTGCTGAAAAACTATACTGTCCCGTACAGCCAGTTGCCATACAAGATTGGTCAGTTCGTCAGCTTCGCAATTGAAGCATGCCTATGGTATGAGTTGTTTGGAGTAATGGCCAAATTAAGGAACAGTTTTGGGAGACTAAGGAATCTATGCGTGCAAAATTTCCTTACCTACTTGTGCTGAAATTTCGAGGACGAAATTTTTAAAGAGATGGGAGGATATGAGACCTAGAATTTTGAGTACTAGAAGTATAGAAGCCAGTGCAGGTGAAATGAACATTTTGTCCCTGAAGAAATGGATGTGTGATGGTTGAAAATGGTATGAAATGTCTAGTGATCATTTCTAGTTTCATTACCCTTTGATTTTTTTCCTTACTGATTCAATCTTACCTTAGAAATAAAATTCCTAAAATTAAGGAAGCGTAATTCAAGGATTTAATTCTAATAATTATCTTACCTTATCTAGCCTTTAAAGCAGGGAAATTAATCCCGTAAACATAATTTTTGTCAAACATCAAACCTTACACCCTATTGCTACCAAAATTTCCCTTGATCTTCATTCTTGCATTCTTTTCTCAGTCTTTGTCGGATTTCTGCAAATAATAGCTTGTTGGACAGTTCTTTCCATCCTCTATCTAGCTAACTTGAATTGTTCATCAGAAGGTTAGTTCTTCCCTATCAAAATTCAAGTCATAATTTGTCAATTTCGGTGCCGAAATTGTGTGATTTTTCTTTTAATTGACTTCTGTTGTTGTTATTTTGTTCATATGATTGTTTGGCATACATTCATGTTGTAAAATCATGATTTCATCCTTTGAATCTTCCTTATACATGAAATCGGCATGCCCTATCCTTTTGCACTATTGTGGCCAATTTTGATCAATTGATTAACCTGTTGGTTTTTTATCTTGTTCTTTTTTATTGTATGTGTTATTAACACCTAATCCTTATTTGTTAACATAAACTCGCAACCCTAATGCTTGTATACGTGAAATTTCAAATATCCCTACTGCCCTATTCTTGGTGTCGAAACTTGTATGATGATTGGGATGGTAATTCAGGTTGATTCTTATTAAGTTCTTGGCTATCACATCACATGTTCAAGGAGTAGGCATCTGCAACATCTGATCACTAGTTTCTGATAGGTTTGGTGAGTAGAATTGGTAAGGAAATACGATATCTACTTGATTATTAAGTATGCATGCTTAGTTTGGTTTTGTCTTTGCCTTATAATGTTATAGGTGGTTTGATCCCTTTAATGAAGGCAAAGGAATAACTTCTTGTTTAGAGACAAGAGAGGTAGAACCTATGCCTCATCAGTTTCTTCAGCGATCCTTGTTGTTTGCATGTTGATTTTGATGCGTATACTTATTGGTGATTGTATGCATATATATTGAATAGTGTATGCTTGAATCTCGGATTGAGATGTGATTCTCTAGGCTATACCGAACCCTTGAGATAGGTTATAAGTGCTTAATTTTCATGTGTTTTGTGTACTTAACATGCTGATTGTGTTCTAACATGATAGAGGATGCCTTGTTGTGATATTGTGCTTTGTGCTTGCCTCTGTGTGTTTTTACGTGTTTGTGTATAGGGATCATTTTTTGGTGGCAATTCGGGTAAAATTCTGATGCTCTTGGGGAGAGGAGAGGTTCTTATTGATATGGGAGTCATATAGGTGGCGATCCCCAACATGTGCACGTTGGATGCCTAGTCCTTATATGGCAAGACACCTTGTCCTTGTGTTGCAAGATGCCCTTACCCTTGTGTGGTTTGGATGCCTTTATCCTTGTGTAGTGTGGATGCTTTGTCCTTGTGTGACAAGATGAATAAGCTTGCTGATTAGCTTGTGTGCTAATCATTATCCTTTCTGCAGTGAAGCCTTGGTAACATAAATGGAAGGAGATGGCCTTTTTATTTTGCCAAGATGATTGATGAGTTTTTCCTGCTTGTGTACTTTTGATTTTTGGAAGTGTTTGTAGTCTACCTTCAACCTTAGTTTTGGCCCTACCCCTTTGAATTATTTGAATGGATTGCATGATATCCCTTAGATGTGTAGGGATGATCTAAAGTTGTTTGGGAGATGTTTGTTTAAGATTTCTATAGATCTTAGATACATTCGTTGTTCTTGGTACTAGTGTGTGAGATCAAGGCTGCACTGCGGGGTGATATCACATCACATTTGCATACCTGATCTCTGATTACTTACGCTGATTACTTTCGCATCGAATCCAATGAACCATGATTGGACTATTTTCTGATTTTCTTTCGAGTTCTTTCTTTGCTTGTCATTTACGAATTATGTTGGAGGTTTAATTGCTAGATATTTGGATTGTTATGGGACTTGTGTGATTTGGATTCATTGGTAAATTTAGAAACTTACGCTGATGGTTTTGTTCACTTTATATGATACCAAAATACTTGTCTAATATCATGCTCCAATTGTTATAAGCATACAAAATAAACATGTTAAAATCTGTTTTAAGGGGATAAGCCTTGTGAGATTTAGATAGGTCCTAGGTTGGGTTTGTTTAGGTTTCATGGAAGTAAAGGTCTCACATATGATCAAATTTTGGGAATATGAATGTGGGTCCTTAAAGTTGGATGTAGTTCTGGGCATGGGTTATTTAGCCAAACATAAAGCATAGATGGATTGCTTCACGAAATGAGTAGGGTTTAGTTTGGCTAATAGTACAGAGTTTTGTTTTGAGGGTGACAAACGAGTGACACCAACATACATGATCTCTGGGTTGAGTGCCAGACGTATGATCAGCAAGGGTTTCACAGCTTGTTGCCAGACCCTGCTTACAAGATAAGATTCGGGCCAAGCAACTTGAGGATTCAGTGTTGGTCCGAGTGAGACAACAGTTAGAGAGTGATCGCTGTGATGCTAGTACGATCAGCAAGTACCAAGTTAGAGATGACAACATTTTGACTTTCCAAGACTGAGTGTGCATTCCCAGTGATGAGGAGTTGGGATAGCTGATTTTGACAGAGGCACACAGCTCGATATTTTCGATTCACCTCGGTAGTACCAAGATGTACCGAGATTTGTGAGAGCAATATTGGTTGTTTGGGATGAAGAGGCATATTGCAAAATTTATCACTAACTATTTGGTATGCAAGTCGATCAAAGCAGAGTAGTAGAAACCCGCAAGGCTTCTTCAGTTGTTACCCATTCCAGAGTGAAAATGGAAATATGTGATGATGGACTTCGTGGTTGGATTGCCGATATCTCATCAAGCTTATAACACGATATGGGTGATAATGGATAGACTCACCAAGTTTGCACACTTCCTCCCCATTAGAGTGACAGAGACACTAGAGATATTGGCGTCAAGATATATGGATGTGATTGTGAGATTATATGGAGTTTCGTTATCCATCGTGTCAAATTGAGATCCGAGGTTAACATCTAGATTTTAGGGGAAGCACACAATGGTTTGGGAACTAGATTGAATTTTAGCATAGCTTTCCACTCTCAGACAGATGGGCAGTCAGAGAGGAAAATTAAAATTTTAGAGGACATGCTCCGTGTTTTTGCATTGGAGAGGTACACTACTTGGGATAGATGCCTATCATTAGCCAAGTTTGCATAAAACAACAATTTTCAGGTTTCCATTGGTGTGGCACGATAGGAGTCTTTGTATTGTACACCTCTGTATTGGGATGAGGTAGGCGAGAGAAAACTTGATAGTCTAGAGATGATTGAGCAGGCAACAGAGCAAACGAATTTGATCAAAAAGAGGTTGAGGATAGCTTAGAACAGATAGAAGAACTATGCAGATAACTACAGGTGAGATCTTAAGTTTGAGGTTGGGGACATGGTGTTTCTGAAGGTTGCATATTGGAAAGGTGTGATTCAATTCCAGCAGGGTGGCAAATTGGCACGAGGTTCATCGGTCCGTACACCATAATTGAGAGGATTAGATTAGTTCTGCATAAACTCAACTTTCCACCATCTTTGCAGAGGGCCTATAATGTATTCCATGTTTCAGTGTTGAGGAAATACATTAAGGATCCCTCTCATGCTTTGGAGACGCCACTAGTGGAAATAGCCAATGATTTGTCCTACATGACTTAACCAATTGCGATTGTGGATAGAATAGTGAAACAGTTTTGGCATTGCAGTGTTTCGATGTTCAAGGTGGTTTGACGCAGTGATAGATATAAGGAGATGACTTAGAAGACTGAGTAGTCTATGAGAGAGTAGTACCTGAAGTTGTTTGAGGCACAAGGTAAGTGAATTTTATGGACAAAATTCCTATAAGGAAGGGAGGATGTGAGACGTAGTCCCTCCGAGTGCTTAGTCAACAAGATCCTTCAATGAGAGTGTCTGATTTTGACCATTTGACATGAAAATTGATCGTTAACCCAAGAGTTAACCTTTAGGATGGACATAGTCATAGAAAGCTTTAGTGTGCGTCTAGGTGCCTTAGCAAACGATCTAGGTTGAGTGTCAAGGTTTGAGCCAGTGAAAATCAATTTAGGTCAGTTATAGGTCTTTTTCGACTGACTTTGGGCTTTTGAGCTGAAAAAATTATATTGGGTTTGTTTATTGATTTTTGAGCTTATTTATCTATTTTTGAGACGAATTAATTATTTTATTCTATTTTTATATTTATTTATTTTAAAAAACATTTTGGCCCACTTAGGGTATATCGAACACTTTAAAATAACCTGTTTGGGTTATTTTGAGATTTTAGGCCCAAGGTTTGAAATAACTGGCCCGACCCAACACTTAAAATCTTTCGAAGTGTTGGAACAGCATCCCACCCCTACTCTCCCTTTGTCTCTCCCTTTGTCTCTCACCTTTTCCCTCCATAAGCCCCCGATCGATCTGTTTTAATTTTTGTTCGACAAAACCACTGGGCTTCGTCCTAAACCCCACTCCTAACATTTCTCGACCAATTTCCATTGGTGGTTGCTGATCAAGGTGCCACAATTGTTTTGTTCTTCGCATTAAGGAATGTTTTGGGAATTTTGTGGTAAATGCTCTAATTCTTTGTTTTTGTTGTCAATTTTTGGTTCCGTTAGATTGTTGTCGGTATTTCTAAGTATGTTTAGCGGTTTGGATCATTCAAAAACACCTCTTAATCCGTGGGTGAGCATTTTCCATTTATGGTATTTTGAGTACTTTCGGACGACCTGAGATTTTGATTATTCCTGTTGCTTGGGTTAGTTGATTTGTAAGTTGAGTATGTTTGTGGGCTGAGAAACCCAATCATGTGATCGGGTGAGCTTGGGTGTTGATTTGGAGTCTTGAGTGGCTTGCGTGAGTTTTGGACGTTTTGGTCGTTAGTTAAATTTCCGGAATTGTGAGCTGAGAGTGTATTGTCATGTTGTTAGGGTGAGATGTGAGTTAATGCAAGTGGTCGATGGAGTCTCTTCTTGTTTATTTATTTTTAGTACGTTTGTCAATTTTTTTGCTTATGTGCATTTTGGTTCAATTTGTATGTTTATGTAGTGATGAAGTGGGCGATAAGGGCAAGTGTATTGTGTCATACCCCAGAGCCTAAAATTTTACTGCAACAGTTGCCATAGGCCCACTATATATACTTACATAATATACGACTATACATATAATGAACCCACAAGGCTAATGGCATAGTAATAAAATGGAGGAGAATATTATAATGGACGTGCAATTTAAGGCACAGTGAATATAAAGATACACTGATGTCTCTGGATGACATCAGACAACCCTAGGAATACACATATCATAATGAGCATAATAAATCATTTACATGCTCAAATTCGATAAAACGGCATATCAATCACTTAATATAATCAAATGACTAAGGGGAATCCTATTATGAATATAAATCCTCATCAACACTTTGATCGTACCTAAGTCCAGTTAAGATCTTCATGTTTTGTCTGGGAGCAAGCTTCAGTTCATGATTCCTGTATCATTGCAAGAGCCTGGCAGAGACCTGCCAGGTAAGCGGACAAGAAAGAACATATTCAAAGAACACAAACATTCATGCACTTACTAAACACACATGTTGGCATGTAAGTAAAGACTGGATGAGTAAAAAATATGCAGCTCAGTGTTGGCGTAAAATTGAATTTACCTCTAATCATAAGTGCATGATATCAGAAACTAATATAGTTCAGAAGAACGAGTATCAATCCCATAGGAAAAAACTGTTTAAGATTGATCAATTCATTGAATCCTTTATTCTAGTTAAATCAATGGAATAATGGGTTTAATTTTAGAATAAACTAAATTACTAAATCTAAGTAGCTGTATTAAAAATCATTAATGAATCAATGGACTGAATCAAAAATTATTTTCAACAACCACCCGGCTGGCCTTCATAATCGTCAATTTCAGTCTTGACTTTTTTGTGCATTTTTCTTACGAAAATGCTTCTTTTTCCGTTAAAAAACATAACACACTTGTTCAACCACAATACTCAACAAACAATCAAAATGTTCACTAATTTAAACAAAATTATTATGCAACTAACCTAAAATCAAACCGAAATCATACGGATGACCAGTGTTAGAAATAGGTCATCACTCAGTCACAGTCAAATATAACATATACATATAATTTTTCAAGAAATATAACTATGACCGAGCTTGCAATATCTCTTAGTCCCTTGATTTCACGAGATTGGGACTGAGATACGTCAGTGGTAGTTCTCGTCTAACCTTTTATTTATTGACCATCTGCCTTTTCCATTGTTATTGCAAGGTCGTTAGGTAATGGCAGCTCCACCTAAACGGACCCCACTTTGTAGGTACCCATCTTGTGTTTCTTGGCTTGCTCGTGTCACCCCTGACCCCTTTACAGCTTCAATTTGATTGACGACTCCATGTCTCGTTACCATACTCGGAGAGCTCTCAAGAGTCGAATAGGTTATCCTATGCTGTGAGACCCTGATCCTTTCCTTGATATATGTCTTAGAAGTCCAGATACCAGTGCAGTTGAAATTACCATTTTCCCCCTGAAGAAATGGAAATGTGATAGCTATAAATGGTATTGAAGGTTCTTTCCTTTTTTGGTTCATTTCATTTCTTCCCTATTTAATTTCCATCCATAATAGTTTATCCCCTATTCTAAAGAGATAATTTCAGAATTAAGTCCTAAGCATTATCTCTTTATATCTAGCCTTAAAACTAGGGAAAATTAATCTTATAAACATAATAGCCGGCCACATACTTGTCCTCATAACAAAAACACCCTAAATTTTCACATGATACCCTCTCTTTCTTTCTTCCTTTCTATCGAAATTCACCCTACATAAACCACAACCGAATTCTTTCATCTTTCATATGATTTTGGCAAGTAATAGCTCGATGGAATTCTCTTTTCATCCATCATCTTGTTATCTTAGTTTCATCATCAGAAGGTTAATGCTTCCCTATATTTATTGCTGCAGAAATTCCTCAGGTGTTGGTGCCGAAATTCCTTAATTCTTCCCTATATTTTTGTTCCTATTTTTTGTATGAATGTTTGGTACCTATTCTTGTTATAATTTCATAAATTCAGCATTCGTATTCTCTCTATATATGAAATTTGCATACCCTACTCTTTGTGTGAGACCCTGACCCTTCCTAGTTTAGATGTTAGGAAGTCTAGGAGCCGATGCAGCTGAAATGACTATTTTACCCCTGAAGAAATGGATGCGTGATGACCTAAAATGGTTACTGCCAGACATTTCTATAACGACCCCAATTCCTACCTATTAATATTTGCTCTGATTAGGGTCATTACCGCCGTGAAACCCAAACAAGCCCAAAGACACCTAGGACCAATCTGAATCCCACCAGGCTTACTCACTAAGTTTTCGACTTTTAGCATGTTCATTCTACATGTTTAATAACAGTTGGAGCATGATGTTGGAGAATCAATATGGTATCATACAGAGTGAGTAAAATCTCTCCAATAGGATCCGCCACTAGTGGCTGCGGATGGCTTCTTAGTTTGCATGTTCCTTTCAGCTTTGGTTGTGGCAATGATTTGTTCTTGCAAATTCTGCACCGGTGTCGTACCTACGATCGTTTTGAGTTTGGTACTCAACCCATCCTGAAATCATCTCGCAAGCTGGTATGGTGTACGATCTTCTTCTGGTGCAAATCGGGACAAGTCCTTTAACACTTTCTCATATTCCCTTACCGAACGGGTTCCTTGTTCATGTTTGTAAAAAGCTTGTCACTGCTCGCTTTTATGGAACCTCATATAAAATTTTTCGTCAAATTCATATCGAAATTCTTCCCAAGTTGGCAAACGATCGCCGAATCGCAAGCTAACAGATGTTCACCATGCGAGGGCTTCTCCCTCGAGTAGGAAAGTGGCGATGGAAACTTTGTCATCATCCGAGATACGTAAGAACAAGGATACTCTGTATATGGTGTCTATCCACTCACGAGTGGAAGCATCTCCAGCTGAACCATTTGAATCTTTACATCCCAATTGTCGAGCTTCCTTCAGCAATTTTGTAATCATGACGGGAAGTCTCTCGGGTTCCTTAGGATGTGCCGGATGTACAGGTTTAAGTGGAGGAATAGGTTATTCCACTGGTGCAGGTGCAGGAGCACTCTGAAATTACGTCTCCATACGCTGCTGATTTGCAGCAATTCCTTGTAATACGTTTAAGATTTGTGCCATCTCAGGATCAATGACTAGTGTAGCTGGTGGCCAAGGTTGATTTTCGGGCTCAGCTTTCCCTTCCTGCTCAATTTGTGCATTCGGCTCCTCTTGCTCAACAGGTTGTTGTTTGGCCTGAATCCCATTCCTACCCTGTCAATCCCTCGTAGTGTTCAACCTTGCCATACTATTTAAGCATACGATTGTTACTTACACATAACTAAATACGATACTAGGAAAAGAAGTGGTACCTGGTGGAGAGGCGTGCACCAGACGATACGCATATGCTGGAAAGAAACAAACAAATTTTCGGAAATCACATGCACACATGCAAAGGTATTCTCAGCAATTACATCAACACTCATATATACTCTCGGAAATCATCATCAAACATCAAGCAAGCATGGATTCACACAACATCCATATTCACCAATACACACCAGCAATCACATACATATACATTCAGAAATACAGGAGTCAAATAGGAACACTCGGCAGCATGCATAAATCAACACACACATTCTCAGCAATGATAAGAAACACAGCAAACACTCAACAAAACATATCACGGCATACCAGGCATAAGAACATACACGAACGAACATCACATTAGATTATCATTCTCATCATTTAAATCTTACAAATCAATCCCATTTTAGCATTAGTTCACTTTCGGTTTTAGCCCCTAAGTGAGTGAGTGTGTACGCATGTCCTTACCTACAAACACCAAAATCAACAAATAAGTTAGCATATAACAAATTATTTTCCCAAAACCATGGCTCCACTACCAAACCTGTAATGACCCCTATTCCTACCTATTAATATTTGCTCCGATTAAGGTCATTACAGCCGTGAAACCCAAACAAGCCCAAAGACATCTAGGTCCTATCTGAATCCCACCAAGCTTACTTACTAAATTTTCGATTTTTTGCATGTTCATTGTACATGTTTAACAACATTTGGAGCATGATCTTGGAAAATCATTCTGGTATTATACAGAGTGAGTAAAAACATCAGCGTAAGTCTTTCAATTAAATCACTGGATTCATACACACAATTCCCGTAAGGATCCAAATAACTAGCAAGAATTCCTCCAACATAGTTGAAAATAACAAGCAAAGGAGGAATCTTAAAATAAACCAGAAATTAGTCCAATTTTTATTCAAGTTATATGAGCAAGTAATCAAGGAATAGGTATGCAAAAGTGATGCGATACCGCCCTGCCGTACAGCCTTAATCTCACACATTGGTACCACAAGCAGTGAATGTACCTAAGATTGAAAAAAATGGTGAAAACAACGGAATGAGATTACAAGAATCTCAGTAGGGTCACAAGATCATAAGATCTACAGAAACAGTAAACACAAATCTCCTGAACAATATCTGATCATTCCTACACAACTAAAGGGATTTATGTAATTCAAAGATTCAATCAAAAAGGGTAGGGCCAAATCTAAGGCTGAGGGGGACTACAAACACTTTCGAAAAGTATTAGAAGTACACAGGCAAGTAGAACTCATCAGATTGTTCTCGGTAATGAAGAAGAAAAGGCCATCCCCTTCCACCTGTGTTGTCCAAGGCTTACTGCACGAAAGGTAATTGGTTAACACACAAGCTAATCAGCAAGCCTATTCATCTTGCCACACAAGGACATAACATCCCAAGACACACAAGGACAAGGACATCCCAAACAACTCAAGGATAAGGGCTTCCCAAACCACACAAGGATAAGAGTTCCTGCCACACAAGGATAGGGCTTCTTGCCACACAAAGACCAGACATCCAGCGAGCTCTTACTGGGATTTGCCACTCATACGACTCCCATACCAACAAGAAGCTCCCCTCTCACTAGGAGCATCAGCGCTTACCCCGAATGGCCACCGAAAAAAAATCCTAACACGTAAAAGCACACATAGGCAACCACAAAGCACAAAACCACAACAGGGTATTCGCAATTCTGTTAGATCACATTCAGCATGTTCAATACACATCACACACGCAAGCTATGCACTCCTAACCTACGTTACAAGATTCGGTATAGCCTAGAAATTCCTCAATTCAATCCGTAACTCAAGCATGCATTATTTAATATGAATGCGCATATAGTTTCACAATCATAGGTATCGAAATCAATTAAGCAAACAACGAGATCTCTAGAGAAACTGGTGAGGCATAGATCCTACCTCTCTTGTTTCTGAACAAGAAGTTATTCCCTTATCTTTATTCAATAAGTCTGCACTACCTATAGCATCATAAGGCAAAACCAAAACCAAACTAAGTATACATATCCAATATCCAATTAAATACCTTATTTCCTAACCAATTCCACTCACCAAACCTATCAGAAACTAGTGATCAAATGCTGCAGGTACCTCCCCCTTAGATGTGTGATGTGATAGCCAAGAACTTAACAAAAAACAACCTGAATTACCATCCCTAATTATCATACAATTTTCGACACTGAGAATAAGGCAAGTTGCGATTTCATATTAACAAGTTGTAGGAGTTGCGATATCATGTTAACAAGGAAGGATTAAAGGTTTATAACATGTATAATTAAAAGAAACAAGATCAGAATCCAATAGATTAATCAATTGATCAAGATAGGCACAATAGGGCAGTAGGGCAAAGGTAGGGCATACTGATTTCATGTATGAAAAAGATTCAAAGGATGAATTCATGATTGTTCACTATGAATGGATTCCAAAAAATCATATGAATAAGGGCAACAACATCAGAGATCAATCAAATGTAGAATTATACAAATTTTAAAACCTAATTCCACCGATGATTTTCAACTTATTTTTTGATAACGAAATACGAACTTCCAAAAAAAAAAAAAATTTTTGGAAAGAGGATGAAGAGATCTTTCCAATAAGCTATTAGTTTCAGGAATCCGACAAACGATGAAGGAGTTATGCTTCATTGAAGTTCAAAAAGATTTTGGCAGTTATGCCGAGTTTCCATATTTATTTTGAGAAAGAATTATGAATGTCTAAACAACAAAACAAATATGGCTGTAAAGAGGATGAAGAGAGTTTTCCAACAAGCTATTATTTGCAGGAATCCGACAAATGATAAAAGAGTTATGCTACGTTGAAGTTCATGAAGATTTTGGCAATTCTGCCGAGTTTTGACTTATCTTAAAAAAAACCAGAAATGGATGGAAAGTGGATGAAGAGAGCTTTCTTATAAGCTATTATTTGCAGGAATCCGACAAACGATGAGAGAGTTATGCTGGTTTAAAGTTTCAGCGAATTTTGGCAGATATAGGGAGGTGTAAGGGTGTAAGGCTATACGAATTTTATGTGTTTTCTATGTATGATTTTTGTGGGGTTGACTTCCTATTTATAATGGATGGGTATGAAATTAAGATTACTACTTTAAAGGTTTTATTAAAGTAAGATAACTATCAAATTTAAATTCTATAATTATCCCCTTTTAATTTTAGGGATTTTAATTCCAATGGTAATTATCAACAAATTAAGAACCAAATTATAGGAAATTAATACCAGAAATAATTACCAAACATTCCTTACCAATTTCAGCCATTACACATCTTTTTCTTCAGAGGAAAAATGGTTTTTTCACCAACACTGGCTTCTGGACTTTTAAGACTCCAAATTCGGGATCTCACAATTTCCTATTTTAATTTTAGTATTTTTATATTAATTATCCTTAGTTTTTTCCCTTATTATCTAAGGTATTAGATAATTCTTTTTTTAAAATAAAATATCTCTTTTAATATAATTATCCTTTTAAATAGAATTATCCTTCTAATAGAATTATTCTTTAATTATCTTTTAAGTTTAAAATTAGGGAATTATCTCTTAGCTAAATCTCTTTAGACAACTATAAAAGAGTGGCCAGGCTATCCCACCTAAACATACCATAATCGACCTAGAAATTTAGAAATTTATCCCTTTACTCTCAAATTCCGATTTTTGCCTAAACCCTAGCCAAAACTCCTTGATCTTCATCTTGGCATAACTCTCTCATCTTTTATCAAATTTCTGAAAATAATAGCTTGTTGGAAAGATCTTTCTGTCTTCTCTACAATCATTATGGGATTTTTATCTGGAGGTTAGTTTTTCTTTGTCAAAAGGTAAGTCGTAATTTGGCGGAATTATTAAAATCTGATTGATTTTCAAAATAGCATAACTCTTTCATTGTTTGTCGGATTCTTGAAAATAATAGGTTGTTGGAAAGATCTTTCCTTTATCTATCCAGCTATCTTGGGTATTTTTTTGGAGGTTATTTTTTCTTTTTTGTAATTTAGGTCATAATTCGGTGGGATTATGTTTCAAGATTATATGATTCTGCCTTCAATTGATTTTTGTTATTGTTTCTCGTGTTCGTATGATTGTTTAGCATCCATTCATGATGTAAAATCATGAATTCATCGTTTTAATCTTCCTTATTCATGAAATTAGCATGCCCTACCTTTGCCCTGTTAATGTCTATCTTGATCAATTGATTAACCTATTGGATTCTGATCTTGTTTCTTTTGATTGTACATGTTATAAACACTTGTTCCTTTTTTAATTTCATGAAATCACAACCCCTAACCTCTCTAATGTTGAAATCGCAAGTTGCCTTATAAACCTGAAGGTTTTGTCGAAACTTGTATATTGAATTAGGGTGAATAATCAAGTTGATTCTTACTAAGCTTTTAGCCCTCACATAATGCATTCAGGGGAATGATATTGCTGCATCCAAATCGCTGGATTTTGGTAGGTTAATTGGTAAGGATTCCCATGGCTTTTGGTTTTTAAATAAGTAGTCTTGTGGCTTAGTATTGTGTGGTTTTTGCCTTGTAATTGTTTAGGAGATTTTGATCTTATTGGAAACGAAAAGGATTACATCTAATTTAGACACGTGAGAGTAGGATCTATGCCTCATCGGTTCCTTTGGTTAACCTATTGTTTGATTGCCTATCTTTGTTATATGCTTGCGGAATGTGTGATTATGATGATAGAAAATCTCAGAAGTTAGTAGGAAAATAGGTTGCTTGATTCGGTTATGATTTGAGGAGTGATCTTTGATTTGTGTCGTGATTTGATTGAGAATCTTTTGTTGTGATTTGTGTATGCGTGTACTAAGTGTGTATAAGTGTATGTGTCTTGTTTGTGCTTTGTTTGTGCATTCTTTGAAGGATCCTTTTGTCGCTGGCCATTCGAGGTAAGTATTATTACTCTTAGGGAGAGGGGAGATGCTTACCAAACTGGGAGGTTTATAGGTGGTTATTCCAAGCAAGAGCTTGTTGGTTGCCTTGTAAGCCGGTTCAAGTTCAGACGTCAAGAAGCCTTGTAGGCCAGTTCGAGTCTGGACTTCAAAAGGCCCTATAGGTCAATTCGAGTCTGGAAGTTAGGATGCCATGTTTGAGAGTGATAGGATGACTTGTATGTGTTGCTGCAAGAGTGCTCCTAGGCTAGTTTGAGTCTGGATGCTGGAGACAACTAAAAGTCTTGCTGTACTATTGATTATCTAACCGTTTTACCTTTTTTGCAGCATAACCTTGGACAACATGGGCAGATGGGGACAAACCTTGGTTTTGAAAATCAGATTGTATATAGGCTGCCTTTGCGCTTCTAAAAAAAAAACTATTTTCAGTCTTTCCCCTTAAATTCTACCAATTTTAGCCTACCCTTACAATGTGTGTGCTTATGATGATTTCAGCCTCTAATATGTGTGTTTGGTGCTTGCGGTTTTAATAGATATCTTAGCTAGTTTTAGGTGTTGATCTTTTGGTTATTGGGAGATGTTTGATTGGGAGTCCCTAGGACTTATGATGCCGTGACCCTATTGAGATTATTGTAATCTCATCCCTTCTTTTCTCCCTCTTTACAGGCTTAGGTGTGTGCTTTGTTGCTGGTACCAAAGGTGTGAGATCAAGACTACCAGGCTGGACGACTTTGCACCTCTTTTCTATTGAATGTGCATGCCATGTCTTTGAACTTGTGTGGATTTGCATTCTAGCTTTCCAATCCCTCTTTCTTTTTTTGTTGCTTTCAAAATATACATGATACTATTGGTTGATGTTTTGAGATTCCTATGGGACTTGTGTGTTATGTTTCCACTTGTTTTGAGTATTAATATAAGTCTTCAGTTGATATTTTCTTTCACTTCGTATAAGCCAGAAATTCATTAATGTATAAACATGCTCCAACCTTTAAATAGCATATAAATCAACCGATAAAATTAATAATTAGATGACTTTAGCCTTGTGGGGTTCAAATACGACCTTATGAGGGCTTATTTGGGTTTCACGGCAGTAAGGTCCTTATAGGTTTGGTTTGTGTGAGACCTCGAAGTTTGAGTCTTAGAAGTCTAGAAACCAATCCAAGTGAAAAGACCATTTTATCACTGAAGAAAAGGATGTGTGATGGCCGAAATTGGTAAGAAATGTTCAGTAATTAATTTTAGTTTTAATTCCCATTTAATCTAGTTCTTTATAGGTTGATAATTACTTTAGAAATTAAAATCTCTAAAATTAAGGAAGAATAATTAAAGAATTTAATTCTGATAATTATCTTATTTTAATCAAGTCTTTAAAATTCGGATTTTAACCCCATAACCACCTTAAATAAGTAGGAAGCCAGCCAAACAAAAATTTTATACAGAAAACACACAAAATTTGTAAAACCTGAAAATCTTAAACCTTCCAATTTCTGTCCAATTTCTGCCAAAATCTGCTTGAACTTCAAAATAGTATAACTCTCTTGTCCTTTGTTGGATTTCTGCGAATAATAGATTGTTTGAAAGCTCTCTTCATCCTCTTTCAAACCATATCTGGTTTCTTTTTCTGAAGGTTAGTTTTTCATTGTCGAAAGTTAAATTCGTATTTCGACGGAATTGCCAAAATCTACTTGAACTTCAAAATAGCATAACTCTCTCGTTTTTTGTCAGATTCTTGCAAATAATAACTTTTTGGAAAATTCTCTTCATCCTCTTTCAAAAAATATTTGGTTTTTTGTCTGAAGGTTAATTTTTCTTTGTTGAAAGTTAAATCATATTTTGGCGGGATTAGGTTTCAAGATTGTGTGATTCTGTCTTCAATTGATTTCTGTTATTGTTGCTCTTGTTCGTATGATTGTATGCATCCATTCATGTTATAAAATCATGAATTCTTCCTTTAAATCATTTATATACATAAAATCAGTATGCCCTATCCTTGCTCTTTTGTTGCCTATCTTAATCAATTGATTAACCTATTGGATTCCGATCTTGTTTCTTTTGATTATATAAGTTATAAACACTTAGTCCTTCTTTGCTAACATGAAATCACAACCTTTACACCTTGCTAACATGAAATCACAAATTATCTTATGTTCTATGCTTAGTGCCGAAATATACATAGTTAAATTGGGGTGGTAATTCAGGTTGAATCTTGTTAAACTCTTGGCTATCATATCACACATCCAAAGAGGAGGCACCTGCGGCATCTGACCACTGGTTTCTGATAGGTTTGGTGAGTGAAATTGGTAAGGAAATAGGGTACTTACTTGGTTATTGAGTATGCATGCTTAGTTTGGTTTTATCTTTGCCTTGTGATGCTATAGGTGGTTCTGAATTATTAAATAAGGGCAAAGGAATAGTTTCTTATTCTGAGAGAAGGGAGGTAGGATCTATCCATCATCGGTTTCTCCATAGATCCTTGTTGTTTGTTTATTATTTTTGATACCTTGTTATTATTGCATGCAAATTGATTGTACGATATGTGGATGAATCACGGATTGAGATATGAATCCTATAGGCCATACTGAACCATTGAGTTAGGTCTGTAGTGCCTGAATTGCATATAATTGTGTTTTGACATGATTGAAGATACCCTATTGTGTTATTATGCTTTGTACTTGCTTGTGTGTGCTTGTACGTGTTTGTGTGTCAGGAACCTGTTCCGATGGCCATTCAGGGTAGGCGTTGATGCTCCTTGGGTAAGGGGAGGGTCTTACTGGTATGGGAGTTGTATGGGTGGCAATCCCTAGCATGCGCGCGCTGGAAGCCTTGTCCTTGTGTGGATTCGATGCCTGGTCCTTGTGTGGGTGGAAACCTTGTCCTTGTGTGGCTTTGATACCTGGTCCTTGTGTGTAACGACCCCAATTCCTAACTACTAATAATTGCTGCGATTAAGGTCATTACCGCTGTGAAACCCAAATAAGCCTAAATGACACCTAAGACCAATTTGAATCTCACCAGGCTAGTCATAAATTTCCGATTTTAAGCTTGTTAATCTTATTGCTTATCAACAATTGGAGCATGGTATTGGACACATGTTCTGCTATCATACGGAGTAAATAAAATATCAACGGAAGTCTTAAATTAAATCTTTGGGTTCATAACACACAAGTCCCATAGGGATTCACATAACTAGCAAAAAATTCTTCATTAAGGTTCAGAAATAGCGAGTAAAGAATAGTACTTAAAATAAACCAGAAAGTTGCCCAATCATTCATGTTATATGTGCAAGTAACAAGTATACAAATGTGATGCGATATCGCCCTGCCGTGCAGCCTTGATCTCACACACTGGTACCACAAACAGTGAATGTACCTAAGCCTAAAAAATGGTAAAAACAACAGTTTGAGATTACAAGAATCTCAGTAGGGTCACAGCATCATAAGATCTACAGAATCCCTAAACACAAATCTCCCAATTCACATAAGATCATTCCTAAACAACTAAAAGGGATCACGCAATTCAAAAAAAAATCAATCAAAAGGGGTTGGGGCCGAATTTATGGCTAAGGGATGACTGCAAACACTTCCGAAAGGTCAGAAGTACACAGGCAGGTGAAACACATCAGATTGCCCTCAGCAATGAAGAAGAAAGGCCATCCCTTTCCACCTGTGTTATCCAAAACTTACTGCACAAAGGGTAGATGATATTTCAGTAAACCTTTCATCTTGTCCTCGCAAGGACAAGTCAACTAGTCCCACATAGACAAGTCTTCCTTAGTCACATACCTATTAGGGCATCCCAAACCTCGCAAGATAAGGGTTTTCCTGCATCACAAAGTAGCGATCCGGCCTCGCAAGGACAGATATCCAGCACTAGCTTGCTGGTTTGCCGCCCATACAACTCCCATACTGATAAGAACCTCTCCTCTCCCTAGGAGCATCAGTGCTTACCCCGAATAGCCATCAGAACAGGATCCTGACACATAGACACGTACAAGCACACACAAGCAAGTACAAAGCATAATACCACAACAGGGTATCCTCAATCATGTCAGAATACAATCAACATATCCAATTCATATAACAACTGCATCCCAGGCACTCAATTCCTAACTCAGGGGTTCGATATAGCCTAAGAGATTCATATCTCATTCCGTATTTCATATTCTCACCCTATAATCCAATCACAAACAATACAACAAGGGCAGGCAACAAAAATATCAAGAAAATAACAGGCGTCTCTATAGAAACCAATGAGGCGTAGATCCTACCTCTCTTGTCTCTGAACAAAAAGCTACTCCTTTTCCTTTATTAAGTAAATCCGAACCACCTAAATTATCACCATGCAAAGACAAAAACAAACTAAGCATGCATATTCAATAGTCAATTGAATACCCTATTTCCTTACCAATACCACTCACCAAACCTATCAGAAAACCAGTGATCAGACGTTGCAGGTGCCTCCCCTTTGGATGTGTGATGTGATAGCCAGGAATTTAACAAGATTCAACCTGAATTTACCATTCCAATTAACTATGCAAATCTTGTCGTCAAAAGTAAGGCATAGAACAATTTCATCTTAACCTTAAACAAGGAAATATTTATATCCAAGCTTAGATTTATATATGGTTATAAATAGGATGAAAAGATATTTCCAACGAGCTATTATTTGTAAAGATCTGATAAACGATTAGAAAGTTATGCTATTTTGAAGTTCAAGAAGATTTGGCGAAAACCTAATTCCGCCGCAGATTTTCAAATTAATCTTAGACAAAGAAATACTAATCTCCTGATGAAAAAAAAAGATGTTTGAAAGAGGATGAAGAGAAATTTCCAACAAGCTATTATTCGCAGAGATATAACAAACAACGAAAGAGTTATGCTATTCTGAATTTTAAGAAGATTTGGCAGTTCCGCCGAATTTCAACTTTACCTTTGAGAAAGAAATACTAACCTCGTGACAAAAATTCAAAGATGGTTGGAAAGAGGATAAAGAGAGCTTTCCAACAATCTATTATTCTCAGAGATCCGACGAACGATGAGTGAGTTATGTTGGTTTGAAGTTTCTGCAAATTACGGCGGCTATATGGAGGTATAGGGTTTTAGGCTCATACGAATTTGTAAGTTTTCTATGAATGATTTTTGTGAGGTTGGCTTCCTATTTATAATGAATGGGTATAGAATTATGTTTACTACTTTTAATCACTTTATCATAAATAAAATAATCTACCAGATAATTAAACTCTAAACTATCTTCCCTATTTTAGGGTCTTTTAATCTCTAAGGAAATTATCCATCTATAAGAACTTAGATCAAAGAGAATTTAAAAAAAAGTTAACTACTAAACAATCTTACCAATTTCGGCCATCACACATCCTTTCCTTCAGGGGAAAAATCGTCTTTTCACCTGCACTAGCTTCTGGACTTCTAGGACTCAAAATTAGGGGTCTTACATTGTGTAGCTGGAAGCCTTGTCCTTGTGTGGCTTGAATGTCTTGTCCTTGTGTGACAGGATGAATAGGCCTGCTGATTAGCTTGTGTGCTAACCTTTTACCCTTTGTGCAGTAAACCTTGGACAACACAGGTGGAAGAGGATGACCTTTCTTTCTTTCTAGTGCTGAGTGTAATCTGATTAGTTTTACCTAGCTATGTACTTCTGATTTTCGGAAGTGTTGTAGTCCTCCCTCAGCCTTAGTTTTGACCTATCCCTTTGATTGATTCTTGAATTGCATGATACCCATAGTTGTTCGGGAGATTTGTGTTTAAGATTTCTGTAGATCTTACGTTGTTGTGACCCTACTGAGATTCTTGTAATCCCATCCTGTTGTATTCACCATTTTTCAAGTTTAGGTACATCCACTATCCGTGGTACCAGTGTGTGAGATCAAGACTGCACGGCAGGGTGCTATCGCATCACATTTGCATACCTGTTCCTCGATTGCCTACGTATATAACATGAATTATGATTAGACTACTCTCTGGTTTTTCAAGATTTCTCCTTTACTTGTTGTGTCTGATTTATGTTGGGGGTGAACTTGCTGGATATTTAGATCCCTATGGGACTTGTGTGTTGTGGATTCAATGATTTTATTTAAAAACTTCCGCTAATATTTCATTCACTCTGTATGATATCAGAATACTTGTCCAATATCATGCTCCAGTTGTTAGTAAACATAAAAATGTAATTACTAAAAGTCAAGAATTTAATGAATAAGCCTTGAGGGATTCAGATAGATCTGGTTCTTGGGCTTGTTTGGGTTTCATAGCTGTAAGGGTCTTAATCAAAGCAATTAATAATAGGTTAGAAGTTAGGGTCGTTACAAGTTTTGGTAGCGGAGCATGGTTTAAGGAATATAATTGGTTATATGCTAACTTGTTTTGTTGATTTTGTGTTTTCGTGGGTAAGAACATGCGCACATACTCACTCACTTAGGGGCTAGTACCGAAAGTGAACTAATGCTAAAAAGGGATTGATTTAAATTATGAGAATGATATTTTGATTTGCTGTGTGTTTATGTATGTTCTTATGCCTGGTATGCCTTGATGTGTCTCGGTGAATGTTTGTCGTGTTTCTTGTCATTTCCGAGAATGTGTATCATGTTGGGATATATACCAAGTGTCCCTATGTGATTTCTATGTTGCCGAATGTATGTACGTGTGATTGCTGATGTGTATTGCCGAATGCATAGAGTGTGAGTTTTCATGATTGCCGAATATGGATTGTGTGAATCCATACTTGCTTAATGCTTGATGATCATTTCTGAGAGTACATATGTGTGATGATATGAGTGATAAGTATGCATTTACATGTGTGCATATGATTTCCAAAATTTGTATATTGTTTTCCAGCATATGTGTATCGTCCGGTGCACACCTCTCAACCAGGTACCACTTCTTTTCCTAATATCGTATTTAGTTATGTGTTAAGTAACAATCGTATGTTTATATAGTATTGCAAGGTCAAATGCTACAAGGGATCAACGGGGTAGGTATGAGGTGTAGGCCGAACAACAACCTATTGAGCAAGAGGAGCCAAATGCACAAACTGAGTAGGGAGGGCAAGTTGAGCCCGAACACCAACCTGAGGCACCAACCATCGATCATGTGATGGCCCAAATCCTAAATGTATTGCAAAGAATTGCTGCGAATCAGCAGCGTATGGAGATGCAGTTTCAGAATGCTCCTGCACCAGTGCCTGTGGAATAACCTATTCCTCTACTTGAACCTGTACAGTTGGCGCATCCTAAGGAAGCCGAGAGACTGCCCATCGTGATTACCAAATTGTTGGAGGAAACTCGACAGTTAAGATGTAAAGATTTCAATGGTTCAGCCGAAGCTGCTTCCGCTCGTGAATGGATCGACACCTTATGCCGAGTGTCCTTGTTCTTATGTATCTCGGATGATGACAAGGTTACCATCGTCAGTTCCTTACTTGAGGGAAAAGCCCTCGCATGGTTGTCAGCTATGAGCTTACGATTTGGCGATCGTCTGCCTACATGGGAGGAATTTTGGTATGAATTTGACGAAAAGTTCTATACGAGATTCCATAAAAACGATCAGCGACGAGCTTTCTACAAGCTTGAACAGGGCACCCGTTCGGTGCTGGAATATGAGAAGGAATTAAAGGCGTTGTCCCGATTTGCACCTGAAGAGGATTGCTCACCGTACCAGCTTGCGAGACGATTTCAGGATGGGCTAAGTACCGAACTCAAAACCATCATTGATACGACACCGGTACAGAATTTGCAAGAACTAATTATTGCCGCGACTGAAGCCAAAAAGATCATGCAAACAAAGAACCTATCCGCAACCACTAGTGGCGGATCCTTCAGGCGAGATTTGAAATTTAATCGGCATACGAAACCCTATCCTTTAAGGTACTATCCTCAGAAAATTAATAAAAATGGAAGTAACAACAATAAGAACTTTTCTGGTTCGAATTCCAATGGGTCTACGTGAAATTCTCAGCAACGTCAATGTTACAATTTTGGTGAAATGGGGCATATTCAGCGGGAATGCTAGAAGCCGAGACGTATCACAGTCGCACCTAGTGTGGGACTGAGATGGGTATGCTAACCCCACCAAACCGCCAACACGAGCACTAGGAGGACCACCCAACAGATCCACAAGTGAGGCGCAACCAAGACCAATAAGGCTATTCACCCTAACTGATGCCGAGGCTAGTCCTGATGTGGTGATAGGTACTATTTCAGTCTTTTCTCAAAATGCTAAAGTATTATTAGATCCTGGACCAAATAGATCATTTGTAAGTCCAAGGATAGCACTTAGCACGGATCGGCCTCTATCCACCTTTACTCCTCCTATTGCGGTTCTGACTCCTTTAGGAGAAAAACTAATTTGTGATCTAGTCTACATCGGTTGTGCTGTACGTATGGGTCCAAATGTACTTGAAGCGGATCTAATTCCATTGGGCATCCGAGAGCTGGATGTAATCTTAGGCATGGACTGTCGGGCGAAATATCAATCCCGTATGGAGTGTTTCACCAAACGTGTTTCACCAAACGTGTTTGATTTATTTTTCTTGATGGTGCCGAGTGTTGAATTGAAAGTGATAGGCGAGTTGTTCTAACTTGCTTGATTTCTTTGCTTGATGCAAGATGATTGATCAACAAAGGATGTAAAGCGTACCTCGCGCACGTACATGATATTTCTAAAGAATCCTCGGATCTGGATTCTGTTCCAGTGGTTCGGGAATTTCCAAAAGTATTTCCAGAAGACATAACTGGTTTACCACCAGCAAGGGAAGTGGAATTCGGCATTGAATTAGTGCCTAGTATGAATCTGATTTCCATTCCTACGTATTGTATAGCTCCTGCAGTGATGAAGGAACTAAAATAATAATTGGAAGATTGGTTGGATCGTGGTTTCGTCTGACCTAGTGTGTCACCTTGTGGAGCACCTGTCTTGTTTGTAAAGAAGAAAAATGGATCATTGCAACTATGCATCGACTATCGGCAGTTGAATCGTGTGACCATGAAGAACAAGTACCCTTCGCTACGCATCGATGATTTTTTCGACAAACTCCAGGGTGCAGCCGTGTTCTCTAAGATCGATCTCAGATCTGGATACCATCAATTGCGAGTTTGTGATGCTGATATTTCGAAGACCGCGTTCAGATCGCGATACAGCCACTACGAATTTCTGGTAATGCCATTTGGTTTAACCAATGCACTAGCTGTGTTCACGTACCTGATGAATCGTGTGTTCCATGAGTTCCTGGATAAATTTGTGATAGTCTTCATCGATGACATTCTGCTTTATTCAAAATCGAAAGAGGAACAACCTAAGCATTTGCGGATTGTGCTGAATTTTTTAAGGATCATTGGTTGTTCGCAAAATACTCCAAATGAAAATTCTAGTTATGTGAAGTTGGTTTCCTTCGCCATGTTGTTTCCACCCAAGGTGTGTTAGTTGATCCGAAGAAGATCGAAGCCGTGGTTGCTTGGGAACCCCTATGAACTATGTTTGAATGTTTGGATAATTTTTCATCGCTTGCCAGACCATTGAAAAAACTGACGTGCAAGGGTGAGCCGTTCGTGTGGAACGAGAAATGCCAGTGAAGTTTCGAAGAATTGAAAAACCGGTTAGTTTCCACGCCTATCCTTACCTTATCTATTTGCAGAAAGGAGCACGAGATTTACAGCGATTCGTCGAAATCCGGACTTGGATGCGTACTGATGCAAGACGGAAAAGTCATTGCTTATGGTTTCCGACAGTTACGACCGCATGAAAGCAACTATCCTACATATGATTTGGAGCTTGCAGGCGTGGTGTTTGCGTTGAAAATATGGAGACAGTTACGACTGCATGAAAGAAACTCTCCTACATACGCACCCATTACATGCCTATGTTGTTGAATTTAAAAGCTACCCGTTTGCATCTTGGCACTAATTTTTCTGGATTATTATTGGCAAGAATCAAAGTCACGCCAACCTTGATTGAGGAAATCCGGAATCAGCAATTAGAGGATCCAAAACTAATTGAAATTCGGAAGCAACTTTCTGATGGTGTTGATGCCATAATTTGTGATTTCAGAATACGAGATGACGAAGTGCTTGTCTTAAAAAACTAGGTATGTGTTTCATAAGATGTTGATATTCGTAACCTTATTCTATCATAGGCGCATAGTTCAAATTCGCTATACATCCCGGAAGCACTAAGATGTACCGAGATTTAAAGGAGTAGTATTGGTGTCCAAACATGAAATGCGACATTGCTGAGTTTGTTGCTCAATGCCTCGTATGTCAATAAGTAAAGATCGAACATTAACGACCTGCTGGTTTATTGCAGTCACTTCCAATTTCAGAATGGAAGTGGGAGCATGTCACAATGGATTTTGAGACCGGTTTGCCTAGATCACAGCAAGGATATGATGCTATTTGGGTAATCGTGGATCGAATGACAAAATTTGCACACTTCCTTTCTATATGTGTGACAGATACACCTGAGAAATTGGCTGTTTGTTTCTTGAACGAGATTGTTCGATTGCATGGAATGCCAGTTTCCATCATTTCAGATCATGACCCTCGTTTCAACTCATGATTTTGGGAAAAATTCCAGACTGTACTGGGTTTGAGATTGAATTTCAGTACAGCATTTCATCCCTAGACCGATAGTCAATCAGAAAGGACGATTTAGACATTCAAAGACATGCTACGTGCGAGTGTGTTGGACCAGCATACTGGTTGGGATCGATGCCTACCGTTGGCAGAATTTGCTTACAACAGTAGTTTTCATGTAAGCATTGGTATGGCACCTTATGATGCACTATATGGGAGACATTGCAGAATTCCCATTTGCTGGAGTGAAGTAGGCGAGAGATGCCTAGATAATCCGGAATTGATTGATCAAGTAATGGTATAGTTAAACTTGATTCAACAACGGCTAAAAACAGCCCAAGATCGGGAGAAAAACTATGCTGATAATCGACGAAGGGAGGTGGAATTTGCAGTAGGTGAAAAAATGTTTTTGAAGGTCGACCCATGGAAAGGAGTTCTTTATTTTCAGCAGCGAGGTAAACTAGCACTTCGTTACATTAGTCTGTAGGACGTTGTCGAGAGGATCGACCCTGTTGCATACCAACTTGCCTTACCTCCAAATATGGAAAGAATTCACGTGTTTCACATTTCAATGTTGAGAAAATATGTGCGAGACCCTACCCATGTGCTCGAAGAACCCCCAGTCGAAGTTGCTGAAGACCTATCCTATCCCGTACAGCCAGTTACCATACTAGATAGGTCAGTTTGACAGCTTCGCATTCGAAGCATGCCTATGGTACGAGTTGTTTGGCGTAATGGCCAAATTGAGGAAAAGTCTTGGGAGACTGAGGAATCTATGCGTACAAAATTTCCTTCCCTGTTTGCTTAAGTACTTGTGCTAAAATTTCGAGGACGAAATTCTTATGAGAGGAGGATGTGAGACCTCAAATTTTGAGTCATAAAAAACTAGAAGCCATTGCAATTGAAAAGATCATTTTTCCCTTGAAGAAAAGGATGTGTAATGGCTGAAATTGGTAAGAAATGTCTAGTAATTAATTTTTCTTTAATTCCCTTTAAGCTAGTTGTTTATAGGTTGATAATACTTTATAAATTAAAATTCCTAAAATTAAGGGGGGATAATTTCAGAATTTAATTCTGATATTTATCTTACATTAATGAAGCCTTTAAAATAAGGATTTTAACCCCATAATCACCATATATAAATAGGAAGCCAGCCACACAAAAATTTTATAAAAAAACACTTAAAATTCGTAAAACCTAAAAACCTTACACCTCCCAATTTCTGCCAAAATCTGCTTGAACTTCAAAATAACATAACTCTCTAGTTCTTTGTCGTATTCTTGTGAATAATATCTTGTTGGAAATCTCTCTTCATCCTCTTTCTAACCATATATGTTTTCTCATCTGGAGGCTAGTTTTTCTTTGTTAAAAGTTAAATCATATTTTGACGGAATTGCCAAAATCTGCTTGAACTTTAAAATAGCATAACTCTCTCATCCTTTGTTAGATTCTTGCAAATAATATCTTGTTGGAAAGATCTATTCATCCTCTTTCCATCCATCTTAGTTTTCTTGTCTGAAGGTTACGTTTTCATTGTCGAAAGTTAAATTATATTTCAGTGAGATTAGGTTTCAAGATTGTGTGATTCTTTCTTCAATTGATTTATGTTGTTGTTTCTCTTTTTCGTATGATTATTTGGCATCCATTCAAGTTATAAAATCATAAATTCATCCTTTGAATCTTTTCTATACATGAAATCAGTATGCTCTACCCTTGCTCTATTGTTGCCTAACTTGATTAATTGATTAACCTATTGGATTCCAATCTTGTTTCTTTTGATTGTATAAGTTATAAAAACTTAATCTTTATTCATTAACATGAAATTCCAACCCTTAAACCTTTCTAACATGAAATGACAAATTATTTTGTGTCCTATGCTTAATTCCGAAATACACATAATTAAATTGGGGTGGTAATTCAGGTTGAATCTTGTAAATTCTTGGCTACCACATCACACATCCAAAAGGGAGGCACCTGCGGCATCTGACCACTGGTTTTTGATAGGTTTGGTGAGTGGAATTAGTAAGAAAATAGGGTACTTAGTTGGTTATTGAGTATGCATGCTTAGTTTGGTTTTGTCTTTGTCTTATGATGCTATAGGTTGTTGGGAATTATTAAATAAAGGCAAAGGAATAGCTTCTTATTCTGAGAGAAGAGAGGTAGGATCTATGTCTCATCAGTTTCTCCAGATATCCCTGTTGTTTGTTTGTTCTTTTCGATACCTGTCCTTGTTATTATTGGATTCGAATTGATTGTAGGATATGTGCATGAATCACGGATTTAGATATGAATCCTATAGGTCATACCGAACCCTTGAGTTAGGTTTTGAGTGCCTGAATTGTATATAATTGTGTTCTGACAAGATTGAAGATACCCTGTTATGGTATTATGCTTTGTACGTGTTTGTGTGTCAAGATCCTATTCCCATGGCCATTCGAGCTTAAGGCTGATGCTCCTTGGGAGAGGTCAGAGACTTACTGGTGTGGGAGTTGTATGGGTGGCAATCCCCAGCTTGTACGCGCTAGAAACCTTGTCCTAGTGTAGCTTTGATGCCTGGTCTTTGTGTAGGTGGACCACCCTTGTCCTTGTGTGGCATGGATGCCTTGTCCTTATGTGGCTAGAAGCCTTGTCCTTGTGTGGCTTGGATGTCTTGTCCTTGTGTGGCAGGATGAATAGGTTTTCTGATTAGCTTGTGTGCTAGTCTTTTACCCTTTGTGCAGTAAACCTTGGACAATACAAGTGCAATGAGATGAACTTTCTTTCTTTCTAGTGCCTAGAGTAATCTGATGAGTTTTACTTGCCTGTGTACTTCTGATTTTTGAAAGTGTTGTAGTCCACCCTTAGCCTTAGTTGGGCTCTAATCCTTTGATTGATTCTTGAATTGTGTGATACCTATAGTTGTGTAGGGATGATTTGATGTTGTTCAGGAGATATATGCTTAAGATTTCTATAGATCTTATGATGTTGTGACCCTACTGGGATTCTTGTAATCTCATCCTGTTGTATTCACCATTTTTCAGGCTTAGGTACATCCACTGTCCGTGGTACTAGTGTGTGAGATCAAGGCTGCACGGCGGGGCGATATCGCATCACATTTGCATAACTGTTCCTACACATATAACATGAATTATGAATGGACTACTTTCTTGTTTTTCAAAATTCCTCCTTTACTTATTGTGTCCGATTTATGTTGGGGGTTAACTTGCTGGATATTTGGATCCCTATGGGACTTGTGTGTTGTGGATTCATTGATTTTATTTAAAGACTTTTGCTGATATGTCATTCGCTCGGTATGATACCAGAATACTTGTCCAATATTATGCTCCAATTGTTGATAAACATAAAGAATGTACATGCTAAAAATCGAGAATTTGATGAGAAAGCCTTGTGGGATTCAGATAGGTCTTGGTTCTTGGGCTTGTTTGGGTTTCATGGCGGTAGGGGCCATAATCGGAGCAATTAATAATAGGTTAGGAGATAGGGTTGTTACAGTTTGAGTCCTTACACTTTGTCCTATTAATAACAAAATTTGTCAATTAATTTGCTTGTTGGTTTCTAATCTTGTTTCTTTTAATCGCTTGGGCAATTAACACCTGATCCTTCCTTGTTATCATGAAATCGTAACCTCTAATCTACTTATGCATGAAATTGAAATTTTCCCTTGTACCCTAACTTGGTGCCGGAATTTTCATGGTGAATTGGGTTGAAAAATCAGGTTGATTCCTGTTGTGTTCTTGGCTATCACAATACATATCCAAGGGAGTGGTTCTAACAGCATATGTAGATGGTTTCTGATAGGTTTGTTGAATGGAATTGGTAAGGAACTAAGATGTTTATTTTGTTTCTGAATATGTATACTTACTATGGTATTGTCTTTGCCTTATGATTGTATAAGTGGTTTTGATTCCATTAATAAAGGCAAAAGACTAGCTACTTGTGCAGAGACAAGAGAGGTAGGATCTATATGTCATCGGTTTCCCTAGAAATCCATTTTTTGCACATTGATTTGGTTTGTTCTATGATCTATGCACATGTTTAGGGTTTTGGTATGCATGATTGGGGATTGGTGTGGTTCCCTAGGCAATTATGAATCCCTATACTAGGATATGTGTGCCTATTTCGGTTATTTTATGTGCATTGGATTTCCTACTTGTATTGTGATGTGATTGAGGATGCTCTGTTGTGGTGTTATGCCTTGTTCTTGCTTGTGTTTGCTTATACTTGATTATGTTACACGATCCTTTTCCGGTGGCCATTCAAGGTAAATGACAGATGCTCTTAGGGAGAGGAGAGGTACTTACTGGTATAGGTGTCACATGGGTGGCAATCCCCAACAAGAGCTCGCTGGATGCCTAGTATTTGTGAGGCTAGAAACCTAGTCCTTGTGTGGCTAAAAGCCTACTCCTTGTGTGGCTAGTTGCATTGTCCTTGTGTGGCAAGATGCCCTTATCATTGTGTGGTTTGGATTCCCTTATCCTTGTGTGGCTTGGATGCCTTGTCCTTCTATGGCAAGATGGATAGGTTTGCTGTTTAGATTGTTTTCTAACCATTTACCTTTTGTGCAGCTAAACCTTGGACAACACAGGTGGAAAGGGATAGCTTTTCAATTGGTCAGATCAGATGATGAATTACCTACCTGTGTACTTCTGGTTTCAGAAGTGTTCTTCAACCACCTGAAGCCTTGTTACTTTCGGTCGTACCCTTACTTTGTTTGATTGATGTTTGTTTGATACCTCTTTAGTAGTATAAGCGGATCTGATATTTATTGGGAGATGCTTGTTTAGGTTTGTACAGATCTTATGATGTTGTGACCCTACTGAGATTCTTGTAATCTCACCCTATTGTTTTCCCCCTTTTCAGGCTTAGGTACATCTTCTGCTAGTGGTAATGAGGTGTGAGATCAAGGCTACACGGCAGGACAATAATGCATCACATTCACATACTTCCTTCTTTTCTGATTTTTTTCACACATACCCTTGAACATGCAATTTGATTTGACTACTTTCTGGTTCTTTAGATCCCTCCTATTCCTACTTATTTCAGAAATGTAATTAAGGGCTATTTTCTAGATTTTGAGACTCCTTTGGGACTTATGTGTTATGGTTCTTTTGATTAATTGTAAAGACTTCTATGATGTTTTTATTCACTCCGTGTGTTACCAGAATGTATGCCTAATATTAACATGCTCCAGCCTTTAAAAGCATAAGAATGAACTTTAAAATTCATAATTAGTTTGACTTGAGCCTTGTGGGATTTAGATAGGTCCTTGGAAGGGTTTGTTTGGGTTTCTCTGTGGTCAGGGTCCTAATAGGTTGGGTTTGGGTCTTTATAGGTTTGATAGCGGAACATGGTTTAGGAAATATAACTATATGAATTTGATCGATTAATGCTGATGTGTTTTCTGGTTTTGTGCTTGTAGGAATGTACATGCACACACACCTACACCTTTAGATGCTAATGGCAAGAGTGTTCCTGATCTTAGAATGCTTGGTTTGTAGTGTTTGATTGCCATGATTAATTGTATGATATGCTGTATGTTTTTGTATGTTCTTACATATGAATATATGTTGTATGTGACGACCCCAATTCCTAACTATTACTATTTGCTCTGATTAAGGTCATCATCGTCGTGAAACCCAAATAGCCCAAATGAAATCTAGGAACTATCTGAATCTCACCAGGCTTACCATTAATGCTCTTGGCAATGAAGAAGAAAGGCCATCCCCTTCCACCTTTGTTGTCCAAGACTTACTGCACAAAGGATAAATGGTTAACACACAAGCTATTCAGTAAGCCTAGTAAGTCATCTAGTCACGCACGGACAAGTCTTTCCTAGCCACACAGGGACTTGAGCATCCCAAACCACACAAGGATAAGGGTTTCCTGCCACACAAGGATAAGGGCTTCCTGCCACACAAGGATAGGGTTCCGGCCACACAAAGACCAGACATCCAGCGAGCTCTTGTTGGGGTTTCGCCACCCATACAACTCCCATACCAGTAAGAACCTCTCCTCTCCCTAGGCGCATCAACGCTTACCCCGAATGGCCACCGGAAAAGGATCCTGACACACAAACACGTACAAGCACACATAGGCAAGTACAAAGCATAATACCATAGTAGGGTATCCTCAATCCTGTCAGAACACAATCAGCATATTCAATTCACATAACATATGCAACTCAGGCATTCAAAACCTAACTCAGGGGTTCGATATAGCCTATGAGATTCACATCTCAAACCGAAATTCATACTCTCACCCTATAATCAATTCGTATGCAATACAACAAGGACAGGTATCAAAAATATCAAGAAAACAACAAAGGTCTCTGGAGAAACCGATGAGGCGTAAATCCTACCTCTCTTGTCTCTGAACAAGAAGCTAATCCTTTGCCTTTATTGGGTAATTCTGAACCACCTATATTATCACCACGCAAAGACGAAAACAAACTAAGCATGCATATTCAATAATCAATTGAATACCCTATTTTCTTACTAATTCCACTCACCAAACCTATCAGAAACCAGTGATCAGATGCTGCAGGTGCCTCCCTCTTGGATGTGTGATGTGATAGCCAGGAACTTAACAAGATTCAACCTGAATTTCCATTCCAATTAACTATGCAAATTTCGTCGCTAAAAGTAGGACATAGGATAATTTCAACTTTAAGCATAGAGAAGTTTAAAAGAAGAAAATTCATGATCATACATCATGAATTGATGCTAAGAAATCATAAGAACACGTGAAACGACAACAGAAATCAACCGAAGATAAAAAACTATAGAAATCTAAAAACTTAATTCCGTTGTCGATTTTCAACTTAAGCTTAGACAAGAAAATATTTATGTAGAAACAATGAAACATATGTGGTTGAAAAGAGGATGAAAATAACTTTCCAACAAACTATTATATTCAGGGATCCGAAAAACAATGAGAGAGTTATGCTACATTGAAGTTCAAGAAGATTTGGCGAAAACCTAACTCCCCCGCCAATTTTCAACTTATCTTTAGAGAAAGAAATACTAACCTCCTGACAAAAATTTTTTGGAAAGAGGATGAGGAGAACTTTCCAACAAGCTATTATTTTCAGGGATCCGATGAAGGATAAGAGAGTTATGCTGGTTTAAAGTTTCAGCGAATTTTGGCAGCTATAGGGAGGTGTAGGGTTTTAGGCTTATACAAATTTTGTCTGTTTTCTCTGAATGATAATTTGTTTGGTTGGCTTTCTATTTATAATGAATGAATATAGAATTATGATTACTACTTTTAAGATAATTAAAAATAAGATAATTACCAGATAATTAAATTCTTTATTTATCTTCCTCTATTCTTAGGGATTTTAATCCCTAAGGCAATTATCTATCTATAAGGACTTAGATTAAAGGGAATTTATACAAGAATTAACTACCACACCACTCTTACCTATTTCGGCCATCACACATTCTTTCCTTTAGGGGCAAAATTGTCTTTTCACCTGCACTGTCTTATGGACTTCTAGGACTCAAAATTTGGGGTCTCATATTGTATATGTTTTGATGAGTGTTTTGTTAGGTTTACTTGTCTTAAACTAAGTGATTGCCAAATGCATGTGTGTGTTCTGTATGAATACCGAGTGTACCTTTAAGTGTATGTATGCATATCGAGACTTGTATGTACTTGTATGCATCACTTATGATTTGTTTTAGCAGATGCATATCGTTCAGTATATGCCTCTCCACTAGGTACCATTTCTTTCCTTAGTTTCATATTTAGATTATATATTGAGTGACCTCATGTGTTTATTTAGTATGGCGAGGTCTGTTTGGATGTGTAATCCTTCTAGGGCTTGTTGGGGTAGGAACGAAGCTCAAGCCGAATAGCAACCGAATGAGCAGAATGAGCCGATTTCACAGGATGAGTAAGGAGGGCAGGCTAAGCCCAAAAATTAAGTTGAACAGTTTGAAGCACCAGCCACACTAGCCATGGATTTGGTGGTGGCACAGATACTGAATGTGTTGTAAAGACTTGCTGAAAACAAGCAGTGAATGGAAGCCTAATTTTTGAATGTTCCTGCACCTGCACACCCTTTTGAAGATCCTTTGTCTCCACTTGAACCTATCTAGCCAGCTTATCCTAAAGAAGTTGAGAGACTTCCGGTTGTCATTACAAAATTTTTTAAGGAAGCCTATTTACTAGATGCAAAAATTTCAGCGGTTCAGCCGATGCCGGTGCAGCTCGTGAGTGGATTGATACCATATGTCGTGCATCTTTATTTCTACATATTTCTGATGATGATAAAGTTCTCGTTGCCACTTTCCTACTTGAGAGAGAAGCCCTTGCATAGTGGTCAGCTGTGAGTTTGCGATTTAGTGATTGTTTGCCTTCTTGGGAAGAGTTCTTATATGAATTTAAAGAAAGGTTCTACACGTCCATAAGAGTAAGCAACAACAAACTTTCTACAAACTTGAGCAAGGCACCCATTCCATGTTGGAGTATGAAAAACAATTGAGGGAGCTGTCCCATTTTGCACCAGAAGAGGATCACACATCTTGTAAACTCAGAAGGCGATTCCAAGATAGACTAAATACCAAGCTCAAGACTATTGTTGGCACGACAACTGTGTAGAATTTGCAAGAATTAATCATTTCTGCCAGGGAAGCTGTGAAGATTGTGCAAAGCAAGAAACCTCCTGTATCAAGCAAAGGTGGTTCATTCCGACATGGTTTCAAATTCAACCGTTGTATGAGACCCTATCCTTTGAGGTCCTATCCTCTGAAGAATTATGTCAATGGAGGTAACTTTGGAAAGAATTTCTCTTGTTCCATTCCTAAGTCTAATGGATCAACATGGAGTTCAAGGTCACAACGATGTTATAATTGTGGAGAAGTAGGCCATATTTAGAGGGATTTCTCTAAACCAAGGCGTCTTAAAGGCGCACTAAATGCAAACCGAGGTGCATAAGCCAATCCCACTAAACCACTAACACGTGCACCTGGAAGACCACATAATCGATCTATAAGTGAGGTGCAGCTCAAGTCTACGAGGCTGTTCATTTTGACTGATGCCGAAGCAAACCCAAATGTGATGACAAGTACTCTTTCAGTCTTTTCTCAAATTGCTAAATTGTCATTAGATCATTTGTGAGTCCAAGGATGGCATTTAGCTCAGATCGGCCTCTATCTCCCCTATCTCCTCCTATGGCAGTTATGACCCTTTGGGAGAGAAATTGACTTGTGATCTAATCTACATTCGATGTGCTATACTTATGGGTTCTATTGTTCTTGAAGTGAACCCAATTCCATTGGACATTCAAGAGCTGGATGTGATCTTAGGCATGGATTGTCTGGCCAAATATCAAGCCTGAATGGAGTGTTTCACCAAGCTTGAGTGGTTCAGCATTCGAGATGGTTCCAAATTCTATGTTGAAGGTGATAGGCAAGTTGTTCCAACTTGCTTCATTTATTGGCTGGATGCAAGGCGATTGATCAGCAAAGGATGTACTACGTACCTCGCACATGTTCATGACATTTTCAAAGAGCCTTCAGATCGGAATTCAGTTCTTGTGGTTCGTGAGTTCCCAGATGTGTTTCCAGAAAATGTAGCTGATTTTCTGCTAACAAGAGAAGTAGAATTCCACAATGAATTAATGCCAAATACGAATCCAATTTCCATTCCTCCTTATCATATGGCTCTTGCGGAAATGAAGGAATTGAAGATGCAATTGGAAGATTTGCTAGATCGTAGTTTCATCTGACCCAGTGTGTCACCTTGGGGAGCACCTGTCTTGTTCGTAAAGAAGAAAGATAAATTGCTGCAATTGTACATCGACTACCGGGAGTTGAATTGTGTGACCGTTCTTCCTCAGCTAGAGCAGATGACAGGTCATTCGACTGGGCCATCTTCAACCTCCAACTGAAACCTAAATCTGCAATTTCGATTTTCCAAGTTTCGCCCACCAGAAATATATCTCATCTCCCATTAAAGTCTCAACAAGCACAAAGATCACGTGATTGCGACTCTAACCTAACAACTTTCAATTGATTCTACAAAATAAAATGAGCGAATTAAAAAAAGAAAGATAACTAGATTTTGGGTGAAAAATTACCTATTTTCGGCCATAAAAAGGTTGATTTTAGGCACGAAACTAATTGGGACACACTCGAAAGCAGGTGAGGGAAATTTTGGAAGTGAAACTAAAGCTTGTATTCAACTGGGGAGACAATCATTAGAATGGGGTCTTATCCCGTTGGTTGACTTGAAATGAGAGAAATAAAAATTAATTATAATAATTTTTATAGTGATTTTCAATTATTAATGATTAATTAGAATAATTTCCTATAATTAATAGTTATCTCCCAAAATCATATAGACTGAACTATAAGTCCATAAACAGTTTTAAATGACGGGCTATGTCCCATAAACCTCGATGATCTTCCCTTGGGCTTCTCATCCCAAATAGGCCAAAAATTCCTGATTCTTACATATTGCCATTGAGTTTTTGGGGTGGCAAGAGGTGGGAGTTTGCGTTTCATTTGCTTACACAAATTTTTTTTTTTTGATGAGTTAAAATGCAGAATATGCTTGGTTTTGAATGGAGGTTATGCGCACTTGGTGTATAACACTCATTTTAGTTTCATGATATTTCTTGCCATGATTTAGGTGCCTAAGCTATGTGTTGGAACACTTAAGCATGTTGATGACCTGTTTTTAACACTGGTCATTCATATGATTTCGGTTTGATTTTAGGTTAATTACAAACTAATTATGTTAAATTAGTGAACGCTTAGACCATTTTTTGAGAATTGTGATTGAATAAGTGTGTCATGGTTTTTAGCAGCAAAAGGAAGTGTTTACGTATGAAAAAAACATCAAAACATCAAAATTGAAGTTGGCAATTATGAAGATGAACCATTCGGTCGGATCATTTACACCAATCGGTCGGTACGAAAGAGATTCCAGCCGAAGATGTTCCCACCGGTCAGGTCATGAGCACCCATCGGTCAGACAATCAAAAAAGAAAATTAGACAGACCTGCCGAAGATGCACCAACCGGTCAATTCAACCTGAAAATTTTGTTGAATATCAACATAACGGTCGGTTCACATACACCAACCGATTGGCCGTACGAGATCATCACCAAAGATATCAGATAAAGACTATCTTCATAGGGATAAAGTTTATCTTATAAATTTCTAGTATAAAATAGACATTAGGCCTGTATAATTTTTCATCAAACACCATATATTGTCAAGCTTTATTTTCAGAACATGTCCTCGATCTGTCAGAGATCAAGACTTGGGTATGTTTGTTTGATTTTTAATTAATACCAAGACTATTTATGTTAATTCTTTCTCTCTATCTGTTGCAATCTTGATTTACTAAAATAAAACTGGGATTCTAATTCACAGTGTTCTTATTACAAATTCTTGACTCTATTTTAAAATCTTGATTAATAATCGAACTTAGCCAATTTATTTAGAGGTGAGTCTTAACTTGTTAAACTTCAACACTAGATTAGAAGTCCAAGGACTATTGTGGGAATTTGGTAGAATAGGAATATATCTACGAACCTAAGGTTCATATTAATTGTGCAGAATCGTTTAGAAATTTAACTAACATAGGAATATAGTTAGTTAGGAATCTGGATTGGTTCTTAATTGTTTAGGAGGATATTAGGAGATTGAAAGATAATCAAGAACAGACTACAGAATATTTGAATTGAAAAATAGTTGGATTGGTTTCCAAAACATCTAACAACCCTAACCCTAACATCTAACTAGTTAACTTAGATTTTAGATTTAGTTTCATTACAACTCTCCTTATTCGATTCATTTAACTAGAATAGTGACTTAGGCAAACTTATTTATTTTAAATAGCTTTCACTATGGGATAGATACCTGTTCTTTTGAACTATATTACTTGCTGATAGTCATGCGCTTGTGAATAAAGATAAATTCAATTTTACACCATTAAGTGTTGGTTGTGTGTTTATGCATGTTTAGTGGGCATGTGATCCGATGTTTGAAACCATTCAGTTGTTTGTGTTTGTACTCATGTGAGTGATTGTGTTGGACTATTTTGATTTGACTATTTTGTAGTTTTGAGGTGCATTTTACTATCAAGAAACCTTGGTAAGTGTTCCCGAGGGTTCGAACAAGTTTGGGGAGCATTTTGAGACTTTTCAAAGGACCAGAACACGTCCAGAATGAGTATACGTCTCTGTACCCTCCCAGGAGCCCAGTTACTATTATAAACAGAACAAGTACACAATCTGTGTAGGGGAGTACATGGCTGTGCACTCAGGCCTTGTATATGTACACAGACTGCATAGACGAGTACACGTCCTTGTATTTAGGCCATGCACAAGTACACGGTCGTGTACTATAGGCCATATACTACCCTTACACCCCTCTTTTCAAATCTAGACACCCACATACCTATCCTAGCAGCCCCTGCATCCTTCCTGCAACCCATGAACCTCATGTTACGACCCCCAAACCTGCCACAAACCTATCCAACGCCAAATCAACACCAAGCCACATGCTAAAAAACCCCGTATAAGTGCCTTTGGTGATTGCTTGCATTTCATGCATTAAGGGTTTTCAAAGTAAAAGCTATGTAAATGTGTTCTTAGGAGAGATTTGGAACTGACGGTTCTGCTTGGCAAGCAAGATAAGTACATGGACTCCCAACAGAGGGGAATATTGCTTATATATTGTTGTTGTATGGATGGATTATTTGGATGCCTAAATTTTTTGTGACTTAGCAGGCTATATGTTTATATATATGTGGATTGTGATTGCCTGAATTTGTTGTGACTTAGCAGGCTATGTGTTTCTGTACGTGTGGATTCTGATTGCCTGAATTTGATGTTACTTAACAGACTGCCTGAATTTGTTCTGATCTAACAAGATATGTGTTTATGTGGATTTTGATTGCTTGAATTTGCTGTGACATCGCAAGCTTTGTGTTTTTATATGTGTGGATTGTGATTGGGTGTGGTAGTGAGATTCCTTCACTCTATTTCAGATAACATTGACAGTAGGGAATTTATATGTATTTTGTAAACAAAATATTAAATTCCAATAGGCTTTCGGTTTCCCTTTAGCAGGGGTTACTTGAAAAGGCTTTGTGATCCACCCCGATAGGTTTTTAAGGCATAGTAGCCCATTTGACAATGTTTCGTGATGTGAGTTTATGAAACCTTTTGGGCTGGTATTTACTACATTGTGTTTTACAAATCATACTTTATGCTTACTTGCTTTTGAAACACATTGAGTCCATACTTAGTATGCATGGATACTAACATTGTTTAAGGTAATTATTTTATACTAGATTTTCCATATGCCTCTATTCCACCGGATATGTTTATGAGGCTATAACTTCCTCTGAGGTGTTTGATCTCAACCCCTTTTGTTGATTTTTTCAGAGCTAGTTCATCAAATGTATCCATTCGTCTTTGAGGTCATGTTTTCCTGGTGTTTTAAGGCTGGATTATTGCACTAGCATGTCTTGGAAGCATGGCTTGTTTTTTGTTTTGATATTTTCATACTCTATCGATACACATGCTTGTTTTAGATTATATTTGTTGTTATGAACCCGATGAGGGTTTGTTTTTCCCGATTTGGTATTTACTGTTATTTAAGAGTCGTACTATTGTTTACAATTTGAAATGCATATCTTGGTCATTTTTTGTGTGGATCAATATGTGCTTGTAAGTATGGTCTCTTATGTAGCATGTTTGGGGCCATATGACATGTTGTATATGATTTAAAGATTTTCTCTATATGTGTGTGCATACTCCGTTGATTGTTTTTTGTCGAGTATGTTTCATAGCATGCCATGCTCCTTTTTTTTAAAAGGAAAAATTCAAATTGGTATATATTTTTGGGGATTTGGATGTAATAAGTTAATGTGAGCCTTGTGTGGTTTCGATTGATTTATGTGTTGGGACGATCGGGACTATACGACGGTGAGGATCCCATTTACCAGGACTGAGTCCTCACAGAGATAGCAAAGCATGGTTGTTTATGTGTACTATGAGTGTAAAATTGTATTAAAATATCTTGTTTTACAAGTGCATCACACTCATTGAACATGCATAGTTTAGCATAGTCTTGTTTAGAGGCCTAGTTGTCTTTAGGCTTATATCTATGACTGTGTGTCTAGTTAGTAGAGATGGCCCATCATAGAGATCGTAATGCTTCCAGAGTTTGTAGTGCTCGAGGAAGCTGGGTTTAGATTAGAGCTCAAATGGCCAAGGGCCAGTAGGGCCAGCTACAAGTGTGGGTCAGCCACAAGGTGCACTAGAGGCATAGTCAACTCAGGTGGCACCAGCAGTCAAGGACCAGGCATTACTAGAGGTGTTAACTGCGATACAGACTACTTTGGGTCAAATGTAGCAGATGATGCAAGCTACAACGATTCAGCAGCCACAAATACAGGCACCGCTGTCATCGGCTCAACCATAGGTTGTAGTATATGCAAGGAAGATTCTCTAGGGACAGCTAGGTCAAAATCTGAAATGCAAGGGCAATTCTGCCAGCAAAGGTCCAATCAAGAGCAGATCCAGATTTGAGAAGAAGTTCAAAAGTAGGACAACTAGTTCTTACTCTTTAGTGAAACCATCTCAGTGACTATACACTCATAGCCCGTTCGATCCTTTCAGAGTGTGAGTGAGCCGTCTGGCCAACCCATGTGCGGGAATTGCAGACAGTTCAACCCACCTCCTTGCCCATAGCCACCCAAATGCTATCATTGTGATCAGTTTAGGCATATGGCCAGAGAGTGTCCTGGAGTTCAAGATTTCTAGCACTTTCAGTAGCTCATAGGTCCAGGGTCAGTCATATGGGTTCACAGTGCTCTACTAGAGCACTCTAGAGGAACTAGACAGGCAGGCCTTTTGGTCATCAAACCATAGGCCAACAGCAGTAGTAGTCAAAGTAGCAACAACAGTCACAGTAGCAAAGGCAATAGACACCTGTCCTCACCTTGGCCGTAGCTAATCCGGATGTTGTGATCGGTATTGTTGATGTTTTTTCTCTTGTACTAGAGTCTTGTTAAACCCCATAGCAAATAGGTCAATTATTGGTCCTAGGATAGCCTCAATGTTAAGCCGAGACGATAATGCAAACCAGGAAGCCATTCGCATCAACTAGTGGTGGATCTTTTAGGCGAGATTTGAAGTTCAATCGGCGTACGGGACCCTATCTTTTGTGGTCCTACCCTCCAAAAAGTAATGGCAATGGAGGTAACAACAAGAAGAACTTTCTTGGTCCGAATTATAGTAGGTCTACGTGGAATTCGCAGCCATGTTGATGTTATAGTTGTGGCGAGATGGGCCATGTTCAGAGGGATTGTCCCAAACCAAGACATATCATAGGCGCACCAAATACCAATCAAGGTGGGTATGCCAATCCCACCAAACCACCAGCACATGCACCGGGAGGACCACCTAACGAATCCACAAGTGAGGCGTAACCCAAACCAATGAGGCCATTCACCCTAACTGATGCCAAAGCTAGCCCTGATGTGGAGACAAGTACTGTTTCAGTCTTTTCTCAAAATGTTAAAGTGTTATTTGATACCGAATCAAACAGGTCATGTGTAAGTCCAAGGATAGCACTTAGCACAGATCGTCTCTGTCTCCCTTGTCTCCTCCTATTGCGGTTCTGAACCCTTTGGGAGAACAACTAACTTGTGATCTAGTCTACATTGGTTGTTCTATTAGTATGGGTCCGAATGTAATTGAAGTGGATCTAATTCCATTGGACATCCGAGAGCTAGATGTGATCTTAGGCATGGACTATTTGGCGAAGTATCAAGCCCGAATGGAGTTTTTAGCTCCTAGTACTGCTTTGACGGTGATAGACGAGTTGTTACAACTTTCATGATTTCCTGGCTTGATGCAAAGCTATCGATTAGTAAAGGATGTACTGCATACCTCGCGTACGTACATGATGTTTCTAAATAATCCTCGAATCTTGATTATGTTCCAGTGGTTTGTGAGTTTTCAGATGTGTTTCCAGAAGACATAATTGGTTTGCCACCAGCAAGAGAAGCGAAATTCGGCATTGAGCTTATGAGACCCCGAACCTTCCTAGTTTAGATGTCCTGGAAGTCCAAGAGCCGATGCAGCTGAAATGACTATTTTGCTCCTGAAGAAATGGAAGCGTGATGGCCTAAAATGGTTGCTGCCAGATATTTTCTATTTTAATTCTGATATTTTTATATTAATTATCTTTAATTTTATCCCTTATTATTTAAGGTATTAGATAATTATTACGTTTAAATAGAATATCTTTTTTAATAGATTTATATTTTTAAATAGAATTATCTTTTAATTATCTTTTTCAGCTTAAAAGTAGGGATTTATCTTTTAGCTAAATCTCCTTAGTGTAAGGACCCAAACCCAACCTATTAGGACCCTTACAGCCGTAAAACCCAAATAAGCCCTCGTAAGGTCCTATTTGAATTCCACAAGGCTCAAGTCACCTAATTGTCAATTTTATTGGTTGATTTATATGCTATTTAAAGGTTGAAGCATATGCATACATTAATGAATTTTTGGTTTGTACGGACTATAAGAAAACATCAGCGGAAGACTTATATTAATACTCAAAACAAGTGGAAATATAACACACAAGTCTCATAGAAATCTCAAAACATCAACCAATAGTGTCATGCATATTTCGGAAGCAACAAAAAGAGAAAGAGGGAATGGAAAGCTATAATGCAAATCCACACAAGTTCAAAGACATGGCATGTGCATTCAATAGAAAAGGGATGCCAATTCGTCCAGCCGTGCAGCCTTGATCTCACACTTTTGGTACTAGAAAAAAGTACACACCTAAGCCTGCAAAGGGGGAGAAAAGAAGGGATGAGATTACAAGAATCTCAGTAGGGTCACAACATCATAAGTCTTAGGGATTCCCAATCAAACATCTCCAAAACAACATCAGATCTTCCTTACTCTTCTAAGGGTATCACGCAATTCAATAATCAATCAAAAGGGTTAGGGCCGAAACTAAGGCTGAGAGTGGACTACAAACACTTCTGAATATCAGAAGTACATAAGCAGGAAAACTTATCAGGTTACTCACGGCAGTAGGAAAAGAAAAGGCCATCCCCTTCCACTTGTATTGTCCAAGGCTTTACTGTAGAAAGGGTAAATGGTTAGACGATCAATATTGCAGCAAGCCTTTTAGTTGTCTCTGATATCTAGACTTGAACTGGCCTAGGAGCACTCTTGCAGCAGCGAATACAAGTCATCCTGTCACTCTCAAATAGGGCAACCTAATGTCCAGACTCGAACTGGCCTATATGGCATCTTGACGTCCAGACTCGAACTGGCCTACAAGGCTTCCTGACGTCCGGACTTGAATCGGCCTACATGGCATCCAGCAAACTCTTGCTCAGAAAAACCACCCATAAACCTCCTGGTTTGATAAGCATCTCTCCTCTCCCTAGGAGCAACAATACTTACCTAGTATGGTCAGCGACAAAAGGAACCTTCAAACAAAGCACAAACAGGGCACATACATGCATACACACATAGTACACGCATACACAAATCACAACAAAAGATCCTCAATCAAATCACAATACAAATCAAAGATCAATCCTCAAACTTATAACTGAATCAGGAAACCTATTTTCCTATTAACTTCTGAGATTCCCTATCATCATAATCACACATTCCGCAAGCATATAACTAAGGTAGGCATTCAAATTCACTTATATTCAAACAATCAAACAATAAGGTAACCAAAGGAACCGATGAGGCATAGATCCTACCTCTCATGTGTCTGAATCAGATGCAATCCTTTGCCTTTCCAATAAGAACAGAATCTCCTAAAAAATTACAAGGCAAAGACCACACAATACTAGGCCACAAGACTACTTAATTAAAAACCAAATGCATTGGAAATCCTTACCAATTAACCTACCCAAATCCAGCGATCCGGATGCAGCAATACCTTTCCCCTGAATACGTGATGTAATGGCCAATAATTTAGTAAGAATCCACTTGATATTTCACCATAATTCAATATACAAATTTCGGCAACACCTTAAGGTTTATATGGAAACTTGCGATTTCAATATTAGAGAGTTTAAGGGTTGTGATTTCATGAACTTAAGAAAGGAATAAGTGTTTATAACATGTACAATCAAAAGAAACAAGGTCAGAATCCAATAGGTTAATCAATTGATCAAGATAGGCATCAAAAGGGAAAAGGTAGGGCTTGCTGATTTCATGAATAGGGAAGATTCAAAGGATGAATTTATGATTTTAAAATCATGAATAGATGCTAAATAATCACATGAACCAGAGGAACAATAACAGAAATCAATTGAAGGCAGAATCACACAATTTTGAAATCTAATCCAGTCGAATTTCAACCTAAATTACGGAAAATAAAAACTAACCTCCAGAAATATTTTTGGATAGAGAATGGAAAGAGCTTTCCAACAAGTTATTATTCACAAGATTCTGACAAAGGATGAGAGAGTTATGCTATTTTGAAGTTCAAGCAGATTTTGGTAATTCTTTCGAAATACGATTTAACTTCTAGCAAAGAAAAATAACCTCTATATGAAAAAAAAAAACCATCGTGGTTGGAAAGAGGATAAATAGAGCTTTCCAACAAGCTATTATTCGCAAGAATCTGATAAAGGATAAGAGGGTTACACTAAGATGAACATCAAGAAGTTTTGGCTAGGGTTTATGCAAAAATCAGAAATTAAGAAGAAGGGGATAAATTACTAAATTTCTATGTGGGTTTTGGTATGTTTAGGTAGGATAGGCTGGCCACTCTTTTATAGGTGTCTAAGGAGGTTTAGCTAAGAGATAAATCCCTACTTTTAAGCTTAAAAGGATAATTCTATTCGGTGGGTAATTCTATTTAAAAGGATAAATCTATTGAAAGAGATATTTTATTTAAAAGAAAAAATTATCTAATACCTTAGATAATAAAGGATAAAACTAAGGATAATTAATATAAAAATACCAGAATTAAAATATCAAATATCTGGTAGCAACCATTTTAGGCCATCACGCATCCATTTCTTTAGAGGAAAAATAGTCATTTCAGCTGCATCTGCTCCTAGACTTCCTAAACTTCCTACAAACTAGGAAGGATCGGGGTCTCACAGTTAATCAATTGATTAAAATCGGCAACAATAGGGAAAAAGGTAGGGCATGCCTATGTCATGTATAGGGAAGATTCAAAAGATGAATTCATTAGGCAACGACTTTCCCATCTTACTTCAACATACATCCAAGTTTAGATTTTGATGCATCGCTAAACATCAGATACTCTTTTCCACCAACTGGTAAGGTAAGAGTAGGTGCAAAAACTAATTGGTTCTTCAATTTTTAGAAGCTTCGCTGGAATTTCTCGTTCCACACGAATGGCTCCCCTTTGAGCGTTAACTTCGTCAATGGTCCAGCAAGCGATGAAAAATTCTCCATGAAGCGACAGTAATACCCAGCTAAGCCAAGGAAACTGCGAACTTCGAACAAAATTGTAAAGACCCAAATCACATATTCCAAAATTTGCTCCTAATGGGACCTTTACTGTCATGAAACCCAAACAAGTCCAAACGAGGACCTATTTGAATCCCACAAGGCTTATCCATCTAGTTTCGATTTTAGCATGTGAAATCTTTTAAGATTTTAAAGTTTGGAGCACGATATTAGACAAATATTCTGGTACCATACATAGTAAATAAAACATCAGCAGAAGTCTTTAAATTCAATCAATAAATCCATAACACACAAGTCCCATAGGGATTTAAATATCCAGCAAATAACTCCCAACATAGTTCGGAAACAAAAACAAAGGAGGAAACTTGAGAAACCAGAAAAAATAGTCCAATCAGTGATCATATTGTATTCTCAAGCAACTAAGGGGGACAAAAATATGAAAATGTGATGCGATATCGCCCTACCATGCAACATTGATTCTCACACACTAGTACCACAAATATCAACTGTACCTAAGCCTGAAAAATTGGTGAAAAAAATAGGATGAGATTACAAGAATCTCAGTAGGGTCACAACATCATAAGATCTACAAAATTCTTAAACAAACATCTCCCAAACAACATCAGATCATCCCTACACATCTAAGGATATCACGTAATTCAATGATCAATCTAAGGTTAGGGCCAAAACTAAGGCTAAAGGTAGACTACAAACATTTCTGAAATTCAGAAGTACACAGACAAGTTAATCAATTTCATCAACAGAAAAGGGCTCTCCCCTTCCACCTATGTTAATCAGCAAGCCGATTCATCTTGCCACACAAGGATAAAGGAATCCAAACAAAACAAGGACAAAGGCATCCAAACCACACAAGGATAAGGACATCTTGCCAACACACTGAACAAGGCATCTAGCCAGCAAACAGGACTAGGCATCCAGTGAGCTCTTGCTAGGGATTGCCATCCATATAACTCCTATATCAGTAAGAACTTCTCCTCTCCCAAGGAGCATCAGCGCTTAACCCAAATGGCCACCGGAAAGGAATTCTGACACACAAACACGTACAAGCATACATAGGCAAGCACATAGCACAATACCATAATAAGGTATTCTCAATCATGTCAGAACACAATCAACATGTTCAAAGCACACAACACATGCAAATTAGGCACTCATAACCTAATTCAAGAGTTCGTTATAGCCTAGAGGATCACATCTTGATCCGCAATTCAAGTGTACTCACTACAACATATGTTCATACACTTATCATACATATAGGTACTGAAATTAATAAGCAAACAACAAGGATTTCTGAAGAAACCGATCAGGCATAGATCCTACCTCTTTTATCTCTGAACAGGAAGCTATTTCTTTCCCTTTATTCAAAGGATCTGAACCTCCTATAACATCGTAAGGAAAAGACAAAACCAAACTAAGCATGTATTCTCAATAACTAATTGAATACCCTACCCTATTTTCTTACCAATTCCACGCACAAAACCTATCAGAAACCAGTGATCAGATGCCCTAGGTGCCTCCCCTTTGGATGTTAGATGTGGTAGCCAAGAACTTATCAAGATTCAACCTGAATTACAATCCCCATTAACTATGAAAATTTCAGCACTAAGAATAGGGCACAAGTCAAATTGTGACTTCATGCAAACAAGGTAATAGGGTTGTGATTTCATATTAACAAGGAAGGATTAAGTGTTTGTAACATGTACAACCAAAAGAAACAAGATCAGAATCCAATAGGTTAATCAAATGATCAAGGTAGGCAACAAATAGGGCAAAGGTAGTGTGTGACGACCACAATTCCTATCTTTTACTAATTGCTCCGATTAAGGTCATCACCCCCGTGAAACCTAAATACGCCAAAATGACACCTAGGACCTATCAGAATCTCACCAGGCTTACCATTAACTTCTGATTTTTAGCATGTTTATTTCAATTTTTAACAACAATTGGAGCATGATATTGGAAACATATTCTGGTAACATACCGAGTAAATAAAACATCAGCGGAAGTCTTTAGATTAAATTATTGGGTTCATAACACACAAGTCCCATAGGGATGCAATTAAGCAGCAAGAAATCCTCCAACATATTTCGGAAATAGTAAGCAAAAGGAGGGTTCTTAAAATAAACCAGAAAGTAACTAAATCATTCATGTTATATGCGCAAGTAAACAAGTATGTAAATGTGATGCGATATTGCCCCGCGCGGCAGCCTTGATCTCACACACTGTTACCAAGGACAGTGGATGTACCTAAGCCTGAAAAATGGTAAAAAAACAACATTATGAGATTACAAGAATCTCAGTAGGGTCACAGCATCATAAGATCTGCAGAAATCCTAAACACAAATCGCCCAATTCACATTAGATCATTCCTAAACAACTAAAGAGGATCACGCAATTCAAGAATCAATTAAAAAGAGGTTAGAGTCGAATCTATGGTTGAGGGAGGACTACAAATACTTCTGAAAAATCAGAAGTACACAGGCAGGTAGAACTCATCAGATTACTCTCAGCAATAAAGAAGAAAGTCCATCTCCTTCCAACTATGTTGTCCAAGGCTTACTGCACAAAGGGTAGATGGTTACACCACAAACTAATTAGTAAGACTATTCATCTTGCCTCACAAAGACAAGTCGTCTTACCACACACGGACAAATCTTCCCAAGCCACACACAGACTAGGGCATACTAAACCTCGCAAGGATAAGGGCTTCCTGCCTCGCAAGGACAGGGTTCTGGTCTCGCAAGGAAAGATATCCAGTGCGCGAATGCTGAGGTTTGCCACCTATACAACTCCCATACTAGTAAGAACCTCTCCTCTCCCTAGGAGCATCATTACTTACCCCGAATGGCCACCGGAAAAAGATCCTGACACACAAACATGTACAAGAACACACAAGCAAGTACAAAGCATAATACCAAAGTAAGGTATCCTCAATCATGTCAGAACACAATCAGCATATGCAATTCATATAACGTATGCAACCCAGGCACTCAATACCTAACTCAGGGATTCTTTATGGCCTATGAGATTCATATCTCACTCCGAATTTCATACTCTCACCTTATAATCCAATGGCATGTAATACAACAAGGGCAGGTAACAAAAAAATCAAGAAAATAACAGGGATCTCTAGAGAAACCGATGAGGCGTAGATCCTACCTCTCTTGTCTCTGAACAATTAGCTACTCCTTTTCCTTTATTAAGAAATTTTGAACCACCAATATTATGACCAGGCAAAGACTAAAATAAACTAAACATGCATATTCAATAATCAATTGAATACCTTATTTCCTTACCAATTCCACTCAGCAAACCTATCAGAAACCAGTGATCAGATGTTGCAGGTGCCTCCCCCTTGGATGTGTGATGTGATAGCTAGGAACTTAACAATATTCTACCTGAATTACAATTCCAATCAACTATGCATATTTCGTCGCTAAAAGTAGAGCATAGAACAATTTCGACTTTAAGCATAAAGAAGTTGAAAAGAAATAAATTCATAATCATACATCATGAATAGATTCTAAGAAATCATAAGAACACGCTAAACGACAACAGAAATCAACTAAAGACAAAAACTGCAGAAATTTTTTTAAAAAAAACTAATTCCATCGTCGATTTTTGATTTAACCTTAGTTAAGAAAATATTTATGTCCAAATAAAAACAAATATATGGTTGGGAAGAGAATGAAAATATATTTCCAACAAGCTATTATTTGTTGGGATCCGACAAACGATGAGAGAGTTATGTCATTCTAAAGTTCAAGAAGATTTGGCAAAAACCTAATTCCGCCGCCGATTTTCAACTTATCTTTATAGAAAGAAATACTAAAATCCTGAAGAAAAAAAAATGGTTGGAAAGAGGATGAAAAGAACTTTCCAACAAGCTATTATTTGTAAGGATCCGACAAACGATAAGAGAGTTATGCTAGTTTAAAATTTCAGTGAATTTTGGCGGCTATAGGGAGGTGTAGGGTTTTAGGCTTATACGAATTTTGTATGTTTTCTCTGAATAATTTTTGTGAGGATGGTTTCCTATTTATAATGAATGGGTATAAAATTATGATTACTACTTTTAAGATTTTATTTAAAAAAAAATAATTACCAGATAATTAAATTCTTTAATTATCTTCCCCTATTCTTAGGGATTTTAATCTCTAAAACAATTATCTATCTATAAGGACTTAGATTAAAGGGAATTTATAGCAGAATTAACTATCATACCACTCTTACCAATTTCGGCAATCACACATCCTTTCCTTCAGGGGAAAAATCATCTTTTCACCTACACTGGCTTCTGGACTTCTAGGACTCAAAATTTGGGGTCTCACATCCTCCCCTCTTTAAAGAAATTTTGTCCTCGAAATTTTAACATAAGTACCTAATCAAACAGGTAAGGCAATTTTTCACGCATAGATTCCTCAGTCTCCCAAGGCTATTCCTCAATTTGGCCATTACACCAAACAATTCGTACCATAGGCACGCTTCGAATGCGAAACTGTCAAACTAACCGATCTAGTATGGCAACTGGCTGTACGGGATCGGATAGGTCTTCACCAACTTCAACTGGTGGTTCTTTAAGCACATAAGCAGGATCTCGCACATACTTTCTTAACATTGAAATAAGAAATATGTTGTCAACCCTTTCCGTATTTGGAGGTAGGGCAAGTCGGTATGCAACAGAGCCGATTCTTTCGACAATGTCATACGGACCAATATAGCGAGGTGCTAGCTTACCTTGCAGCTGAAAACGAAAGACTCCTGTCCATGAGGCAACCTTCAAAAATACTTTGTCTCCTACTGCAAATTCCAGTTCCCTTCGTCGATTGTTGGCATAGCTTTTCTGTCGATCTTGCGCTGTTTTTAGCCATTGTCGGATCAAATTTAACTGCTCTGTTGCATGATCAATCATTTCCGGATTGTCTAGGCGTCTTTTGCCTACTTCATTCTAGAAAATGGGAGTTCTGCAACGCCTCCCATATAGTGCTTCATAGGGTGCCATACCGATGCTTACATGGAAATTATTGTTGTAAACAAATTCTGCCAATGGCAAGCATCGATCCCAACCAGTTTGCTGATCCAACACAATCGCTCGTAGCATGTCTTCAAGTGTCTGAATCATTCTTTCTGATTGACCATCGGTCTGGATTGAAATGCTGTACTGAAATTCAATCTTGAACCCAGCACATTCTGGAATGTTTCCCAAAATCGTGAGGTGAAACGAGGGTCACTTTCTGAAACAATAGAAACTAATAATTCATGCAATTGAACAATCTCGTCCAAGTAACGAACTGCCAATCTTTCTGGTGTATCTGTCGCACGTAAAGGAACAAAGTGTGAAGATTTCGTCAGTCGATCAACGATCACCCAAATGGCATTCTATCCTCGCTGCGATCTAGGCAAACTAGTCACAAAATCCATTGTGACGTGCTCCCACTTCCATTCTGGAATCGGAAGTGACTGAAGTAGACAAACAGGTCTTTGATGTTCGATCTTTACTTGTTGACATATGAGGGATCGAACAACGAATTCAGCAGTATGACGTTTCATGTTTGGCCACCAATACTGCTCCTTCAAATCTTAGTACATCTTAGTGCTTCCAGGATAAATAGCGAACTTCAAACTATGCATCTCTGATAGAATAAGGTTACGAATATCAACATTTTGTGGAACACATACCCGGTTTCTGAAGACTAATACTTTGTCATCTCATATTCTGAAATCATGAACATTGGCATCAACACCATCAGCAAGTTACTTCCGAATTTCAGTAAATTTCGGTTCCTATAATTATTGATTCCGGATTTCTTCAATTAAGGTAGGTGCAACTTCGATTCATGGCAACAACAAACCAGAAAAATAGGTGCTAAGAAGCACACGGTTAGTTTTCAATTCCAACATCATCGGCAGGTAGTGGGTGAGCATGTAGGCCAAAACTGATGGGGAAGGAGGATGATACTTTCGGCTCAGGGAATCAGCAACAACATTCGCCTTTCCTAGATGATATTCGATGATTAAATCATAGTCTTTAATCAGCTCCACCCATCTTCTTTGTCTCATATTCAATTTTTTTTGCGTGAGGAGGTACTTCAGGCTTTTGTGGTCAGTGAAGATTCGACACGTCTCGACATATAAGTAATGTTGCTATATTTTTAAGGCAAACACCATGGCTGCAAGTTCCAAATCATACGTAGGGTAGTTGCTCTCGTGCGGTCGCAATTTCTGGGAAGCATAGGCGATGACTTTCCCATCTTGCATCAATACGCATCCAAGTCCAGATTTTAACGCGTCGCTGTAAACTATATACTCCTTTCCGCAAATAGGTAGGGTAAGGATAGGTGCAGAAACTAACCGATTCTTTAGCTCTTCAAAACTTTGCTGGAATTTGTCATTCCATATAAACGGCTCACCCTTACGTGTCAGTTTTGTCAATGGTCCGATAAGCGATGAAAAATTTGCCACAAAGCGACGGTAGTATCCTGCTAAGCCAAGGAAACTAAGAACTTCGAACACACTTCACGGAGGTTCCCAAGCAATCACGACTTCAATCTTCTTTGGATCAACTAACACACCTTGGGCGGAAATAATATGGCCAAGGAAACCAACTTTGCGTAACCAGAATTCGCATTTGCAGTACTTTGCGAATTACTGTCGATCTTTCATGATTTTAAGCACAATTCGCAAGTGCATAGCATGATCCTCTTCCAATTTTGAGTAAATTAGAATGTCGTCGATGAAGACTATCACAAATTTATCCAAGAATTTGCAGAACACACGATTCATCAAGTCCATAAATACAGCTGGTACATTGGTCAAGCCGAATGGCATAACCAGAAATTCGTAGTGGCCGTATCGCGATCTGAACTCGGTCTTCGGAATATCAGCATCACGAATTCTCAATTGATGGTATCCAAATCTGTGATCTTAAAGAATACGGCTGCACCATGGAGTTGGTTGAACAAATCGTCGATGCGCGGCAAAGGTTATTTATTTTTCACAGTCACACGATTCAGCTGCCGATAATCGATGCACAATCGCAGCAAACCATCTTTCTTTTTCACGAACAGAACAGGTGTTCCCCATGGTGGCACACTAGGTCGGATAAAACCACGATCCAGAAAATCTTCCAAATGCGGTTTTAGTTCCTTCATTTCTGCAGGAGCCATACGATACGGAGGAATGGAAATCGGATTCGTACAAGGCACTAGCTCACTACCGAACTCCGCTTCCCTTGTTGATGGTAGACCGGCTATGTCTTCTGGAAATACTTCTGGAAATTCGCAAACCACTGGAGCAGAATCCAGATCCGAGGATTCATTAGAAATATCATGTACGTGAGCGAGGTACGCTGTACATCCTTTGTTGATTAATCAGTTCGCCTTAAGCCAGGAAATCATGCAAGTTGGAACAACTCGCCTATCACCTTCAAAACAGTATTCGTTACCATCAGGAAAAGTGAACCACACACGCTTGGTGAAACACTCCATACGGGTTTGATATTTTGCTAGACAGTCCATGCCTAAGATCACATCCAGCTCTCGGATGTCTAATGGAATTAGATCCACTTCAAGTACATTCGAACCCATACGTACAGCACAACCGATGTAGACTAGATTACAAATCAGTTGCTCTCCCAAAGGAGTTAGAACCGTGATAAAAGGAGTCAAGGGAGATAGTGGCTGATCCGCGCTAAGTGCTATCCTTGGACTTACAAATGATCTATTTACTCCGGGATATAATAATACTTTAGTATTTTGAGAAAATACTGAAATAGTACCTGTCACCACATACGGACTAGCCTCGGCATCAGTTAGACTGAAGAGCCTTGTTGGTCTCGGTTGCGCCTCGGTTGTGGATCTGTTGGGTGGTCCTCCTGGTGCGCGTGTTGGTGGTTTGGCAGGGTTGGCATTTCCACCTCGGCCTGCGTTTGATACGCCTGTGATTCACCTTGGTTTCGGGCATTCGTTCTGAATATGTCCCATCTCGCCACAGTTGTAACATCGTCGTTGCTGAAATTTCCATGAAGATCCATTGGAATTTGAACCAGAAAAGTTCCTATTGTTGGTATTTCCATTGCCATTAATTTTCGGAGGATAGGAACTTAAAGGATAGGGTCCCGTTCGTCGATTGAACTTCAAATCTCGCCTATAGGATCTGCCACTAGTCGCTGCAGATGGCTTCTTGGTTTTCATGATCTTTTCGGATTCAGTCATGGCAACAATTAGATCTTGCAAATTTTGCACCAGTGTCGTACCAACGATGGTTTTGACTTCAATGCTCAACCCATCCTGAAATCGTCTCGCAAGCTAGTACGGTGTACGATCTTCTTCTGGTGCAAATCGGGACAACTCCCTTAACACTTTCTCATATTCCAGCACCGAACAGGTGCCTTGTTCAAGTTTGTAAAAAGCTTGTTGCTGCTCGTTTTTATGGAATCTCATATAAAATTTTTCGTCGAATTTACTTACACATAACTAAATACGATACTAGGAAAAAAAGTGGTACCTAGTGGAGAGACGTACACCGGACGATACGCATATGCTAGAAAGCAACATACAAATTTTCGGAAATCACATGCACGTATGCAAAGGTATTCTCGGAAATTACATCAACACTCATATATACTCTCGGAAATCATCATCAAACATCATGTAAGCATGGATTTACACAACATCCACATTTGGCAATACACACCAGCAATCACATACATATGAATTCAGCAACACAGGAATCAAATAGGGACACTCGGTAGCATGCATAAATCAACACACACATTCTCAGCAATGATTAGAAACACAGCAAACACTCACCGAAATATATCATGGCATACCAGCCATAAGAACATACAGGAACAAACATCACATCAGATTATCATTCTAATCAATTAAATCTTACAAATCAATCCCATTTTAGCATTAGTTCAGTTTCGGTTTTAATCCCTAAGTGAGTAAGTGTGTGCATGTCCTTACCTACAAACACCAAAATCAACAAATAAGTTAGCATATAACAAATTATTTTCCCTAAACCATGCTCCGCTACCAAACCTGTGACGACCTCAATTCCTATCTATTACTAAGTGCTGCGATTAAGGTTATCACCGCAGTGAAACCCAAATACGCCTAAATGACACCTATGACCTATCTGAATCTCACCACGCTTACCATTAACTTCCGATCTTTAGCATGTTTATTTCAATTTTTAACAACAATTGGAGAATGATATTGCACAAATATTCTGGTAACATACGGAGTAAATAAAACATCAGTGGAAGTCTCTAGATTAAATCATTGGGTTCATAACACACAAGTCCCATAGGGATCCAATTAAGCAGCAAGAAATCCTCCAACATATTTCGGAATTAGTAAGCAAAAGGAGGGTTCTTAAAATAAACCAGAAAGTAGCACAATCATTTATGTTATATGCGTAAGTAAATAAGTATGTAAATGTGATGCAATATCGCCCCGCTGTGCAGCCTTGATCTCACACACTGGTACCACGGATTGTGGATGTACCTAAGCCTGAAAAATGGTAAAAAAACAATGGTATGAGATTACAAGAATCTCAGTAGGGTCACAACATCATAAGATCTGTAGAAATTCTAAACATAAATCTCCCAATTAACATTAGATCATTCCTAAACAACTAAAAGGGATCACGCAATTCAAGAATCAATTTAAAAGAGGTTAGGGCCAAATCTATGGTTGAGTGAGGACTACAAACAATTCCGAAAAATTAGAAGTACACAGGAAGGTAGCACTCATCAGATTACTCTCAGCAATGAAGTAGAAAGGCCATTCCCTTCCACCCGTGTTTTCCAAGGCTTACTGCACAAAGGGTAGATGGTTAACACACAAATTAATCAGTAAGCCTATTCATCTTGCCTCGCAAGGACAAGTTGTCTTTCCACACACGGACTAGGGCATCCCAAACCACGCAAGGATAAGGGCTTCCTGCCTCGCAAGGACAGGGTTCCGGTCTCGCAAGGACAGATATCCAGTACACGCATGCTGGGGTTTTCCACCCATACAATTCCCATACTAGTCAGAACCTCTCCTCTCCCTAGAAGCATCATCGCTTACCCCGAATGGCCACCAGAAAAGGATCCTGACACACAAACATGTACAAGCACACACAGGCAAGTACAAAGCATATTACCACAACAGGGTATCCTTAATCATGTCAGAACACAATCAGCATATTCAATTCATATAACGTATGCATCCCAGGCACTCAATACCTAACTCAAGGATTCGTTATACCCTATGAGATCCATATCTCACTCCAAATTTCATACTCTCACCCTATAATCCATTCGCATGCAATGCAACAAGGGAAGGTAACAAAAACATCAAGAAAATAATAGGGGTCTCTGGAGAAACCGATGAGGCATAGATCCTAACTCTCTTGTCTCTGAACAAGAAACTATTTCTTTTCCTTTATTAAGAAATTTTGAACCACCTATATTATCACCAGGCAAAGATGAAAACAAACTAAGCATGTATATTCAATAATCAATTGAATACCCTATTTCCTTACTAATTCCACTCACCAAACCTATCAGAAACCAGTGATCAGATGCTGTAGATGCCTCCCCCTTGGATGTGTGATGTGATAGCTAGGAACTTAACAAGATTCAACCTGAATTACCATTCCAATCAACTATGCAAATTTTGTCACTAAAAGTAGAGCTTAGGACAATTTAGATTTTAAGCATAAAAAAATTTAAAAGAAATAAATTCATGATCATACATCATGAATAGATGTTAAGCAATCATAGGAACACACGAAACGACAACAAAAATCAACCGACGACAAAAACTGTAGAAATCTAAAAAAAAGACCTAATTTCATTGCCGATTTTTTACTTAACCTTAGAAAAAAAAATATTTATGTCAAAATAACAAAACATATATGGTTGGAAAGAGAATGAAAATATCTTTTCAACAAAATATTACTTGTAGGGATTTGACAAATGATGAGAGAGTTATGCTGTTTTGAAGTTCAAGAAAATTTTCAACATGTCTTTAGAGTAAGAAATACTAACCTCCTGATGAAAAACCAATAATGGTTGGAAAGAGGATCAAGAGAGCTTTCCAACAAGCTTTCCAACCACTCCTACCAATTTCGGCCATCACACATCTTTTCCTTCAGGGAAAAAATCGTCTTTTCACCCGCACTGGCTTCTGGACTTGTAGGACTCAAAATTTGGGGTCTCATATAGGGCATGCCGATTTCATGTATAACATTCAAAGGATGAATTTATGATTTTACATCATGAAAGGATGCTAAACAATCATACAAACAAGAGGAACAACAACAGAAATCAATTGAAGGCAGAATCACGAAATTTTGAAACCTAATCCCACCAAATTAAAACTTAAATTATGATAAACAAAAACTAACCTTTAGACCAAAAACCCAAGATTTTTAGATAGAGGATAGAAAAATATTTCCAACAAGCTATTATTTTCAAGAATCCGACAAACGATGAGAGAGTTATGCTACTTTGAAGTTCAAGCAGATTTCGGCAACAATAGGGAGGTGTTAGGTTTTTGGTTGGACAAATTTTATATATTTTTTGTGTGAGGTTTAAGTGTAGCCGACGTCCTCCTTATATAAGGTAGTTATGGGATTAATTTCCACACTTTAAGAGTTAGATTAAAGTAAGATAATTATCAGAATTAAATTCTGTAATTATCCTCCCATAATTTTAGGAAATTTATTTTCAAAGATAATTATCAACCAATAAAAAATCAAATCAAAGGAAATTAATACCAGAAATAATTACTAGACTTTTCATACCATTTTTTTCCATCACACATGTAACGACCCCAATTTCTACCTATTAATATCTGCTCCGATTAAGGTCATTACCGCCGTGAAACCCAAAAAAGCCAAAAGACACCTAGGACCTATCTCAATACCACCAGGCTTACTCACTAAGTTTATGACTTTTAACATGTTCATTCTACATGTTTAATAACAGTTGGAGCATGATATTGGACAATCATTCTGGTATCATACGGAGTGAGAAAAAACATTAGCATAAGTTTTTAAATTAAAACACTGGATTCATAATACACAAGTCCCTTAAGGATCCAAATAACCAGCAAGAATTCTTCAAACATAGTCGAAAATAACAAGCAAAGGAGGAATCTTAAAATAAACCAGAAAGTAGTCCAATTTTTATTCAAGTTATATGTACAAGTAATCAAGGAACAAGTATGCAAAAGTGAGGCGATATCGCCCCACCGTACAACATTGATTTCACACCCTGGTACCACGAGCAGTGAATGTACCTAAGCATAAAAAAAAATGGTGAAAACAATGGAATGAGATTACAAAAATCTTAGTAGGGTCACAACATCCTAAGATATACAGAAACCATAAATACAAATCTCCCGAACAACATCTGATCATTCTTACGCAACTAAAGGGATTTATTCAATTCAATGATTCAATCAAAAAGGGTAGGGCCGAATCTAAGGCTGAGGGGGATCACAAACACTTCCGAAAAGTATCTGAAGTATACAGGCAGGCAGAACTCATCAGATTGTTCTCGGCAATGAAGAAGAAAAGGCCATCCTCTTCCACCTATGTTGTCCAAGGCTTACTGCACGAAAGGTAATTGGCTAACACACAAGCTAATCAGCAAGCCTATTCATCTTACCTTACAAGGACAAAACATCCCAAACCACACAAGGACAAGGGCATCCCAAACCACACAAGGATAAGGGCTTCCGAAACCACAGAAGGATAAGGGGTTCCTGTCACACAAGGAAAGGGCTTCTGGCCACACAAAGACCAGACATCTAGCGAGTTGTTGCTGGAATTTGCCACCCATATGACTCCTATACCAGTAAGAACCTCCCTTTTCACTAGAAGCATCAGCGTTTACCCTGAATGGCCACCGAAAAAGGATCCTGACACACAAACACGTAAAAGCACACATAGGCAAGCACACACAGGCAAGCACAAAGCACAAAACCACAATAAGGTATTCTCAATTCTATCATATCACATTCAGCATGTTCAATACACATCACAAATGTAAGCTAGGCACTCCTAACATACCTTAAGGGATTCGATATAGCCCAGAAATTCATCAATTCAATCCACGAATCAAACATGCATTATTTAATATCAATGCGAATATAGTTTCACAATCATAGGTACCGAAATCAATTAAGCAAACAACGAGGTCTCTGGAGAAATCGATGACGCATAGATCCTACCTCTCTTGTCTCTGGAAAGAGGATGAAGAGAGCTTTCCAAAAAACTATTATTTTCAGGAATACGAAAAATGATGAGAGAGTTATGCTGGATTAAAGTTTCAGCGAATTTCGGCAGATATAGGGAGGTGTAAGGGTTTTAGGCTATACAAGATTTGTATGTTTTCTATGAATGATTTTTGTAGGGTTGACTTCCTATTTATAATGGATGGGTATGAAATTAAAATTACTACTTTAAAGGCTTTATTAAAGTAAGATAACTACCAGATTTAAATTCTGTAATCATCCCCTTTTAAGTTTAGGGATTTTATTTCCTAAGATGATTATTAACAAATTAAGAACCAAATTGAAGGGAATTAATACCAGAAATAATTACCAAACATTCCTTACCAATTTCGGCCATCACACATCCTTTTCTTTAGGGACAAAATGGTATTTTCACCTGCACTGACTTCTAGACTTCTAGGACTCAAAATTCGGGGTCTCACATCCTCCCCTCCTTATAAGAATTTCGTCCTCGAAATTTTTGCACAAGTACCTAAACAAACAAGTAAGAAAATTTTGTACGCATAGATTCCTCAGTCTCCCAAGACTGTTCCTTAATTTGGCCATTACGCCAATCAACTCGTACCATAGACACACTTTGACTGCGAAGCTGTCGAACTGACCGATCTAGTGTGGCAACTATTTGTATGGGATAGGATAGGTTTTCAGCAACTTCGATTGGGGTTTCCTCGAGCACATGAGCAGGGTGTTGTATATACTTTCTCAACATTGAAACGTGAAACACGTTGTGAATTCTTTCCATATTTGGAGGTAAAGCAAGTTGGTATGCAACAGTGCTGATTCTTTCAACGATGTCATATGGACCAATGTAGCGAGGTGCTAACTTACCTCACTGCTGAAAATGAAGGACTCCTTTCCACGGAGCGACCTTCAAAAACACTTTGTCACCTACCGCAAATTCCAACTCCCTTTATTGATTATTGGCGTAGCTTTTCTGCTGATCCTGGGATATTTTTAGCCGTTGTCAGATCAAGTTCAATTGCTCTATTGCTTGATCAATCAATTCTGGATTGTCTAGGCGTCTTTCATCTACTTCATTCCAACAAATGGGAGTCCTGCAACGTCTCCCATATAATGCTTCATATGGTGCAATACTGATGCTTACATGAAAACTATTGTTGTAAGCAAATTCTTCCAACGGCAGGCATCGATCCCCAACCAGTTTGCCGATCCAACACACTCGCTCGTAGCATGTCTTAGAGTGTCTGAATCGTCCTTTCAGATTGACCATCGGTGTGAGGATGAAATGCTGCACTGAAATTCAATTTTGAACCCAGCGAAATTTAGAATTTATCCCAAAATCGTGAGGTGAAATGAGAGTCACGACATGAAATGATGGAATCTGGCACTCAATATAATTGAACAATCTCATCTAAGTAACGAACAACCAATTTCTCAGGTGTATCTCAGCGGGTCGTTGATGTTCGATCTTTACTTGTTGACATACGAGGCATCGGGCAATGAACTCAACAATGTGGCGTTTCATGTTTGGCCACCAATACTGCTCTTTCAAATCTCGGTACATCTTAGTGCTTCCGGGATGGATAGCGAACTTTAAACTATACGCCTCCGATAGAATAAGGTTACGAATATCAATATCTTGTGTAACACATACCCGGTTTCTGAAGACAAGCACTTTGTCATCTCGTATTCTGAAATCACGAACTATGGCATCAACACCATCAGAAAGTTGCTTCCGAATTTTAATTAGTTTTGGATCCTCTAATTGCTAATTCAGGATTCCCTCAATCAAGATAGGTGTGACTTCGATTCGTGCCAACAATGAACTAGAATAATCAATGCCATGATGCACACGAACTCAAAACCATCGTAGGTACGACACAATCCCTCGTAGTGTTCAACCTTGCCATACTATTTAAGCATACAATTGTTACTTACACATAACTAAATATGATACTAGGAAAAGAAATGGTACCTGGTGGAGAGGCGTGCACCAGACAATACGCATATGCTGGAAAGCAACATACAAATTTTCGGAAATCACATGCACACATGCAAAGGTATTCTTGGAAATTACATCAGCACTCATATATACTCTCGGAAATCATCATCAAACATCAGGCAAGCATGGATTCACACAACATCCATATTCGGCAATACACACCAACAATCACATACATATACATTCAGCAATACAGGAGTCAAATAGGGACACTCGGCAGCATGCATAGATCAACACACACACATTCTCAACAATGATAAGAAACACAACAAACACTCACTGAAACATATAATGGCATACCAGGCATAAGAACATACACGAACAAACATCACATCAGAATATCATTCTCATCATTTTAGCATTAGTTCACTTTCGGTATTAGTCCCTATGTGAGTAAGTGTGTGCGCATGTCCTTCCCTACAAACACCAAAATCAACAAATAAGTTAACATATAACAAATTATTTTCCCTAATCAATTCTCCGTTACCAAACCTGTAACGACCCCAATTCTTGCCTATTAATATGTGAGACCTCACCCTTCTGAGAGTAGTTTACGATAGAGTGCAGATTCGATTCGTAAATTTTTTCTTACGTTGGGTGCCTCAGCCTTAGGGAGTCCTTAGCGTGTTTGAGTGTTTTAGGGTGTCTAGGTGTGATCGAGAGTACGTTAGAATGCGTGATTGAGGACTGAGTAAGTGGAACTTGGAATTTGACAGATTATGACCCGTTTTGAGTGACCATGAATTTTTGGGTCGATTACTATTCATCGAGCCCAAACACTATTCGTAAGCCCAATTGATTAACTAAAATCCCAGACACCCTTCTTGTTACGCAAAATTTTATTCGGGTCATTTGGCATTATACGGGCTGTGAAATTAGAATTTCTGTACTTGGTAGACCTTGGGATTTAGCCCAATTCAGTCTCAGCCAAAATCCATTGTGTCAGCTCATATACTAGCTAACCCATTAGTTACACTTAAGTCTTGCCAAGTCTTGCCATTTGTGCATTAAACCCAGCAGACCATTCATTTCATCTGCCCTAAATGCCTTTCCCCGTTTTTCTTTCCTCTCCACCATCCAAGAGTACCAACATTCACCTTCAACCGTGTCTCTCCATGGGGTGCACCAGTATTATTTGTGAAGAAGAAGGACAGCACACTTCGATTGTGCATCGACTATAGACAGCTAAATCGGGTCACAGTGAAGAATCGATATCCATTGCCGCGGATTGCTGATTTTTTCGACCAGCTGTAAGGAGCATCAGTGTTTTCAAAGATCGATTTGCGATCTGGTTACCATCAGCTGACGTTTCGAAGACAACTTTTCGCTCACGCTACGGCCATTATGAATTTTTGGTGATGCCGTTTGGTGTGACTAACGCTCCAGCTATGTTCATGGACCTTATGAACAGAGTGTTCCAGGAGTACTTAGATCAATTTGTCATTGTGTTCATAGATGACATCTTGGTTTATTCCAAGTCAGAAGAGGAGCATTTGTTGCATTTGAAGACTGTGTTAGACATACTTCGAACTCGGCAATTATATGCCAAATTTTCTAAGTGTAAATTCTGGTTGCGTGAAGTTGGAATTTTGGGACAAGTAGTGTCAGCCGACGGCATTCTAGTCGATCCCAAGAAGATAGAAGCAATTGTGTCTTGGGAACCCCCACGAAATGTTACAGAAATTCGCAGTTTCCTTGGATTGGCAGGCTATTACAGATGCTTTGTGGAGAATTTTTCTGTTTTGGCTGGACCATTGACGCGTTTAACACGCAAAGGAGTTCCTTTCGAATGGACAGAGCAATGTGAACAAAGTTTCCAGGAACTGAAGTCCAGACTAGTATCCGCCCCAATTCTCACTTTACCAACCAGCGGTAAGGGGTATGTGGTGTACAGCGATGCATCAAGGATGGGATTGGGCGGTGTGTTGATGCAAGGAGGAAAAGTGGTGGCGTATGCATCGAGACAGTTGCAGCCTCATGAGATTAATTATCTGACTCACGATCTGGAATTGGCAGTAGTGGTATTCGCGCTTAAAATCTGGCGACACTACTTGTATGGTGAGACGTGCAAAATGTTCACTGATCACAAAAGTCTCAAGTATCTGCTCACTCAAAAGGAGTTGAATTTGAGACAGCGGAGATGGCTGGAATTGATCAAGGATTATGACCTAGTAATCGATTATCATCCAGGCAAGGCGAATGTTGTAGCGGACGCATTGAGTAGGAAGACGGTAACGTCCTTAGCCTACGTACGAGCATAATACATGCCTATGTTGATGTGTTTGAGAGCATCCAGAGTTCGGCTAGACAGTGATGATTCAGGGGCTTTGGTTGCACAGCTCGTTGTCAAGCCTACTTTGCTTGACGAAATACGAACCAAGCAACTCGAAGATGCAGTAATGGTTCGAGTACGACAGCAGGTTGAGGGCGATGATGGTGGTACTAGCATGGCCAGTGAATACCGTATACGAGAGGATGGCATCTTGACATTTCGTGGTCGAGTGTGTATTCCCCGTGATGAGAAGCTGCGAAGGAAGCACACAGTTCAACGTTTGCAATTCATCCAGGCAGCACCAGAATGTACAGAGACATACGAGAGCAGTATTGGTGGTCAGGGATGAAGAGACACATTGCAGAGTTCGTGGCAAAGTGTTTAGTGTGTCAGCAAGTCAAGGCAGAACATCAGAGACCTGCAGGATTACTACAATCATTACCTATTTCGGAATGGAAATGGGAATATGTGACAATGGATTTTGTTACAGGTTTGCCGAGGTCACAGCGAGGCCACGATGCAATATGGGTGATAGTGGACAGACTGACGAAGTCTGAACACTTCCTCCCCATTAAAACGACGGATACACCAGAGAAATTGGCCATGAAATATCTTGACGAGATAGTGAAGCTACATGGAGTCCCGGTTTCCATTGTGTCAGATAGAGATCCGCGTTTTACTTCCAGACTTTGGAAGCAATTTCATAATGCCTTGGATACAAAGTTGAACTTCAGCACCGCCTTTCATCCACAAACAGATGGACAATCGGAGAGAACGATACAGACCTTGGAGGACATGCTTCAGGGCATGTGTGTTGGAGAGACAGACGTCGTGGGAACGATGCTTACCGTTAGCAGAATTCGCTTACAACAACAGTTTTCAGGTTTCCATTGGCATGGCGCCATATGAAGTGTTGTATGGGAGACGATGCCGCACGCCGTTGTGCTGGGACGAAGTTGGTGAATGGAAACTTGATAGTCCTGAACTAATCGATCAGGCAGTAGAACAATTGACATTGATTCGGCAAAGGCTGAAGACAGCTCAAGACAGACAAAAGAATTATGCTGATAATCGCAGACGGAACTTAGAGTTTGCTGTCGGGGATAAAGTATTTTTGAAGGTAGCACCATGGAAAGGAGTAATCAGATTTCGACAGCGAGGTAAACTAACACCTCGATATATTGGTCTATACAGTATTACAGCCCGAGTTGGGCCGGTGGCCTACCGGTTGAATTTACCGTCAGAGTTGGAGAGAATTCACAATGTGTTCCATGTGTCGATGCTACGAAAATATGTGTCAGATTCATCGCATGTGTTGGAGTCGCCGCCAATAGAGATCACCAATGACTTGTCATATCAGACTCAACCGGTAGCGATAGTAGACAGAGCAGTGAAACAATTGCAAAGTCGTTCCGTGCCGATGGTTTCAGTCTTGTGGCGAAGTGACGTGAGTGAAGAACGGACTTGGGAACCAGAACAACTGATGAAAGAGCAGTATCCACAGCTGTTCAACAATTCGTGTAAGTGAATTTCGAGGACGAAATTCTTATAAGGAGGGGAAGATGTGAGACCTCACCCTTCTGAGAGTAGCTTACGATAGAGTGCAGATTCGATTCGTAAATTTTTTCTTACGTTGGGTGCCTCAGCCTTAGGGAGTCCTTAGCGTGTTTGAGTGTTTTAGGGTGTCTAGGTGTGATCGAGAGTACGTTAGAATGCGTGATTGAGGACTGAGTCAGTGGAAATTGGAATTTGACAAATTATGACCCATTTTGAGTGACCATGAATTTTTGGGTTGATTACTAATCATCGAGCCCAAATACTGTTCATTGAGCCCAAACACTATTCATAAGCCCAATTGATTAACCGAAATCACAGACACCCGTCTTGTTACGCAAAATTTTATTCGGGTCATTTGGCATTATACGGGCTGTGAAATTAGAATTTCTGTACTTGGTAGACCTTGGGATTTAGCCCAATTTAGTCTCAGCCCAAATCCATTATGTCAGCTCATATACTATCTAACCCATTAGTTACACTTAAGTCTTGCCAAGTCTTGCCATTTGTGCATTAAACCCAGCAGACCATTCATTTCATCTGCCTTAAATGTCTTTCCCCGTTTTTCTTTCCTCTCCACCATCCAAGAGTACCAACATTCACCTTCAACTCAGTTTTACCTCAGAAATCATTAGGGGATCATACCCTAACACTTACCCAGTGTTTTCAACACGTTTCCACTGGTAGTTTGGTGGGTAGGAGTGATTTCTACATTATTTTCATTCTGGACGAAAATTGAGGGTTTACTGGTAAGTGGTTTAATTCTTGCTTCCATGCTTCTAAGTTAGTTACTTTAGGTTGTTAGTAATGTTGCTGAGCTAATTTAGTGAGTGATTGTGTCTGGAAACACCCTGAAAGCTTTGTGTAATTCTCGGGTGAACAGTGTCAAAAGGTGGAATTCAAAAATTCTCGATGAATTGGGTGTATTGGTTGCTTGGGTGGTACTGTAATGTGTGAATATTTGCTGGTCAGAGTTGTGATTAAGGGGTAATGGTTGTGAGTTTATGGAGTGGTTAAATTGTTCAATTGCAGAGGAGTGTTGAGTGGTAATTGTAAGAGGGTCATTTAGGTTTTAATTTCAGTTTTAGTTTCTGATCACTTGAATTCAGATTAGCTTACGGTTCTATGACTGCCTTATGTGTATAGGTGATATTGCGGCAGCTGAGAAAGGCAAAGGTGTCGCTGGTACGTCGTCAGCGCGACAAGAGGTGGGAGTTTAAGTTTCATCTGCATATGCGTACTGGTTGATTTGTTTAATTAAAATTGGATTGCATGGATTGATTTGAATAGAGGCATTGCTGGCACTCTGATAACTAATCATGTTAGACTCATATGAATGCTTGTCATGCTTTGGAACTCATTAAATATATGTTCAAAACTAAGCGTGATGGCTGTGTGATGTGCATTGTGTTGTCATGAGTGGATTGCTGCTTGTAACTGAGTGTGTGGCAACACAAGGGAGACTTGTTAAAAATGTGAGATCGGCCTGATGTGGAACGGTATAAATACATAGCATGCATTACAAGTTTTTCCTAAACAATGTAGTATAAGTATTTTCTTAGGGATTTACTGGAATTGACGAACTATGCTTGATCAAGCTAGGTAAGTATATGGGGATTCCAGCTGAGGGGACAGTTGCTTACCTTGGAAGGTTATGGAGGATATATCTGTATGAATGGTTACTCAAGTGCACTATAAACGATCAGTTCTGATAATGCTATATGCATGTATCTACGAAACTGAGATGGAATCTGATAATTTGATTTCTTCATTTAGTTTCGGACAACCTTGATGGTAGGGGTTTGAATACATATGTAACTGTTAAATTAAAACCATCAATGGGCTTCCAGGTGATCCTTTAGCGGGGATTATTCGGAAGTGGTTTGTGTCTGCCCCGGTAGGTTTTGGGCATATTAGCCGTTGCATAATGTTTTGATAATCACGCGTTGTGCATTGTGCATTATGGATTTCGTTATGTGCATATATGAGCATGAGACTCAATTGTGTTACGTACTTGGTTTGTAAACTGATTTAGTAATTGCCTCTATTCCCACGTTGTGCTTATGACGCGGTACTCCCACTGAGGTCCTTTGATCTCACCCCCTCCCTTTATTTTTCTCAGGGCTAAATTGAGAGACTAGCAGTTCAGCTTCCAGGTTACTATTCCATTGTTGGTCGTAGGGCTGGACATTGTACTCCACACATTTTGGACACTCGGCATTATTTGTGTTGTAGGTACACACTAGACGTGTGCGTATGTATGCTAAACGTGTGAATCTGGGATTTAAATTTTATACTACATAAGTTTAAATGACAGTGCGATATTATGTGAAATGTGTGACATAATTATATCGTGGGTTGATATGTGTGAGATAATAAGCTTCCGCTAATAATTCCGTTGTTGATTTTGCCGTGTTTTTATAATAACATGCCATGCTTCAACTTCAAAGGAAAGTTTCAAGATTTGGAAATGATTTTACAGTAAGCCTTGTGTGGTTCCGATTGATTCACCCGTTGGGTCGATCGGGGTTGCATGGCGGTGAGGTTTTCAATTACCGGGAACGGGTCCTCACATAATATCTGCTACGATTAAGGTCATTACCACTGTGAAACCCAAACAAGCTCAAAGACACCTAGGACCTATCTCAATCCCACCAGGCTTACTCATTATGTTTTCGACTTTTAGCATGTTCATTTTACATGTTTAATAACAGTTGGAGCATGATATTGGACAATCATTCTGGTATCATACGGAGTGAGTAAAAACATCAGCGGAAATTTTTAAATTAAATCACTGGATTCATAACACACAAGTCCCGTAAGGATCCAAATAACCAGCAAGAATTCCTCCAACATAGTCGAAAATAACAAGCAATGGAGGAATCTTTAAATAAACCAGAAAGTAGTCCAATATTTATTCAAGTTATATGCGCAAGTAATCAAGGAAAAGGTATGCAAAAGTGAGGCAATATCGAACCGCCGTACAGCTTTAATCTCACACGCTGGTACCACGAGTAGTGAATGTACCTAAGCATAAAAAAATGGTGAAAATAATGAAATGAGATTACAAGAATCTCAGTAGGGTCACAACATCATAAGATCTGCAAAAACTATAAACACAAATCTCCTAAACAACAACTGATCTTTCCTACACAACTAAAGGGATTCATGCAATTCAAAGATTCAATCAAAAAGGGTAGGGCTGAATCTAAGGCTGAGGGGGACTACAAACATTTCCGAAAAGTATTAGAAGTAGATAGACAGGCAGAACTCATCAGATTGTTCTAAGCAATGGAGAAGAAAATGCCATCCCCTTCCACCTGTGTTCTCCAAGGCTTACTGCACGAAAGGTAATTGGTTAACACACAAGCTAATCAGCAAGCCTATTCATCTTGCCACACAAGGACAAAACATCCCAAGCCACACAAGGACAAGGGCATCCCAAACAACACAAGAATAAGGCTTTCCCAAACCACACAAGGATAAGGGATTCCTGCCACACAAGGACAAGGTTTCTGGCCACACAAGGACCAGACATCCAGCAACTCTTGGTGGGATTTTCCACCAATACGACTCCCATACAAGTAAGAACCTCCCCTCTCACTAGGAGAATCAACGCTTACCCCTAATGGCCACCGGAAAAGGATCCTGACACACAAACACGTACAAGCACACACAGGCAAGCACAAAGCACAAAACCATAATAAGGTATTCTCAATTTTATCATATCACATTCAGCATATTCAATGCACATCATACATGCAAGCTAGGCACTCCTAACCTAACTTAAGGGATTCAGTATAGCCTAGAAATTCCTCAATTCAATCTGTAACTCAAGCATGCATTATTTAATATGAATCCGCATATAGTTTCACAATCTTAGGTACCGAAATCAATGAAGCAAACAACGAGGTCTCTGGAGAAACCGATTAGGCATTGATCCTACCTTTATTGTCTCTGAACAAGAAGTTATTCCCTTATCTTTATTCAATAATTCTTCACTACCTATAGTATCATAAGGCAAAGCCAAAAGCAAACTAAGTAGGCATATCCAATATCCAATTAAATACCCTATTTCGTTACCAAACCTATCAAAAACCAGTGATCAGATGCCGCAGGTACCTCCCCCTTGGATGTGTGATGTGATAGCCAAGAACTTAACAAGAAACAACCTGAATTACCATCTCTAATTATCATACAGTTTTCGGCACTAAGAATAAGGCAATAGGGCAAGTTACGATTTCATGTTAACAAGTTGTATGAGTTGCGATCTCATGTTAATAAGGAAGGATTAAAGGTTTATAACATGTATACTCAAAAGAAATAAGATCATAATCCAATAGGTTAATCAATTGATCAAGATAGGCAACAATAGGGAAATAGGGAAAAGGTAGGTCATATTGATTTCATGTATAGAAAAGATTCAAAGGATGAATTCATTATTTTTCACTATGAATGGATATTAAAAAATCATACGAATAAAGGTAACAACATCAGAGATCAATCAAAGGCAGAATTATGCAAATCTTAAAACCTAATTCCGCCGCAGATTTTCAAATTATCCTTTGAGAAAGAAATACTAACATCCAAAGGACAAAAAAAATATGGTTGGAAAGAAGATAAATACAGATTTTTAACAAGCTATTATTTGTAGGAATCCGACAAACGATGAAAGAGTTATGCTATATTGAAGTTCGAGAAGATTTTGGCAGTTCTGCCGAGTTTCGACTTATCTTACAAGAAAGAAATACTAACCTTCTAAAAAAAAAATTATGGTTAGAAAGAGGATCAAGAGTGATTTCCATCAAGCTTTTATTTTCAGAAATCCGAAAAACTATGAGAGAGTTATGCTGGTTTGAAATTTCAATGAATTTTGGCGGATATAGGGAGGTGTAACGGTTTTAGGCTATACGAGTTTTGTGTATTTTCTATGAATGATTTTTGTGGGGTTGACTTCTTATTTATAATGGATGGGTATGAAATTAAGGTTACTACTTTAAAGGTTTTATTAAAGTAAGATAACTACCAGATTTAAATTCTGTAATCATCCCCGTTGAATTTTAGGGATTTTAATTCCTAAAGTGATTATCCACAAATTAAGAACCAAAATGAAAGGAATTAATGGCAGAAATAATTAACAAACATTCATTACCAATTTTGGCCATCACACATCCTTTTTTCAAGAGCAAAATGGTCTTTTCACCTACACTGGCTTCTAGACTTCTAGTACTCAAAATTCGGGGTCTCACACACATCAATTGCTTCAAAGGAAAAACTATCTTTTCATCTGCATTTGCTTCTAGACCTTTAGGACTCAAAATTTGGCGTCTCACATCCTCCCTTTCTTATAAGAAGTTCATCCTCGAAATTTCTGCACAAGTACCTGAACAAATAGTTAAGGAAATTTTGCATGCATAGATGCCTTAATCTCTCAAGACTATTCCTCGATTTGGCCATTATGCCAAAAAACTTGTACCATAGACACGTTTCGACTGCGAAGTTTACAAACTGACCGATCTAGTATGGCAACTGGCTGTATGGGACAGGATAGGTCTTCAGCAATCTCGACTGGTGGTTCTTAAAGTACATGAGCAGGGTCTCGCACATATTTTCTCAATATTGAAATGTGAAACATGTTGTGAATTCTTTCCATAGTTTTAGGTATGGAAAATCGGTATGCAACACGGACAATCCTCTTGACAATGTTATATGGACCAATGTAACGAGGTGCTAACTTCCCACTCTATTGAAAACGAAGGACACCTTTCCACGGGGTGACATTCAAAAACACTTTGTCACCTACCGCAAATTCCAATGTCTAAAAAAGTTCAACTGCTCCGTTGCTTGATCAAACAATTTCAGATTGTCTAGGCGTCTCTCACCTACTTCATTGCGGCAAATAAATGTTCTGGAGCATCTCCCATATAGTAGTTCACAAGGTGTCATACCGATGCTTGCATAAAAGCTATTATTGTAAACGAATTCTGCCAACTATAGGTTTCGATCCCAACTGGTATGCTGGTCTAGTACACTCGCACGTAACATGTCTTCGAGTGTCTGAATCGTCCTCTCTGATTGACCATCAGTCTGGGGATGAAACGATGTACTGAAGGTTAGTCTCGATTCTAGTGCATTCTAGAATTTCTCCCAAATCTTGATATGAAACGATGGAAACTGGCACTCCATGCAATCGAACAATCTCGTCCAAGTAACAAACAGACAATTTCTCAGGTGTATCTATCACACGTATGGGAAGAAAGTGTGCAGATTTCATCAATCGATCCACGATCACCTCGCTGAGATCTGGGCAATGCGGTCACAAAATCCATTGTGACATGCTCCCACTTCTATTTTTGAATCGAAAGTGACAAGAGTAGACCTTCGGGTCTTTGATGGTCGATCTTTATTTGTTGACATACGAGGCATCGAGAAACAAACTCAGCAATGTGGCGCTTAATGTTCGGCCACCAATACTGCTCCTTTAAATCTCGGTACATCTTTGTACTAGCAGGATGGATAGCGAACTTCGAACTATGCACCTCAGGTAAAATAAGATTACGAATATCAACATTTTTTGGAACACATACCCGATTTCGGAAGACAAGGACGTCATCATCTGGTACTCTGAAATCATGAACTATGGCATCAACACCATCAGATAATTGCTTCCGAATTTCAAGAAATTTTGGATCTTCTGATTGCTGATTCCGGATCTCCTCAATCAAGGTGGGCATGACTTCGATTCGCACTGACAATCAACCCGAAAAATTAGTGCCAAGATGCACACGGGTAGCTTTCAAATCCAACAACATAGGCATGTAATGGGTGCGCATGTAAACCAAAACTGATGAAAAAGGAGGATGAAATTTCCATCTTAAGGCATCAGCAACTACATTTGCTTTTCCAGGATGATATTCGATGATCAGGTTGTAGTCTTTAATCAGCTTCACCCATCTTCGTTGTCTTATATTCAACTCTTTTTGCATAAGGAGATACTTTAGACATTTTTGATCTGTGAAGACTCCGCATGTCTCGCCGTATAAATAATGTCGCCATATCTTCAACACAAACATCATGGCTGCAAGATCCAAATCATGCGTAGGATAGTTGCTTTCGTGTGGTCGCAATTGTCGGGAAGCATAAGCAACAACTTCCCTGTCTTGCATCAATACACATCCAAGTCCAGATTTTGACGCTTCGCTATAAACCACATACTCCTTTCCACCAATAGGTAAGGAAAGGATAAGTGTGGAAACTAATCAGTTTTTCAGTTCTTCAAAACTTCGCTGGCACTTCTCGATCAACACAAATAGCTCTCCTTTGCATGTCAATTTTGTCAATGGTCAAGCAAGCAATGAAAATTTTTTCACAAAGAAATGGTAGTATCCGGCTAAGCCAAGGAAACAACGGACTTCAAATACAATTCGCGGGGGTTCCCAAGCAACTACGGCTTCAATTTTCTTCGGATAAACTAAAACACCCTAGGCGGAAACAATATGGCCAAGGAAACATACATTGCATAACCAGAATTCGCATTTGGAGTACTTTGTGAACAACCGCTGATCCCTCGAAACATTCAGCACAATCCGCAAGAGCTCAGCATGCTTCTCTTCTGATATTGAATAAATCAGAACGTTGTCGATGAAGACTATCACAAATTTGACCAGGAACTTATGAAACACACGATTCATCAGATCCATGAACACGGCTGGTGCGTTGGTCAAACCAAATGACATAACCAGAAATTCGTAGTGGCTACATCGCAATCTGAACGTGGTCTTCGGAATATCAGCATCACGAACTCGCAATTGATGGTATCTAGATCTAAGATCGATATTGGAGAATATAGCTGCACCCTAGAGTTGGTTGAATAAATTGTCAATGCGCAGAAAAGGGTACCTGTTCTTCACGGTCACATGATTCAACTGCCGATAGTCAATGCATAGTCACATTGAACCATCTTTCTTCTTTACAAATAAGATAGGTGCTCCCCATGGTGACACACTGGGTTGATTGAAACCATGATCAAACAAATCTTCCAATTGCATTTTCAATTCCTTCTTTTTTGCAAGAGCCATACAATACGGTGGAATGGAAATCGGATTCGTACCAGGCACTAACTCAATGCTGAATTCCAATTCCCTTGCTTGTGGCAAACAGGCTATGTTTTCTGGAAATACATCTGGAAATTCGCGAACCACTGGAATAGAATCTAGATCCGAGGATTCTTTAGAAACATCATGTACATGCATGAGGTACGTTGTACATCCCTTGCTACTTAATCGCTTCGCATCAAGCCAAGAAATTATGTAGGTTGGAACAACTTGCCTATCACCTTTAAAGCAGTACTCAGCACCATCAAAAAAAGTGAACCACACAAGCTTGGTGAAAAATTCCATAGTAGCTTGATAGTTCGCTAAACAATCCATGCCTAAGATCACATCCAGCTCTCGGGTGTCCAAAGGGATCAGATCCACCTCAACTACATGTAGACCCATATATACAGCACAGCCAATGTAATCTAGATCACAAATTAGTTGCTCTCCCAAAGGAGTCTGAACCACAATAGGAGGAGATAAGGGAGACAGAGGCCGATCAGTGCTAAGTGCTATCCTTGGACTTATAAATGACCTATTTGCTCTGGGATTTAACAACATTTTAGCATTTTGAGAAAAGACTGAAATAGTATCTATCACCACATTGTGGCTAGCCTCGGCATCAGTGAGGGTGAATAGCCTCGTTGGTCTTGGTTGCACCTCACTTGTGGATCCATCTGGTGGTCTTCCTGGTACGCGTGTTGGTGGTTTGGTGGGATTGGTATACCCACCTCAGCCAACATTTAGTGTGCCTGTGATACGCCTAGCTTTCGGGCATTCTCTCTAAATATGCTCCTTCTTATCACAATTGTAACATGGACATTGCTGAGAATTCCACGTAGATCCATTGGAATTCGAACCAAAAAAGTTCTTTCTGTTCTTACCTCCATTGCCATTATTTTTCGAAGGATAAGACCTCAAAGGATAGGGTCCCGTATGCCGATTGAACTTCGAATGTCGCCTGAAGGATCCGCCACTAGTTGTTGTGGATGACTTTCTGGTTTGCATGATTTTCTCTGCTTCAGTTGTGGAAACAATTAGTTCTTGGAAATTCTGCACCGGCGTCATACCAACGATGGTTTTGAGTTCGGTGTTCATCCCATCCTGAAATCGTCTCGCAAGTTGGTATGGTGAACGATCCACCTTAGATGCAAATCGGGACAACTCCCTTAATGCTTCTCGTATTCCAGCACCAAACAGGTGCCCTGTTCAAGCTTGTAGAAAGCTTGTCACTACTCGATTTTATGGAAACTTGTACCAAAATTCCTCCCAAGTTCGCAAACGATCGCCGATTCGCAAACTAATAGATATCCACCAAGCGATGGTTTCTCCCTCCTGTAGGAATGTAGCAATGGTAATTTTTTCATCATCAAAGATATGTAAAAACAAGGACACACAGCATAAGGTGTCGATTCTTTTACGAGCTACAGCAGCTCTGGCTGAACCACAGAAATCTTTACATCCTAGTTGACGAGCTTCCTTCAACAACTTCGTAATAACGATTAGAAGTCTCTCGGCTTCCTTAAGGTGAGCTAGCTGTACTGGCTCAAGTCGAGGAATAGGTTCTTCCACGGGCACGGGTGCAGGAGCATTCTGAGATTGCACCTCTATAAACTGCTAGTGTGCAATAATTCCTTGTAACACATTCAGGATTTGTGCCATCACAGGATCGATAGCTGGTGCGGCTAGTGCCTCTGGTTGGTTTTTGGGCTCAGCTTTCCCTCCCTTCTCAATTTGTGCATTCGGTTCCTCTTGCTCAATAAGTTGTTGTTCGGCCTGAACCCCATACCTACCCAGTCGATCACTTTGTACACTCAGCCTTGCCATACTATACAAGCATATGATCATTACTCAACAGATAACCAAATACAAACATTAGGAAAAAAAAATAGTACCTGGTGGAGAGGCATGCATTGGACGATAGGCATAGGCTGGAAAAACAAAATTCACATGCACACAAGTATGCAAATTTCGGAAAACACTTTCATACATGCAAATGCATACTCAGCAACAATCATCAAGCATTCGACAATCATGGATTCACACAAGTTATACTCGGCAATCATGCAAAACCACATAAGGATATACTTTGATATGCTTACAAACCAATAACATGCATTCAGTAATACACATACTCATATAATTCACACTTGGCAGCACATATTAATAAGCAGCAAATACATTCATATTCATTCAGGAACATAGGAATCACTTAGGGACACTCGGCAGCGTAGCATGCATCAACAACACCCTTTCAACAATAATCATAAAAGACATTGCAATTATTTGGCACAAACATATTCGGGACTTTCATAGGACACACTCATGCATTCAGTAATAACAAAGAAAACACAAAAAACATTTATCAAGCATAATAACATACATAAACACCCAACAAATCAAATTATCAATTTCATCATCTAAATCTTACAAATCAACCCCATTTTAGCATTAGATCACTTTTGTTCTTAGCTCCTAAGTCAGTGGGTGTGTGCGAATGTACCTACCTACAAATACAAAATCAACAAACAGGTTAGCATATAATAAATCATATTGCCTAAACCATGCTTCGGTACCAAACCTATAAGGACCCAAATCCCATATTTCAAAATTTGTGCCTAATGTGCCCTTACCGCCGTGAAACCCAAACAAGTCTTAACTAGGACCTATTTGAATCTCACAAGGCTTATCCATCTAGTTTCGATTTTACCATGTTAATTCCTTAAAGATTTTAAAGTTCGGAGCATGATATAGGAGAAAAATTCTGGTACCATATGGAGTGAATAAAACATAAACGGAAGTCTTTAAATTTAATCAATAAATCCATAATACCTAAGTCCCATGGGGATCCAAATATCCAGCAAATAACCCCCAACATAGTTCGGAAACAACAAGCAAAGGAGGAAACTTGAAAAAGCAGAAAAAAGAGTCCAATCAGTGATCATATTTTATTCGCAAGCAACCAAGAAGACCAAAATATGCAAATGTGATGCGATATGTCCCCACCGTGTAGCCTTTATTCTCACACACTGGTACCATAAATAGCAAATGTACTTAAGCCTGAAAAATTAGTGAAAACAAGAAGATGAGATTACAAGAAGATGAGATTACAAGAATCTAAGTAGGGTCACATCATCATAAAATCTATAGAATTCTTTAACAAACATCTCTCAAACAATATCAGATCATCCCTACACATCTAAGGGTATCACGCAATTCAAGAATCAATCCAAGGTTATGACCGAAACTAAGGCTGAGGGTGGATTGCAGACACTTCCAAAAGTAAGAAGTACACAGGCAGGTTAATCATCAATCAATCTCATCAACAGAAAAGGGTCATCGCCTTCCACCTATGTTATCTAAGGTTTCGCTGCATACAGGATAAAGGTTAAAACACAAGCTAATCAACAAGCCTATTCTTCTTGCCACATAAGGACAAAGTATCCAAGCCACAAAAGGACAAAGGCATCCAAACAACACAAGGATAAGGGCATCCATACCACACAAGGATAAGAGCATCTTGCCACACAAGGACAAGGCCTCTAGCCACACAAGGACCAGACATCCATCGTGCACATGCTGGGGATTGCCACCCATACGACTCCAATACCAGTACGAACCTCTCCTCTGCCTAGGAGCATCAATGCTTACCTCGAATGGCCACCAGAAAAGGATCAAGACACACATACACGTACAAGCACACACAGGCAAGCGCATAGCACAATACCACAACAAGGTATTCTCAATCATGTCAAAACACAATCAACATGTTCAAAGCACACAATATATATAAATTAGGCACTCATAACCTATCTTAAGGGTTCGCTATAGTTTAGAGGATCTGTAACGACCCTAACTCCTAACCTATTATTAATTGCTCCAATTAGGGCCCTTACCGTCGTGAAACCCAAACAAGCCCAAGAACCAGGACCTATCTGAATCCCACAAGGCTTATTTATCAAATTCTCAATTTTTAGAATGTACATTCTTTATGTTTATCAACAATTGGAGCATGATATTGGACAAGTATTCTGGTATAATACGGAGTGAATATAATATCAGCAGAAGTCTTTAAATAAAATCAATGAATCCACAACACTCAAGTCCCATAGGGATCCAAATATCCAGCAAGTTAATCCCCCAAGATAAATTGGATACAACAAGTAAAGGTGGAATCTTGAAAAAACAGAAAGTAGTCCAATCATAATTCATGTTATATGCGCAGGCAATTAAGAAACAGGTACGCAAATGTAATGTGATATAACCCCGCCGTGCAACCTTGATCTCACATACTAGTACCATGGACAATGGATATACCTAAGCCTGAAAAATGGTGAATACAATAGAATGAGATTACAAGAATCTCAGTACGGTCACAACATCATAAGATCTATAGAAATCTTAAACACAAATCTCCCAAATGACATATGATCATCACTATACAACTATGGGTATCATGTAATTCAAGAATCAATCAAAGGGATAGGGTTGAAACAAAAGGATGAGGGTGGACTACATCACTTCCCAAAATCAGAAATACACAGGTAGATAAAACTCATCAGATTACTCACGGCACTAGAAAGAAACAAAGGTCATTCCCTTCTACCTGTGTTGTCCAAGGTTTACTACACAAAGGGTAAAAGGTTAGCACACAAGTTAATTAGCAACCTATTCATCCTGCCACACAAGGACAAGACATCCAAGCCACACAAAGACAAGACATCCAAGCCACACAAAGACAAAGGCTTCCAGCCACACAAGGACAAAGGCTTCCAGCCACACAAGGACAAAGGCTTCCAGCCACACAAGGATAAAGGCTTCCAGCCACATAAGGACCAGGCATCCAAGCCACACAAGGACAAGGCTTCCAGCCACACAAGGACCAGGCATCCAAGCCACACAAGGACAATGCTTTCAGGGCATATATGCTGAGGATTGCCACCCATACAACTCTCATACCTGTAAGAGCCTCTCCTCTCCCAATGAGCATCAGCACTTACCCGAATGGCCATTGGAATAGGATCCTGACACACAAACACGTACAAGCACACACAAGCAAGTACAAAGCATAATACCAAAATAGGGTATCTTCAATCATGTCAGAACATAATTATATGCAATTCAGGCACAAAAAACCTAACTCAAGGGTTCGGTATGGCCTATAGGATTCATATCTCAATCTGTGATTCATGCACATATTCTACAATCAATTCGTATGCAATAATAACAAGGGCAAGTATCGAAAAAAACAAACAAACAACAGGGATCTCTGTAGAGACCGATGAGGCATAGATCCTACCTCTCTTGTCTCAGAACAAAAAGCTATTCCTTTGCCCTTATTTAATAATTCCAAACCACCTATAGCATCACAAGGCAAAGACAAAACCAAACTAAGCATGCATACTCAATAACCAAGTAAGTACCCTATTTCCTTACCAACTCTACTCACCAAACCTATCAGAAAGCAGTGGTCAGAGGACATTGGTGCCTCCCCTATGGATGTGTGATGTGATAGCCAAGAACTTAATAAGATTCAACATAAATTACCATCCCAATTTAACTATATATATTTCAGCACTAAGCATAGGACATACGATAATTTGCAATTTTATGTTAACAAGGTGTAATGGCTGCGATTTCATGTTAACAAAGAAGGATTAAGTTTTTATAACTTATACAATCAAAAGAAACAAGATCAAAATCCAATAAGTTAATCAACTGATCAAGATAGGCAACAATAGGGCAAGGATAAGGCATACTGATTTCACGTATAGAGAAGATTCAATGGATTAATTCATGATTTTATAACATAAATGGATGTCAAACAATTATAAAAACAAGATTAACAACAACAGAAATCAATTGAAGACAAAATCACATAATCTTGAAACCTAATCCCGCTAAAATACGATTAAACTTTCGACAAAGAAAAATTAACCTTCAGAAAAAAATTCTTGAATGGTTTGAAAGAGGATAAATATAGCTTTCCAACAAGCTATTATTTACAAGAATCCGACAAAGGACGAGAGGGTTATGCTGATTTGAAATTCAAGCAAATTTTGGCAATTTCGTCGAAATACGATTTAATTTTCGATAAAGAAAAACTAACCTCCAGAAAATAAAACATAGATTTTTTTAAAGAGGATGAATATAAATTTCCAACAAGCTATTATTTGCAAGAATTTGACAAAAAATGAGAGAGTTATGCTGATTTGAAGTTCCAGCTAATTTCGGCATAAATTAGGAGGTGTAAGGTTTTTCGGTTTTACGAATTTTGTGTGTTTTTTATATAAAATTTTTGTGAGGCTGGATTCCTATTTATATAAGGTAGTTATGGGATTAAAATCCCTATTTTTAAAGCTGCATGAAAGTAAGATAATTATCAGAATTAAATTATGTAATTATCCCCCTTAATTTTAGGGATTTTAATTTCTAAGGTAATTGTCAACCTATAAAGAACTAGATTAAAGGGAATTAAAACCAAAATTAATTACTGGATATTTCTTACCAATTTCAGCCATCACATATCCTTTTCTTCAAGGATAAAATGTTCTTTTCACCTTCACTGGCTTCTGGACTTCTAGGATTCAAAATTCGGTGTTTCACAGAATCATATCTTGATCCGCAATTCAAGCTTACTCACTACAACATATACGCATACACTTATCATACATGTAGGTACCGAAATTAACAAACAAAGAACAAGGATCTCTGAAGAAACTGAACAGGCATAGATCCTACGTCTCTTGTCTCTGAACAAAAAGATATTCCTTTTCCTTTATTCGAGGGATCCGAACCTCCTATAACATCATAAGACAAAGAAAAAACCAAACTAAGCATGCATACTGAATAACCAATTGAATACCTTATTTCCTTACCAATTTTCACTCACCAAACCTATCAGAAACCAGTGATCAGATACCGCAGGTGCCCCTCCTTTGGATGTGTGATGTGATAGCCAAGAACTTAACAAGATTCAACCTGAATTACCATCGCAATTAGCTATGCAAATTTCGGCACTAAGAATAGAGCCCAAGACAAATTTTGATTTCATGCATACAAGGTAATAGGGTTGCATTTTCATGTTAACAAGGAAGGATTAGGTGTTTGTAACAAGTACAACTAAAAGAAACATGATCGGAATCCAAAAGGTTAGTTAATTGATCAAGAAAGGCATGAAATAGAGCAAAGGTAGGGTATGCTGATTTCATGTATATAGAAGATTCAAAGGATGAATTTATGATTTTACATCATGAAAGGATGTTAAACAATCATACAAACAAGAGCAACAATAACAGAAATCAATTGATGGCAGAATCACAAAATTTTGAAACCTAATCCCGCCGAATTATGACCTAAATTACGAAAAACAAAATATCCTCCATACAAAAAACCCAAGATGGTTGGATAAAGGATGGAAATATTTTTCTAACAAGCTATTATTTTCAAGAATCCGACAAATGATGAGAGAGTTATGATATTTTGAAGTTCAAGAAAATTTCGGCAGCAATAGGGAGGTGTAGGGTTTTTGGTTGGACGAATTTTGTTATTTTCAGTCTAAGGTTTAAGTGTGGCCGACTTGCTCTTTACATAGGATGGTTATGGGAATAATTTTTTTACTTTAAGGGTTAGATTAAAGTAAGATAATTTTCAGAATTAAATTCTATAATCATCTTCCCTTAATTTTATGGATTTTATTTTCAGAGGTAATTATCAACCAATAAAGAACCAAATCAAAGGGAATTATTACCAGAAATAATTACTAGACATTTCATTCCATTTTTTGGCCATCACACATCCATTCCTTCATGAAAAATAGTCTTTTCACCTGCATTGGCTTCTGGACCTCTAGGACTCAAAATTTGGGATCTCACAACACTCCATGGGGTTCCCATGCAACTATGGCTTCAATCTTCTTTGGATCAACTAGTACGTCATAGGTAGAAACAACATGGCCACAACTTCGCGTAACCAAAATTCACAGTTGGAGTAATTTTCATATAAGCATTGGTATGGCTTCTTATAAAGCATTGTATGGGAGACATTGCAGAACTCTCATTTGCTGGAATGAAGTCAGCGAGAGACACCTAGACAATCCAGAATTTATTGATCAAGCAATAGAGCAGTTGAATCTGATTCGACAAAGGTTAAAAATAATGCAAGATTGGCAGAAAAATTATGTCAATAAAGGGAGATGAAATTTGCAGTAGGTGACAAAGTGTTTCTAAAAATCACCACGTGGAAAGGTTTCCTTTGTTTTAAGTAGTGAGGTAAGCTAGCAGCTTGTTACATTGGTTCGTATGACATTATTGAAAGGATCGGCCCTGTTGCATATCAACTTGCATTGCCTTCGAATATGGAAAGAATTAACAATGTGTTTCACATTTAAATGCTGAGAAAGTATGTACAAGAACCTGCTCATATGCTCGAAGAACCACCAATTGAGGTTATTGAAGACCTATCCCATCCCGTACAGCCAGTTGTCATACTAGATTCCTCAGTTTGTCAACTTCGCAGTCGAAGCTTGTCTATGGTACGAGTTGTTTGGCGTAGTGGCCAAATCGATGAACAGTCTTGGGAAACTGAGGAATCTATGCGTACAAAATTTCTTTACCTATTTTCTTAAGTACTTGTGATGAAAATTTCAAGGAAAAAATTCTTATAAGGAGGGAAGGATGTGAGACCCGATTTTTGTGTCCTAGAAGTCCAGAAGCTAGTGCAGGTGAAATAACCATTTTGCACTATAAAAAATTGATATGTGATGGCTGAAAATGGTATTGAAGGTTTAATGTTCATTTCTGATTCCATTTCTACTTTATTTCATTTCCTTATTGGTTCAGTAGTACCTTAGAAGATAATTTCCTGATAATTCCAGAATTTAATTCTAATGATTATCTCCCGATATATAGCACTTAAAGTGGGAAAAATTAATCCTATTACACCTTAGAAAAAGAGTAGCCAGCCACACTTGTCCATACACACCAAAAAGACACAAAATTATCAAGCAATCAAACCCTACACCCTACCCTTTGCTGCTGAAATTTTCAAGTCTTCACCATAGCCGAATTCTTTCATCCTTTGTAGATTTATGCAAATAATAGCTTGTTGGAAAAAAAATTTCATCCTGTATCTAGCTATGTTGGTTTGATCATCAGAACGTCAGTTCTTCCTAGTCAAAATTTTCTGAGTATTTATGCCGAAATCCAATGATTCATCCTTCAATTGGTTTCTGTTGTTGTTTTTTTTGTTTGTATAATTTTTTGGCAGCTATCCAAGTTATAACATCATGAATTCATCCTTTGAATCTTCTCTATGTGTGAAATCGACGTGCCTTATAACATTGCCCATTGTTGATGATTTTGATCAATTGACTTACCTATTGGTTTATGATCTTGTTCCTTTTAATTGTATGTGTTATTAACACCTAATCCTTCCTTGTTAACATAAAATCGCAACCCCTAAGTCCCTTATGCATGAAATTCAATATGCTCTATTTCCCTATCCTAAGTGCCAAAATTTGTATGGTTGATTAGGGTGGTAATTCAGGTTGATTCTTGTTAAGTTTTTGGCTATCACATTACACATTCAAGGGAGAGGCACCTACAACATATGATCACAGCTTTCTGATAGGTTTGATGAGTGGAATTGGTAAGGAAATAGGATATTTTCTTGATTATTGAGTATGCATGCTTAGTATGGTTTTGTCTTTGCCTTATGATAATATAGGTGGTTTGGATCCCTTAAATAAAGACAAAGGAATAGATTTTTGTTCAGAGACAAGAGAGGTAGGATCTATACCTCATCGGTTTCTCCAGAGATCCTTGTTGATTGCTTGTTAATTTTGGTGAATGTTCTTGATGAAAATTGCATGTATAGTGTATACATGAATTGCGGATTGAGATATGATCCTTTAGGCATTGTCGAACCCTTGAGATACGTTATATGTGCCTAATTTGCAAGTGTTGTGTGCATTGAACATGTTGATTGTGTTCTGGATTGATTAAGGATGCCCTATTGTGGTATTGTGTCTTGTACTTGCTTGTGTGTGCTTGTACATGTTTGTGTGTCAGGATCTTTTTTCGGTGGCCATTTGGGATAAACGTTGATGCTACTTGGGAGAGGAGAGGATCTTACTTTGTATGGGAGTTGTATGGGTGGAAATCCCCAACTTGTGCACGTTGGATGTCTAGTCCTTGTGTGGCTAGATGCCTTGTCCTGTATACTGGCAAGATGCCCTTATCCTTGTGTGGTTTTGATGCCCTAATCCTTGTGTGATTAGGATGCCTAATCCTTGTGTGGCTAGATGCCTTGTCCCGTCTGCTGACAAGATAAATAGGCTAGCTGATTAGCTTGTATGCAAATCTTTTACTCTTTGTGCAGTGAAGCCTTGGACAACACAAATGGAAGGAAATGGCCTTTTCTATTGTCAAGATTGAGTGATAATTTTTCCTGCTTGTGTACTTCTGATTTTCGAAAGTGATAATTATGCTTTGTACTTGCTTGTGTGTATTTGTACATGTTTGTGTGTCAGGATCCTGTTCCAATGGCCATTCGGGGTATTCGCTAATGCTCCTTGGGAGAGAGGAGGCTCTTACTGGTATGGAAGTTGTATGGATGGAAATCCCCAGCATGCACGCGTTGGAAGTATTGTCCTTGTGTGGTTTGGATGCCTGATCCTTATATGGCTAGAAGCCTTCTCCTTATGTGGCTTGGATACCTAGTACTTGTGTGGCTGGAATCCTTGTCCTTGTGTGGCTTGGATGTCTTGTCCTTGTGTGGCAGGATGAATAGGTTTTCTGATTAGCTTGTGTGCTAACCTTCTACCCTTTGTGCAGTAAACCTTTGACAACACAGGTTGAAGGGGATGACCTTTCTTTCTTTCTAGTGCCAAGAGTAATCTGATGATGTTTACCTGTCTGTGTACTTTTGATTTTTTGAAGTGTTGCAATCCACCCTCAGTCTTAGTTTCGGCCCTATCCCTTTGATTGATTATTGAATTGCGTGATGCCCATAGTTGTGTAGGGATAATCTGATGTTGTTCGAGAGATTTGTGTTTAAGATTTCTGAAGATCTTATGATGTTGTGACCCTACAGAGATTCTTGTATTCTCATCCTGTTGTATTCATCATTTTTCAGGCCTAGGTACATCCACTGTCCATGGTACCAGTGTGTGAGATCAAGGCTTCACGGCGGGGCGATATCGCATCACATTTGCATACATGTTCCTTGATTGCCTACGTATATAACATGAATTATGATTGGACTACTTTCTGGTTTTTTTCAAGATTCCTCATTTACTTGTTGTGTCCGATTTATGTTGGGGGTTAACTTGCTGGATATTTTGATCCCTATGGGACTTGTGTGTTGTGGATTCATTGATTTTATTTAAATACTTCCACTGATATTTCATTCACTCCGTATGATACCAGAATACTTGTCCAATATCATGCTCCAATTGTTGATAAGCATAAGAATGTACATGCTAAAAATCAAGACTTTGATGAGTAAGCCTTGTGGGATTCAGATAGGTCCTGGTTCTTGGACATGTTTGGGTTTCACGGCGGTAAAGGCACTAATCGGAGCAATTAAAAAAAGGTTAGGAGTTAGGGCCGTAACAAATAGCATCTTGTACAGACATGTGAGAGGTAGGATCTATACCTCATCGGATTCTCTGGATATTTCTTGATTGATTTCTTGGTATCCGTTTGTCTACTTCTTATTTAGATGCTTGTTGATTGTGTACTTTGGTACTTAGTTATTTTGGAAATTGGTCAGGCATGGTATTGCCGAATTCGAAGTTGATATTTTGTGTTTGATTGTGTATTGTGATTGTGTTTTGATTAAGGATGCCTTGCTATGATTCTATATGCATGTATGTGTGCTTTAGTTGAAGGATCTTATTGTCGCTGGCCATGCGAGATAAGTGTTGATGCTCCTGAGGTAGAGGAGAGATGCTTACTGAATCTGGTGTTTTATGGTGACTGTTCCTAGCATGTGCACGTTGGATGCCCTGTATCAAATGTTGGCGGGATACCCTCTATAAAGTGTTGGCGAGATGCCCTGCAGCTAGTGTTGGTGGGATTCCCAGTATCAAGTGTTGAAGGGATGCCCCAAATCAAGTGTTGGCGGGATGCCCCATATCAAGTGTTAACGGGATGCCCCATATCAAGTTTCGACGGGATGCCCCATATCATGTGTCGGTGGGATTCCTTGTATCAAGTGTTGGCAGGATGCCCCGTATCTAATGTTGGAAGATGCTCTATATCTAGGGTTGGTAGTATGGAAAAAGTCATATTATAAGCTTGTTTGCTAATCAATTTCCTTTTTATAGCACAACCTTGGACAACACAAGCAGAAAGGGATAAACCGTGTGGTTTTGCAAATTGTGTAGTGAATTGGGCTGCCTGTGTGCTTCTAGTTTTAGTCTTGCGATGCCTGACTACAAAGTAATTTGAATCCATCCTGTTATTTTAATAATTTTGGCACTCTAATTGTGTGTCTGCTTGATGATTTGTTTTGGGCTTATTATAAGTATATGTGATCTTCGTATGTAATTCGGGAGATGTTTGCGTGGGTTTCGACAGATCTTATAATGCTGCGACCTTACCAAGATTCTTGTAATCTTACACCGTTGTTTTCCTTCTTTTTCAGTGTAACGACCCAAATTCCTACCTATTAATATTTAAACCGATTAAGATCATTACCGCCGTGAAACCCAAACAAGCTCAAAGACACCTAGGACCTATCCGAATCCCACCAGGCTTACTCACTAAGTTTTCGACTTTTAGCATGTTCATTCTACATGTTTAATAACAGTTGGAGCATGATATTGGACAATCACTCTGGTATCATACGGAGTCAGTAAAACCATCAGCGGAAGTCTTTAAATTAAATCGCTGGATTCATAACACACAAGTCCCGTAAAGATCCAAATAACCAGCAACAATTCCTCCAACATAGTCGAAAATATCAAGTAAAGGAGGAATCTTAAAATAAACCAGAAAGTAGACCAATTTTTATTCAAGTTATATGTGCAAGTAACAAGGAACAGGTATGCAAAAGTGATGCAATATCGCCTCGACATACAGCCTTGATCTCACACACTACTACCACGAGTAGTGAATGTACCTAAGCCTGGAAAAAAATGGTGAAAACAACGGAATGAGATTACAAGAATCTCAGTAGGGTCACAACATCATAAGATCTACAGAAATCATAAACACAAATCTCCTGAACAACATCTAATCATTCTTACACAACTAAAGGGATTCATGCAATTCGAAGATTCAATCCAAAAAGGGTAGGGCCGAATCTAAGGCTGAGAGGGACTACAAACACTTTTGAAAAGTATCAGAAGTATACAGACAGGCAGAACTCATCAGATTGTTCTCGGCAATAAAGAAGAAAAGGTCATCCCCTTCCACCTGTGTTGTCCAAGGTTTATTGCACAAAAGGTAATTGGTTAACACACAAGCTAATCAGCAAGCCTATTCATCTTGCCACAGAAGGACAAAACATCCCAAGCTACACAAGGACAAGAGCATCGCCAACCACACAAGGATAAGGACTTCCCAAACCACACAAGGATAAAGGGTTCCTACCACACAAGGACAGGGCTTCTGGCCACACAAGGACAAGACATCCAGTGAGTTCTTGTTGGGATTTTCCACCCATACGACTCCCATACCAGTAATAACCTCCCCTCTCACTAGTAGCATCAGCGCTTACCCCGAATGGCCACCGGAAAAGGATCCTGACACACAAACACGTACAAGCACACACAGGCAAGCATAAAGCACAAAACCACAACAGGGTATTCTCAATTCTGTCAGATCACATTCAGCATGTTCAATACACATCACATATGCAAGTTAGGCACTCCTAACCTACCTTAAGGGATTCGGTATAGCCTAGAAATCCTCAATTCAATCCGTAACTCAAGCATGCATTATTTAATATGAATGCACATATAGTTTCACAATCATAGGTACCGAAATCAATTAAACATACAACGAGGTCTCTGGAGAAACCGATGAGCCATAGATCCTACCTCTCTTGACTCTGAAAAAGAAGCTATTCCTTTTCCCTTACTAGATACTTCCGAAAGACCTAAGTCATTATTAGGCAAAGACAAAAAAAACAAACTAAGCGTGTGTACAGAATAACCATGTAAATACCCTATTTCCTTACCAATTCCACTCACCAAACCTATCAGAAACCAGTAATCAGATGCTGCAAGTGCCTCTTCTTTGGATGTGTGATGTGACAGTCAAAAACTTAACGATTCAACCTGATTTACCATCCCAATTAACTATGCAAAGTTCGGAACTAAGAGTAAGGCACAAGAAAATTTTCAACTTCATGCATTTAAGGGATGAAATTATAATTGTTCACTATGAATGGATTCTAAATAATCATATGAATAAGGGCAACAACATCAGAGATCAATCAAAGGCAAAATTATACAAATCTTAAAACCTAATTCCGCTATCGATTTTCAACTTATCATTTGACAAAGAAATACGAATGTCCAAACAGAAAAAAAAATATGGTTGTTAAGAGGATGAAGAGAGATTTCCAACAAGCTATTCTTTGCAGGAATCCGACAAACGATCAAAGAGTTATGCTACATTGAAGTTCAAGAAGATTTTGGCAATTCCACCGAGTTTTGACTTTTCTTTTGACAAAGAATTACTAACATCAACAGAAAAAAAAATATGGTTGCAAATATGATGAAGATAGCTTTCCATCAAGCTATTATTTGAAGGAATTCAAGAAACGATGAAAGAGATATGCTACATTGAAGTTCAAGAAGATTTCGGCTATTCCGCCGAGTTTTGACTTATCTTATGAGAAATAAATACTAACATCCTGAAAAAAAAATGATTGGAAAGAGGATGAAGAGAGCTTTCCAACAAGCTATTATTTTCAGGAATCCGACAAACAATGAGAGAGTTATACTGGTTTAAAGTTTCAGCGAATTTTGGCAGATATAGGGAGGTGTAAGGGTTTTAGGCTATACGAGTTTTGTGTATTTTTTATAAATGATTTTTATGGGGTTGGCTCCCTATTTATATAAGATGGTTATGAGATTATAATCCATATCTTCAAGGCTTAATTAAAATAAGATAATTATCAGAATTAAATTCTGTAATTATCCTCTTTTAATTTTAGGGATTTTAGCACAAGTACCTAAACAAACAAGTAAGGAAATTTTGCACGCATAGATTCCTCAGTCTCCCAAGATTGTTCCTCAATTTGGAAACTACGCCAAAAAACTTGTACCATAAGCACACTTCAACTGCAAAGTTATCGAATTGATCGATTTAGTATGCCAACTGGTTGTACAAGATAGGATAGGTCTTCAGCAACTTTGACTGGGGGTTCCTCGAGCACATGAGCAGGGTCCTGTACATACTTTCTCAACATTGAAACATGAAACAAGTTGTGAATTCTTTCCATATTTGGAGGTAAGGCAAGTTGGTATGCAACAGAGCTGATTCTTTCAATAATGTCATATCGACCAATGTAGCGAGATGCTAGCTTACCTCGCTGCTGAAAAAGAAGAACTCCTTTCCATGGGGTGACCTTCAAAAACACTTTGTCACCTACTGTAAACTCTAGCTCCCTTCGTCAATTGTCGGTGTAGCTTTTCTGCTGATCCTGGGCTGCTTTTAGCCGTTGTTAGATCAAGTTCAACTGCTTCGTTGCTTGATCAATCAATTCTAGATTGTCTAGGCATCTTTCACCTACTTCATTCCAGCAAATGGGAGTCCTGCAACGTCTCCCATATAATGCTTCATAAGGTGCCATACCGATGCTTACATGAAAACTATTGTTGTAAGAAAATTCTGCCAACGGCAGGCATCAATCCCAACCGGTTTGCTGATCCAACACACTTGTTCGTAGCATGTCTTCGAGTGTCTGAATCGTCCTTTCTGTTTGACCATCGGTCTGAGGATGACATGCTGTACTGAAATTCAATTTCGAACCCAGCAAAATTTGGAATTTCTCCCAAAATCATGAGGTGAAACGAGGGTCACGATCTGAAACAATGGAAACTGGCACTCCATATAATCGAACAATCTCATCTACGCAACGAACAGCCAATTTCTCAGGTCTATCCGTTACACGTATAGGTAGGAAGTGTGTAGATTTCGTCAATTGATCCATGATCACCCAAATGGCATCGTATCCTCGCTGTGACCTAGGAAAACCGGCCACAAAATCCATTGTGACATGCTCCCACTTCCATTCTGGAATTGGAAGTGACTGAAGTAGTCCAGCGGTCGTTGATGTTCGATCTATACTTGCTGACATATGAGGCATCGGGCAACGAACTCAGCAATGCGGCGTTTCATGTTTGGCCACCAATACTGCTTTTTCAAATCTTGGTACATCTTAGTGCTTCCAGAATGGATAGCAAACTTTGAACTATGTGCCTCCGATAGAATAAGGTTACGAATATCAATATCTTGTGGAACACATACCCAATTTCTGAAGACAAGCATTTTGTCATCTCGTATTCTGAAATCACTAACTATGGCATCAACACTGTCAGAAATTTGCCTCCGAATTTCAATTAGTTTTGGATCCTCTAATTGCTGATTCCGGATTTCCTCAATCAAGGTAGGTGTGACTTCGATTCGTGCCAACAATGAATCAGAATAATCTGTGCCAAGATGCACACGATTAGTCCTCAAATCCAGCAACATAGGCATGTAATGGGTGCGTATATAGGCCAAAACCGATGGGGAAGGAGGATGAAACTTTCGGCTTGAGGCATCAGCAACAACATTTGTCTTTCCAGGATGATATTCGATGATCAAATCATAGTCTTTGATCAGCTCTACCTATCTTCTCTGTCTCATATTCAATTCTTTTTGCGTGAGTAGGTACTTCAAGCTTTTGTGATCGGTGAAGATTCAGCATGTCTCGCTGTATAAGTAATGTTGCCATATTTTCAACGCAAACACCACAGCTGCAAGCTGCACATCATGTGTAGGATAGTTGCTTTCATGCAGTCGTAACTGTCAGGAAGCATGTGAGGACCCGAACCCGATCCTTGGGCTCCTCACCGCCGTGCAGTCCCAATTGGCCCAACTCGTGACCCAATCGGAACCACACAAGGCTTATCCTCAAACTCAAAACCCAAAACACGTAAAAATAAGTATAAATTTAAAGCTTTATCTTTTCCATAAAAGGAGCATGTATTCAAACAATTAAATCTCGACACAATAGAACAAATCACGGAGAAGCACACACAAACAGCGAAAGACTTAAATCTCACACACAACAGGCCACACGGCCCCAAACATGCATCATCAACACAGTCCAATCAATGCAAGCCCAAGAACAGCAAAAACGTGCCCAAGGCACCAAACTCATCTCATATATAATAAACCCAAAGAGTACATGCATGTCCAAAATAATTACCAAGTCAAGCCCACTAAAGGGTCACAATCGCAATAGACAAGCATGCATAGTACAATCCAAAATACAAAGAAAGTGTCGAGTTTTCAAACGTGTCATATGCAGTAGTCCAGCCCTATGACAAACCAGAAACCTCGACCTCAAAAGGAAGTCAGCTAGCCAAGCCTCAACCTAGTCCTGAAAAGACAACAACAAGAGGGGGTGAGATCTCGAGGACCTCAGTGAGAGTCACAGCGTCATAAACAATTACGGTGGAATAGAGGCACATACGAAAACAAGTATAAACAATATAATGCTTAATAATAAAATCACATTTAATCCATGATGCTAATCGTGCAACGAACTCATATAAATAAAATCAATTACGTATGAATGAGTTTGAAATCATAAACCAATATGTCGAGCACAAGTCCAAATATTACAAAATCTCAAAGTCTCAAACACGTGGCTACTATGCCAAAATCTCTCGGGGAGGACCACTAAAACCGCTTCGCCTGATAACCCGGGCCAAAGGGAAATCGGAAGCCCACTGGTGGCTAATTTAAATACACATTTTCAAATAAATATAAATCCCCTGCCACCAGTGTTGTCCTAGGGAAATGTGGAGAAAACGCACTATCACACAAATCCCAACTCACGCACAACTCGCAAAGCCCGAAGGCATATCATGTATAGCCTGATACTCACACCGTCACAAGGCCTATACTCACCACCTTATACTCCTAGGCAAGGGAATACCCTTCTATCTAAGGGTGCTCATCCACTTACCTCCGCATTGGCCAAGCGTTGTTATCGTCAATTCCAAGATCAAATCCTAGAAATCGTATATGAATATACGTACTTCGCAATTGTGAAAAAGATCTCAAATCATATCATAATTCAAATCGATTATGATGCAATCCAAAAACAATTCAAAAGCTCGCATAAAAGTCCCACATTTTAAGAAATCAATATAAATCAATTAATTCTCGCAAAGTATCTCAATCACGTCACAAGCATGCATATAGGTCCATAAAAATATTTTATGCATCATAAACATGCCACACGCATAATGAACCTAATATGCAAAGTCATGCATCAATGCACATATTGCCTCTATTCAAAAACAAGCATATATCCGATTTTAATTAATAAAACCAAAACATTTCCGTGCATGTAAATGAAACATAGTCTCCCACCTCTTGTCGAGCCGACTCACTACTAACCACGCCCTTGCCCTTATCGCGCGTCGAAGGACCACCTACAGGCGAAGGCAAACACACAAATCGAATCTCAAAACAAAAATCAAATAAATAACTAAAACAGCTAAAAAACCGAAAATAAACCTACGACGCCAAACTGACACCTAAGACTCCTTCTAACACTCAAACCAAGCCTCACACACTCTAAACGAGACAAGAAAACCAACAAACTCACAATTCGAACCTAATCGAAAAACCATCAAAAACCCGACATAAACCGAAAACCAAACCGCGGCAATTCAACGCAATCAAAGCCCACCAACGCTCTCAACAAACTCAAATACACCAACAACAATCATCAAAGGCAACAAATAACGCATTAAGATCAAAAACCCCAAAATCACATAATATCCCTAAACCGCCAAAACTCAAAAATCACTCCTAAGCCAAAATTGATCAAACCCACCTATCACACTACCTTAGGAAACATCATAGCAAGCTAAAACAACCAACAAACGGAAAAGAAAACGAAGAAATCAAGCATAATCTTCAAAAATTTGAATTTACTTAAAACGCTCAAAACCGACCAAAAACACCATTATCTAAGGAAACAACAACGAAGAGAGATGAAGAAGGGTTACCTTTAAGTTTTATAAGAATGCCCAAACCTTGATTTTGAAGGAGAAGAAAAACTGAGGGATTTTTGGCTAAGAAAGCCTTCGGCGCCGCGTGAGAAGCAAGGGAAAGAAATGTTTCTTTTCCCTGCGCTTCCCGTGAGAAAAAAAAGGAAGGCTGGCTCATTAATGGCAGTTTGGTAAATATGCAAACTTTGACTTTTTTTTTCTTTTTTTTTTTTTAAGAATTTTCTAAAAATTCAAATTAAGTGTAAAATCGAATTAAATGGTTTAAAATAAAGTAAAAGGTTCAAAATCAAGAAATTGGGCTTTAAAACGGGATTGGGTTCGAAAAACGAAAATCGGCCCATTAACAATAAGTCGGCCCAAAGGCCTCCGGCCACTCAAAACGGGCTTCGAAAACTCATAATCGGGTCAAGGAAGAAGAATGGATGTTTCCACTGGGCTCAAACCTCGAACAACCACAGATCAAACTAATACTCGCTAAAAAACTCCGAAACGACACGTCGTGCAACTATCGACACACAACCACCGACATGACGTTCTAGACAACCTAGACCCGACAACTAGGCTCTATGACTAAGTCCACGTCACTCGGTCAAAGGGTCAGCGCTGACGGTCAACTAGTCAACTCTCACAAACCGACCAATCCGGGACAACTGACTGACACCGAACGCTGACTAGACACTCAAAAGGACGGGGTCTCACATCCTCCCCTCCTTATAAGAATTTCGTCCTCGAAATTCACTTACCGGAATCCTCAAATAACTGTGGGTACTGCTGTCTCATCAACTGCTCTGGCTCCCAAGTCCTCTCCTCCATACGGTCACTGCGCCACAAAACATAAACCATAGGCACACTGCGGCTGCGCAACTGTCTCACTGCTCTTTCTACTATGGCCACTGGTTGAGTCGAGTAAGACAAGTCACTGGCAATCTCTATCGGCAGGGTCTCCAAAATATGAGACGGATCCGGCACGTACTTCCGTAACATGGACACATGGAAGACGTTATGGATCCTCTCTAACTGTGGCGGTAACTCCAAACGGTACGCCACTGGGCCAACTCTGTCAACAATGCGGTAAGGACCAATATACCTCGGAGCTAGCTTGCCCCGCTGCTGAAATCTAATCACTCCCTTCCAAGGCGCGACTTTCAAGAATACCATGTCATCCACTGCAAACTCCAAGTCTCGCCTACGGTGATCTGCATAACTCTTCTGACGGCTCTGTGCTGCTCTCAACTGCTCTCTGATCAAAGCAACCTGCTGAGTAGCCTGCTCTACCAACTCTGGACTGTCAAGTCGCCTCTCACCAACCTCATCCCAACATAGGGACGTACGACACCTACGCCCGTACAATGCCTCATACGGTGCCATACCTATGCTCCTCTGAAAGCTGTTGTTGTAGGCAAACTCCACTAAGGGTAAGCATCGATCCCAAGTGGTATGCCTGTCCAACACACAAGCTCTGAGCATATCCTCCAAGATCTGTATAGTCCGCTCTGACTGACCGTCTGTCTGAGGATGGAAGGCTGTACTGAACCTCAACTCTGTACCCAAAGCTCGGTGAAACTTCTCCCAAAATCGAGAAGTGAACCTCGGATCCCGATCTGATACTATACTCACTGGCACACCATGCAATCTGACAATCTCATCCATGTACCTCGAAGCTAGCCTCTCCGGCGTGTCTGTCACTCTAATGGGGAGGAAGTGTGCAGACTTGGTGAGTCTGTCCACTATCACCCATATAGCATCGTATCCTCGCTGTACACGTGGCAAACCAACTACAAAGTCCATGGTGATATGGTCCCACTTCCACTCTGGGATGGGAAGCGGCTGTAACATGCCTGCGGGTCTCTGATGCTCAGCTTTCACCTGCTGACAGACCAAACATCGAGCAACAAACTCTGCTATGTGCCTCTTCATGCCTGACCACCAATAAGACTGTCTCAAATCTCTATACATCTTGGTGTTACCCGGATGTACAGAGAATGCTGAACTGTGAGCCTCTGTCAGAATCCGCTGTCTCAACTCCTCATCATGCGGTACACACATACGGCCTCGAAAAGTCAAAATGTCGTCATCTCTAACTCGGTACTCACTAGCTGAACTCTCTGCAGTATCACTGCTATCCAAACTCTGTCTCACTCTGACCAAAGCTGGATCCTCTAACTGACCGGCTCGAATCTCATCAATCAAAGTCGGTCTCACTACCATCTGTGCAATCAAGGCTCCGGTCTCATCACTGTCCAACTGAACTCGAGACTCCCTCAAACTCATCAACAAAGGCATATACTCAGCTCTCACATATGCCAAGGAAGAAGAAGTCTTCCTACTCAAAGCATCTGCAACCACGTTGGCTTTACCCGGATGGTAGTCGATGATCAAGTCATAGTCCTTGATCAACTCAAGCCAACGTCTCTGTCTCAAGTTCAAATCCTTCTGGGTGAGAAGGTACTTGAGACTCTTGTGATCCGTGTAAACATGACACGTCTCACCATACAAGTAATGACGCCAGATCTTTAAAGCGAAGACCACTGCTGCAAGCTCAAGGTCATGGGTCGGATAGTTGCCCTCATGCGGTCTCAACTGTCTAGAAGCATAGGCAACCACCTTCCCATCCTGCATCAACACACATCCCAATCCAAGTCTCGAGGCATCACTGAAAACAACATAGCCTCTGCCACTGACCGGTAAAGTCAACACTGGAGCTGAAACCAATCTGGTCTTCAACTCACTGAAACTCTGCTCACACTTCTCGGTCCACACAAAAGGAACACCCTTGCGAGTCAACCGGGTCAAAGGTGCTGCTAAAACCGAGAAGCCCTCTACAAATCGTCTGTAGTAGCCTGCCAAACCTAAAAAGCTACGAATCTCCGTCACACTACGAGGAGGCTCCCACGAAATAATAGCCTCTATCTTCTTGGGGTCTACAAGCACTCCACTAGCTGACACCACATGCCCCAAGAAGCTGACCTCACTCAACCAAAACTCACACTTAGAAAACTTGGCATATAGCTGCCGAGCTCTAAGTGTGTCCAAGGCTGTCCTCAAGTGCACCTCGTGCTCCTCCTGGGTTCTCGAGTACACCAAAATATCGTCTATGAACACTATGATAAACCGATCCAAATACTCTCGGAACACCCTGTTCATGAGGTCCATGAACACTGCCGGTGCATTCGTCAACCCAAACGGCATAACCACGAACTCATAGTGCCCATACCTCGATCTGAATGCTGTCTTCGGGATGTCAGACTCCCGAACTCTCAACTGGTGGTATCCCGATCTCAAGTCTATCTTCGAGAATACTGAAGCACCCTGCAACTGATCAAATAAGTCATCTATCCTCGGCAACGGATACCGGTTCTTCACTGTGGCCCGGTTCAGCTGCCTGTAGTCAATGCAAAGTCGAAGGGTACCGTCCTTCTTTTTAACAAAAAGGACAGGCGCACCCCAGGGAGAAACACTCGGTCTGATGAAGCCACGATCCACAAGATCTTCCAACTGAGTCTTCAGCTCTCTCAACTCAGCCGGTGCCATCCGATATGGCGGAATAGAAATCGGTGCTGTCCCTGGAAGTAACTCAATCTCAAACTCAATCTCTCGGACTGGAGGTAGACCTGTCACCTCCTCGGGAAATACATCAGCATACTCTCTGACAACTGGCACACTGCTCAACTCTGGAGGCTCAACTGACACATCTCTGACATGAGCAAGGAAAGCTGCACATCCCTTCTGAATCATCTGTTTGGCACTCATCCAAGAGATCACACAAGTCGGTAACACGCGTCTGTCACCCTCAAAACAATACTCTGTCCCATCCGGAAATCCGAACCATACTTTCTTTGTGAAACACTCCAACCAGGCTCTGTATCTGGATAAGCAATCCATACCCACTATCACATCAAAATCTCTGATATCCAAGGGTATCAAATCAGCCTCAAGCTGTACTGTACCCACTGTCAGCACACAACCCAAGTACACTCTACTGCAGGTCATCTGCTCACCCAAAGGAGTCAACACAACTATGGGTGGCTCTAAGGGTGACAACACTCTATCTGCCCACCTAGCCACTCTAGGACTGACAAATGACCTATTCGCTCCGGGGTCAAACAGGACTCTAGCAGAATAAGAAAATACTGAAATCGTACCTGTAACGACGTCCGGACTAGCACATGCCTCAGCATCCGCTAGTGTGAACAGGCGTGTCTGTGGCCTCTGCTGCTGCTGCTGCTGTGTCTGACCTGTAGCCTGGCTACCAGCTGGTCGTCCTGCCTGTGACCTAGTCTGTGGCCTCGAAGACCCCTGTGAACCCATATGGCTCACACCTGACCTCTGTGCTGCTGGCAAGGCTGGAATTCTGGGCTGAGAAGCACTAACTCTCGATGCACTACCCCCTGGGCAATCTCTGGCTAGATGCCCAAACTTATCACATGCATAACATCTGGGAGGCTGACGACAAGGAGGAGGGTGGTTCTGCCTACAGTTCCCACACCAGGGATGTCCTACTGACCTGCTGAAACTAGGAGCTATTTGGACTGGCTGTGCACGGGTCACGAAAGAAGATGTGCCCTGTGATCTGGTCTGTCCTGCTGAGTATGGAGCTGACATCCTGCTCCTCTGTCTGTGGTCAAACCTACCACTGCGCCTCATGGGACCCTTGCTAGGTGCAAGTCCCCTATACCCCTGAACCTGGCCACTCTGACCACGGGCAATGTCCTCTGACTTCACTGCCTCCATCACAAGCTTCTCGAAGTCACTACTGGTATTCGGACCCATAACAGTGCGAATATTCTGATTGAGACCCTGCTCAAACCGACTGGCCATCACTGCCACATCTCGCTGCATCTCTGGCACAAAGTGGACTAATGCCCTGAACTCAGTCTCATACTCAGAAACAGTCTTGCTCCCCTGGCGAAGCATGTAGAACTCTGACCTCTTATTATTCTGAAAGTGTGGTGGAAGGAACCTCAGGTCAAACTCTCTCTCAAACTCCTCCCAAGTGGGCTGACCACCATATCTGCTCCTAATAGTACTCCACCAAGTAGCTGCAGCTCGCTCAAGTAAACGGGTAGCCAAGGTAACTCTGTCATCAACAGATAACCTCAAGTCCTGAGCAGTCAAGATAACTTTGTCTTTCCACATCTGGGCCACCATAGCATCACTGGTGCCATAAAAACTCTCACATCCCAAATGTCTAGCCTCCTTCAGCAACTTGGACACCTGGACCTGAAATCTGGCACCCTGTGTCTCAACCTGCTGAACTCTAGGCTGTACCTCTGGCTCTGCCACAACCTCTGGCTGAACTGGTGCCTGTGGTGCCTGCACCTGTGGTTGCTGAACTGCTGTAGCCTGCATCATCTGCATGGCCTGCTGCATCTGCCCCAAAGTACTCTGAATAGCAGCTAGTGCCTGAAGCAGTACTACATCCTGGTCCACTGACTCTGCCTGGGCTGCCTGTGTCCCCTGTGCTGACTGTGGCTGTTCTACCTCAACTGCTGGTCCATGAGCATCAGACCTCTCATCTACCTCGGTAAACTGAGCACGGCCGCCCCGGCCTCTAGTAGCACCACGGCCTCCTCGGCCTCTACCACGTGCCATCTCAATGAACTGGACACATAGTCATATAATGAGCCCTAAAAACAAAACAAGACTACTAGACGCAACTCTATGCTGGACTACGCATGTGCAATGTGAGTGTGATGCGCTTTCAAAATATGCAATTTTAAATTATTTTTGCAAACATTTCCCACAAAAACAACCATGCTCCGCTACCAACCTTGTGAGGACCCGAACCCGATCCTTGGGCTCCTCACCGCCGTGCAGTCCCAATTGGCCCAACTCGTGACCCAATCGGAACCACACAAGGCTTATCCTCAAACTCAAAACCCAAAACACGTAAAAATAAGTATAAATTTAAAGCTTTATCTTTTCCATAAAAGGAGCATGTATTCAACAATTAAATCTCGACACAATAGAACAAATCACGGAGAAGCACACACAAACAGCGAAAGACTTAAATCTCACACACAACAGGCCACACGGCCCCAAACATGCATCATCAACACAGTCCAATCAATGCAAGCCCAAGAACAGCAAAAACGTGCCCAAGGCACCAAACTCATCTCATATATAATAAACCCAAAGAGTACATGCATGTCCAAAATAATTACCAAGTCAAGCCCACTAAAGGGTCACAATCGCAATAGACAAGCATGCATAGTACAATCCAAAATACAAAGAAAGTGTCGAGTTTTCAAACGTGTCATATGCAGTAGTCCAGCCCTATGACAAACCAGAAACCTCGACCTCAAAAGGAAGTCAGCTAGCCAAGCCTCAACCTAGTCCTGAAAAGACAACAACAAGAGGGGGTGAGATCTCGAGGACCTCAGTGAGAGTCACAGCGTCATAAACAATTACGGTGGAATAGAGGCACATACGAAAACAAGTATAAACAATATAATGCTTAATAATAAAATCACATTTAATCCATGATGCTAATCGTGCAACGAACTCATATAAATAAAATCAATTACGTATGAATGAGTTTGAAATCATAAACCAATATGTCGAGCACAAGTCCAAATATTACAAAATCTCAAAGTCTCAAACACGTGGCTACTATGCCAAAATCTCTCGGGGAGGACCACTAAAACCGCTTCGCCTGATAACCCGGGCCAAAGGGAAATCGGAAGCCCACTGGTGGCTAATTTAAATACACATTTTCAAATAAATATAAATCCCCTGCCACCAGTGTTGTCCTAGGGAAATGTGGAGAAAACGCACTATCACACAAATCCCAACTCACGCACAACTCGCAAAGCCCGAAGGCATATCATGTATAGCCTGATACTCACACCGTCACAAGGCCTATACTCACCACCTTATACTCCTAGGCAAGGGAATACCCTTCTATCTAAGGGTGCTCATCCACTTACCTCCGCATTGGCCAAGCGTTGTTATCGTCAATTCCAAGATCAAATCCTAGAAATCGTATATGAATATACGTACTTCGCAATTGTGAAAAAGATCTCAAATCATATCATAATTCAAATCGATTATGATGCAATCCAAAAACAATTCAAAAGCTCGCATAAAAGTCCCACATTTTAAGAAATCAATATAAATCAATTAATTCTCGCAAAGTATCTCAATCACGTCACAAGCATGCATATAGGTCCATAAAAATATTTTATGCATCATAAACATGCCACACGCATAATGAACCTAATATGCAAAGTCATGCATCAATGCACATATTGCCTCTATTCAAAAACAAGCATATATCCGATTTTAATTAATAAAACCAAAACATTTCCGTGCATGTAAATGAAACATAGTCTCCCACCTCTTGTCGAGCCGACTCACTACTAACCACGCCCTTGCCCTTATCGCGCGTCGAAGGACCACCTACAGGCGAAGGCAAACACACAAATCGAATCTCAAAACAAAAATCAAATAAATAACTAAAACAGCTAAAAAACCGAAAATAAACCTACGACGCCAAACTGACCCCTAAGACTCCTTCTAACACTCAAACCAAACCTCACACACTCTAAACGAGACAAGAAAACCAACAAACTCACAATTCGAACCTAATCGAAAAACCATCAAAAACCCGACATAAACCGAAAACCAAACCGCGGCAATTCAACGCAATCAAAGCCCACCAACGCTCTCAACAAACTCAAATACACCAACAACAATCATCAAAGGCAACAAATAACGCATTAAGATCAAAAACCCCAAAATCACATAATATCCCTAAACCGCCAAAACTCAAAAATCACTCCTAAGCCAAAATTGATCAAACCCACCTATCACACTACCTTAGGAAACATCATAGCAAGCTAAAACAACCAACAAATGGAAAAGAGAACGAAGAAATCAAGCATAATCTTCAAAAATTTGAATTTACTTAAAACGCTCAAAACCGACCAAAAACACTATTATCTAAGGAAACAACAACGAAGAGAGATGAAAAAGGGTTACCTTTAAGTTTTATAAGAATGTCCAAACCTTGATTTTGAAGGAGAAGAAAAACTGAGGGATTTTTGGCTAAGAAAGCCTTCGGCGCCGCGTGAGAAGCAAGGGAAAGAAATGTTTCTTTTCCCTGCGCTTCCCGTGAGAAAAAAAGAAAGCCTGGCTCATTAATGGCAGTTTGGTAAATATGCAAACTTTGACTTTTTCTTCTTTTTTTTTATCTTTTTTATAAGAATTTTCTAAAAATTCAAATTAAGTGTAAAATCGAATTAAATGGTTTAAAATAAAGTAAAAGGTTCAAAATCACGAAATTGGGCTTTAAAACGGGATTGGATTCGAAAAACGAAAATCGGCCCATTAACAATAAGTCGGCCCAAAGGCCTCCGGCCACTCAAAACGGGCTTCGAAAACTCATAATCGGGTCAAGGAAGAAGAATGGATGTTTCCACTGGGTTCAAACCTCGAACAACCACAGATCAAACTAATACTCGCTAAAAAACTCCGAAACGACACGTCGTGCAACTATCGACACACAACCACCGACATGACGTTCTAGACAACCTAGACCCGACAACTAGGCTCTATGACTAAGTCCACGTCACTCGGTCAAAGGGTCAGCGCTGACGGTCAACTAGTCAACTCTCACAAACCGACCAATCCGGGACAACTGACTGACACCGAACGCTGACTAGACACTCAAAAGGACGGGGTATCACAAAGCATATGCAACGACTTTCCCGTGTTGGATCAATACGCATCCAAGTCCGGATTTCGATGCATCGCTGTAAACCACATACCCCTTTCCGCAAATAGGTAAAGTAAGGATAGGTGCGGAAACTAACCGGTTTTTTCAGTTCTTCAAAACTTCGTTGGCATTTCTCGTTCTACATGAATGGCTCACCCTTGCGCGTCAATTTTGTCAATGATCCGGCAAGCGACGAAAAATTTTCCACAAAGCGACAGTAATAACCTGCTAAGCCAAGGAAACTGCCAATTTCGAACACAGTCCGTGGGGTTTCCCAAGCAACTACGGATTCAATCTTCTTTGGATCAATTGTCACACCTTGGGCGGAAACAATATAGCCAAGGAATCCAACTTCTCGTAACCAAAATTCGCAATTGGAGTATTTTGCGAACAACCGTCGATCCTTTAAAATTTTCAGCACAATACGCAAATGCTTCGCATGCTCCTCTTCCGATTTTGAATATATCAGAATGTCGTTGATGAAGACTATCACAAATCTGTGGATTCGTTGGGTGGTCCTCCTGGTACACGTGTTGGCTGTTTGGTGGGGTTGGCATTCCCACCTCGGCCTGCGTTTGGTACACCTGTGATTCACCTTGGTTTCGGGCATTCCCTCTGAATATGTCCTATCTCGCCACAGTTGTAACATCGACGTTGTTGAGAATTCCATGAAGATCCATTGGAATTTGAACCAGAAAAGTTCTTCCTGTTGGTATTTCCATTGCTATTAATTTTCGGAGGATAGGATCTCAAAGGATAGGGTCCCGTTCGTTGATTGAACTTCGAATCTCGCCTATAGGATCCGCCACTAGTGGGTGCGAATGGCTTCTTGGTTTGCACAATCCTTTTGGCTTCGGTTGCGGTAATGATTAGTTCTTGCAAACTCTCCACCGGTGTCATACCTACGATGGTTTTGAGTTCGGTACTCAACCCATCCTAAAATCATCTCGCAAGCTGGTACGGTGTACGATCTTTTTTTGGTGCAAATCGGAACAACTCCATTAACACTTTCTCATATTCCAGCACCGAACAGTTACCTTGTTCAAGTTTGTAAAAACCTTGTCGCTTCTCGCTTTTATGGAACCTCGTATAAAAATTTTCTTCGAATTCGTACCGAAATTCTTCCCAAGTTGGCAAACGATCGCCGAATCGCAAGCTAACAGATGTCCACCATGCGAGGGCTTCTCCCTCGAGTAGGAAAGTGGCGATGGAAACATTTTCATCATCTGAGATACGTAAGAACAAAGATATTCGGCATAAGGTGTCTATCCACTCACGAGCGGCAGCAGCTCCAGCTGAACCATTGAAATCTTTGCATCCCAATTGTCGAGCTTCCTTCAACAATTTTGTAATCACGATGGGAAGTCTCTCGGCTTCCTTAGCATATGCCGGCTGTACAGGTTCAAGTGGAGGAATAGGTTCTTCCGCTAGTGCAGATGCAGGTGCAGGAGCATTCTGAAATTGCACTTCCATACACTGCTGATTTGCAGCAATTCCTTGTAATACGTTTAATATTTGTGCCATCACAGGATCGATGACAGGTGCAGCTGGTGGCTCAGGTTGATTTGTGGGCTCAGCTTGTCCTTCCTGCTCAATTTGTGCATTCAGCTCCTCTTGCTCAATAGGTTGTTGTTCGGCCTGAATCTCATTCCTACCCCGTCGATCCCTCATAGCATTCAACCTTGCCATACTATTTAAGCATACGATTGTTTCTTACACATAACTAAATATGATACTAGGAAAAGAAGTGGTACCTGGTGGAGAGGCGTGCACCGAACGATACATATATGCTCGAAAGCAACATACAAATTTTCGGAAATCACATGCATACATGCAAAGGTATTCTCGGCAATTATATCAACACTCATATATACTCTCGGAAATCATCATCAAACATCAAGCAAGCATGGATTCACACAACATCCATATTCGCCAATACACACCAGCAAACACATACATATACATTCAGCAATATAGGAGTCAAATAGGGACACTCGGCAGCATGCATAAATCAGCACACACATTCTTAGTAATGATAAGAAACACAGCAAACACTCACCGAAACATATCATGGCATACTATGCATAAGAAGATACACGAACAAACATCACATCAAATTATCATTCTCATCGTTTAAATCTTACAAATCAATCCCAATTTAGCATTAGTTCACTTCCGGTACTAGCCCCTAAGTGAGTGACTGTGTGCACATGTCCTTACTTACAAACACCAAAATCAACAAATAAGTTAGCATATAACAAATTATTTTCCCTAAACCATGCTCCGCTACCAAACCTGTAATGACCTCAATTCCTACCTATTAATATTTGCTACGATTAAGGTCATTACCACCGTGAAACCCAAACAAGCCCAAAGACACCTAGGACCTATCTGAATCTCACCAGGCTTACTCACTAAGTTTTCAACTTTTAGCATGTTCATTCTACATGTTTAATAACAGTTTGAACATGATATTGGACAATCATTTTGGTATCATACAGAGTGAGTAAAAACATCAGCGGAAGTCTTTAAATTAAATCACTGGATTCATAACAGACAAGTCCCGTAAGGATCCAAATAATTAGCAAGAATTCCTCCAACATAGTCGAAAATAACAAGCAAAGGAGGAATCTTAAAATAAACCAGAAAGTAGTCCAATTTTTATTCAAGTTATATGCGCAAGTAATCAAGGAACAAGTATGTAAAAGTGATGCGATATCACCTTGCCGTACAACCTTGATCTCACACACTGGTACCACGAGCAGTGAATGTACTTAAGCCTAAAAAAATGGTGAAAACAACGGAATGAGATTACAAGAATCTTAGTAGGGTCACAACATCATAAGATCTACAGAAACCATAAACACAAATCTCCTGAACAACATCTGATCATTCCTACACAACTAAATGGATTCATGCAATTCAAAGATTCAATCAAAAAGGGTAGGACCGAATCTAAGGATGAGGAGGACTACAAACACTTCCGAAAAGTATCAGAAGTACACAGACAAGTAGAACTCATCAGATTGTTCTCGGTAATGAAGAAGAAAGGCCATCCCCTTCCACCTATGTTGTCCAAGGCTTACTGCATGAAAGGTAATTGGTTAACACACAGGCTAATCAGCAAGCCTATTCATCTTGCCACACAAGGACAAAACATCCCAAGCCACATAAGGACAAGGGCATCCCAAACCACACAAGGATAAGGGCTTCCCAAACCACACAAGGATAAGGGGTTCCTGCCACACAAGGACTGGGCTTCTGGTCACACAAAGATCAGACATCCAGCGAGCTCTTGCTACGATTTGCCACCCATACGACTCCCATATCAGTAAGAACCTCCCCTCTCTCTAGGAGCATCAGAGCTTACCCTGAATGACCACCGGAAAAGGATCATGACACACAAACACATACCAGCACACACAGGCAAGCACAAAGCACAAAACCACAATAGGGTATTCTCAATTCTGTCAGATCAAATTCAGCATGTTCAATACACATCACACATGCAAGCTAGGCACTCCTAACCTACCTTAAGGGATTCGGTATAGCCTAGAAATTCCTCAATTAAATTCGTAACTCAAGCATGCATTATTTAATATGAAATGCGCATACAGTTTCATAATCATTGGTACTGAAATCAACTAAACAAACAACGAGGTCTCTGGAGAAACCGATGAGGCATAAATCCTACCTCTGTTGTCTCTGAACAAGAAGTTATTCCCTTGCCTTTATTCAATAATTCTGCACTACCTATAGCATCACAAGGCAAAGCCAAAACCAAACTAAGTATGCATATCTAATATCCAATTAAATACCCTATTTCCTTACCAATTCCACTCACCAAACCTATCAGAAACCAGTGATCAGATGCCACAGGTACCTTCCCCTTGGATGTGTGATGTGATATCCAAGAACTTAACAAGAAACAACCTGAATTACCATCCTTAATTATCATACAATTTTCGCCACTAAGAATAGGGCAATAGGGAAAGTTGCGATTTCATGTTAACAAGTTGTAGGAGTTGCGATCTCATGTTAACAAGGAAGGATTAAGGGTTTATAACATGTATAATCAAAAGAAACAAGATAAGAATCCAATAGGTTAATCAATTGATCAAGATAGGCAACAATAGCGCAACAGGGCAAAGGTAGGGTATACTGATTTTATGTATATAAAAGATTCAAAGAATGAATTCATGATTTTTCACTATGAATGGATTCTAAACAATCATATGAATAAGGGCAACAACATCAGAAATCAATCAAAGGCAGAATTATACAAATCTTAAAACCTAATTCCACCGCCGATTTTCAACTTATCTTTTGATAAAGAAGTACGAATTTCCAAACAAGAAAACAAATTTGGTTGGAAAGAGGATAAAGAGATCTTTCCAAAAAGTTATTATTTGCAAGAATCTGACAAACGATGAAAGCGTTATGCTACATTGAAGTTCAAGAAGATTTTGGCAGTTCCGCCGAGTTTCGACTTATCTTACGAGAAGTAAATACTAACCTCATGACAAAAAAACCAAAGATTTTTGGAAAGATAATGAAGAGAGATTTCCAACAAGCTATTATTTTCAGGAATCCGACAAACGATGAGAGAGTTATGCTGGTTTAAATTTTCAGCGAATTTTGGCAAATATAGGGAGATTTAAGGGTTTTAGGCTATACGAATTTTGTGTGTTTTCTATGAATGATTTTTGTGGGGTTGGATTCCTATTTATAATGGATGGGTATGGAATTAAGTTTACTACTTTAAAGGCTTTATTAAAGTAAGATAACTAATAGATTTAAATTCTGTAATTATTCCCTTTTAATTTTAGGGATTTTAATTCTTAAGGTGATTATCAACAAATTAAGAACCAAATTAAAGGGAATTAATACCAGAAATAATTACCAAACATTACTTACCAATTTCGGCCATCACACATCCTTTCTTCAAGAGCAAAATGGTCTTTTCACCTGCACTGGCTTCTGGACTTCTAGGACTCAAATTCGGTGTCTCACATTATGTTTGAAGGTAAAGCCCCTGATGGTCTATTTTGCAACATCTGGGAGATCTAACTCAATTAAGTCTCTAGGATTTTAATTCTGAAGTCTGAAGACATAATAAACTAATATATAAGGTCTTCCAAATGACCCTTCATCTTAGCTAGCTATGGATTCTGAAAATTAGGATTCCTTTGCTAGTAGCCCATATTAAAACCTCCTCCTTTGTCTGATTAGGATTTGGATCAGGAGTTAGATTATTATTCTAATAAGAAAAATTAAAATGATATTTCCAATTTTTATTATAAGTAATCCCAAAGTAGAAAGGTTGCTTCACTGGATTGCCAACATAATTAAAATCTTTCATTGTCCTAGGACATTAATAGTTGTTGTGATTCCTCTCATAATGGTCACATAAAGCAAGAATTGGCTAATTTGCGAAATCGTCACAAACATTGGCTACTGATGCCCTGTTTTGAGAAAATTCATGCCTCATTGCTGCTACCTCTGCAGCCAATTTTGTAGTGGTGTCCACCTCCAATTTCTCTAGAGTCCTATCAAAATCTGTATCAGAAGCCCAAGTATGTCCTCTCCATGCTGCTTTCTCTATCAAATCAAAGGCTTTACCAGCTTCCTTGTCTAGAACATTCCCATTCACAATTGCATTCAGCAGAAACTTGTGTATTTCTGACAATCTTTTGAAGAAAGCATCTAACAATAACAAATTTGGAATGCCATAATGTCACTTCTTTAACAGCCCCTTGAATTTGTCATGGGCTTCATAAAGTGACTACTTTGGTTTTTGTTTGAAGTTGCTAATCTCGAGCCTTAGCTGGGATATCTTTACCACTGGAAATAATCATGCCAGAAAGGCATTCATTAAAGCCTCCTAGGTTGTAATAGTGCCCGTAGTAATATTCTCCAACCAGTTTGCAGCTCTCCCCAATAAAGAGAAAGGGAAAATATGTGGCCTAATTAGCTCTGAGGACACCCCATTAAATATGAATGTGTATGTCAACTTGATAAATGTCTTCATACGCTTCATGGGGTCCTCCTTTTCCAGCCCAAAGAACTGGTAGTCCTCCATCATCTGGATCATCGCAGACTTGATCTTGAAATTATTTGCCTAAATGGTTGGCCTGAGAATGCCATCGTATAACGCATCAGTTGTTGGGGTGTAGTAATCCATGAGAGTTTTATGCCTTGGCTGCTGCTAATTATCCCCTGTTGTGTCTGCATGATCAACTCTATTTTGAGCATTAGCATTTCTAGCATTCAGTGGATTCATGGTTTAGTTTAATATCTTGAGTTGCTTGAGTCTCTAACTAGTCTTCTCGATCAATAGGTTAATAGGATCTAGGTCAAGCTTTTTACTCCTCAAGTTATACCTATTCTCCAGTTCTACACACCAAAAAACAAAGAAAGAAATCTAATCTAGAAAAAGAACAGGGTAAAATTTTTAGTTCTAAAATAGTTAATTTCCTCGGCAATGATGCCAAAAACTTGTTAATGTAAAATTGAATTTACTATAGTCGCAAGCGTATGGCTGTCAACAAGTAATATAGTTCTGATGAACGGATATCGATCTAAAGGAAAATACGTTTTAAACCAATCAATTCGCCTAATGTAATATTCTAGTTAAATAAATCGATTAGTAAATTGAAGGGCTTGGCTTTAAGAAGAAAACAAAATTAAACAAGACTATACTTAAAAAGGATTAATCAAGATATGGTAAATTCAAACTTCGCATCTAGAATCTGTTTAATTTTTTAACCCTAAAGATGTTTTTGACTTCTATTTTCTAATAATACCCTACTAGGCTATTATTAGCTAATCTAGTCAACCTAATTAACTATATCCCTATGCTAATTCTGTTGTAGGATTGTATAATTCCCAATCAATATGAACTCTAGGTTTGACAGATATATTTCTTTTCTGACAATTGTCTTAACCTAAAAATTCTACCCCTTTGTCAAAACCTAAACTAATCTCCCAACGACATTAGGTTCACCTAAACGAAGTGATCAGGTTAGTGCAAGGTAGAATTAATCTTCCAAGCTAATTCGTTAACAAGTCCTAGCTTGAATTCCGGTTAACACTTAGAAACTAAGTCGATGGAGAGAAATGAATAGAAGCAAAACAAAAACAATCGTCATACTTAAAATCTAAATAACATACCGTGATTTAATCTCTGAAGGATCGAATTAATCGTAGAAAATAAAAGAAATAAGTTTGTATGATCTGAAAACTAAGAACTCAATGACCCTTATTACATTCAAGCATTTACTTGTTTAGTTGAAAACTCATCCGACTGGTCCGTGTAGTTGCATCAACTGGTCGGTGTCTTTTTTTTTGTGTGTGAGCGACCGGTCGGTTTCGTCTTGGCTCGTCTCCAAAAATTCTCCATCTTGTTGAATCGACCAGTTCGTGTAGTTGAACCAACTGGTCGATTTAGTCTCACATTGTTGGTATTATGCAACCGAGAGGTCGGTTTAGTCTCGTAATGCAGGTTCTATGAAACCAACTATTCGGTTGAGTTGGTTCGACCGGTCGGTTTAGCCTCGACTTCAATTCCTCCTTGAACCTGCTGGTCTGTTGATTGATACCGAGTAGTTGGTGGGCCTCTTCAGGGCACATACGACTCGATACTCATTTTGCGATTGTTTTAATCCGAAACGGCTTCCTTTCGTCGATAAAACCTATACTAAAGCCTTCCCTACCACAGCACTAAACAAATATCCTTACATTTCTCTATTTACCCTTTATACAATTAACATAATTTTTGAAATTTTTGAAATCAAGGTTGTCAAGAATCCCATCAGATATAAGTCTTTCTATTCTTTGTTTAGATTTATATCCTAAACGCTTTTCTTAAATTCTCATTTGTTAATTTTCTTTTAGTACCTCTTGAACTCACATTGAATGAGACAAATGTATTAAGTAAATATAGGTTATCATGATAAGACAAAGAGCAGGTAAGAGTAAAATTTGAATTTTTTTAAAAAGCCTAAACTGGCTATTTCCAAACAAATAATAATATCCAAATTTGTCCAAATTAAAAATAGAAATCAAATTTCGCCTAAATGACGGCACAATATAAGTCTCTCTTAAGTCCAAATAATAACCAATCTTTAATAATAACCTAAATGTCCCTATATCCTCAACTTCAACCAATTTTCCTTCGCTCAAATAGATAAAACTTTCAACATCACTTGGCTGTCGACAATTCAGGCAACCGTGCATATGTACACTTAAGTGAGTTGTAGCACCAGATTCCATCCACCAAGTGTATCTAGTTACTGAAGTCAAATTAACCTCAGAACAAACCAAGTTGAGAAGTGTACCTTTCCTTATACATCAAGTCGTTATATTTGGTACAATCTTTCTTCACTTGTCCATCTTTCTTGCAAAAATAGCAGGTAATTCCTTCATCTTGTTGCTTTTATTTTTTTCCTTGCAGGTGGAGATAATTAAACTTCCTTATCATATTTTCTTTTATTGTTTTTCCCTTTTAAAGGTTGTAGCTAAATGAGCTCTTTCAATCTTTTGTTGCTTCAACCTTTACTCTTCTTGAATGCAGTGAGATACGAGCTCATTAATTGATAAGTTTTCCTTTTGGCAATTATAACCCTCTTTAAACTAGCTGAAATATGCTGGAAGAGACATCAAAACCAAATGCACGAGCAACTCTTGAAAGAGCTCCAACTTTAGTGCCCTAAGTTTTGAAGCAAGATAAGACATCTCAATGATGTACTTCCCTATGTTATCTTTTCCTTTATACATCTATAAATAAGGTTTCCCTAGACTGTATTGGTTTTAACATACTCGTTCTTGGCAAACCCCTTTTCAAGTTCTTCAAGCTAACCTTTAGCCATATCGATCTTATTGGACATAGTGTCCCTGAATGCTTCTGGAATAGCATGCCTCATAAGAACGTTCCCACTTCTTGTTTAATAGCATGCCTCATAGCAGGAATATTACTAACGGAATTTGTAACTGAAAAGAATAAAAATATTCATTTTCTATATTACACAAAAACAAATTAAAATAATGGTATAATAAAATTCAAGATACTTAATACAACAATGATTAAGAGGGTGGGGTGGGGTAAGGGTAGAATCGACTAATACAACAATGATTAAGAGGGTGGGGTGGGGTAAGGGTAGAATCGACTGTATTCAAAAAAAAAAGTGCAAGGTCTATATTCATACAACTAAGAACAATCATAACATTCTCTTGCCAGGATTTAAAATTTGTGCCATTAAGAGTAGGAATTGAATTGATACTAGCAGGAATATTACTAACGGAATTTGTAACTGAAAAGAATAAAAATATTCATTTTCTATTTTACACTAAAATAAATTAAAATAAATGGTATAATAAAATTCAAGATACTTAATACAACAATGATCTTTAGTCTTTGGACAGAAATATTAATTGGCAGTAGTATTCTTGATGTAGTAATCAAATATAATAATAAATTAGCCTATAATGTTTGGATAGAAATACTAATTTGTATGTGATACGTCCAGGCTACCGAATAATTATCAGATATTTATTACCATAATTATCTATGTAATTTGGCCAAAAATTCATCTTCCTCTGGGCTGCCGAATATCCACATAAACCACTTAGTCACAATCATCTTAGTATTTCATATAAACTAATTTACAGAAGAGAATCTATTTTGATAGGATGTTGTTTCAATTAATAAATTAAAATGCTTGATATTATATGAAAATTTAATTATTATATTTTTTTTAACCTAGAAACAACTTTATAACGTCGATAGATTTATAAAAAAAAAAAAGATATAACGTTACAACTCTCAACAAAAGACGGAACTCTTTAGTCAGAGAAAATAAGCGACAAGACCCTACTAAAGAGAAGAAAAACGACATTTTGCAAGAATTTATTAATTTATTATTATTATGTATCAATTGATGCGATGCCACTTCAAATAGAAAAACCACAAAGATTTCATCTATATGACTTTCTTTTGCTAAGATTACAGTGTCAATAACAAAGAAAGCAAAACAAAAAAAAGAAAATACAGTGCTACATCACGGAGAAGAAGACTTAATAGGAAAAAAAGTTACAACCAACATCACGGGTTCCACACAGAATATGAATATAGAACAATAAAAGAAATATGAAACACACACGGTTATTTTAATAAATTTCAAGAATTTATAAAGAAATTAAGACAAATGATCCAAATTTTAAATCCATAATTATATATCAAAGAAACCTAAAATAAAAATTGGATTCTAATTTCACATAAGATGCTCCATTATCACTTTTTAGAATTTTCAAGTGTATAACCCACATGGTACGTATGTGAAGATCAAAGCATTCAAAACAATAATAACTAGAAGCGGAAATGTATGTATACTTGATTCCATAAATTTTGATAAGTCTTGATGAGTCTTGATACAGGATATGGATCTTCCAAATTAAAACTTGGCAAAAAATTTTATTATTATTCTTTCTGTGATGGAAATACAGAAAAAAAACTAAATATTCTGTCTAGGTTGACTTGACTTGGGGACCATAACCCCTTTATATAGTCCACAAAGATAAAGATATGTCTCCTAGGTCTCTCTACACATTATAATAACCATAACAATCACTTTTTTATGTTATGATAGCCTATACAATTATTAATATTGATCCACAAATAGATTTATCTAACAGAATTTAGTCTTTTGTCATGTTAATATTCATCAATTATCGTTGTACTTATATTGAAGCAATTGTTTAGTAGTTGATTTGGTTCTCATTATACTACAATCCTTTCAGTTTTTTTAGAATTGATTCATTTTTTTTACCGTTAAAAAGCTTTCTACATATTTGATAGTAAGATTTAATAAATTTAAATTTGAAATTTGACCTAAAAAGATATATTTATTATATTTTTTTATTTTCGATTATCAATCGTATCAAACACGTTTGGATTTAACAATAAAAGATTTCATGTTATTCTTATCAAATGATGCTAAAAATCAACTACACCTTAATCAAAACAAATAATAACTCAAATTAAACATTGAATTGGTGGAAAAAAAAACTCATTTAAGAAGATAATCAAAAGTTTGAGAAATCATTGAGATGTCTCGATAACTTAAACTAAAAAGGGATACTACTTTACTAGGACCCAATATTGGTTTAAAATAGTATAATAAAATTAATAGTACACCACCGTGTATAGAAAGGCGGTGTATCTCTATGGATAATATTGATTTAAAGATACTATTTTTATACTTATATTTATTTTTTCCAAATCATAAAACATATTTTACACTTAATCAAAACCAATAATAACTCAAATTTAACATAGAATGGATTTAAAAAAAAAGGTATAACTAATTCTAGCTGTTCCTAATCTATATCGATTTTTATGAAAAAGATATACACCGAAAAATTAGGATTAGATGTTTTTTTCATAACGTGACATCAAATATATCGAGTATTGACGTAAGATTGAGAATGTAGATGTGTTGGGAGTTTGGAAGTAGAAACGTAACTGAACCTGATCTATACTGTCACAAATTTACAAACTTAGTAGGAAGCAGAAGCGTAACTGGTCTATAGTATCCACAGTTAAACACCAAGGTCAAAGTTTAACAAAATCATTTTTTAAAGTTTTCCTTTTCTATTGCATTTTCCTTTTCTAATTCCAGAATAAACCAATTTCCACCATGACATGATCCGTCAAACGCGTGGTTCAGCTGCATCCTACCATGAGATATATCAGCATTCCGGGACCCACATATATAAAAACAAGGAGTAGATTATAGCTTAACCTCAGAAAATAACATTATCCCGTCCACAAGTCAAGAGATAGATTTTTTGTTATTAAAAAGCTGTTAATCTATGTACTCCGTCCAGGGTAGTTTAAGATGTTTCGGATACACCATGTCACTTTTGCTCCAGTTAAATACTTTTTAAAGTTTTCAATAAGTTTCATAAAGATATACTAACATATAAATTTGCAAGGATAATTTTATTGTAAATTGTGTCATTATTGTGTATAGTTTGACATTATCAACGTGACATCATTTATGTGGCAAAGAACATGTCTGTATACATATTTTGTGAAAATATAAATATGTGACAAAGATCATATGTGTGTATATGTTAAAAATACAAATGTAATACATATTAATTCTCTATTACATCCCTATTAATTCTTAATTTGAAGGCATTAAATATTAATATAACATGTCGTTATATACCCTATGTTTATGTAGGATTCATAAGCTGTCATGCATATAGAACAAGTCAATCAAGGAGGTTGAATCTACATCACATACCGTATGTCATATAAAATGTGTAATCCGATTATAACAAGCATTAGACATTAATATAACATCAGATACGTCATATACCCTAATGTAAGGTTCACAGTTTGTCATATATAAACAACATGTCAACTAGGAAGGTTGGATTTATATTAGATGTGTCACACACCATACGTCATTGAGAGTGTATAATCTGATTATAACAGTCTATTATAATCAGATTATACACCTTGTATAACATAGGTTGTGTGACACATATGATGTAAACCTCAACCTCTTTGATCGACATGTTTATATATATATAATATGAACCCTACATAACACATAGTATATATCACATGTGATGTTATATTACTGTCTATTGCCTACAAACTAAGAATAGATGATTAATATATGTTACATTTGTATTTTTACTATATATATATATATATATATATGCACACCTATATGATTTTTGGCACATGTCTATATTTCCCAAGATTTGTGCACAGACATGCTCTTTGTCATCTACAAAGTATCACACGAAAAATGTTAAAATAATAAAAAAAAGAAAAAATAATAGAAATAGAAGAGAGATAATAAAAAAAGTGAGCTAATACACAATAATGAGAAAAATTTTAAATAAAATTTTCTTGTCAACTTGTTTATGTCAGAAAACTATAAAAAAATATTTATTTTTACACAACAAAAGTGACATAGTGCAACCAAAGCCCTTAAAGCTACCCTTTTGTTCACACTTAGCGATGGTAAATCTTGATGTTTACCTTCAATCTATAATATGATTTAGAATGTTATTATAAGATATAATCAATAAACCAGAGATATAATTGAGGGATACAACTTAACCATTCTCAATCAAATATCAATTAAGAATTCAATCTTTTGATTTCAATGTAAAACATCTTAAAATTTCAAGAACTATGATACATCAAAAAGGATTATATCGATGTTAGATGCCATTAAATATAAAATAAAGGAAATTCAAGTTTTTTTCCAAGAAAATAAAGAACGCAAGATAGATCTATCTTCTTTAAGCACGCATTGGTTCACCAATGACGGATGATCCCCCTCTGCATCCTCAACCTCCTGATGAGGGTCTGTCAGAGGGATCCAAGAAATCTAGGAATGTTTCTATCTTAACTTCAACACCTTTGGTGATTGAACAAAGCGCCAATGATATTATCATGGAAGTTGTGGATAATGCGATGCCACCCCAGGATATGGTGCTTTCACCTAATCTTTCGAGTGACACTGGTTTGGGGAATGAACAAAGGGACCTAACAGATGATAATAGGAAAGGGAATGATCAAGATACATATCGTTCAGCATTATTAGGTACAAGAGGTGGAACTTTACTTGAAGATGAAGAGGCTTCTAAGGTTTCAAATTTTGTCATTGAGGATCAAGATATGATCAAATCGGTAGTCAATGGCACACCAGTGGTCTCGTTCTCGGACAGAGCATACAAGATGATGAAGGACTCCTTACGACTCTCAGTGGTGGTCAAAGCAGTAGGGCGTGGGATTGGTTACCGAGTCCTGGTTAATAGATTGTATTCTTTGTGGAAACCAACAGGGGAAATCAGAGTAGTGGATTTAGATAATAATTTCTTCTTAGTACAAATAAACACAACGAATGATTATGAGAAAGCTCTCTTAGATGGTCCCTGGAAGGTCTTTGGGAGTTATCTTTCAGTCCAACCTTGGACCCTTGCTTTTAACTCCGACGAGGAGAGGATCAAGTCTGTGATGGTATGGATTCGCTTTCCGGGCCTACCAATTCAGTATTACAATAAGAGCATTTTGCATGGTTTGTCCCAAATAGTGGGGTATTTTGTAAAGATAGACATGCACACTGAAGATGCAAAGAGAGGAAAATTTGCAAGAGTAGCAGTCGAGATCAATCTGGATAGGCCTTTAGTATCATATATCATTATTGAAGGTCGAAAGCAAGTAGTACAGTATGAAGATATCTCGATGATTTATTTCAACTGTGGGATTTACGGGCACTCTAAAGATAGTTGCAGTAGCCCATCCAAAGATAACCAAATCCAGGCACCAGTCCCTTCGGATCCTTCTCTTATTGATCTTGAGAAAGATTCAGAATCGAGAAATCGCCAGGAGGATCTGCATCTTCATCCATACCTAGGTCCGTGGATGTTGGCTCCCAAACAAGAAAGGAGACGTATTTCTAAGGAAAGTAATAATGTCCAGACAGAAGGCCCACCAACATCAACTGATTCTTCAAGATTCAGGATTTTGGCAGATTTACAAGAGAATGATGTTAATGCAGACTTGAAAGTTACTGAGACTAAAAAAGGAAACAATCAAAATGATAGAATCCCACCACACCACAATGGAACCAGAATAGAGATGCACACGGACTTGTTCTGGGAGAGAAAAAACATGACAACCGCGTCATTCATCTCAAAAGATGAATCGGCAACAGAGGGGAAAGTAAAATTTCGCCCGCCTGATGGATAAACTTCTCAAGATACGGAGATGCTAGAGTCTCCAAAATCGTATCGTGAATCTTTGATTGGCAAAACGGCTATTCCAATTGAAGAGGTGGAGGTCAGTGATGAAGACATCGTTGTTTCTGAGGATGAAGATGGCCCCTTCATATCAATATCAGACAAAGCTCACGTACAGTTACAGGGGTCTTGGAAGTTCTCTGTGGTGGTCAAATTGCTGGGCAAATCCATTGGTTTTGCACTTATGGTTACAAAACTTCGGCAGATGTGGGGTTTACCCTTGGAATCAAAGATTATCGACTTGGATAATGGGTTCTTTCTTGTCAAACTGTCTAGCGAGGAAGAAGTGAATAGTGCATTACTAGGGGGTCCATGGATTGTACTTGGACATTGCCTCACGGTGCAGAAATGGCAACCTGGTTTTCGAGCAAGCACGGCAATTGACACAAGAGTGGTGGCTTGGCTACGTATACCTGATCTTCCTTTACAATATTACCATGAGAAAATATTAGTGAAGGTGGGTAATCTGGCTGGACGAATGGTGAAGATTGATAAAAACTCATTTGGTGCTCAACGAGGCAAGTTTACCAGATTGGCTGTGGAGCTGGATCTCTCTAAACCATTGCTCCCAAGGTTGAGAATTAATGGGGAATGGTTGCGATTAGAGTATGAAAATTTACCCATGATATGCTTTGGTTGTGGTCGTATTGGGCACAACCAATTGATGTGTGCATATTCTGCACGTCAAACTGCCTCTCAACGCACGCAACGTGTTTCAGAGCCAAACAATGTCGATATTCCCGAATCTAGTACGGCGGCTTCAAGCGGAGCAGCGACAGCAAAAGCGACAACAGAAATTATTGATGACAACCCGTTGATCCAGTCTTCCGATCAGTATGGCCCATGGTTGCATGCACCTACCCGTCTTCGCAGGAACGCGAACAGGACCAAACCCCAAACCGATGTTCAATCTAAAAAAGGCAATAACCCCCAGAAGGAAGTCACAGGCTCCAGATTTGCAGCACTTTCAGAGGATTATGCGGATACACAAGCACACAAAGGAAAGTCAGAATTAAAGGAGAATACAAGGAAGGAGGGAGTCTTTAATAAATCCGTGACAGCTACCAAACCAACTCCCTCTTTGAAACATATGGGGAAAAGTAAAGTCAATGCACCAACAAATAACGGCCACAAGGATATAGGTGGATACTCCCCCTTGATTTTGCAAGGTCCTTCCAAGAATAAATCAAATTTGACTATAGGAGGTAACGGTCGACAAAATTTGGACCCAGCACTACCCAAGGCCGATGCAGAAGCCCAATCAAAGCAGAGTTTCACAGAACAGAATTTTCAGTTTGTTACTCAGGCCACGACGAGCCCACTGAAGGTGAAGACTATCAAGTCTCAACTGACAGCCCAAAGCTCTAAAGGGCCTAGCTCTAAGAAACGTATGAAGGAGAGTCTGATTTTCCAGTCTAAAGCTCAGGATCACGTCAACCTGGATAAGCTTCACTCTGTTTTCAAATTCCCCTTATATGATGGAGGCCAATATTTAAAACGATCAAGAAAAGGAAACGCATGCTCAGCCTCTTCATTCATTGAAGAGTCCGTGCATGGTTATGAAGATGTCCTAGTTCCTACGGAGGTTTCCCCTTCTTCTCCACCAGGTGCGAGTGATGTGGCACAGACGGGAGGTGATAGTGCCTTAGTGATGGATGGGATAGGACCCTGACAATTCCCTACACTCCTCAGAATTTTATCATGTCTATTTTAGCTTGGAATTGCTGCGGGGCTGGTACGAAGCCCTTCATTCCTGTTATGAAAGATCAGTTAAGGAGGTTTCATCCGAGTATTTGTATCATACTTGAGCCTAGAATCAGCGGAGAGAAAGCTGAGAATACCATTAAAAAGTTGGGCTTTGATGGACACTTTAGAGTGGAAGCTGTTGGCTTTTCGGGAGGAATTTGGCTTATGTGGCATAAGAATGTAGTAACAGTGGACATCAAGGCTTCAACGAGACAGTACATCCATTTTGAGTGGTTTATCTCTTCTTCTATGGGGGAGTGCACGGCAGTTTATGGTAGTCCTGTGCCTCTCAAACGTTCTGAGCTATGGAGAGACCTAAGAAAGGTTGCCGACTCTACCAGCAATCCTTGGTGCTTAATTGGTGATTTTAATGCCCTCTTAAGTACTGAAGATAAAAAGGGAGGAGCTAAGTTTAACCAGGCGGCTAGTCGTCCATTCGTTAGCATGGTTAACGATTGTTCCCTTATGGATGTGGGATTCCAAGGCCCCAAATTTACTTGGTTCAGGAAAGAACTTAGTGAGCGACTCGATAGAGCCTTATGTAATAACTCCTGGTGCCAGCAGTTCCCGGAAGGTTTTGTGTCTCATCTACCTCGAATCAAGTCAGATCACAGGCCGATTTTACTGCATTATTTTGAGGAGAAAAGTATTGGTACAGTTCAACGCCCTTTCCGCTTTCAAGCAGCTTGGTTGACTCATCCGAGCTTCGGAGATTTCATGCGAGATTCCTGGTCAGCTTCGGATATTTGGGAAGCTTCTTACAGACATCTTGTAGGAGACCTTAAAGAATGGAATGTCAAGGTTTTCGGCAATATATTCAAGAGGAAGAACCAGTTATTTAAACGTATTAAAGGAGTAGAGAGGATTCTGAGTTTGCGTGATTCTACAAGCTTGAGGGGTGTTCTAGATAATCTTAGAAAAGAGTATGCAGATACCTTATTACAAGAAGAAATTCTTTGGTACCAGAAATCAAGAAGCAATTGGGTGGCCTTTGGAGACAAAAATACTTCCTTTTTTCATTCCACTACTATTGTACGACGTCGAAGAAATAGAATCTCTCAACTTCAAGATTCCAATGGGAACTGGATTTTGGATGAAGAGGAGCTCCAAACTATGACGATAGATTTTTTTAAAAATCTTTATTCTAATGACGATCACTTGGATGGATTGCCGATGCTCCCAGCCGATTTTCCGGATATTCCAGACTTCTCTGAACCGAGTTTCTTGTCTCTTCCTACTAATGAGGAAATTCATGGAATTGTCAAGAAATTCGGGAGCTACAAATCACCAGGAGTGGACGGTCTTCCCCCGCTATTTTTTCAATCTCAATGGGCTGTTATTGGAGATGCTATTTGCAAGTTTGTCCGTGATTTTCTCAAAGATGGTCGGCTGGATCCTGGGACGAATGATACTCTCATTGTCCTAATTCCTAAAATCCCTAATCCCATTAATTTAGGACAATTTTGTCCAATTAGCCTTTGTAACGTATCTTATAAGATTATTACTAAGTTAATCGCAAACAGGCTGCAACCAATAATGAGTAGCTTGATAAAAGAAACTCAATCTGGTTTTATTCCAGGAAGGCAAATTACTGATAATGTTGTTATTGTGCAGGAAATTATTCATTCAATGAGGAAGAAAACGGGTGCTAATGGTTGGATGGCATTAAAGATTGATCTAGAGAAAGCTTATGATCGCTTGAAGTGGTCATTCATTGAAGAGACACTCATACTTGCTAAGGTGCCACGACTACTGATCAGTAGAATCATGACATGTATATCGACAGCCTCAATGCCAGTATTATGGAATGGTGCTATCACGGATTCATTTATTCCATCTAGGGGTGTCCGTCAGGGTGACCCAATGTCCCCTTATTTATTTGTCTTGTGCATGGAAAGACTTGGACATGTGATCGACCAAGTCGTCATCGAGGGAACGTGGCAGCCGATCCAAATAGGTAATTCTGGCCTAAAAATCTCTCATCTGTTTTTTGCTGACGATCTCTTTTTATTTTCTACAGCTTCAAAGACTCAAGATAGTGTGATTCAAAAGATTTTGAGCAGATTTTGTCAAGCCTCAGGACAAAAAATAAACAGCATAAAATCCAAGATATTCTTTTCAAAGAATACGTCAGTCCCAACGCAAAGAGATGTGAGCCAGACTCTCGGCTTCTCCATAACGGCGGACTTAGGCACCTACCTGGGTGCGCCTATTATACATGGGAAATTGACAAGAATCTATTTCTCCAAGCTTTTAGAGAGAATTCAAAGCCGCCTTTCAAGCTGGAAAGCAAGATCACTTTCATTTGCTGGCCGAGTCACATTAGCAAAGTCAGTCCTACAATCTATACCTTCTTATTTGATGCAGACAACTTTGTTTCCAGTAGGAGTGACAAAGGAGATTGATCAAATCACACGCAATTTTGTGTGGGGATCTAATGCTAGTCAACGAAAGATGCACCTGCTGAAATGGGAGAGCCTGTGTTCTCCTAAAGAAGAAGGTGGCTTGGGTTTGTATTCCACAGCTGAAACCAACAAAGCATTAATTCTCAAATTGGGGTGGCGCTTCTTAACCAATCAAGATAGTCTTTGGGCTAGGGTCCTAGCTGAGAAGTACGGCTGGAGCAATACTCAAAACTCGCTCACCCTTGAAGAACGTCCGTTAAAGTTGGGTAGCTCATCCCTGTGGCGAGCACTACATAGTGCTTGGCCGCTTCTCTCTAAAGCTGGCTCTTGGGTCATTGGCGATGGACAATTGATCAGGTTTTGGGAAGACTCTTGGCTTGACCAAGTGGGACCTCTCATTTTGATTTCTCAGGAACAAGTACCAGATGAATTAAGAGGAAAAACAATTTCTCACTTTATCCCGGCACATGGGAGCTGGAATTGGAATTTATTCCAACAATTTTTACCAGCATTTGCTTGCATTCTAATTGCACAAGTTCGTCCTCCATTAAACAGTGAAGAACATGATTCATTACGTTGGAATGTTACTATGAATGGCCTTTTTAGTCTATCTTCAGCTAGATCTTTTATCCGAGATGCTGCTTCTTCTACCTCAAAGGGTCTTTGGAAGATAATTTGGAAGTGGAATGGACCCCAAAGAATCAGATCTTTTCTATGGTTGTTAGCTCATGATAGATTGCCAACAAGGCAGATGTGTATGCGGAGACACATTACACAGTCTGAGAAATGCCCTCATTGCCGAAGCCAGCCTGAATCCTCACTGCATGTGTTACGTGACTGTTTCTTCCCACATCATCTTTGGGCCCAGCTTATCCCTGATACTCTTAAGTCAGGTTTTTTCTCTTCTAACTTGGAACTGTGGCTTACTACTAATCTAGTAAGTAGCGAAACATGTGGAAACTTGGAATGGCCAATGGTGTTTGGAACATGCTTGTGGTTGCTTTGGAAATGGAGGAATGAATTAATATTTGAAGGGAAAATTAATATAGGACCACATCCTATATTATTGATTATGGAACGAACCACAGAATTCTACTTGGCAATGAAGACAGTGAGAATGATCACTCCCTCCCCTAGTGGTCGTTTGAGGAAGTGGGTGCGATGGATACCCCCTCTCCCTGGATGGATCAAATTGAATTGTGATGGGAGTTACAATCCTATAACGAATAAGTCGTATGCAGGTGGAGATGATGAATCGCTTTCAGGAGCTTATTACGGAACATATATTCCGAGAAGTTAATCAAATCGCCGATGGTCTCGCACGACTGGCAGCATCTCTTCCTGTTGGATTAAATATCCATCATACTCTACCTTTATCATTGCAAGGACTTATGTCTTTTGATTCTTCTGGTTCAGCATTGTATCGTCCAGGCCTCTAGTTTATAGAAGTCTGTGTTATTTAATCAAAAAAAAAGAATAGAGATGCACACGAGAACAATAAAGACGTTGGAAAAGGATACAACTCCTTTTGAAGAAACAGGCGGGTCCTTTAAGAAAGATAAGGCATTATCATCCATGTTCATATTCGGGAGTCAAAGTAGACTATTTGCTGAAATGGATAAGATGGTGCAGGTACCAGTCACCATTGATAAGTCCAAAAATACCGCTGTCACTTCTGTCGTCTTACCTGAGCATAATATGGATGTTTCTGTTAAGGAACCTATAATAATATCCCCACCAAGTGCCAAAAGACCTAGAGGAGGATTATTGAGCCAACAAAGAAAGAATATGCTGTTAGCTCAAAGCTCACACAAAATAAAAAATGCAAAGCGGAAATCAACAGGGGAAATTATTATAGAACCTCATGTTCAGATGTCCCCTAACCCTGATGATGTCACTGGAAACATCACTCCAAATACGAAACAGCAGATGCTTGGGGACCCTGGCAACTTTGGTTCTATGGACCCGAGTCAACAGGAATGATCTTCGAGTTTAACAGGATTTCTGATCCCTTATTTTTCTTTTTATTCACTACATGTTTAATATATCATTTAATATTTTAGTTTGGAATGTACAAGGAGCTGCAAATAAGAAATTTCTTCGGGTTAGTAAAACATTAATCCAGGTCCATCAACCAAAAATGTTTGTAATTTTAGAACCACGTATTAGTGGTAGCACGGCTGACAAGATAATATCGAAATTACTATTTGACCGGTCACATAGAGTAGAGGCAATTGGGTTTTCAGGTGGTATTTGGCTTCTGTGGAAAGATGAATGGCAAGTTCAAGTACATGTTAACCATAAACAATTTATTCATGTTTCAATATGCGCTCCAGATAATATTGCTTTTTGGTTTACAGCAGTATATGGTTCCCCTAACCCTGTTTGCAAGAAGACTCTTTGGAACCTTCTTGGTAAACTCACTTCGGAAAAGATTCAACTGTGGTTACTAGCTGGAGACTTCAACGCATTACTAGATAGCTCTAAAAAGGTGGGCAGCACTTCAAAAAAATCACCAGGGTGCCAAAATTTCATGTAATGGGTAGAGGATTGTTCTTTATTAGATCTTAGATTCAAAGGTCCGAAATTTACCTGGCGTAGAGGTCTGTTGCTTGAACAGTTAGATAGAGGATTTGGAAACTTGGGCTGGAATTCTCTCTTCCCCTGCACTCAAGTTCTTCATTTAGCACAATATAGATTAGACCATAGGCCAATTCTAATTATGAACGATTTTGAACAAAGAAACCAAAGAGCTAAATGTCAAAATAGATTCTATTTTATGGCTCCTTGGCTAGCACACAAGGAATGGCCAAAACTTGTAGCTGAAAGCTGGCAAGGGAGTGAGGATTTCAAACAGCTATTATTGCAGTTCTAAGACAAAGCCATAAGGTGGAACTTCAACACATTTGGCCACTTTATGAGAAGGAAAGAGCGAACCTTGGCTCGCTTTAAGGGAGTTCAACAGGTATTGAGTCATACCCAACAAAGTCACTAAAGGCTTTGGAAGCACATCTTGAACAAGAATTTGATGAAACATGACTACAAGAGGAGATTCTATGGAGGCAAAAGTCACAAAGCGATTTCTTCGAATTAGAGGATTGCAACACATCCTACTTCCATACAAAAGCAATTGCTAAAAAAAGACAATGCCAGGTGAGTATGCTGAAAATCAATTCGATTTGGTGCCAGGATGGCCCCACACTCTCAAAAGCTGCATTTGTTTTCTTCAAAGATATTTTCACGGATGAAAGTTCAGATCCTAGACCTAACTATGATATTTGTGGGCGTTTTCCTCGTCTACCAAGGGAATTACTAAATGGGCTGTCTAGTCCAATAACAAAAGAAGAGATTAAGTCAGCTCTCTTCATGATGAAACCCCTAAAAGCACCTGGTCCTGATGGCATTCCAGCTCTCTTTTATCAGAACCAATGGGATGTATAAGGCACATCTATATGCTTAATGATCCAACAGGCCTTTTCAAGAGGGTACCTAGATCCCGAACTTTGCAAGATCATTATGGTCCTTATCCCAAAAGTCCAGAACCCTGAAAGGTTAGAACAATTTCGCCCTATCAGTTTGTGTAACGTAAGCTACAAAGTGCTTATGAAGGTCATGACCAACCGTCTTCAGTCTATTATGAATCTTATCATTGGCCCACTACAAGCAAGCTTCATACCTGGAAGACAGATTCTAGTTAATATTGTGATTGCTTCTGAAGCAGTGCATTCTTTAGAGAAGAAGAAGGGTTCCTTAGGCTTGATGATAATTAAAGTTGATTGGAAAAAACCTATGATAGACTTTGTTGGGAGTTTATAAGGGACACTATGAAAGATGTTGGGCTACTAGAAGATTTATCCAATCTTATTCTGAACTGCATTACTGCGACGAAAGTTAACCTTTTATGGAATGGAAAACCCACGAGGGAATTCACGCCCTCCAGGGGGGTAAAGTAAGGAGACCCATTATCACCTTATCCTTTTGTCTTATGTTTGGAACGTCTAGCACACTCTATTGAAGAAAGGGTATTTGAGGGGTTATGGAAACCATGGAAGTTAAGAAAAGATGCCCCAGCCGTGTCATATCTTTTCTTTGCAGACGATATGTTGTTACTTGCAAAAGCAACACCAGAACAAGCAAATATGATCTCAAATGTATTAGAAGAATTTGAAATCTCTTCCGGGCTAAGGATTAACAAGCAGAAATCTTCTGTTAGATTGTCAAAAAATGTAGATCCCAACATGAGATCTCTTATCACTGCTAAGCTGGATTTTGGTCAGGCCTCTTCTCTGGGTACTTATCTAGGTTTTCCTATGCAGAAAATACAGTCATCACGCATAAAGTTCTCATCATTAGTCGAGAAGATGTTAGCTAAAACGTCGGGTTGGAACACATCAAGGCTTTCTTTTGCAGGTAGGTTAGTCCTTACTAAATCATTACTCCAAGCCGTACCTTCCTACAGTATGGAACAAATAAAACTTCCCAGGATCTTGACAAAAGATAATGATAACATCTTTCGACGCTTCCTCTGGGGTGGTTATTCATCTGAGAAAAAAATACAATTGGGATATTGGGATATTGTATGCCGACAAAAAAGAAAAAGAGGATTAGGTCTGAAAAAATTAGCCTTGCAGAATGAAGCACTGCTAATGAAATTAGACTGGAGAATGTTTAAGGATGATCATCAGGTGTGGGCTCATCTTCTACATTGCAAGTATATAAATAAACAAAGAGGTTTCTCAGTCCAAGCAAAACAAGGGGACTCGAGGATTTGGAGAAGCATTGTCTCAGCATGGCCCAATATGATGAAAGGGATTTGTTGGAGCCTAGGGAATGGACAACGATGCAAGTTCTGGAAAGATAAATGGTTAGAACTATCATTATCGCTAGAAAATTATGCTTCAACACCTGTCCTGATTGAGGCTCTCTGGCTTTCAGTTGTAAAAACTTTATCCACAGAGAATACTCCTGGCAGTGTAAGTTGGCGACATTTCTTACCAAGGGATATAATTCAGACTATTGAGAACCACTTATATCTTAGAAACCCTTTAGAGGAGGATACATGCTATTGGGTTCCATCTTATAGTGGGGCTTTCGAGGTAAAAACATCTTACATGCTACATGTTGAGGAGGACATTCCAGAAGATAAATTGATTTGGAAATTGGTTTGGCGATGGCGGGGGCTAGAAAGAATTAAAACTTTCCTTTGGATTATAATTCACGGTAAACTTCACAAATGTCGAACGCAAACGCAGAAGGTTTACTAACTGTGACATCTGCCCAGTTTGCAATTTAGAAGCAGAGACAATACTACATGTTCTAAGGGATTGCCCATTTTCTAAAAATTTATGGGACTCACTAGGGGTACCTACCTCTCATCCAAGTTTTTACACAGTGGACTTATGGAGATAGATTGAAAGTAATCTTTCACCGGGCATTGCAGTGGAGGGAAGAACAAATTGGGAAACCTTATTTGGAGTTAACTGCTGGACTTCATGGAATAATAGGAACAAATATGTACTAGGATCAGAAGGTTGTATCTTCTGGTCTGCATCACAAGTAAATAGATACGCAGATAACATTATTGGAAAAATTGCATCAAGGTTCAGACCTCCTGATATGGTTATTTCCTATATCCATTGGGAACATCTTTCTCAAGGATGGATTAAGATAAATACAGATGGCTTTTTTCTCTCTAATTGGGGTGCAGGAGCCGGAGGTCTGATTAGAGATTGTAATGGCCACTGGCAGGCAGGATTCTTGGTTAAACCTGGATATGCATTATCAGCTGTTCACACAGAGTTGACCGGTATACTCTATGGATTGAAACTGTGCCGAGATTTGGGATATCATCATATTATGATAGTGCTTGTGCACTGGCAATGATTCATTCTGAAAAAGATGATGCAAACTGATACTCCAAACTATTGTTTAGGATCAGATGACTCCTTAAACTGGATTGGATAGTTCATACACGACATGTGTATCGAGAACCAAACGGATGTGCTGATGAGCTGGCAAACTTGGCAAGAGCACATCCTCCAGGTATCTATGTACTCACATGCCCACCACCAAAGTTGATCCCGTTACTTAATAAGGATTCTAATGGCATTGCTACATTGAGACAATGTTCCATTCCAACCTTGTAAGGTTGTTTACCCCACATTTAAAAAAAAAATTAATATATATATATATATATATATATATATAATAAAAGATATCACCACTGGTCTCTTAAACAATAATACAATATGCCATGCTTAACAAATTTTATCCAAGAGAAACCATTTAACCAAAATGACACTACGGTGATTTCGTTTATTTCATTATGGATATACCCTACTGAAATATGACACTGACAGCCAGTTGAACTTAATGATTACACTACATGAAACCCACCCTGCAATGATAAAGTAAGGCATATATACATATGAGTTCAACTATAAGAAACAGAATGTACACTAGCATTCATCCAACATGTATTCTCACTGCCTCTGATCGACGTCACCGTTACCACCGTCGTCGTCATCGTCGTCCTCCGCATCAAACAACTTGAACCCGACATCCCAATTTGGTTCTCCTTGGTAATTAAAGCTAGGGCTCACATAACACTTCATTTCGTGGAACAGGTTCAAATTATCCACCAGCTTGTGAAACACATTGCATCCACAACACTAAAACAACCAGTGAAAAGGAAACAAATCTTATGAGACCAAATAGCTAAGGTCTACGAACAGCTTACAAGACAAGTAATTTTATTGAGGGTATCACCTGAACAAATACGGTCCCATCGGTGTAGGCGTGAGGGTTGATAGCGCGGGTGGTTCTTTGGCCGCATACGTTGCAAGTGAAGGCCACACGCATCCGCCTACGAGGCGATTTGGTGAATAGAGACCACGGTAGGGTGGAGACCTTGTGAATATTGGATCCGTCATCGGCTCCGGCGGACATCGAAGGCCCTTCCATGCCGGAACCGGTAGTCCATCCCCTCACAGAAGCCGCACTTAAAACAATGCCCATCGCTGCATCCTAATTACCCCGCATAACCCCGTAAATTACAAAATCGACACCTAATTTTTAGGAGAGAAAAAATAAAATATAGACAAACTGACACTGAAACAGAAACAGAAACTGTCAAAATTACCTTGGATAGAGTTGGGTTGTTGAAAAAAGGGACGATGCCGGTGGACCCCTCGGAGTCGGATCGGAGATCGGAATTGTTTTCATCGTTTTCTGAAACATAAAAAATAAAAATTTGGGATGAGGAAATAAATTAAAACGTGTTAAGAGTGACCAAGAGGAGCAAAAGAGATTAAGGGATTTACTTTTAGAGGAGGTGGGAACACGGAAGGATCTGAACGGGGAGTCTTTTCTCATAAGGGAAAAGAAGGAGAGGCTTGAAGATGACGAAGAGACGATAGCGGCAGCAGAGGTCAGCGATTCCATGACGGATTGGAGCGGAGAGGATAGGAAGCTTGCGGAACGGTAAGCACTAATGAGTGTGAACGGAGCTGAATGGTAGATATTTAAAAGCGGAACTTTCTGGACAGATGGCACTATTTATCAATTGCATTTGAGTATTACCCGCTAAAACGTTGGGCTTTGGATGTTGGGCCCATTGCAAATATTGTTCGTGAATCATGCCCAAGCATAAAATAATCAATATGTTTTGTTCGGTCGGTGGAGGAATTTTTTAATTAATTAGTGTTTTCAGGTTTATGTATCTACCTTATGCGAATCTAATTTTAACATCATATCAATGCATCAATGTAAAAATAAAAATACATAAAAGAAATCTACGCATCATTTTCATATATATATATATATATATATACACTGTAGGAATGTTATTGTCTTTAACAAGATGCCTAGGATTTTAACATCATATCAATGCATCAAAGTAAAAATAAAAATACACAAAAGAAATCTAGGATATATTCATATATATATATTTATATATATATATTGTAGGAATGTTAGTGTCTCCAACAAGATACTTCGTTGAGACTTAAAAACATCTATTCAAATAGTACACGAATTACAAGGCTCGTTTTCCTAAGCATGACGGGTATCAGGCGGTGAAATAACCAAAATATCCCTGAGCATCGTTTCTAAAAAAACACACTCCGATATTCCTTTTTCAGAGTCAAAACCTCAAATAAACACCTATGAGTCTAGTAGACTCATCAGAAATAGATAATCATATCGAATTATAATCAAATAACTTATGGAACCGAAGATTGTATAGTGGTCCAAATCGATAAAATCATCGAACCAATCCTTATAATCTTTCATAAACACCCATATAGTTCTTTACACTCGAATAAAATCAAGCTATGATTCAAAGCTCATTGATTTTATCATCAAAGTTCGATTAGGCCTTTAGCCCAAAGTGTTAGGATCTCAGAAAAATCTGCAAATTTTGTTGAATTTGATTTATTATGAATTATGTATTGAATTTCAGAATTTTATAATTTTAGAATTTTAGATAATATAATTATATAATATAATATAATATATTATATTATATTAATAAAGGAAATAGTCAAAACGACAGGCCACTGTGCCATTTTGATTGAGGTTGAAGATGATCTCAGATGATAGGTCATTCGAGGCCTCTCCAAATGACGGGTCGTCTAGGTGTTGAACTAGACGATGTGTCGCCTTTCTGGGCAAGCGATGTGCCACTCGATGATGTAGACAAGCTCAGTCCAAGCCTGAGGCTCGAACAAGGCATGACATGTCCTGATTGGGATGCTTGTCAACCTCGGGCAAGATCGGCACAAGGTTTTGGTATAGGTGTGGTAGTGTCTGGAGTTGCCATATGTTGCATTTTGGTTGGTTGAGATTCAAAAAATTCTGAAAAAATGATAAAATAGATAGAAATTATGGAAAATTTGGGAAAAATATTTTAAAATTGGAAAAATTTTCTAAAAAATTATAAAAAATACTAAATTCAATTTGGAGTCTAACAATACCAAATTTGTTAAATTTGGACTTGATTTGATGGGTCAATTAAATTAAATATATTTTGGGAAAAATTAAGAAAAATAGAAAACTCACTCGGTTGGGTCCCGAGTTGATTATCAGGTAGAAATGTGTCGAGATAAGGATGTAGACATGTGATTTTATATGTTAATATGTAATTGAGTATGAATTACTAAGAATATTGAATGATTGTATGTAGGTGGATACCTACAGTGGTAGGACCTCGAGGAATCGGTCTAGAGTGTCATCGGCGACTAATTGGGTTTCAATACCCAGAGTGGACAGAACATTCTTTCTATTACATTAAATGCTGGCTTGAGAAGTAAAATAAGAATAATATGAAATGATTAAGCATGAATCATTGTGAATATGTTTGAGAAATAGTGCGTTGAGCATGATAGCTAATGCTATGTACATCATGTATCATAAATAATTTATGAACCATATGAATGTGCATTGCTATTGTGAATTATTGAAATACATTAAATGCACTGGGCACATTCGGGAAATGGCATCAAGACTTAGAATGCATTGAGTCTGCATAGGGTAACCTATGCAACCCTTGAGAGCTCTTTGGGTTTGGTAGCATGGCATCAATCAAGGGGTAATAAGCTTGAAATGGGCTTTTTATTATTTTTATCATTAATTGAACTATAAATCAGGATCTTGCAGTGTTGGGATAGATTAGGTGGAGCTACCAACGTCTAACACCCCGACATCGTCATTGGATCGAGCTAGGCATCATTAATTTAACATGGATTTGTCTATTGCATGAAATAATGATATAATTTCAAAGATAACAAGAATAGAGTGCCACTGGTGAATTTCAACCTTGTTGTTACCTTATTTTTACATAGTAATTAGCATACTCAATTTAGAAATTTTGAAATACTTAATATGTATTAAAGTAGTCAAATCATGAAAATTAAGTGCTCGTTTAATTGTTTCAATCAGGTGTGAAGGTGAAACAAAGAATGATCAAGTACATCACAAATAGGCTCATTTCAACCGATCGACATATACAACTTACGATCGGTCGAATTTATGAAGGAATGAACCAAAGAAGCTAAAGATTGGTCGAAGTTAACAAACTTCAACTGGTCGTTCCATAAGATCAAGTTTGATCGGTCAAAATCATTTGAGGAATTCCAGAGAATCTTATGATTGGTTGAACAGATGAAGAATCGACCAATTGAAAACCCAAGCCAAAGAAGAACTCAAAAGTTCGACCGGTCGATGTTGAAAACTTTTGACTGGTCGAGTTAACCAGAGAGGTTGACGACCAGTGAAAGGGACACTCTAGCGACTGGTCGAACAAGCTGTTAAAGGCAAATATGCAGTTTTTGACCATTGAAGAAATTCAACCGATCGAAACTTTTCAAGTTCGACTGGTCAAAACTCCTACATTATAAATACTAGGCCCTTGTAACAAAAAAGGGAGAGAGATAGAAAAGAAAAATATATTGATTTCAATTTTTCTATATTCAGTGAGGAATCATATCCTGAAATTCTAGTGAATTACGTCCTTGGAATTTGAGGTATACAGTATGTAATTGTGGATTAAAAACAATATAACTGATTTAGTAAATGCTTTGTTTATTGTATATTATAATTGTAATTCTTTTGGAGTGCCTCATTTTTCGATTTAAATTACACAGAAAAGTATATGCATCTTGCATGTACGTTAAGTAATGAACCAACGAGTTTGATTACCATTTAAGGTAGTTATAAGTTATAGGGAACTTTACTTATAATCCGACATATTAACATGCAAACCAGGACAGTATGGTGAGATGTGATAGGATAGGAATATACCTATTATCCTGGACAAACCTTTTGAATTAATCAATTTGATTTCATCATTTACATAGGAATATAGTAATTGGTAGGCTAAGTTGAATAATTATGTAATTGGAAGATGCTTAGTTATATACTTAGAATAAAAGGTTAGATAAAATTATATGGCATGATTCGAATGTAATAATGTTAGAGTATGATTTTACTTTTAGTAAAAGAAGTTTTTAATCATTCATTTGCCTGATGAATTTTTAACTACAGTATCAAATAGTTTGAATTACTTTAACTAGAATAAAGAATTACAGTAATAGATTGCATGTGCTATTCAGTTCCTTAAGGATGGATTATGCTATTTTGAACAACTACATTACTTCTTACGATATTGTTCACTAGTAAATTTTGGTAATGATGACAAAACTGTAACAAGTTTTTGACATCGTTGTTGGGTAACATTGTATAGCATAAGCAACTATTATTTAACATTCTTTTTCTAGATTAAATTTTCTTGTGTTGATTTTGTACAGAAAGCTGGAACACAGGTACAATTTAAGAAGCAAGAAAAAATATATCAAACCTATTGCTATAGAACCTTTGCGTGGATTAAGGAAATTGAAGTCATTCACTGAGACCATGGATAATGAGAGGATCGATCATCAGCGTGAGAATTCACACTTAAGAGTGGAAGAGAATGTGAATTTAAAAGTGCATGTTGATAATCCAAAAGCTAGGGATGGAAGACCCCAAGGGAGGCAACAGACTACTATGGATTTTGCCACTCCGACATTGGAAGCACTAAGAGGCAGCACTAGAAGGTTATATAGGCAGATAATTTAGAGATTAAGCTGGCTATGATCCAAATATTAGATAATCATCAGTTTTATGGAATCGAGAAGGAGGATCTGATGAAGCACATAAAGTCTTTTGTGAAACTAACCGAGACATTTTGGTTCAATGGGGTTTCAACTAAGGCCATCAGGTTGCACTTGTTTCCTTTCTTATTATCTAGAAAAGCAGCAGTCTAGCTTGATGGACTTGGACCAAAAGCTATTACTACATGGGCAGAACTTATGAATGCATTCTTGGCACGCTTTTTTCCTATATCGAAAACATCTCAATTGTAGAAGGAGATCACTAATTTCCAGTATCAACTAAGGGAGAGTTTGTATGAGTCGTATAAACGATTCAAAGGATTGATGAGAAGATGTCCACATTATAATATCCTAAAATTTTTGCAATTAGAGAGTTTGTTCAGGGGATTGACTAAGATGAACAAGATGATACTAAATGCTATAGAAAATGGAAACATCTTGAATAAAGACGCTAGTGAGGCATTTAAGTTGATTGAGAAAATAGCTTTAGGGGGTCAGAATTGGAATAGTGATCCTGATTTTGATAGGTTTGCAAGTAAGTTAGAGTTGGATGCCATCACAAAGTTGACTACAGAAATGGTAGCCTAGAGAATAGAGTTGAATCAAAGCAAGAAGATGGTTGCTAGTGCGAGTCATGATCAGGACAATGAACCTATTTTGGCTATTTGCGATTTCTGCAATGGAAATCATAATCATTTTCAGTGCCCAACTGTGATGGAAGAGGCGAGTTATGTGAGCAACACAAGTAAGCTAGAAACGAGATATTATGGAAATACATAAAACTTGAAACTGGAGGAATCATCCTAACTTCTCGTGGAGAAATCAGGATGGGAGAAATCCAAACAAGTAACGATGAAAACAACAAAGGCAGAGCTCTAGGGATGCAGGTGTGCCTAACTACAACCTAGGATATCGTCAGCAAGGAAATGTTCAGCATCCGTAGCAAAATGAGAGAACAAGAAATCTCGAGGATTTAATGCAGTAGTTTATCATGTCATCGGATTCAAGAATGAATAATTTATAGACATAAATGAGTCAAATTTCATAGCTGGTGCAAAACCGACCACAAGGAGCATTACTGTCTGACACCAAGCTTCCTGCAGACCTGAAAGGTATTACACTTTGTGGAGGGAAGGTTTTATCCAAACCAATGGAATCACAAGCAACATTAACAGAGCCAGGTTTGAAAAATAAGTTTGAGGAGGAATCGGTGCTAATGCCACTTGCAAATATGGATCAAGAGTTTGAGAAGGGAAAGCAACCAATGATCATTTAGAAGGAGTTAGAGCATCTTCCACCACCATTCCCAAGAGGATTAATTAAAACAAAGTTAGATCAATAGTTTATTCGATTGTTGGAGGTGTTCAAGAAACTACAAATAAACATTCTGTTTGCTGAAGCATTGGAATAGATGCCAATTTATCCGAAATTCATAAAGGACATTCTTTCAAAGAGAAGGAAGATCAAGGATAATGTGGAAGTGGTACTCACAGAATAGTGTAGTGCTATAGTTCAGAGAAAGCTTTTGCCAAAGTTGAAAAATTTGGGAAGTTTTACAATTCAAGTGGAAATAGGCTTCGAGTAATTTTATAAAGCATTGTGTGATCTGGGGGCAAACATAGACTTGATGCCGTTAAGTATGGCTAAGCGACTAGGACTACGGGACATTCGGCCCACATCATATACCCTTTAGATGGTAGACAGGACTTTGTCATTTCCTTGTGGAATAATTGAAGACCTAGTTATCAAGGTCGATAAGTTTAGTTTTCCAATAGACTTCATTGTGCTGGAAATGGAGGAGGATAAGAAAGCCTGTTAAGTTTTGACAAACCATTTTTGGCAATGCGAAGGGCACTTATTGATGTTCATACTGGTCAACTAACTATGAGGGTGTTTGATCAACAGGTAACATTAGATATTTGTTTTTCCATGAGACACCATGTCTATGACGACCCGTTCCGGGTAAATGGGATGCTCTCGATCGATCCAACACTTGGATCAATCAAAACCACACAAGGCTCGCGTTAACTTTACAAATCCAAAATCCCAAAAATGCATATAAGTGTGAATTTTTCCTTTTAGATGGAGCATGACAAGTCACAATATACACCTGGCACAAAAAAGCACGGAGTATGCAAACACAAATATTGGAAGTCTTTAAATTGCATACAATAGGCCATATGGCCCCAAACATGCTACATACTGAGACCATACACACAAGCCTATAAGGATCCACAAAAAGTGCCCAAGGCAAGCATCTCATAACATAAATGGGAAATCTGAGTCATACATGCATATAAAGTATCAAGTCCGGAAAACATGCCCTTAAAAGGTCTATAACAAGAAACATAATCAATAACAAGCATGTATGTCGATAAAGTATGATATGTTAAAAACATAAAATATGTCAATCTTCCAAGATGTGCAAGTGCAATAGTCCAGCTCTAAGATCAATACCAGGAAAACTCAACCTCAAAGACGATCATCTATCGCAAACAAACTAGCCCTGAACAAATCAACAAGAGGGGGTGAGATCAAAATACCTTAGTGGAAGTTACAATGTCATAAGCATATCCGGTGGAATAATGACATACAGAAAATCAAGTATAAAAACAGTTAATATAAATACCGTATTCATCCATGAATACTAAACATGCACTCAAAGTGTTTCATAAGAAAGTATGCAATATGCATGTATTGTAAAACATAATGCAATAAATATCAGCCTAATAGGTTTTATAAACTCATAACACACTACACCGTCACATGGGCTACTATGCCCCAAAAACCTATCAGGGTGGATTATAAATCTCTTTCGGAATCCTTCGCCCTAAAAGGAAACCAAAAGCCCACTGGTAGTTAATTTTTCGTTTACAAAATATGTATAAATCCCCTACTGCCAATACTATCCAAAACTGTGTGGTGAAATCACACTATCACACTCAATCAAAATCCATATATATATAAAGCCTACTAAGCCACAACAAACATCAGGCACACACATATATTCCATCCATACAACACCCATAGGTAAGCAATATTTCCCTCTGCAGGGATTCCATGTACTTACCATGTTTGGCCAAACATTATCCATCAATTCCATGTTGTTCTTAGGAACATACATATATAATTTTTACTTGAAATCCCAACAATGCATGAAATGCAAGCAATCACCAAAGAACACTCATATGGGACAAGTTAGGGCATGATTTGATGTTTTTTTGGTGTTGAATAAGTTTAGGGTAGGTTTGGGGGTCCCAAAATGAAGTACATGGGTTATGGGAAGGGTATGGGGGCCTTTCAGATAGGTACCTGGGCATGCGGAATCGAAAAAAAGGGGTGGGTGAGTGTGTGTGTGTGTGTATGTGTGTGGTGGTGGGGAGGTGGGAGGGAGAGGGACATACCAGTACGAGGCTTGAAGTACATGGCCGTGTACTTTCTGAAACAGGCCGTGTACAAGTACAAGCCTAGGTACATGAGCATGTACCTGTCTATGTAGGCCATGTTCATGTACACAGCTTGAGTACATAGCCATGTACTCTCCTACATAGGTCGTGTACTGTTCTATCCAGAACAGTAAACGGGCAAGTACTCATTCCAAACGAGATACACACCCTGAAAATGACCTGGAATGCTCCCCAAAGTCGCTCAACCCTTGGGAATGCTTACCATGGTTTATTGACAACGAAAAATACTCACAAGTCACACAACACTCAAATCAAAGGGGTCCGACATGAACAATCACATTAGTATAATCACAAGTCAAACAAGCGGTTTTAAACATTGGCTCACATGCCCATTCACTTGCATAAACACACAATCAACATAGTTCATGCACCAAAATCATGGAAAACAAGATCATAAAGCTAAGATGCACGTCAATCACCATATACATAAGGCCTCCATTCAAAACCATGAAAGTACCAGATTTTAATTTGAAAACACAAAATGATTCCATTTAAGTGAATGAAATGTAAACTCCCACCTCTTGTCGCACAGAAAACTCAACGACAATACCCTTTCCCTTATCGATTGTTGCAGCATCGCCTAAACACACAAACCAAACCAAAACATGCATAAGCTCAACATCGATAAAATTGACAAAATGACTCGAAACTGAAAATGAGCCCTAAGAGACCTCATCAACACTTACACTAACACACATATCACCCTAACAACACATCCTTAACTCACAAATCCGGAAATCCAACTGACGAGTGAAATATCCAACCCTTGCACAAGCCACTAATGGCTCCAAATCAACACCTAAGCTTACCCAATCACACGTTAGGATTTCTCAGCCCATAAACACGCTCCATAACTCATAAATCGACTAACCTAAGCATTAGGAACACTCAAAATCGACAATTCAATCAAAATCTCAAAACGCTTGAAATTATAGAAAAAGCCACTGAAATAAAAAATCCTCACCCACGGATCTAGGGGAATTTTTGAACGATCCAAACCACCAAACAAGCTTAGGAACATCGACAATACACTAATGAAACCAAAATAGAAATGGAGATTCAGGACACTTACCATGAAATCCCCAAAAATGCCCTAAAACAAAGAATGAATCGATCACAGCTCCTTGATCAGAAACTAATAGTGGAAATTGGGTAGGAATGTTAGAAAAGTGTTTAGGGATGAAGCCTAGTGGTTTTTGTGGGAAGAAAATTGACATAATTCGAATGATATTTTCGGAAGGGAGAATGAGAGAGAGAAAGGGGAAGAGGAGAATAGGCTGATGCTGTTTTGACATTTAGGAATATTCTATATATCAAGTCGGGCTAGGTATTTATACTCTGGGCACAAAATCTCGAAAAATACCTGAACAAAATATTTTAGAAGCCAAGTATGCCCCGAGTTAGCCAAAATAGGTTTTAAAACTATTAAACATAAAAATAGGTTTTAAAATTAATAAATATAAAAATAGGTTAACATAATTAAATAGGATAAAAAATAGGTAATTGAGCCTGGAAAATAATTAACGAGCCTAAAACTGGTTTTTCTGCAAGGACACTTACCACCGTAAAACCCAAACAAGCCCAACCAAGGACCTATATGAAGAATCCCACAAGGCTCAAGTCACACTAATTACAAATTCTAAAGTTCATTCATATGTTTTTGAAAGGTTTGAGCATGTTAGTATTAGACATACATTCTGGTAACAAACAGAGTGAAGAAAAGCATCAACGGAAATTTTTATAATTAAGCAAAGAAACCAAAACACACAAGTCCTAAAGGCTCAAAATCCAACAAGATGCCCTCAATTATATTTCCAAAATAAATAGGAATAGGAGGGATCTAAAGAACAGGAAAATAGTCCAATCAAATTGCATGTTCATGGGTATATGCGCAAGCAATCAGCAATGAAGGATGTATGAGAATTGGATACAATATCGTCCCGCCGTGCAGCCTTGATCTCACACCCCAGTACCACTGACAAAAGATGTACCTAAGCCTGAAAAATAGAAAAAATAATAAGGTGAGATTACAAGAATCTCACTAGGGTCATAACATCATAAGATCTGTAGAAATCTAAAACAAACATCTCTTAATCAACATCAGATTCGTCTATACTACTAAGGGGTATTAAACAATAAATAAACAAACAAAAAAAGGATAGGGTCGAAAGTAACAAGCTTTGGGTGGACTAAGAACACTTCTGAAAACAGAAATACATAGGTAGGTAATTCATCATTTGATCTGAATAATTGAATGGTTATCCCCTTCCACCTGTGTTGTCCAAGGCTTCGCTGCACAAAAGGTAAATGGTTAGCAAACAATCTAATCAGCAAGCCCATCATCTTGCCACACAAGGATGAGGCATCCTAGCCACACAAGGACAAGGCATCTAAACCACACAAGGATAATGACATCTTGCCACACAAGGACTAGATGGGGATTGCCAGACTCCCATACCAGTAAGTACCTCTCCTCTCCCTAGAAGCATCAATGCTTACCCCGAATGGCCATCAGAAAAGGATCCTGACACACAATCAAGTATAAGTAAACACAAACAAGTACATGGCATAACATCACAACAGGGCATCCTCAATCACATCATAACACAATCAGCAAGTCCAATGTTCATAACACAATTGAAATAGGCACACACATCCTATCGTAGGGATTCACAGTTGGCTAAGGAACCATAAATCAATTCGCAATTATGCATATCAAATCTAAGCATGAGCATACAACAAGCGATACAAATCGAAACATCAACAAGTAAAAAGAATCACTGGAGAAATCGATGTGTTATAGATCCTACCTCTCTTGTTTCTGAAAAAGTAGATAATCCTTTTCCCTTATCAAGAGGATCTGAACCACCTAAACACACATAAATCAAAGACAATACCACACTAAGCATACACATTCAGAAACCAAATAAACATCCTATTTCCTTACCAAGTCGGCTCACAAAACCTATCAGAAACCAGTGATTAGATGCTGCTAAAACCACCCCCTTGGATGTGTGATATGATAGCCAAGAACACAACAAGAATCAACTTGATTTTTCAACACAATTCACTATGAAAATTTCGGCACTAAGTTAGGGTACAAGGGCAAATTACGATTTCATGTATAATTAGGTTAAGGGTTGTGATTTCATGATAACAAAGAAGGATTATGTATCAATTACACATACAATTAAAAGGAACAATATCAGAAATCAACAGACAAACCAATTGACAAATTTCGACAACAATAGGACAAGGAGTAGGGTATGCCGATTTCACATATAAAGAGGATACAATGGTTGAATTCTTGATATTATAACAAGAATAGGTGCTAAACAATCATACGAAAAAAAGGAACAAAAACTAAAACCAATTGAACGATGAATCAAGGAATTTTGGCACCAACATCATAGAAATTGCGAAAATAATTAATATAGGGAAACACTAACGTTTTGATGATGAAACTGAGATAACAAGATGAAGGATAAAAAGAGGTTTCCAATGAGCTATTATTTGCAAAAATTTGATGAAAGATGAAAGAATTTGGCTATGGTTGGTGTAGGATGAATTTTGGCTGCAAGGGGATTGAAAGAGAGGGTATCACATGATAATTTAGGGTGTTTTGGTGTGAGGACATGTGTGTGGCCGGCTGGTATGCTTATAGGATTTAATGAGAGTAATTTTCCTACTTTTAAGGCTAGATAATAAGAGATAATATTTAGGATTTAATTTTGGAACTATCTCTTAATAATTGATAATAAATCATTTAAGATAGAAATGAATTAGGGAAGAAATGAAATAGGATGAAAATGAAATAAACCAAAAGAGGAAAGAACCTTCAATACCATTTCCGGCTACCTCACATCTATTTCTTCAGGGGTAAAATGGTCATTTCAGCTTCACTGGTATCTAGACTTCGAGGACATCTATCAAGGAAAGGATCAGGGTCTCACATTTTCGGCCCAAAAGCCCATGGTCCGACAAAATTGACCCAAAACTGACAAAAAATTGATTTCCACTGACTCAAACCTCGAAACTTGACCTAGGACACTCGCTAAGGAAACACTGACTCAAGGCTCTCTATGACTATGTCCACCCTAAAGGTCAACTCTCGGTTCAATAGTCAACTCTCTGGTCAACGGTTAACTCTTGGATCAAAGTGTCAAAATAAGACAATCTCACTGTATAGTCTCGTTGACTAGGCACTCGAAGGGACAAGGTCTCAAATCCTCCACTTAAAACAATTTCATCCTTGAAATTCATTTACCTTGTGCCTCAAACAACTGCAGGTACTGCTCTCTCATAGATTGCTCACTCTTCAAAGTCATCTCCTCATATCTGTCACCATGCCAAACCACCTTAACGATCGAAACACTGCGACACCGAAGCTGTTTTCAAGCTCTAACCATAATCACAACTGGTTGAGTCGTGTAGGACAAGTCGTTGGCTATCTCCACCAGTGGTGCTCCAAAACATGAGAGGGATCACTAATGTACTTCCTCAAAACCGAAACATGGAATACATTATGGATCCTATGCAAAGACAGTGGAAAATCCAGTCTATATGCCATTGGTCCAATCCCCTCGGTGATGGTGTATGGACCGATGTACCTCGGTGCCAACTTGCCACACTGCTGACAACAAATCACACCTTTCCAAGTTGCAACCTTTAGAAACACCATGTCTCCAACCTCAAACTCAAGATAATGCCTACAATTATCTGCATAATTCATCTATCTGTCCTGAGCTGTCCTCAATCTCTGTCTGATCAATGCCAACTGCTCTGTCACCTACTCAATCATCTCGGGATTGTCAAGTTTTCTCTCCCCAACCTCATCCCAACAAAGAGGTGTATGACACCATCTACCATACAAGGCCTCGTACGTTGCCATACCGATGTAAACCTGAAAGCTGTTGTTGTATGCAAACTCAGCTAATGGTAGGCATCGATCCCAAGTAGTCTGCCTATCCAACACATAAGCACAGGAGCATATCCTTCAAGATTTGAATCATCCTTTCTGATTATCCATTCATCTAAGGGTGGAATGCTGTGCTGAAATTCAACCTGGTGCCCAATATAGTGTGAAGCTTCCCCCAAAATCTTGATGTGAACCTCGGATCTCGATAAAAAACAATAGACACCGAAACTCCATGTAGTCTCACAATCTCATCCATATATCCGGTGCCAATCTCTTCGGTGTATCCGTCACTCTGATGGGGAGGAAGTGTGTAGACTTGGTCAGTTTGTCCACTATCACCCACACTGCATCACAGCCTTGCTAAGATCTTGGTAATCCAACCACGAAGTCCATCCTCATGTGTTCTCATTTCCACTCCGGAATGGGTAGTGACTGTAGTTGTCCCGCGGGTCTCTGCTGCTCTACTTTGACCTGCTGACACACCCAACACCTAGCCATGAACTTTGCGATGTGCCTCTTCATCCCGGATCACCAATATTGCTCTCGCAAGTCTCGGTACATCTTTGTACTGCTGGGGTGAATCGAAAATGTCGAGCTATGTGCCTCTGTCAAAATTAGTTGTCTCAAGTCTACATCACTGGGATTGCACACTCGGCCTCAGTAGGTCAAAACACCATCGCCTCTGACTTAGTACTTACTGACTGTACTATCACCATTGCTATCACCCTCTAACTGTTGTCTCACTTGGACCAACACTAAATCCTTCAGCTATTTGGCCCGAATCTGTTTTAGCAATGATGGTTTGACAACAAGCTCTGGAATCAAGGCCCTGGACTCATTACTGTCAAACTGTACACTAGATGCTTTCAAAAGCATCGGCATCGGTATGTACTCGGCTCGGTCATAGGTTAAGGAAGATGATGTTTTCCTACTCAAAGTATTAGCGACTATGTTTGTCTTGCTCGGATGGTAGTCGATCACCAAATCATAATCCTTGATCAACTCTAGCCATCTCCTTTGTCTCAAATTCAACTCCTTCTAGGTGAGAAGATATTTGAGGCTCTTGTGATCGGTGTAGACTCTACATGTCTCACCATACAATTAATGCTGCCAAATCTTCAATGTGAAAACTACTGCTGCCAACTCTAGATTGTGAGTAGGATAGTTGCTCTTATGTGGCCTTAACTGTCTATATATATATGCCACAACCTTTCCTTCTTGCATCAACATACAACCCAGTCTCATCTTTGAAGCATCACTGAAAATCACACACCTTTTGCCATTGACTGGCAAAGTGAGAACTGGAGCTGACACAAATCTAGACTTCAGCTCCTAGAAGCTCTACTCACACTTCTCGGTCCACACAAATGGAACACCCTTGCATGTTAAACACGTCAAACAACCTGCCAACACCGAGAATTTCTCCATAAACTGCCTGTAGTAGCCTACCAAACTGAGAAAACTACGGATCTCTGTGACACTGTCGGGCTGCTCCCAAGATACAACTGCCTCTATCTTCTTAGGATCCACAAGCACTCCTTTAGCCAATACCACATGTCCCAAAAAGCTACCCTTGCTAAGCCAAAACTCGCACTTATGGAACTTGACATACAACTGTCAAGCTCTAAGTATCTCCAACATTGTCCTCAGATGTACTATATGCTCCTGCTCAGATCTCAAATAAAACAAAATGTCATGAATGAAGACGATGACAAACTGGTCCAAGAACTCCCAAAACACTCTGTTCATGAGATCCATGAACACTGCTGAGGCATTGGTCAGCCCAAACGGCATAATAAAAAACTCGTAATGGCCATATCATGACCGAAACGTTGTATTCGAAATGTCTAACCCCCGAATTCTCAACTGATGATATCCCGATCTCAAATCAATCATTGAGAATACCGAAGCACCCTGAAGCTGATCAAACAAGTCGTCGATTTGTGGAAGTGGATACCGATTCTTCACTGTGGGAAAGTTCAGCTTCCTATAGTCAATGCACAATTGGAGAGTGTCGTCTTTCTTCTTCACGAGCAACACTGGTTTGCCCCATGGAGATACAATAGGTCTGATGAATCCTCTATCCACCAAATCCTCAAGTTGAGACTTCAACTCTTTCAGGTTTTCTGGTGCCATCCAATACGGTGAGATGAAGATAGTAGTTGTGCCCGACAATTGCTCAATCTTGAACTCAGTCTCTCGTTCTGGTGGTAAACCATCACATCATCGGGGTACTCTCTCACCACTGGTATTGTACTAAACATTGGAGACTCAACTATCACATCTCTGACATGTGCCAAGAAGGCTATACAACTCTTGCTGATCATCCGTTTGGCACTCAGCCAAGATATCACACAAGTCGGTGTCACTCATTTGTCACCCTCAAAACAGAACTCTGTACCATTGGCCAAACTGAACCATACCCTCTTCGTGAAGCAATCCATCCGTGCTTTATATCTGGCCAAATAATCCATACCCAGTATCATGTCCAACTCTTTGATGTCCAACAGAATCAAATCTGCCTCAATCTCCATTAAACCCATCCTCAGCACACAACTCAAATACACTCTACTGCAAGCCAACTGCTCACTTAATGGGGTCAAAACCACAGTGGGTGGCTCTAAGGGTGACAACTCTCTATTGACACTGCTAGCTACCTTAGGACAAACAAAGGACCTACTCGCTCCTGGGTTTAACAAGACTCTAGCAAAACAAGAGAAAATGGTAATAATACCTATCACGACTTCCGGAATGGCTACCGTCTCCATGTCGGCCAAAGTGAAGAGATGTGTCTACTATTTTTGCTGTTGCTGCTGGCCTGTAGTCTGACTACCAGAAGCCTTGCCTATCTGTGTCCTCTCTAATGCTCTAACTGAACCTTGCGAACCCATCTGACTGACTTCAGACCTCTGAACTAGTGGAAGTGCAAGAATCCTCGACTGTGAAGCACCTGGCTGGGCTACTCTAGCTCTAGGACACTCTCTGGCTATATGCCCAAACTGATCACACTAATAGCATCTAGGTGGCTGCAGACAACGAGGTGAGTGGAACTATCTGCAGTTCCTGCACCTAGGTGGCCCAAACGGATTGAGCGAGCTGTGAGTGTGTGGTTACTGAAGTGGTCCCTTGAGACTTGGTCTGCATTGAAGGGTAAGACTTGTTGTCCTACCCTCGAGCCTCTGTTAAAATGTTAAACTGCACCTAATCGGACTTTTGCTAGCAGAACTATCCTTGCACTTCTGATTTTAGCCTCGCTGTCCCAAAAGAATCTCCTCAGCCTTCATTGAATCTAACACCAACTCCTCGAAGTTATTGCTCATTTTTGAGCCCAAAACTCCACGGACATCCCAATTAAGCCCATACTCAAATATGCTGGTCATCATGGCACTGATCTTGTCCGTCTTTAGCACAAAGTGAGCTAGTGTCAGTAATTTAGTGTCATAATCGGAAACTATCTCGTTCCTCTATCGAACATGATAAAACTCAGACCTCTTCTGATCCTGGAAGTACTAGGTGTAGTACCTCCGGTCAAAGTCTTTCTCGAACTCCTCCCTAGTAGGCTAGCCTGCATAATGGTCTCTCACTAAGCTCAACCAGCTAGCTGAATCCCTCTCCAACAGACGGAGAGCCAAGGTCACCTTGTCCTTTGCTAATAACCTTAAGTCCTTTGCAGTCAAAACAACTTTGTCTTTCCAATTATTGGCTACAATTATGCCACTGGTATGAAACTCTTGCACCCCAAATGTCTAGCCTCTTTTAGTTGGCAATCTACCACCCTGAACCTCAGCTTGCGAAACCTCTGGCTCAACTTGTACTTCTGGCTCTCCTACAACCTATGGATGAGCTAGTGCCTATGGTGTCTGCATCTGTGGCTGCTGAACTGTTGCAGACTGCATCATCATCTGTTGCATCTGACCCAATGTAGTCAGAGTGGCGGCTAACACCTATAGCAATGCCTGATCCTGAACTACTAGTTCTGCCTAAGCTGGCTATGCCTCAGGTGCACCCTGTGGCTAACCCACATCTACTACTAGCCCTCAGGCAGCTGAACTCTCATCTAGCTCTTTGATCTGAACTCGACCTTCTCGGCCACCATGACATCTAGAAGCAATGTGATCTCTACCACTGGCCATCTCTACTAATTGGACTCATAGTCATAGATATAAGCCTAAAGACAAACAAGACCTTTAAACAACTCTAGGCTGGACTATGCATGATCAATGAGTGTGACGCACTTGTAAAATAATTTTGCACTTAATGCACATTGAAACAACCATGGTCCGTTACCAACCCTATGAAGACCCACTCCTAGTAAATGGGACCCTCACCGCCATGTAGTCCTGATCGACCCGACATGTGGATCAATCAAAATCACCCAAGGGTTGTGTTAACTATACAAATCTAAAATCCCAAAAATTCATATAAATTTGAATTTTTCCTTTTAAATGGAGCATAGAACGTCACAATATACACCCAACACAAATAAGCAACGGATTACGCAAACACAAACAATGAAAGTCTTTAAATCGCATACAACAGGCCACACGGCCCAGCCCCAAACATGCTACACATTGAGACCATACACACAAGACAATAAGGATCCACAAAAAGTGCTCAAGGCACGCATCTCTTAACATAAACGAGAAATCTGAGTCATACATGAACATAAAGTATCAAGTTTGGAAAATAAGCCCTCAATGGATCTATCACAGCAAACATAATCAATAACAAGCATGTATGTCAATAAAGTATGAAATGTAAAAAACAGAAAACATGCTGAGTATCCAAGATGTGCAAGTGCATCAGTCAAGCCTTAAGATCAACACGGGGAAAACTCGACCTCAGAGAACATCAACTATTGCAAACGAACTAGCTCTTAAAAGATCAACAAGACGGGGTGAGATCAAAAGACCTCAGTAGAAGTTATAGAGTCATCGTGTATCTACCTGTATAGGTCGTGTACATGTACATGGCCTGAGTACATGGCTGTGTACTCCCCTACACAGGTCGTGTACTTTTTTGTTCAGAATAGTACACAGGCTCTAGCAAAAGTACACGGGCATGTACTCATTCCAGACGAGATACACACCCCGGAAATGACCCAAAACGCTCCCTAAAGCCGTTAAACCCTCGAAAATCTTTACCATAGTCTCTCGGAAAAAAAAACACCTTAAAACCACACAACACTCAATTCAAAAGGGTCCAACATGAATAATCACATGGGTATAAGCACAAGTCAAACGGATGGTTTTAAACGTCGGCTCACAAACCCATTCACATGCATAAACAGATAACCAACATGCTTAGGAGTTCAAACATGTAGTTCATGTGCCCAACTTATGGGAAATAAGTTCATGAAGCTAAGATGCACGTCAATCACCATATACGTATGGCCTTTATTCAAAACCATATAATTACTATATTTTAATTAAAAAACACAACACGATTCCGTTTAATCGATGAAATGTAAACTCCCACCTCTTGTCACGCAGAAAGCTCAACATCAATACCCTTGCCCTTGTCGACTTCTCCAGCACCAACTAAACACACAAACCAAACCAAAACATCTATAAGCTCAACATTGACAAAATGACTTGAAACTGAAAACGAACCCTAAGAGACCCCAACAACACTCACACTAACACACATCTCACTCTAACAACACACCTTCAGCTCGGAAATCCAACCGAGGAGCGAAACGCCCAACCCTCGCACATGCCACTCACTACTCTAAATTGACACCCAAGCTTACCCGATTGCACATTCAGGTTTCTCAGCCCACAAACAAGCTCCACAACTCATAAATCAACTAACCCAAGCATCAGGAACACTCAAAATAAAGAATTCAACCAAAATCTCAAAATGCCCAAAATTACTGAAAATACCACTGAAATAAAAAACACACACCCATGAATCAGGAGACATTTTTGAATGATCCAAACCACCAAAAAAGCTTAGGAACATGGACCGTAAACTAATAAAACCAAAAATCGATAACAGAAATGGAGATTTAAGGCATTTACCATGAAATCTCCAAAAATACTTTAAAACGAAGAACGAATCGATCACAGCTCCTCGATTAGAAACTAATAGTGGATATCGGTTGGGGAATGTTAGGAAAGTGTTTAGGGATGAAGCTCAGTGATTTCATCCGAAAAAATCGTCAGAATTCGAAAGGTGTTTAAGGGAGGACGAACAGGAGAGAGAAAAGGGGAAGAGGAGAATAGACTGCTGCTATTCTGACACTTAGAAAAATTCAAGTGTCAGGTCGGCCTGGGTATTTATACCCCGGCCTAAAAATCTCGGAAAAGACCCGAAAAAAATATTTTCAAAACCTGGTATACCCTGAGTTGGACAAAACATGTTTTAAAACCAATAAATATAAAAAATGAGTTTTAAAATTAATAAATATAAAAAATGGGTTCACCTAAATATTTGAGCTAAAAACTAGATAATTGAGCTCGGAAAATAATTAGCGTGCCCAAACACAGGTTTTTCAGCCCAAAGGACCATGGTCACTCAAACAGATCCAAAACCAAAAAAATATATTTCCATTGACTCAAACCACGACACTTGACCTAGGCCACTAGCTAAGACCACTAGATGCACATCTAGGCACTCTATGACTGTGTCCACCCTAAAGGTCAACTCTCGAGTCAAACTATCAAAATGGGACAATCTCACTGTACGGTCTTGCTGACTTGGCACTCGAAGGGACGAGGTCTCACAATATCATGCCCTGTTACTCAAAAATTTTACGCGACAGTTGTCGTAGGCCCATTATATACAATGCTTCATGCTTGACGTCTCTATGCCTTATTACAAGACTCGGAGAGCTCTCAAGGGTTACATAGGTCACCCTATGCAACTTCGTGCTTTGTTCACTTATACCCGAATGTATCCAATGCATAACATGCATTTCCATATAACATATGCAGCAAAGCACATTTATGCCATTCACACATCATACTTAGCATGGCATACCATATTTATGCGATTTAAAGCATGATAGGCGATTTAACACCTGTCAAGGCAAACAACATGCATCATTCAGCCATTTCGTATTACACACGATCGTTTAATTTATCAATTTATAATCTTTATTAGCCTTCATGCACAAATTCATGAGAATACTCAGAATATTAAAACGATCCATCCACTCATGGGTTTTGAAGCCCATACACACATCGATGGCTTGTCGGACCAATTCCTCGAAGTCTTGCCATTTGTAGGCATCCACCTATACGTGATTATATCCAATATCCTCAGAAATCACATTCAATACAAAATAATACATAAAATCATGCATCTAACTCATTTAATCGTTGTATTTCTATACCTGAATCAATTCGAAATTAATCTGAGAAATTTTCCTATTTTTGTGTATTTTTTCCAAAAACTGTATAATTTATTTGACCTAACAAATCAACTCTACATTCAATAATTTTGATACGCTAGATTTCTTATTCAATCTAACATTTTCTTAAATTTTTTCAGAATTTTATCAATTATTTACTATTTTTCCTTTATTTTTTATAATTTTTTCTATTTTTCCATGTTTGTAACTATTTAATTCCAACCAACCAGAACGTGCCACTTGTCATCACTAAGCATGTCTGGACCTACCTTCGAACCTCCAGGGTCATGACACTTGTTCTACTACCCGAGTGCCACATCGCCCGAGCCTTAGGCTCGAGCGATGCTCTGTCTTGCGAATCGATGGACGCGTCGCCTACTTATGCAGGCGACGCGTTGCTCAAGTGCCGAGCAAGCGACACGTCACTCAAGTCTCCTCTCAACCAACCTATCCCACGCAGTGGTTGAAAGACTTGTTGTCTAGAGGAGTCTTCTTCAACCTCCAGACGTGAGTTGCCGGTTTTTCCAGAAAACCTAAACCTTCAATACACTGTAAAACTAAATTTTATTAACACCAAAACATAGATAAAACCTACCCGAACCTACCCCAACAAAAATCAATCGATTTCAAGTCCAATTAACCCTTAACATGCATTCGAAATTTTAAAACTATAAGCTCTTAATACTCACCCTTCTCTCACTGAATACTCACGAAACTAGTGCAGAAAGACTCGGGGAAGGGAGAGGTGTGTGATGGAGAACAAATCGCCAAGGGGAGAGCTTATTTCTGAAGTCAAGAAATTATGAATGGCATGTGTACAAAACGAGATTCTTATCCCCTAACATGACCGGAGAAGGGAAGGAATCGGGAAGGGTAAGGCGACACTTGATTTCCTTCACAAAATGCCATTGTTTCAGGCTTCCCCCGAAGTGACAACATTCCAACTAAAATGCACACTAATACGTGCTTATCGCCAAAATGATATTGGCGTGTGTCTTTTTGACCATACAACCTGTCATTTTTGGCTTTCGATTATAATATAATATGATAATATATATTTATATTATAATAAAAAAAAATTAATCAATAATTCTAATAAATTCCATAATAATCCGAAAAATATCTACAAAATTTATATACACTCCATATGAATATTATTATCTATTGAAACTCGAAAGTATTTTTCTCCGAGATTTAAAATTTACTAAAAAATCAAGTACCCATTAATTTACCTTAGAATTATTTATCCAAAAATTCCTAGAAAATTTCTCGTCCCTTATAATTGACCAATAGACCTTTCCAAGACCTTAGGACATCAAAACCATTGATATAACTCATTATATGATTTTTCATCCATAAAATACTTTAATGAGATTAGTATTTCATTAATCATAATAATTTCCAATAATACCCTCAATCGATCATAAAATCATTAACACTCCTTTAAGAATGAATAATGTACATTCGAAAATTACACATGTCGCAAAGCTTGTATTTCTAAGCATGATAGGTACCGAATGGTGAAATGACCAAATTACCTCGGATTCCATTTTCTAAGAAAACACACTCCAATGTTCCTTTCTCAGAGTCAAAACCTCAAATCGACACTTATGATTCCTGATGACTCATCCGAAGTGGATAATCATATCGAATTATGATCGAATAACTTATAGGCCCAAAGCTGTATTACGGCCCAAATCGATAAAATCGCCAAAAAAATTCCAACCATTCCTAATTAGTATATCAAATTTGTAATAAATCCGGGCGGATTATGATTCAAAGCTCACTAATTTCTTCATCAAAATTTGATTGGGCCTCAGTCCAAATAATCCAAAGAGTCAGGATCTCACATCCTACCCTCACAAAAAATTTCGTCCTCGAAACTCACTTAGATCGAGATTACTCTTAATAACATTGAACTCCACATCAACAAATGCAGTACCCAACTGCATATTCTTCATCCTCCATATTCTATACAATCATTACTTCGATTTATAGTTCAAACGATACTAGCTATTAAAGGCATACACCTGGTATTATATCAAATGCCTTGACCACAAACCAAGGCATTTATCACTCTATTTTTCATCATTCCTTATCATGTAACTCAGCATTACATTAGTACATTAAATATGTCCAATAATTAGCTCACTACCATTCTCTTGAAAATCACTCCTAAGTGATAGTCTCATTATTCACATAAAAATTTGATTCCATATTCTATCCAATCATACAAATATCAATCATCATTCACATAATATAGATAGCAAGTACTGCCTAAGAATCTGACGGTCTCACATATTGATTAGACTTCTATATCAATTTCAAACTCAAACTAGAATGTATTATTCTATTATATTCTCTTCATCCATTGGTCTATCACAATCACCTTTATATCTCAAGGTATACTACATACAACAACAACGATTCATAGTCTTATCAACCAAATTTAACAGCTTACAACTGTAATCACCACGTTTCCGCTATGTTACTCCACTTTTAACTTTACTTTATATCAACTCATATGAAATATAACTCGAAGACATCATACTTTCTTCTTATTATATTAACCTTTCACTTTAATCACTATATATTGATCACTTTGCATATTAAGAATATGAGACAAACTTATCAATATTCCATCAAAACTTAGAATTCACTCCTCACACTCAACACAATTCTGTATTGAGTCAACCATATCAAATTCAAACGTATAAGTAACACCATTTTTATGGTATATATACATATATCTTAATAATACACTCGAGTTAGAATCTCAAAGAGAGAAAGAAAAAACTGATGAAAGTCTAAGGCCAAACATAAACAAAAAGTCTCGGTTGAAGGTGTGGTTCTCTTTTTCCCAAAACACAAAAATCAGGTTAGTAACCTCTAATACAGAGTTGATCTTCACTGAATCTCCAACCACATTTCAATCCTCTACCTCACTCTTAAATGAATAACCCCATCATGTCTACTAGTTGTTCTAGTATAGAGGGTATAAGGACATAATTAATTGTCTAACCCTCATCCTCGATAGCCTGATTGTATCCAACACAACCTGAGGCAACAATACAATCATTTCAAAATGTCAACCATATTGTAATAGTTAACTCTACACTCTTCTTATAGCTTCACCATCGCATATCAAACTTCATCTATTATAATAAAGGTAGTCTTTCGTCTTATATGATCCATAAGATCCAACTAATGCCATACGCATCGCTACCATGATGATTACATTATTACTTTTGCATATTCAATTTAAAACTTCTCAAACACCAGTGGCTTTGTCTAGATAGTTTTACCTACAATCAATCATTAGAATATTGTGTACATGATTCCTTTATCTAAAATGACATGCAATGAATGGCTTGACCCAAAATTTTTCTTTCACTTGGTCAGTAGTGATCACATTAAAAGACAATACATTCCTTCCTACTGTTAGCGATTAGAATGCTTCATCTGGTCGATTTATCTAGTTTTCACAGTATAATCAAGGAGACCCATAACTTGACACACCAGCACAAAAAGGAATATGATGATTTTTTACCCCAAATGAAGCCTTATACAAGAAAATCCAAGATATATCAAGCAAACCGAGCCAAAGATATTCAATAGGTTCAAGCTATTAGAATAATTTGATTTGACTGTTACCCGGTGATTGATAACAATATGACAGCACAACTTGTAATCCGTGATATAGATTCTTAGACATGGATGAGCATACAATCAAGAGACATGCTTCACTATCGATAGAATTTTCACCCACTAGAGTGATCATTAGACGATAGTATTCAAGCAAGAAAGACAAGATGATTCAATTTTATCAAGAAAATAGACAATATATGTTGCTATCACTAAACATTTCTCATGCAAGGGTGCTAATTGAATGATGGCTCAAAATTAATAGATGAGAAATAGCTTGGTGTTTTTAAGAAATGAACCTACAACAGTTGTCGTAGGCCCATTATATACACTGCCTGGTAACTTGGCAATGCATATAATGAACCTACAAAGCTAGAACAAAATTTGACAGTGGAGGTAAATGAAATATTATGTTAATTAAACAAACAATGGAAGTAAAAAGAAAAAATAATGTCGACCAGGTTGACATCATGGAATATATATTACTATTTGGTCCCACTAACATTTATATGATTTACATATCATTTATAATTGATCAGGGTTCACGGGTTATAGAATATCATGCATGCGAACTAGGGGAATGCATATCATGTACTGTGTATACTAGAATCCATAAGGGAATCCTAACCTTGTATACGTTTGTCTAGAGGGATGCCACAATCATGCTCAATCATATCCAATCCTGTTCGAGTTCAGATCAAGAGATCTAGTACAAGCCTGCAAGGTGAGTGGATGGGAAACACAGGTATAATACAACACATGCATACACACAACATTACTAGGCAAGGCACACAAGTGCATCAATAGGTCACAGTCAGCATGTATAATCATTCCATGAATAATGAGACTGTGACTGGGCTTGGCAATAACTCACAGTCTATCCGGTTCCAGGAGTAGGACTAGGATTTGTAAGGACCCAAACCCAACCTATTAGGACCTTTATCGCCGTAAAACTCTAACAAGCCCTTCCAAGGACCTATCTGAATCCCAGAAGGCTTAGTCCTAATTATGTTCTATTGAATTCATTTTTTTATGCTTTTTAAAGGTTAGAGCATGATAGCAATGGACATACATTCTGGTAACACACAGAGTGAATAAAACATTAGCGGAAGTCTTTATAATTAATCAAAGAAACCATAACACACAAGTCGCAAAGGAGTCTCGAAATCCAGCAAGTATCCCTCATATAAATTTTTGAAATAAGTAGAAATAGGAGGGATCTAAAGAATCAGAAAGTAGTCCAATCAAATTGCATGTTCAAGGGTATATGAGCAAGCAATCAACAAAGAAGGAGGTATGCAAATGTGATGAAATATCATCCCGTCGTGTTGCCTTGATCTCACACCTCAGTACCACTAACAGAAGATGTACCTAAGCTTGAAAATAGGAAAAAAAATGGGGTGAGATTCTAAGAATCTCAGTATGGTCACAACATCATAAGATCTACAGAAATCTAGACAAACATCTCCCAATCAACGTCAGATCTACATATACTAAGTATCAAACAAACATCAATCAAGCATAGTAAGGTTAGGGCCGAAAGTATCAAGGCTTTGGATGGACTAGAAACACTTTTGAAACCAGAAGTACACAAATAGGTAAATCATCATCTAATCAGAACAATTGGATGGCTATCCCCTTCCACCTGTGTTGTCCAAGGCTTAGCTGCATATAGGGTAAATGGTTAGTAAACAATCTAATCAGTAAGCCTATCCATCTTTCCACACAAGGACAAGGCATCCAAGCCACACAACTATAAGGGTATCTTTCCACACAAGGACTTGGCATCTAGCGTGCACTTACTAGGGATTGCCACCCATGCGACTCCCATACCAGTAAGTACCTCTCCTCTCACCTAGGAGCATCAGTCACTTACCCCGAATGGCCATCAGAAAAGGATCTTGACACACAATCAAGTACAAGCAAACAAAAACAAATACAAGGCATAACATCACAACAGGGCATCCTTAGTCACATCACAATACAATCAGCAAGTCAATTGCACATAACACAACCAAAATAGGCACACACATCCTAGCACCGGGATTCACAACTGCCTAGGGAACCACAAACCAATTCGCAATCATGTATAACACACCCTAAGCATGCGCTTACATCAAGGAAAACAACCAAAATATTAATTAAGCAAAAAAGATCTCTGGAGAAACCGATAAGGTATAGATTCTACCTCTCTTGTCTTTGAACAAGTAACTAGTCCTTTGCCTTTATCAATGAAACCAGAACCACCTATACAATCGTAAGGCAAAGACAAAGCCACACCAAGCATGCATATTTAGAAACCAAATAAACATCCTAGTTTCTTACCAATTCTACTCACCAAACCTATCAGAAACTAATGATCAGAAGCTACTGGAATCACCCCCTTGGATGTGTGATGTGATAGCCAAGAATACAATAAGAATCAACCTAATTTTTCAATCCAATTCACCATGAAAATTTTGGCACCAAGTTAGAGCATAAGGGAAAATTGCAATTTCATCCATAGGTAGGTTAGAGGTTGCAATTTCATGACAATAAGGAAGGATTTGGTGTCAATTACCCAAACAATTAAAAGGAACAAGGTCAAAAACCAACAAGCAATCAAATTGACAAATTTCGGCAACAATAGAGCAAAGAATAGGGTATGCTGATTTCATATATAAAGAGGATTCAAAGGCTGAATTTATGATATTATAACAAGAATATGTGGAAATTAATCATTCGAAAAAGAGAAATAAAAACTAAAACCAATTGAAGGATGAATCAAGGAATTTCGGCACAAACATTATGGGAACTGCGATAGCAATAAATATAAGGAACCACTAACCTTCTGATGATAAAACCAAGATAACAAGATGAAGGATTAAAAAAGGTTTCCAATGAGCTATTATTTGCAGAAATCGGATGAAGGAATTCGGCTATAGTTTATGTAGGATAAATTTCAGCAGCAAGGAGAAAGAAGAGAGGGTATCACGTGATAATTTAGGGTGTTTCTTTTTGTGAGGACGTGTGTGTGGCCAGCTGCTATATTTGTAGAGTTTAATAGGATTAATTTTCCCAATTTTTAAGGCTAGATATGAGGAGATTATGCTTAGGATTTAATTATGAAATTACCTTTTAAAGATAGAAAATAAACCATTTATGGTAGGAATGAAATAGAGAAGAAATAAAATTAAAAGAGGAAAGAACCTTCAATATTATTTGGCTACCACATATCCATTTCTTCAAGGATAAAATGATTATTTCATCTTCACTGCTACCTAGACTTCTAAGACATCTATCAAGGAAAGGATCGGGGTCTCACAGGATTCGTCAATGGTACTTCATGCTTACTTTCGTTGTTGCTTACCATTGCCCAAAACCATTGACGATGCTGGGGTCCTAGGTGATGGTAGCTCCACCTACACAATCCACACTTTGTAGGATCTTGTCTCATGTTTGTTGGTTTGCTCGGTAGTCCCTATCTTGTCTTATCACTTTATACTTGGCATCTCCACTCCTTGCTGCTAAAACCAAAGAGATCTTAAGGATTACACAAGTCACCCTGTGCGAATTTGTGCTTTGCATACTCATACCTGAATGTATCAAATGCTTAACATGAATTTCCATAAAACACATGCAGTGAAGCACATTTATGCCATTCACATATCATACTTAGCATGGCATATCATATTTATGCAATTTATAGCATAACAGGTGATTTAACACATGTCAAGGCAAACAACATGCATCATTCAGCCATTTCATATTACACGCGATCGTTTAACTTATCAATTTATTAACTTTATTAGCCTTCATGCGAATACTCAGAATATTAAAAAGATTTGTCCACTCATAAGTTTTGAAGCCACACACACATTGATGGCTTATCGGACTGATTCCTCGAAGTCTTGCCATTTGTAGGTATACCTATGCATGATTATAAGCAATATCTTCAGAAATCACATTTAATACAGAATAATACATAAAATCACGTGTCTAATTTCTTTAATCGACGTGTTTCTATCCCTGAATCAATTCGAAACTAATCTGGAAAATTTTCCTATTTTTCTCTATTTTCTGAAAATTGTATGATTTATTTGACCTGTCAAATCAATTCCAAATTCAATAATTCTGATATCACTAGATTTCTTATTCAATCTATTATTTTCTCTAATTTGTTTCTGATTTTTTGTCAATTTCTGACTATTTTTCATTTATTTTCTATAATTTTTTCTGTAATTATTTAATTCCAGCCAACCAAAACATGCCACCTATCATCACCAGATATATCTAGACCTATCTCCAAACCTCTAGGGTCATGACATGTGCTCCACTAGTTGCGTGCCATATCGCCCAAGCCTCAGGTTCGGGTGATGCCTTGTCAATCAAATCGATTGACACGTCGCCTGCTCACACAGGCGATTTGTTGCTCAGGTCCCCTCTCGGCGACCTATCCCACATAGCAATTGAAAGACTCATCGTCTGGAGAAGTCTTTTTCAACCTCCAAATGCAAGTTGAAGGTTTTTCCAAAAAACCTACAACCTTCAATACATTTTAAAACTCAATTTTATTTACACCAAAACGTAGATTAAACCAACCCGAACCTAACCCTATAGAAATCAAACGATTTTAAGCCATAATTAACCCTTAACATGCATTCAAACTGGTGCAGAAAGACTTGGGGAAGGGAGAGGTGTGTGATGGAGAACAAATCGCCAAAGGGAGAGCTTATTTCTGAGGTCGGGACATTATGAATGACATGTGTCAAAAATGAGATTCTTATCCCTTAACATGATTGGAGAAGGGAAAGAACCAGAAAGGTTAAGACGGCACCCGGTTTCCTTCTCAAAACGGCGTGGGTTCAGGCCTCCCCCGAAACAACGACATTTCAACTAGAATGTACACTATTGTGTGCTTATCGCCAAAATGACATTGGTGTCTGTCGTTTTGATCATCTCGGTCAAAACGACATCACATGCTGTTGTTTTCTATTTCTGATTATAATATAATATAGTATTATATATTTATAATATAATAATAATAATAAATTAACTATTTTAATAAATTTTAAAAATTTTATAATAAATCCCAATATAATCTGAAAAATACCCAAAGAATTTTTATACACTCCTTATAAACAGTATTAACTATTGAAACTCGAAAATTATTTTTCTCATAAATTTACAATTTACTAAAAAATTAAATACCCTTTAACTTACTTTAATAAAATCATAATAAGTAAAATTATTCATCCAAAAATTCCTAGAAAATTTTTAAACCCTTATAATTGACCAATAGACCTTTCCAAGGCCTTAGATCATCAAAACCATCGATATAACTCATCGTATGATGTTTCAAATATAAAATACATAAATGAGAGTATTATCTCATTAATTATAATAATTTCTAAAAATATACTCAATCAATCATATAATCATCGACATTCCTTTAAGAATGAATATTGTACATTCCAGAATTACACATGTCACAAGCTCGTATTTCTATGCATAACGGGTATCGAGTGGTGAAATGACTAAATTACCTCCGGACCCCAATTTTCTAGGAAAATGCAGTCCGATGTTCCTTTTTTGGAGTCAGAACCTCATACCGATACCTATGAGTCCCGATGACCCATCCGAAGTGGATAATCATATCGAATCATGATCGAATAACTTATGAGCCCTATGACTGTATTATAGCCCAAATCGATGAAAACCTCCAATAAATTCTATCCATCCTTTATAGACACCCAATTAGTCCATCAAATTCGTAATAAATCCGAGCTATAATTCAAATCCCACTAATTTTGTCATCAAAATTATATTAGGCCTTCGGCCCAAATAACCTTACGGGTTAGGATCTCACACACCATGATACTGAGCAAATCAATGCAGTTTGGGTATCATAGGAAGAGGAAGAGAGTGTTGATGAATTTCCAACAAAACAAGATGCTTTAGAAGTGGCTTTAGCTTAGAGTGAAGGTATGGAAGAAGTAGAGGCATTGGTAAATTTAATACAGCTCAACCGTCGATTGTTAAGCCACGAGAGTTGGAATTGAAACAACTCCCGAGCCATTTAAAATATCAGTTTTAAACACAAAATTATATTAGGCCTTCGGCCCAAATAACCTTACGTGTTAGGATCTCACACACCACGATACTGAGCAAATCAATGCAGTTTGGGTATCATAGGAAGAGGAAGAGAGTGTTGATGAATTTCCAACAAAACAACATGCTTTAGAAGTGGCTTTAGCTTAGAGTGAAGGTATGGAAGAAGTAGAGTCATTGGTAAATTTAATACAGCTCAACCGTCGATTGTTAAGCCACGAGAGTTGGAATTGAAACAACTCCCGAGCCATTTAAAATATCAGTTTTAAAGGGAAGGCGAGACATTACCAATGATAAATTCATCTTGACTATCACCACTTTAAGAAAAGACGTTAATATGGGTATTAAAGACCAAAGTGACTGTCATTGGATGGATGTTAGGGGACATAAAAGGAATTAGTCCTTCTTTCTGCACACATAAAATCTGGATGGGAGAGGATCTTAAATCGTCCATTAAGCATCAACGGAGGCTAAACCCGAACATGAAAGAAGTGGTGCATAAGGAGGTAATTAAATGGTTGGATGCTGGTATCATTTATCCCGTGCCTGATAGTAATTAGGTAAACCTAGTAAAATAAATAATAAAGAAAGGAGGAACTATAGTGGTTATGAATAAAAAGGTGAACTAGTTCAAACATGGATAGTGATAGGATGGCGAGTTCGCATGGATTATAGAAAGTTTAATAAAGCCACTTGTAAAGACCAATTTCTGTTACCTTTTATAGATCAAATGCTGGAGGGAAAGAATTTTATTATTTTCTTGATGGTTATTTTAGTTATAATCAAATAGCCATTGAAGCAAAAGATCAGAGAAAGAATACTTTTACTTTCACGTATAGGACGTTCACTTTTAGTCAGATTCCATTCAGGCCATGTAATTCCTCTGCGACCTTCCAGTGGTGTATGATTGAAATTTTTACGGATTTAATCGAGAAGTGCATGGAGGTATTTATAAACAATTTTTCAATTTTTGGATATACTTTTGATTAATGCTTGTATCATTTAGATTTGGTACTCACTCGGTGTAGAGAGACTAATTTAGTGATGAATAGGGAGAAGTGTCATTTTATGGTACGAGAGGGAATTGTACTAGGACATTTGGTGTCTTAAAAAGGACTTGAGGTGAATAAAGATAAGGTGGAGACAACAAAAGAATGACCTCCACCGACAACATTGAAGGGAGTCAGAACTTTCCAAGGCTATGCGGGGTTTTATCGAAGATTTATAAAATTTTTTTCGAAGATTTCCAAACTCCTAAGCAAGTTATTGGAGAAGGAGTAGTTGTTCACATTCGATCAAGAATGTTTGGAAGCATTCAAGGATATCAAGACACAACTGATGTCTGCTCCTATAATGATTATACCCGATTGGAATAAATCGTTCTAGGTAATGTGTGATGCAAGTGATCATGCCGTGGGAGCAGTTTTGGGGTAGCATAGAAACAAACTATTCCACCCAATATACTATGTAAGTAAGACACTGAATTCAGCTCAGGCAAATTACACGGTTATGGAAAAGGAGTTATTTGCAGTGGTGTTTGCTTTTGAAAAGTTTAGATCTTAATTGATAGGATCTAAAGTGATAGTGTTTATTGATCATTCAGCGATTCGATATCTAATGGACAAGAAAGATTCAAAGACCCTTCTCATCAGATGGATATTATTATTGCAAGAATTTGACGTATAAATTCAAAATCGGAAGGGTTCAAAGAATCAATCGCAAACCATTGGTCATGGCTAGAAGTCAATTCTGAGAAGGATTCTTTGGTCAATGAGAAATTCTTCCCTGATGAATAAGTGTTGGTGCTTACAAAACCTGATCCTTGGTTTGCTGTGAGACCTCGAAAAATTCCAAGGTTCTTGGGTTCGAAAGCTTAATTGAGAATTGATGAGGTTAGTAGGTGTTAGCCCATATTTACAAATCGATGATGGACTCACAATTTTGTCTTGATAATTTAGAGGATAAATTTTATTTTTGGAGAATTTTTATAATTATTGAGAATTATTGTTATTATTCGATTAATGATCAAAATATAAAATAGTGAGTGAATTGATGATTATTGCTATTTAGGACCATGGATAGGTCCATTCATGATTTAGAATTGTTGGTGAATTTTCTGAAAATTTTTAGAATCATAATTTGATTTATTATGATTTTTTAATAAAATATGAAGTGGTATTTGAATTTTAGAAAAATTATCAGGATATGAAAATATTAAATTGATGGTACTAATGGATAGTACTATTCATAAAGATTTTGTAGAAATATTTTTAATATTTTTAAGAGTAATATAGATTTTTAATGAATTTTTGAAGATTTAAAAGGAATTTATAAATAATATTTATTATTATTATTATTATTATTATATTAATATTAAAAATAAATTAATATTATATTAATTAGTATCAAAACGATGGACTGCTATGTTGTTTTGACCAAGATGATCAAAACGACATCACTTCCCGTTATTTTGATCGATGTCTGGGGAAGGGTCATTTCGTTTGAAACGACACTGTTTTGATCTCTGACCCACTGCTGCCTAACCTTCTCCGGTCTCCGCTAGTCACCAGTGACATAATAGGATTTGTATCCTGTTACGTGCCCCGACCCTAGAATGCATGTTGAATCCTGTTTTTCTACTTCAAAGTCTCTTCTCTTGCTCGTGAATCCTTCCTGAGTAATTCTGTGGCGATTCCGGCCCTCTCACAGCCAGATTTTGGTGAGTTTCCTACCCGCAATCCAAGTACTCATTCTCCATAGATCTACCATTTTAGTTAGTTTAAATCGATGAAATTAATGTGGCTTGATTTAGGACTAAGAGATTTATGTGTGAAAAGTGTTTTCATGGAGTGTTGTTGCTTGTATGGAGTTTTACGAAGTGTGAAAATTAGGGTTTTCTGTTGGGAAGAAGATCATTTGGAGGTTGAAGACGACATGTCGTCCGAGGTCCCTCTAGATGACACGTCGCCTGTAAAGGCAGGCAACAAGTTGTTTATGGACATGGTATCCAGGCTCGGACGAGGCATGGCATGTCCCGATTAGGACACATGTCTGCCTTGGGAAGGTTCGTAGTCAGGTGTGGCTTCACCTGGTGATGCTATGTAGAGTTATGTGATTGGCTAGAATTAATAAAATTTTAGAAAATAGAAAAAATAACCAAAAATAATAGAAAAATAAGGAAAAAAATAGAAAAATTATGAAAAATGCTAAATTGAATTTAAAGTCTAATGGCACTGGATTTATAGGATTTGGAGTTGATTTAGCTGGTGAAAAAATGGTACAAACTTCGTATAAAATTGGAAAAATAAGAAAAATTCCTGGTTTGACCTCGGGCTTGGCCTAGGACTGAAATCGGTCAAGTAAATGGTTTGGAAGTATTATTTTTTGTATTTATGACCCTCTAGTATTGTTGATTTAAGAATCAGATATCGTTATTTGTAGGTGAATACCTACAGATACAAGATCACGAGGAATCGATCGAGGAAATAAGTATGGGCACTTCGAACGGAAAAAAATCCGTGAGTGGATGGACTCATTGACTTAATTGCTTGAATCACTGGCATGATCATATTAATGTGATAATAAATGAAAATATAACGAAATAATTGCATGGAATGGTATGTGTGCTTAAATGCATGTGAAATGTTAAATGGAATGATGTATAGCGTATCCTGGATTGCTATGCTTGTTATGGAAGTGTGAAACTGCATAGTATTGTTCCTTTTTTAGCCTTATAGGTTTACTATGTAATTGTCGTACCAAAATTTTAGGTCTGGGGGCATGACATATGTTGATATCACTAACTATTTAGTGAGTCAAACAATACCAACTATTTTAATTTTCAGCAAAAGAAAAATTTCTTACATAATGTTAAGTCTTATTATTTGAAAGAGCCATTTTTGTACCGTCAGTGTAGTGATCAAGTAATCTGAAAATGTGTTCTTGATGATGAAATTTGTGAGATTTTGCATCACTGCCATGCATCACCATTTGATAGACATTTTGGTACCGAGAGAACTGCAGCAAAAGTCTTATAGTCGGGCTTGTATTGGCTATCAATTTTCAAGGACGCTCATCAATTTTTCAAGCAATGTGATCGCTACCAATAAACCTGGAATATTAGTTGGTGGAACGAGATGCCACTGAATATGATGATAGATGTTGAGTTATTCAACATATGGGGTATAGATTTCATGGGACCATTCCCAAATTTTTATGGTAAGAAATATATTTTGTTGGCATTTGATTACATATCTAAGTGGGTAGAAGCCAAAGCTTATGAGACAAATGATGCTAAGGTGGTCTAGAAATTTTAAAAGAAAAACATATTTACAAGATTTGGAGTACCACGAGCAATCATCAGTGATGAAGGAAGTTACTTTTGCAATAGGCAGTTCACAGTGTTGCTGAAGCAATATGGAGTTCGCCACAAAGTCGCTTGACCTTACCATCCTCAAACTAATAGACAAGCAGAAATTTCAAATTGAGAGGCTAAGAGGATCTTGGAGAAAACAATGAGCCCCACGAGAAGAGATTGGTCAACCCATTTGTTAGATGCACTATGGGCTTATAGAATTGCATTCAAAACTCCATTAGGTATGTCTCCATTTCAAGTAGTGTTTGGAAAAGCATGTCATTTACCAGTTGAACTAGAGCACAAAGCCTAATGGACAGTTAAGAAATTTTATTTCGATTTACTGGCTGTTGGTGAAAAATGCATGTTTCAGATGAATGAAATGGATGAGTTGAGGTTGCAAGAATATGATAATGATTTGATTTATAAGGAAAAAGTAAAGCATTGGCATGATAAGCATATCATTGGTAAAACCTTCAAAGTAGGCCAGCATGTGCTATTGTTTAATTAGAGGTTAAAACTAGTTCCGGGAAAATTACGTTCTTGATGGTCGGGTCCTTTCATAGTGATAAAAGTCTTTGATTTTGGTCCTGTTAAAGTGCAAGATCCTAAGACAGGTAATATTTTCAAGGTCAATAAACAACGGTTAAAACCGTATTGTGGTGGCATTATCACTCCATCGGTCACCATACCATTAAGAAATTGGGAGTGAAATGTAAAATGGTCTTGCCAAAACCGTAATTATAGATCTGAATGGGTTTACACTCAACATGTTTACCTGTTTTTAATTATCTTGTTCTTGTTCTATTTTAGTCTTCTAGGATTTGAGGAAATGCAAAGGATTTCCAGAAAGTAATTTTTGACTAGTCTAATATCCTTAAAATTGACCGGTCCAATAAGGGAATATTGTGGAACATTCAGGGTGGTGATCGATCAAAGGTGAATCCAGTTTGGCCGATCGGAAGGCAAGTTTGATTGGTCAAATCATAAGTATTTTAACTGGTCGAAACTTGAACAAAAATTCCAGAGAATTCTGAGACCGGTCAAAACCAAATGGTTTTGATCGGTCCCACTCTCCCATGGTGGAAACTGAAAGGTTGTGGCGATTCCAAATCCCATTTCGACAGTTCAAAATTTATTATTTCGATTGGCCGAAATCCTCACGACTCAAATATTTTCAGACTTTTCAAACTTTGACCTAACAAAATCTTGTGTTTATTTAAGTAACCCTATGTCGACCCATCGAACCCAGTTAGGCCCAAAAACCTTTCAAGTCCCCCTAGTTTCTCTCTACATTCCTCAGTAGTTTCAGTGCTTTTCTCTCTCTCTCAGGTATGTTTCCTTGCATTTTAACTACTTGTTTATGTTTCTTTTATATTATTTCATGTTTCAATCTTTGTTTATGAGTGATTCATACCCATTTATGCATAGGTCGAAACAATACAGACCTAGTTCGATTTCACTGTGAATTTCCTCTTTTATTTTATAACCATCTACGATTTCTAAGTTATAATACATTCTAGTGAACCTAAGTCCAATGGTGTATGTTATTTGACTAGTTGGATGTTCAGCTTGGTGTCCATTGTTCATATATACTGAGCATGGTGAGATTTTGATTTTGGAATGGTGCTATGGTACTCACCTAGTATATGCCTCGTTTTTTTTCGTTGTTCCTTTTGACTTTTGAACCTATATGACCTCTAACTGTTGCTCATAACATGATAACACTGGGTTGTTAGTGTTGTTATATTGAGTTGAGAGTGTGATGGTCTTGAGTTGGAAATTAAAATATCCGTTCTTTTTCCACTACTCATTTAATGTTTTTTTTATAGGAATCATGACACACACCAAGAATACTGATGGTCGTTCTCCTTCCACTGCTGAATGCCAGGCTAAGGAGGCCCATGCATCATCATGTGAACCCGAACTGGAGGAATTTGATTCAAGGACGTTCGTGTCTTTTGATGCCTAGCAGTGGTAAGACCAGCTGAAATGCCAACACTTCCATTAGGAAAAGTCATGCAACTTTCAGCACATGCACCTGTAGAACTATACCCAAAGAACGATAATTAAGACGTAATAATTACAAAGTAGCAAAAAGATACGCCAAAATGCTCCCGTCTCTCAACACCCATCCCTACAAACACCAACCACCACCATCATCCAACCTTCGGTCAGCCAATCCACATCAACAGCAGAGATTTACTCAAGGTTCAGGCGGACTGTCTGTAGGTGCTCGTCCATCTTCCTCGGTTGAGCTTTCTCGACCTCGGGCGGCTAAGTCTCAGTGGGTTCCATCTCAGGCACTTAGTGCTGATCGTTACACCTCTTACTTTGTGGATAATATACCCGCGTCTTGGACCTCTGGCAAGTTCTTTAAGGAGATTGCTGCGGTCGAACCAGTTGCAGATGTGTTTATCTCCAAGCGTAAATCTGTTCGAGGATTACGTTTTGGCTTCGCAAAATTTGTCCGATGTGGGGTGCAGGAGGATATACGTCAACGGAGGTTAAACCAGGCTTTCGGTGGACTGCATCGAATGAACTTTAATATTGCGCGGTATGGCCTACGGCATGATCTCAGCAGTAACGAGAAGGAGACCTTGCCAAGTAAAAAACCAGAGCTTGATCCCCTGACACGATCTAAGGTGAAGGTACAGGCTCCATGGAGGGAGCGTGACAGTCGTACATATGCAGCAGTTACCAACCCAGCTCAGTCATCACAAGGCTTGACACCGTATGTGGAGCTTAGTATTGATACTACGATCCAGCACAGGTTGCAACGAAGTGCAGTTGGTTCTGTTGGTAGGGGAAGCCTTGACATGGCAGCTATTTCTGACAGTATAGACTGTGCATATATGGGGGATCATCGCTATTTGTTAACGTTTGTTACTACTGAATGCATGAAACTGGAACTGAGTTCTAATATTGGATATTGGCAGAGATTGTTTGTTGATATACATCCATGGCAGATTGAAGATTCAGCTATTCGACGATTATGCTGGGTGAGAGTGGCTGGGATCCCATTACATGCCTGGTCTCAAACTGCTTATCAAAAGATCTTGTGTTCGATTGGCAACTTAATTCAGACCGATCGTCGCACCATCACTATGAAACGGATTGATGCAGCAGTCGTGCAAGTGGAAACCACCCGTTTATCACAGATACAGGAGAGCATGCAGGTGCAGGTTGCTGGTAAACTTTTCACAATCTACATAGTGGAAGTTCAGGAGAGAGATTCAGTGGGGCCTGAGGTGACCAACACAAAACCGGCGGGGGATGATCATTTTAGAACGGCTGGCCATCCCACTCAATCTTTCATAGAGGATAGACAGGAGCAGGTGGGAGAGGCCAAAGGTAGTCCATCTTCTTTTAGTACAAAAGCTGTTGGGCAGTTGCCTATGACAAGGGACATGGGAGAGGACGTAGGGGGATTAGAGTCAACAACTGGGGACTTGGTGGGGTCTGATACGTTCCCAACTGATTTAGTTCAGTCCCACCACAAGCCAGTAGATTGCCTCCCGCACGTGTGTCAGCTTACTGAAGGAGTAGGGAGTCTTTCTGGACAAAGTGGAGGGTGCTTCAGTAATTTCACGGATCCTGTGTTTCCAAAGTCTCACGGGGCTGGGCAAGAATCTGCTAACTATCAGATACTTAGGAGAGCCATGTCGGTAGGCTCGCCCCAGGAAGACGTTGACACTCAGGTGGATTTTACTGGGTTGTATGAGGAGATGGCTTTTGCTCGAATGAGGAAGACCGGGGTCAAAGCATCTGGTGTTGAAGCTCCAGGCAGGGCTGTGCTCAACAGGGTAAGTAAAAGCAAAAAGCACAAAAGAGTCAAACCCACTGGAAGCCTCTCTTCTGGGCGCCTCAGTCAATCGAATGTGGGTGTGGGGGTGACAATGGTGGAGGAACCATCTTTTCTGTTGGCTAGCAATGAGCGGACGGCTGGTGAAGCAAATAGAGTTAACGCCCGAAGCCCGGCTGTTGACAGCTGCGAAATTGAAACGGAAACACAACATTCTCTGGAGGTAGTGGAAGCCTTGGGGCTCAGTCATAAACAGACGAAGAATGCCATTAGGAGGAAGCTACAGACCAGAATAATTGAGGAAGGCGAGGAATGGCTAGCTCACTGCAATTAGCAGTGTTCTGCTGGTTATTGAGGGTGAGGGGTTTCGATCATTTATATGTTTAATCTAGCCTTGTGGAATGTGCGCGGTAGTAGAGGTAAGCTGAAGGGGCAACAGATTTCCGAATTAATTCGTAAAGAAAAGTTAAGTATTTTAATTTTGTGTGAGACGAAACAGGATTGTTTTTCTGATCGATTAGCAGGGCGATTGTGGTGCGGAGAACACATTCAATGGGCGACAGTGGATGCCCAAGGGAGGGCAGGAGGCATCGCTTGTCTTTGGGACGATATACAGGTACAAAATCTCAGTATTGAAAGATTTTCTAGATGGATTCTTTTAAAGATGCGGGTGAGGGAAACAGGGTTTTGCTTTATGTGTGCGGGGCTTCATGCACCTAATGTGGTGAGTGAGCGGAATGTGTTGTGGGAACAGCTGCTTTGTCGTAAATCTGGGGATGATATTCCGTGGGTTATTCTTGGTGATTTTAACGAATCGGTCCAAGCAATGGAGAAGATTGGTAGTTCATTTAATCCTGCAGCAGCTCGTCGTTTTGTGTCTTTTATTCATCAGGCAGGATTGATTGATATGCCTCTCTTAGGCAAGGAGTTTACTTGGTTTAATTCACATAGTGCATCCCGAATTGACAGGGTATTGGTAGATCCTGCTTGGTGTGTTCAGTTCGCTAATCATAGGTTGTATGCTGGTATGAAGGGATTGTCGGACCACGTTCCATTGGTGCTGAAAGCTGATTCGTATTATTGGGGACGAAGACCGTTTCGCACTTGGGATGTGTGGTGGGAGGATAAGCGGTTCATTGAGGTGATCACGCAATTATGGCAGGAAGCAGGCACTCGGTTTCTGGGTGAATTTTGTGTCATCAAGAAGTTGGCTTACCTGCGGCAGCAGTTAAAGGAGTGGCATGCAGACGTTTTTGGGGGAATGGAAACTCGGTTAAAGGCCATATTGATTGAACTTGACTCCCTGGATCAACATCGACGGGAGTGGGCTGATGGCTGCTGTCAGCGGTATGAAGCGTTACAATATCAAAAATGGGAGCTGAGGCGACAATTGGAAGCTATGTGGAGACAAAGAGCACGTCAGCAGTGGCTTAAATTGGGAGACAAGAACAGCAAATTTTTCCACTCTTGTGCTTCTATCCGTCGCTGTTCCAACTTTATTGGTAACATCACGGTTGATGGAATGAGTAGCTGTATACCGGTTGAAATCAGAGGGGCAGCTGTTAGGCATTTTCAGCAGGCATTCGCGTCTGATGGAGCTCGGTGTTTAGGATTGGGCCGGCTGAGTCTTCCTAGCCTTTCTACCGCGGAAGCTGTTGTTCTTGAAGTTCCGTTTTCAGAGGAGGAAATTAAGTGTGCGGTATGGGATTGTGGCAGCCATAAAGCGCCAGGACCTGATGGATTTAATTTTTATTTCATTAAGAAGGCTTGGGACGTCATTGGCAGGGAGATAGTGACAATGGTGCAGGAATTTCATTCCAGCGGGATGTTGCCTCGCGGTATTAATACCAGCTTCATTACGCTAATCCCTAAGGTGAAGGGTGCAGCAGATTTCAGCTCCTACCGGCCTATTAGTCTTATTAACAGTATGTATAAGATTATTGCCAAATTGCTGGCAACACGGCTCAAACGGGTGATGGCGCGCCTTATATCCCCCGTTCAGACCGGTTTTCTTGAAGGGCGATATATAGCAGATTCTATCATGATTGCCAATGAAATTATCCACACCATGAAGAGTTCTAAACGACGCGGCTGGTGCCTTAAGTTGGACTTTCAAAAGGCGTATGACTCGGTAGATTGGGAATTTTTAATCGAGGTGATGAAGCGAATGGGTTTCGGTGGGCAATGGTGTCGCTGGATTCAGACGTGTGTTTCCACGGCACGCTGTTCAGTACTTGTCAATGGGGTGCCTACTTCGGAGTTCAATACAGGTCGAGGGTTGCGACAAGGTGATCCCTTGTCCCCGCTATTATTTAATCTAGTGGCAGAAGTCTTGTCGCGCATGATTGGGACAGCAGCTGATCAGCAGATGCTTACTGGCTTGGCGGTTGGGAATCTTAGGTTAACGCATTTACAGTATGCGGATGATGTTATATTGTTCACTCAGGGAGACCAGCAGGGATTATTCGGGTTAAAACGGATTTTGCGTTGTTTTGAGCTGTTGTCAGGATTAAAGATTAATTTCTTTAAATCTGGCTTGGTGGGAATCAATGTTCCAAGTGAGGAGGTTATGGTCATGGCGTCCTCAATTCACTGCCAGATACAGACCATTCCTTTTCATTACCTTGGAGTACCTCTTGGGGCTAATCCGCGCCGAAGGAGTACTTGGTCTACGGTGATTGATAGGTTCAAACGGAAGCTAGCTTCGTGGAAGGGATCCCTATTATCGCTAGGTGGTCGAATTGTGCTGCTCAAGTCTGTTTTGAATAGCATCCCAGTTTATTACATGAATTTTTTTCAGATGCCTGCTGGTGTACGTAAGGAATTAACCAAGTGGATGCGGCGATTTCTCTGGATGGGTACAGCGGACAAAAGATGTTTATGTAAGGTACAATGGTCGGTTGTAGTACGATCAAAGGATAGCGGAGGCCTTGGGTTGGGGTGTTTGAAATTAAGGAATGAGGCGTTGTTGATGAAGTGGAGCTATCGGCTGGCTACAGATAGTACTTCGCTGTGGAGCATGGTGATAGCACAAAAGTATCACTCTATACTGCGACCAGAGGGTATTGTGTGTGACATTTCAGACGGCTCCGCAATCTGGAGAGGCATTGTGAGGACGAGTAGGTCCTCCTTGCCGACTGGTCAGTGTTTGTCATCCTTCTACCAATGGCGACTGGGCCAAGGAGACTCTGTTGCATTCTGGCATGATATCTGGTGTAGTCCGGAACCTCTCAGATTACTCTTCCCCAGATTGTTCGCAATATCCTTGGATAAAGAGGGACCGGTGCGGGGTTTTGGTATGTTCATTGAAACGGGTTGGCGCTGGTCGTTGATATGGCGACGACGACTTTTTGCTTGGGAGGAAGCTGAGGTGGGGCGCCTCATGTTGTTGCTGGGTACGGCTCATCCTTCTATCGTGGATGAGGATCTTCTTCTGTGGGGAAGTCAGGCGAGGCCATTCTCGGTTCACCATTGTTATTCCTCCCTGGCCGAATGCTTACCCTCAGACACGGCCAGGCCGATCCCCAATGTCTGGACTAAGCATGGTTCACCAAAGTGGCAAGCCTTTATGTGGTTGGCATGCAGGGAAAAGCTGTCTGCGAGACAGCATCTTGCTCGACTTGGTATCATCCCTATTGCAGCTCGTTTTTGTGCTGATTGTGGTGTTGGTGAGGAGGATTCCAATCACATTGTGCTGGATTGTCGGAAGGCATGGACATGCTGGTCGCGGCTGTTCAAGTGGTGGGGCTTGGTTTGGGTTCAACCAAGGTCTATGGCTGAATTATTTGATCAGTGGGGTGGCTACTCAATCCCTCGAAGGTGGGCAGATCTCTGGTATGTATTACTCTTTTCAATTACGTGGAGTATTTGGCTTGGAAGGAACCGTAAGATTTTTTGTCAGGAGGATAGTAGTGCTCAGGATATATGTTACCATGGCTTACGATATGGCTGTTGTTGGGCTAGATTTAACTTGCCGAATGCTGATGTTGACATTTTGGGATTGATTGCTTCCGGTAGTTTTCTATCTGCGTTGGGTGCCTGGGTAGTGGACTGATTTGTTGAGAGAATGTTTTTGTTTTGTTTCCCCTGGAGTTCACTGCTGTGATTACTGGTATGGTCACTATTTTCTGGTGCATGGTGCATTCGGTTGGGCTGCACCAGTAGGCTTTAGAGATGCAGTCAGCAGGGCAGCAGCTGTGTGTTTCAAGGGCTTGAGGATGGCGGTTTATGTAGTCCAGTTCAGTTTGGTTGTATTGATTGTATTTGCTTGTTGGGACTCATGTTCTTGTACTGGTCTTAGCATTTGGAGTTCTGAAACTAACAGATCCTGTCACCTACTCACAGGATCTATTTGTTTCATTTTGTCCATTGAGCTGTTACACTATATCATTGTATAGTTCTTTGGCATTTTGCCTTTTATATATATATCGATATCTTCTTCAAAAAAGATACGGAAGGACATTTAGGTAATTACATGGAGTAGAAAAGTTTTTTGCCTTTGGGATGATTTGCAAATCCAAATAAATAGAGTAGAAAAGTTTGAGAAATGGATACTGCTGGAGATGAGGACAAGGGCGACAGGATTCAGTTTTGTATGTGTCGGGTTACATGCACCCAACTTGGCAAAAGATCGAAGAGTATTATTGGAAGACATACAAAGAAGCAAGTGTATGGACAGTTCTTCATAGATCATTTTAGGAGACTTTAATGAATCAGTAATTGAACAGGAGAGACTCGGCAGTTCTTTTAACAAAGTTGCGGCTTGCATGTTACAGAATTTTATCAAAAGAAATGGCCTGATAGATTTGCCACTCCTTGGCAAGTCTTTCACGTGGTTTAATTCGCAGAGTGCTTCCCAAATTGATAGGGTTCGGGCCTCTCCGGAGTGGTGTCTGAATTTCAATCGACATAGGTTGTATGCAGGCAACAAAGGTTTTTCGGATCATGTACCCCTAATACTGAAAGCTGACTCCTTTTTCTGGGGATCTAGACCATTCCGTTCTTGGAATTTTTGGTGGGAGGATAATAAATTCATAGAAACGGTAGAAGAGTATTGGGGTGAGGCAGGGACTTGCTTTCCAGGAGAATTTTGCGTGGTTAAGAAATTGGCTTTTCTAAGGAAAAAATTGAAAGTCTGGCATAACGAATGTTTCGGCAAATTAGAATGCAAAATGAAGAAGACTCTCGCTGAGTTAGATTCCCTAGATCAGAACAGAAGCGGCTTGGGGGATGATTTGAGAAAGAAATACGAAGAACTACAGCTTGAGAAGTGGGACTTAAAGAAGAAGATTGAGGCTATGTGGCTGCAGAAATCGAGACAGCAATGGCTTAAACTTGGGGATAAAAATAGCAAGTTCTTCCACTTCTGTGCTAACATGCGTCGTTGTTATAATTTTATCCGATCAGTGAGAGTAGATGGAGCTGATTTATTTAAGCCAGAGGAGATAAAGGATGCGGCAGTTGGATACTTCCAAGAGATTTTCAAGGGTGAAGGAATCAAGTGGTTAGAATTGGGTAGCCTAAATCTTCCAAATCTGTCATCTGAAGAGGCTTCCCAACTCGAAGAACCATTTCTTGAGGACGAAATTAAGAACGCCGTATGGGAATGCGGCAGCCACAAGGCCCCAGGACCGGATGGTTTCAACTTCTATTTCATTAAGAAGGCATGGAGGGTGATCGGCGAGGAAATTAAAGTCCTGGTGAAAGAATTTCAGTCCAGTGGAGAACTTCCTCGTGGAATCAACAATAGTTTTATTACCTTAATCCTCAAGATGTAAAGAGCAGCCAATTTCAATTCCTATAGGCCTATCAGTCTCATAAACAGCCTATACAAAATCATTGCCAAGATACCGTCCAAAAGACTCAAGAGAGTGATGGATAAACTAATCTCCCCTTTTCAAACCGGATTCATGAAAGGAAGGTATATAGCGGATTCGATCATGATTGCCAACGAAATTATTCACACAATGAAGAAGTCAAGGAGCAAAGGCTGGTGCTTCAAATTAGAATTCAAGAAGGCGTACGATTCAGTAGATTGGACCTTCCTAATCGAGGTGCCGGAAAATATGGGATTCGGAATCCAATGGAGAAGATGGATTCAGGCATGTATATCCTCAGCACGCTGTGCATTTCTTATTAATGGTGCGCCTACGGTCCAGGTCAATTTGGGGCGAAGGCTTCGACAAGGTGATCCATTATCATCGTTACTGTTCAACATAGTGGCGGAGGTCCTGTCAAGAGCGGTTGATTGTGGACTTTTTCATAGTATCAACGTCGGAGGCTTACATCTAATGCATCTTCAATATGCAGATGACGTTATTCTTTTTGGCAATGGAGACCAACAGGGTATACTGAATCTACAGAGGATCCTAAGATGTTATGAGCTGCTATCCGGGTTAAAAATTAATTTCTTTAAATCAGGATTAGTGGGAATTAATGTGTCAAATGAAGAGGCTGAAAGCATGGCGGTTAAACTTCATCGCCGATTGCAGAAGATCCTGTTCACATATCTTGGTGTACCTCTTGGGGCGAATCCACATCTCAAAGGTACGTGGAGTACTATGGTGGCATGATTCAAAGGCAAGCTAGCTTCATAGAAAGGATCTCTGCTTTCTATGGGGGGTAGAATTACATTGATCAAATCAGTCTTAATTAGTCTACCTGTGTACTATATGACCTTCTTCAAAATGCCTGTGGGAGTAAGGAAGCATCTTGAGAAATGGATGAAACATTTCCTATGGGCTGGAAAAGTAGACAAGCAGTGTATGTGCAAGGTGAGCTGGTCGGTGGAAGTTAGAGCCAAAGATGGTGGAGGTGCGGGACTAGGGTGCTTGAAGTTACGAAATGTTGCTTTACTTTCAAAGTGGAGCTACAGGATCGCAAGTGATACATGTTCATTATGGAAAGAAGTAATATCACAGAAATATAAGCCCAGATTGAGTCCCAAGGGCATTTTGAGCGAAGGAGCCAATGGTTCGGCTATCTGGAAAGGGATTGTGCAGATTAGCAGATCAACACTGCCAAATGGGAGGTGTATCTCAGCATCCTATCGTTGGAAATTGGGCAAAGGTGACTCAATTGCTTTCTGGCATGATATTTGTTGCAGGACTTCACCATTACTGATACTATTCCCAAGATTATATGATATTTTGTTAGATAAGGAGGGGCCAGTTATGAATTTTGGGTCTTTAGTGGAGAATGAATGGTGTTGGGCTTTTATGTGGAGGAGGAGGTTATTTTCGTAGGAGGCTGCAGAGGTTGACTGTCGTTTGTTAATCTTGAGTGGATTTTCTCCGAATCCTACGGAAGATGACCTGCTACTATGGGGAGATCAGATGTGACCCTTCTTCGCTCGCAATTGCTATCAATCGCTGGAGGAAAGTATGGTCAACCCAAAGGAGAAGGTGATTCCTAGCGTATGGCGTAAGCAGGGAGCTCCCAAGTGGCAAGCCTTCATGTGGCTTGCTTGTAGGGAGAGGATTATCGCCAAAGGTCAGCTAATCAGATTTGGAATCTTACATGAATCAGAGGGAGACTGTGAGGCGTGTGGATTGTTGGAAGTAAATTCCAACCATATCTTGCTTGACTATAGAACGGCTTGATTTTTCTGGTCGTTATTCTTTAGGAAATGGGGACTAAGGTGGGTTCAACCGAGATCCATGGCAGATCTTTTCAGTCAATCGGATGGATTCCCAATTCCAAATCGGTGGCAGGGATTATGGTATGCTTTATTATTTTCTATAACATGGAGTATTTGGCTGGGAAGAAACGATAGAATTTTCAATGGAAGAGATAGCAGTGCAGACAAATTATTTTACATTGGTTTACGGCCTGGCTTTTGCTGGGCCAAGACAAATTTAAAGGAAGTTTGTATAGATAGTTTGGATTTGTTACCTTCGGGAGATTTTGCTACCTTGGTGTTCATATAGATTGTATAGATTGTGAAAATTTTAGATACTGTAACTAGATACGGTATCTAGTAGTTTCATTTTGTCTATAGAGTTGGGACAATGATCTTTGTTCTACTCTAAATGTATTAACGATCCCAATCTTAATACATATCGATGAATTATTCAAAAAAAAAAAAGATATGTGTCGGCAACCGGTATGTTCATAGTTGCCCTTAATTAGCTAAGATAATTTCTTAGAGAGAGATAAACAACAGTAACTTAATTCTGTGTTTATTAAAACAAAGTAGTGCTGTGTAATTACAAATAATGCGAGGTTGGGATCTTGGCTTGTTGCTCAAACCGACGTGGTTGCGCTAGGGAAGGCAGGTGGTGGCGGGAAGTTGAAATGGCGCTTAGCGAAGTTCTTTTCTTTCATCAGAGCTCCATCATGGCCGATTGGAGAACCTCCAGATGGCGGAACTGGACCCCTTTGCAGGGACTCAATGAGTATAAGATGTTTCTTCCACCAGAGGTCTCCATGCAAAACCCTCGTGGCTGCACCAAGTTGTGGCGTTCCTGAAATGATGAAGATGATAAAGAATAAAGTGAGGGAAAACCTGAGGTATTGGTGAGTTTTCATAGCAAACGCCATTTTGCTTCCCATGAAGGACTGATGAACACTTGTCTAATTAAGTAGTATGGTTTGAACTGTTGTGGATCAGTAGACAGGACTAATCACTAACGAAGAGGATGATGTACATACATGAAATGGAGATTGACACGAGTATTTATAGGGCATGCTCGTTCTTGCTCTTCCACAGACGGGCATGGTTCATATTTTTTTCCGTCCTGCGAATTGGTTGACTGATACGATTTTCCCATGGCCATGCTTCCAAGAGTTTGAATAAAAATGGTATGAAGTATCATCCAGATTCACACGGGATGACCTGGAAAACTTAATTAAAACTTATCTGCTTATGCAGGAAGCAAGTCATTGATGGTTTCCCAATCGTTTGATCTTTAGTTAGCAGTATCAGACTTGCAATTTCTTCAGTTGAAATCAAATCCTGGACTTTGATTCAGAAATTTAAGTGTGACTTCCTAAAGTCCTAGGTTTGACCCATGATTCCGGCTAGTGTAGAAAGTGCATCAATGTGAAGAATTGAATTCTTTTGACCATGGTTGGAGAGTGCAATATCGCTACTGCAACAATTAATATGTCTGTAAGTTGAAAAATTGACCTCTGGCACGGCTACGCTTGTAACGCTGCAAAAGATTGATCGTGAGGGGAGTTGATCAGTCATATTACGCAACACATATTCTTCAGTTTGGAAAGAAAAGACTTTGAATTTAAGTACTAAGTTAGCAGAAGCTGCATAAGTAAAAATGGTCACTTACCTAGAAAGTTAGCAGAAGCTGCAGATTTAAAAAAAAAGTAAAAAACACACGTAGCTTTGATGTGCTCATTTTTTTTGAATGAATTCGATATTGTATTAAAGCATAACTATATTACATATGTGACGTACAAAGAACTATTGTCATGAGCAAGAACTCTGCGTCCGACATGCGAAGCACGCCCCCCCCTGACATCTTGGGGCAAGATAAACCAACATGGTCACCAACGCAGGTATTTCGAAGGGATCCGTATATATCTTATTATATTGATGGTATTCCTGAAGGCTGGACTTCTAACAAGTTATTCCGAGCAATAGCTGAAGTGGAACCAGTGGTTGATGTTTTCATTTCTAGCCGCCTCTCCAAGAGGGGAGTTCGTTTTGGTTTTCTCAAGTTTGTTAGATGCGGGGTTCAGGAAGATGCAAGGCATAAACGATTAAACTTGAGACTAGGTGGTGTAGCTTGGTGCCGCATTAATGTGGCACGTTATGTAACTGGTATCGGGGAGAAAGGAGAACAGAATGTGACAGAAGAGCGGGCAGTTGAGTCAGTAGAGTTACAACCAAAACCAACAGTCCCTGGACGTTCGCTTCTGCGGGAGAGGGATGATCGTACCTATGTAGAAGTAATATCTGCTCAGAAGACGAATGAGTTTAAGGAACCTCTCCTGGAGCTTTTCTCTGACCCGGGGCTTATGGATAAATTGCAGCGTAGTGCTGTTGGCCTTCTTCGTGAGATTCACAATACTCAGCTGAGCCTTCCGGCTGAGGTTGAATGCTTTGCCATGGGTCCCTATCAGAAACTTCTTGTCTTCGCTACTGCTGAGCATATGAAGCATGAACTTAGTACTAATTATGCCTTTTGGAATGTCAAGTTTTATGATCTGCACCCCTGGAGATTGGAAGATACTGGTATCCGACGATTATGTTGGGTGGAGGTTCTTGGTCTCCCCCTTAATGTCTGGTTTGAGGATGCTTTCAAGAAAGTTATTAGTCCAGTTGGTTCGGTAGTTCAGGTTCATTCACTCACTGCAAATTGGAGTAATTTAGCCAGTGCAGTTTTGCAAATAGCTACTCCAGTTTCGTTGGAAATTAAGCAACAAGTGAAGGTGGTGATAGATGGTCTACCGTTTACTGCACAAATCCTAGAAGTCAAAGAAAAAGGTAATGCGGGGCCCGAAGAGGGGGAACAAAGTTCCGTGTCTGGAGGGTGCAACAGTTCTTTTGTTCCCCTTAAACCCAATCCACTAGTTCACAGGTACAATAAGATGGCTCTGAGTCAGGTTAGCTTTCCAACAGCACAGACAAAAGGTCCAGAAAAGAGGGACGGGATGGTGCGGAGTCAGGGGATGAAGGTTGGGATGAATTCAACATGTGTTGGAACCAGGTTCCCTAACACACCAGCTCAGATTATAATACCAGCTCAGCTTGCCCAGGTGGAGATGAATCATCCACTGACTCAGCAGGTGGAAGGATGGTCCGGTCTTTCAAAGAGTTGTGAGGGGTTTCCAAGTCATTACACAGCCCCTGTTCTTAATACTGCAGCCTTGGTTACTGCGGAACAGAGACGTGCCCATCGTCAGGCCATTTCTGAGGGTGCACCAGATGATTATACAGATGATAGTCCCACCTTTCAATCCTTCTCTGAGGTTATGGCCTTCACCAAAATGAGGAAGGAAGGAGAGAAAGCATCGAGGGCAGCTTCCAAAGTAAGGGCTGGCGACCGTAGGCAGGGTAAGAATAAAAAGCTCAAGCACATTAAACCGAATGGGAGTCTTTCCTCGGAGAAAAATAGTCATCCCGACAGATGTGGAATGTCTTTCTTGGCGGGCGAACCTTCGTTTCTTGTTGACACATCAGACAAGGGAGATGGTTCGGCAGCCAACGGTGGTTTAGCGAATTTAGATGATGTTGTTGGTTGTTCAGTTGAAACGGAGGTGCAGAGGACACTGGATATTGTGGACCAGTTGGGATTATGTCGGAAGAATACGAAAGCTGCAATCAGGCAAAAGTTGAAGGCAAAGATAGTGGAGGAAGACAAGGAGTGGAATACTCACTGTCCTACATAGTGTAGTTTCAGTGACATGTAGTTGTGGGTGCTGAAATTGAATGATTAATTTAGCTTTCTGGAATATAAGAGGTTGTAGGGGGAAGCTGAAGGAGAGTTCTGTTCGTTCCATTGTCCAAAAGGAACAGCTAACTATTATGTTTTTATGTGAGACAAAGATGGAGATTTTTACTGATCGAATGGCAGCGAGATTGTGGCCTGGAAACGACATCAAATGGGAAGCTATTGCAGCCCATGGGAGTGCAGGGGGAATTGTGTGTTTGTGGAATGATGTTATGGTGCAGGTTTTAGGGGTTGAAAGATTTGAGAGATGGTTGTTATTGGAGATGCAGGTGAGGGACACGGGTTTTAAGTTCGTATGTGTTGGGCTGCATGCGTCTAATGTAGTGGCAGAACGGCGTTTGTTATGGGACGAGCTGGAACGGCGGAAGTGTGTAGACAATACACCTTGGATTATTTTGGGTGATTTTAATGATTCTCTTACTGCAGAAGAACGGTTAGGCACTTTCTTTAATGCGGTGGCGGCTAAGCGTTTATTGCATTTTATCAGTAGGAATGGTCTGGTTGATATGCCTATACTTGGTAAACAATTCACTTGGTTTAATTCACATAGCGCATCACGCATAGATAGAGTACTGGTTTCACCGCATTGGTGCTCTCATTTTAATCGTCATAGGTTGTATGCTGGAGATAAGGGGTTCTCTGATCATGTTCCTTTAATAGTGAAGGCTGATTCTTTTAGGTGGGGCAGAAAGCCATTCCGCTCATGGGATATTTGGTGGGAAGATAATCAGTTTCTTCAGCTGGTGGAAGGTTTATGGAGGGAGGCAGAGCGCTGTTTTCCAGGTGAGTTTAGTGTGGTAAAGAAGCTTGCTTTCCTAAAGAAGAAATTGCAGGTGTGGCACACAACCAACTTTGGAGCACTGGAAAGCACTTTAAAAAATATACTGGCTGAGATTGATTCATTGGATCAGATTAGAGGTGATGAGGGGACGGGGATGATTAACAGATACACTGATTTACAAGCGCAGAAATGGGATTTAAAACAGAAGTTGGAAGCGATGTGGAGGCAAAAATCTAGACAGCAGTGGCTTAAGATGGGTGATAAGAACAGTAAGTTCTTCCATGTTAGTGCTACGCTGCGCCGGTCACATAATTTCATTGGGTCCATTCGGTTTCAGGAGAGGGTCTTCACCACGCCCACAGATATAAGAAGTGCTGCAGTGGGTCACTTCCAGCGTTTCTTCATGGATGAGGGCCGATGTTGTTTGGGATTGGGCAGTCTAGTTTTGCCTTGCTTATCTTCTACAGCGGCGGATCAGTTACAAGTGCCGTTCCAGGTAGATGAGATTAGAAGTGTTGTATGGGACTGTGGTAGTCACAAAGCTCCTGGCCCAGATGGGTTTAACTTCTTTTTTATGAAGAAAGCATGGTCGGTTATTGGCAGTGATATTGTAGCGATGGTAAATGAATTCCATACCAGTGGCTTTCTACCACGGGGGATTAACAATGGCTTTATAACGCTCATCCCCAAGATATCAGGGGCTGCTGATTTCAATGCTTACAGACCTATTAGTTTATTGAATAGTCTGTATAAGATTATTGCCAAGCTATTGTCTAAGCGGCTTAAGGGAGTGATGGACCAATTAATTTCTCCTTTGCAAACTGGTTTTATGGAAGGTAGGTACATTGCTGATTCAATCATGGTGGCCAATGAAATAATCCATAGCATGAAGAAGTCTCAGCATAAAGGGTGGTGTTTGAAGTTAGACTTCCAAAAGGCATACGATTCAGTTAACTGGACGTTCCTTCTCGAGGTAATGGAACAAATGGGTTTCGGGTTGCGGTGGCGGCAATGGATTAAGAGCTGTATCTCATCTGCCCGCTGTGCCATTCTTATTAATGGTGCGCCAACGGAGGAATTTTCTGTGGAGCGCGGTTTGCGTCAAGGGGATCCGCTCTCTCCTTTATTGTTTAATCTTGTGGCAGAGGTGTTGTCCAGGATGCTGATTAGAGCGGCAGATTGTCAATTATTTCAGGGTATTACCATTGGTGGTTTATGTTTAACGCATCTGCAGTATGCAGATGATATTATTCTCTTTAGTCAGGGCGACCAGCAGGAGATTATTCGCCTCCAACGGATACTGCGATGCTATGAACTGTTATCAGGATTGAAGATAAATTTTTTTAAATCTGGTTTAGTTGGATTTAATGTTTCTAATGGTGAGGCAGCTGAACTGGCGTCCAAGATTCATTGTAGACAACAGAGTTTACCATTTATTTACCTTGGTGTTCCCCTTGGTGCGAACCCACGTTGTAAAAGTACTTGGAATATGGTGCTGGAGCGATTCAAATGTAAGTTAGCCTCATGGAAGGGGTCCTTATTGTCGCTGGGTGGAAGAGTTATTCTCATCAAATCTGTGTTGAATAGCCTTCCAGTATATTATATGTCCTTCTTTCAGATGCCAGTGACTGTAAGAAAGGAATTGGAAAAATGGATGCGGCGTTTTTTATGGTCGGGAAAAACTGAAACTCGCTGTCTTTGTAAAGTATGTTGGTCTGTGGTGGTTCGTTCTAAGGATAAGGGTGGTGCTGGATTGGGGTGTCTGCGGCTCCAGAATCAGGCACTACTCACTAAGTGGTGTGCCAGACTTGCTACTGATACATGTTCCTTGTGGAAACAGGTGATTATGCAGAAATACAGACCCCATTTAACTCATGCGGGTATAAAGAGTGCAGTACGCAATGTGTCAAATACATGGAATGGGATAGTAAAGAACAGCAGAATTTCCTTAGCCAATGGACAGTGCATTTCTGAATTCCATCGCTGGAGATTAGGCCAAGGTATTTCTATTGCTTTTTGGCTGGATTGTTGGTGCTGTAATCGGCCCTTAGTGTTGCTGTTTCCGCGATTGTATGATCTTTCTATTGATAAAGAGGGATCAATCTCCAGGTTTGGGGATATGGTAGGACAGTTTTGGGAGTGGCGATTGACGTGGAGGAGACGGCTGTTTGTTTGGGAGGAAGGGGAAGTTGCTCGACTACGGGACTTGTTGAGAGAATTTGTTCCGACCTCCTTACAAGAGGATGAGTTATTGTGGGGTGAACAATTGAGATCATTCTCTGTTCGCAATTGTTACAACACAATAGAATCTCTTACGATTCCGCATAGCGAACAGCAGATACCAAATGTTTGGAGACGACAGGGCGCACCCAAATGGCAAGCTTTCATGTGGCTTGCGTGTAGGGAGAAGATTAATGCTAAAGGTCAACTTATTCGCATTGGATTGTTATCAGCTTCAGAACGGGATTGTGAGGCATGTGGCCTGGAGGAAGGAGATTCGAATCACATTCTACTGGGCTGTCCAATGGCATGGAGATGTTGGTCACTCCTTTTTAACAAATGGGGTCTAAGTTGGGTACAGCCACGGTGTATGACAGATTTGTTCTTTCAGTGGGGAGGTTTTTCCATCCCGGCTCGATGGCAGGATCTTTGGTATGTGTTACTTTTTGCGTTGACGTGGAGCATATGGTTGGGACGAAATGCTAGAATATTTCGAAGAGTCACCTGCAGCGTGGATGATTTGTTCTACAATGCCATTAGGCATGGTTTCAGCTGGGCCAAGCATAATCTCAAGGAGGGCTGTCCTGATTGTTTGTCTTTACTGCCTGCTGGGGATTTTCTTTCTCTCAGATGATTGTGTTGTTCATTGGTTTCTCCTGGGGCTGCTGTATAGTCTTGCAGATTAGATTGACAGTTTGGAGGTTTATCCTTTGATCTCCTTAATGGATATGCAGTGAATGGGTGTTTTGAAAATTATGAATCCTGTAACTTAGTCATAGGATATGTTTTGTTTCATTCTGGCCATTGTGGTGATACAATGCTCCATTGTACACCCTATATGTATTCTTATTACTTCTTAATATACATATCGATATTTCTTCAAAAAAAAAAAAAACTACCACACCCCTACATAACCCTTAAAGAGAGGAAATCCCCTGAAGGTAGGAAAGTCAGACAATCAGGACAACCCCCCTTCAGGTTGTATTTCGCCCAGCAGAAACCATGCCGAATGGCATTGTAAAATAAATCCTCCGCACTGCACACCGTACTCCTGAAAACTCGAGCATTCCTTCCCAGCCAAATGCTCCACGTAAACGCGAAAAGTACTGCATACCAAAGATCCTGCCAGCGGGATGGGATGGAGAAACCTGCCCACTGCACAAACAATTCTGCCACAGACTTGGGTTGAACCCAACTTAAATTCCAATGTCGAAATAGTAGTGACCAACACTTCCATGCCAGATGACAATCCAATAGGATGTGATTAGAGTTACCTTCCATCAAACCACAAGCCTCACACGCCCCTGCAGACCCTGGTAAGATCCCCATGCGAATAAGTTGTGCTTTGGCCAAGACCTTCTCCCAACATGCCAGCCACATAAAAGCTTGCCACTTGGGTGCCCCTTGTTTGCACCAAACATTGGGAACCCGCTGCTCATCAGCCGTAAACATATGTACTTCCAGTGTTGTATAACAGCGGTGTACTGTGAATGGTGTCAACTGATCATCCCACAGCAACTCATCATCCTGTCCCACCCGCGGCATAGCATGGTTCAACATGGAAAGTAACCGGGTAACCTCCTCCTCCTCCCACACAAACAATCTCCGTCGCCATACCAAACTGCCATTCCCACACCTGATCCACTAATACCCCAAACTGCACCAAGGGTCCTTCTTTCGCCAACGATAAATCATACAATCTAGGAAACAACAACAGGAGAGGCCGATTGGCACACCAAATATCTTGCCAAAAAAGCAATAGAATTACCTTGACCCGCTCGCCAGCGATGGAACTCAGATATACATTGTCTATTAGGCAAGAGGCTACGACTGGTCTTCACCACTCTTTTCCAGATCGCAGAAGCATTCGTCACCGGGCAATCGATCCCATCATGTTTTAGGCGAGGATGATATTTCTGCTGGATCACCTGTTTCCACAATGAGCAGGTGTCAGTGGCAATTCTGGCACTCCACTTGGTAAGTAAAGCCTGGTTCCGCAATTGTAAACAACCAATCCCAGTACCGCCTCTATTCTTTGCACGAACCACCACGGACCAGCGCACTTTGCACAAACAACTCTTCTCTATTTGTCCAGCCCACAGAAAACGACGCATCCACTTTTCTAACTCCTTGCGTACGCTGACAGGCATCTGAAAAAAAGTCATATAGTAAACAGGCACACTACTCAATACCGATTTAATCAAAGTCAGTCTTCCTCCCATTGATAGCAAGGACCCCTTCCAAGAGCTCAATTTGCTTTTGAATCTGTCCAACACTGTTTTCCACGTGCTGCGACGGCGAGGATTCGCTCCGAGGGGGATTCCCAGGTAGGAAAATGGCATAACCTGCAACTTACAGTGGATCATAGAAGCCAAGGCCGCCGTTTCACCGTGGGGTATGTTGATGCCAACTAAGCCGGATTTATGAAAGTTGATCTTCAGCCCTGAGAGTAGTTCATAACTTCTCAGGATTTGTTGTAAGCAAACCACGCCCTGCGGATCACCATTACTGAACAAAATGACATCATCAGCATATTGTAAGTGTGATAAGACACAATTGCCAATGGAAATGCCCTGAAATAAATTGCACTCCTCAGCTCTGATCAATAGCCTAGATAGCACCTCTGCCACGAGATTGAATAGCAAAGGCGAGAGTGGGTCGCCTTGACGTAGACCACGGCCAACTAGGAAACTCAGTGGTTGGCGCCCCATTAATGAGAATGGCAGCAGCGAGCCGAGGAGATGCAGCCATGAATCCATTTCCGCCACTGCACTCCAAATCCCATGCATTCCATAACTTCAAAGAGGAAATCCCAATTAACTGAATCATATGCCTTCTGAAAATCTAATTTTAGACACCATCCCTGCCGTTGGGACTTTTTCATAGTGTGTAATATCTCATTTGCGATCATGATAGAGTCTGCAATGTAACGGCCTTCCATAAATCCTGTTTGGAATGGAGAAATGAGCTGATCCATCACACTCTTCAACCTCTTGGTCAAGATCTTTGCAATTATCTTGTACAAACTATTAATGAGACTAATAGGTCTGTACGAGTTAAAGTCATCCGCGCCGGCTGTCTTTGGCAGCAGCATGATGAAGCTATTGTTGATCCCCTTAGGAAGCACCCCGCTGCCATGAAAATCATTCACCAGCGCAACAATGTCACTGCCAATTACAGACCAAGCTTGCTTGATAAAATGGAAATTGAAACCATCCGGTCCAGGGGCTTTGTGGCTGCCACAATCCCATACTGCATTTTTAATTTCCTCCGCGAGGAAAGGAGCCTGTAGTCGATCCGCCGATGCAGTGGATAGACTTGGTAAATTAAGGCTGCCCAAACCCAACCATCGAGTTCCTTCAGCTGCAAACAATCGCTGGAAATGATCCACAGCAGCTCCTCGTATTTCCGCAGGCGTTGTGAGTTCTCTATTCTGTACTCGGATGGAACCAATAAAATTATATGCACGCCTCAGGTTAGCACTCAGATGGAAGAATTTGCTGTTCTTGTCACCCAATTGTAACCATTGTTGCCTAGACTTCTGTCTCCACATTGACTCAAGTTTCTGCTTTATATCCCACTTCTGGTTTTGTAGCTCTTGATATCTATCATTCGATCCAGCACCCAGCGCTCCTCTATGCTGATCAATAGAATCAATTTCAGCAAGGACTGCTGTCAGTTTGTTCTCCAATGCGCCGAAATGAGTCAGATGCCACTCCCTTAATTTTTGTCTCAGGAAAGACAATTTCTTCACCACGCAAAAATCTCCAGGGAAGCGAACTCCAGCTTCCCCCCAGAACCTTTCCACTGTCGGCAGGAACAGAGGATCCTCCCACCAAATATCCCATGACCGAAACGGTTTACTGCCCCATTGATATGTATCTGCCTTCACTATTAAAGGCACATGATCTGAGAACCCTTTAGCCCCTACATAAAATCGATGACAACTAAATTGGGAACACCAGTGAGGAGATGCCAATACTCTGTCTATCCGCGAAGCACAATGAGAAGTAAACCAAGTGTAATCCTTACCAATGAGAGGTAAATCAACCAAACCATTCCTATGAATAAACAACAGCAGGCGAGATGCAGCTAATTGATTAAAAGACGTACCCAATCTTTCTTCCGCCACGATGGACTCATTGAAATCGCCAAGGATCAGCCATGGAATGGTATCCGCCCCTTTCCTTTGTTCCAGTTCCTCCCAAAGTGTTCGTCGGTCCGTCACTGTATTAGGTGCATGCAACCCCACGCAGCAAAATGTAAACCCAGTAGCCCGCATTTGCATCTTAAGTAGCATCCAACGTTCAAATTTTTCCACTCCAATAACTTGTACAACTGACTCATTCCAAAAACATACAATACCTCCAGCACTCCCACAAGCATCGATGGTGTCCCATTTAATGTTATTACCAGCCCAAAATCGGGCCACCAATCTGTCAGAAAACATCTCCCTTTTGGTCTCACATAGAAATAAAATGTTAAGCTGTTCTTGCCTGATAAGAGAACGAATTTGACTCTCCTTCAGCTTCCCCCTGCAGCCTCTGATATTCCAAAATGCTATATTAACCATAGGATGGAATGACCCCTAACCAGCAGCCACCACGACTACATTAAGTAGTGCAGTGAGCGTGCCACTCCTTATGCTCCTCAACGATCTGTTCCTTCAGCTTACGTCGAATTGCGGCTTTCGTATTTTTACGACTGAGACCCAATTGTTCCACTACAGCCATTGTTCTCTGCACTTCCACATCTACTGAACAAACAGCCACATCAGAGGTTACACTATCAATACGTGGCTGAAGATCGTCTCTTTTATCTACACGCTCGATGAGAAATGAAGGATCCTCAGCTAATATAGCTAACCCATCACCAATCGGAAGGCTGGCTTTCCCAGAAGAGAGGCTCCCAGTAGGTTTGATATGTTTGTGTTTTTTGGACTTACCAATCCGGCGTGTGCCAGGCTTGCTGGAGTGCTCTACCCGCGATGCCTTGTCCCCTTCTAACCGCATGCGAGTGAAAGTCATAATCTCAGAGGAAGATTGTAAGGCACAAGAGTCAGCTGATATTTCTCCTGGAGCACACGCAGATATGGTCTTACGATGGAAAGGAAGCTGATCCGCAGACACCAAGGTCTCAGGGTTAGGAACAGGATCAGTAAAATTACTTAAGAAACCCCCACTACTTGTAAATTGACATAAATGTCCTTCCTTCTGCTGACCAGAATTCTGAGTCAGTCCCTCTATAACTTGCTGTTTTGGCACTCCCGATTGAGTGGACTGAGTATGGACCCCCCTACTCTTGCAGATGGGAAAATTGCCTACCGCCGTCTTCTTGCCATGCCCCATGATCTCCTTCTGACAACCAGTCTGATTTTTACTTGCCAAAATACTGCCCAAGCTCTTACCAACACAACTATGCCTGTCAACTGAAAGGTTGGGTTGGAGTGGAGCAGAGAGGCTGTCACACCCTCCTGACACAGAGTCCTTGTTGCCAACCTCAGGCTCCACAATGTCTGTGTTTGAAACTTCTAACAGCTGCACTGTGCATGGCTGGCCATCGATCATCAGTTTCAAATTCTGCTGAATTCCCAACAGGTTGGAGGTAACGATTTGCAACAAAGCACTCTCTAAGTGAGTCCATGTTGCTGTATACGGATGAACCTGAACCAAGACACCAATGGGTTGTGTAATTTGTTTGAAAGCAGCTTCATACCATACATTGAGAGGAAGCCCAACTATCTTCACCCAACATAATCGTCTAGGCTCCGTATCGACTATGCTCCATGGATGCAAATCATAGAACCTGGCAGTCCAAAAAGCCATATTACCTGTAAGTTCAGCCTGCATAGCCTCAACTGACTCAAAGATAAGTAATTTCTGCTGGAGACCCATATCGATACATTCAACGTGAGCAGGGATATTCAACTGAGTAATGGAAGGTCTGCGAAGAAGACCGACTGCGCTTCGCTGAAGACGCATCGCAAGTCCTGGATCAGAGGAGAGCTCGACCAAGTTACCCTCAGAAACAGGTTTGGATGGAACTGCAGTGACTTCAACATAGGATCTGCCATCCCTCTCCTTCAAAAGCATAGAACCTGGAACGGAACGTGTTGAAGGTACCTTAGAAGCAACCTCTACTGGACCATTTGGAACTTTCTGTGCCCGTGAAACCCCTGCCCCTGCTGCATACCGAGCCACGTTAATGCGTGTCCACGCATGTCCACCAAGGTGTGCGTTTAATCTCTGAAGTCGGGCAGCTTCCTGTACCCCACAGCGTACAAACTTTACAAAGCCAAAGCGTAAGCCGCCCCTGGATAATCGACCCGCGAGAAAAACATCTACTACAGGCTCTACCTCAGCTATTGCCCGGAATAATTTAGCTGAATTCCAACTCTCTGGAATGCCTTCAATAAAATAGGAGATATACCGGTCCAGTTTAAGCACCTGTGCTGGGGTCCATGAGGATTGGCTGGGTCCGAGTGGAACATGGGTAGGAGGACTGGGTGGTGGAGAGGATGAGGAAGGACCCGCATGTTGTCCATGCATACGTTGCAACGAAGAAGTTGTTAGATGAGTATTGGTGTGAGTGTGTTTGAGGGAAGGATATAGAGGGCGGTGGGAGGGTGAGGTGTTTAGAGAGAGACATTTTTGTTTCCTCCTTTGATGTGCTCATGGTTTATATTTTTCACTTTCAATAAGAGTTTGATTTGTGGTGTGAGTTTCCAGACAACCTTAGTAAATGGACTATCACATATACACCGTGCTATATTGCACAGTTTTTCTTACACTTTCATTTGGACCTGTTTTGATGTTTTGGACTTCATTTTCAGACTTACATTATGATTGTTGGGCATTGTTTACGTTATGGGTCTGAGGCCCAGTTTTGGTTTTGGGCTTGTATATTATCGACCCATTTTCGTTTTGGGTTATGTTTTGTTATTAAAGACTTCTATTGTGTTTCCGTTTACCCTCGTGCCAAATCTTTATGATTTATATAATATGTTCATTTATCTTTAAAATCAATTATATTTGAAAAATCATAAAGCCTGAGGTTCATATTGATCTACATGAGCTTATATGGATTTCACGGCGATAATGACCCCCGATTTCGTGAGCGGGTCCGTACTATAGACATCCAAGCACTCCCAAAAGAGCCGGACAACATTTACATCTCAATTTTTCTGCTCACATCGGAACAAAATTAGCCTGAAGATAGAAAGAGCAATTCTAATTCAGATTTCAACCTTGAAAGATAAACTAGCGGTGCATATGGTGCCTTTTAAATTTATATTTGTTCAGAACTCATAATGGAACAAAAGGGTTAAAGAGTTGCTAAGCAGGAAGCTATATGGGGGGAAGGAAGGAATTTGTGCCTGATGATGTGCTCAGCTCTCAGGTGAAGAACACCGTTAATGAAGTAAAGACAATCCTCTTCCACAAAGGAGATCCATGGAAGCGGAAACAAGTTCTGATACCTAGGAGGTCCATGAACCGATGTACCCTTCTTCATCTATTGTGCAATGTCTTCTTAGTTTTACTAGCGCTAGACGTGTCATTGGTCTGCAAACTTGGTAGTCTTCTTCGTTCGTTTCTTTCCAAAACTAGGTTAATCGATTATAAAATTATTCTTTTAAACTTATGCTTTTTTTGAAGAAATATCGAGGTGTATTAAATGAAGAACCATGTACAACTATACAAAATGACAGAATAATGAAACATTATCCAGTGCTATCAAAATGAAACTTCCAGAAACTGTGACCTTAATGCAGTATCTGCAACTGTCATCTTCCTAGCACGCTACCTTGCCAACAACGAAGCAAAAGCACAGGATGGAATAAGATCTAAGCTATCCAGGTGAACCTCTAGGAGATTCGTCTTAGCCCACTTTTTAAACTTATGCTTGGGCACATTCTCTCTCTGTTACCCGAAAAAAAATTTGCTGAGGTGCTTGCAGACTGGAATGCACTTTATATTAGACAATACTTAATGAAATGCATAATGACAATTCTATTACATACCGTAGAACAAAAGGGTTACCACGGTTCTCCTCGAAATTTACTGGTGTAACTGGATGACCCATTAGAACGTTAGTTAGAGAGAAAGTACACGTGTAACTAGGCTCAACCCTTTGTTAAACAATCAATAAAAAATAAGGACAAGTTAGGAATATAACCCAGTAAAAAAATTATTTGTATAAATCAGTCATATCATGACATGTGTCGGCAACCGGTATGTTCATAGTTGCCCTTAATTAGCTAAGATAATTTCTTAGAGAGAGATAAACAACAGTAACTTAATGCTGTGTTTATTAAAACAAAGTAGTGCTGTGTAATCACAAATAATGTGAGGTTGGGATCTTGGCTTGTTGCTCAAACCGACGTGGTTGCGCTAGGGAAGGCTGGTGGTGGTGGGAAGTTGAAATGGCGCTTAGCGAAGTGCTTTTCTTTCATCAGAGCTCCATCATGGCCGATTGGAGAACCTCCAGATGGCGGAACTGGACCTGTAAGGACCCAAACCCGAACACCGGGCCCTCACCGCCGTGAAACCCGGATAGACCCAACACGTGGACCAATCCGAATCCCACAAGGCTTATACGACTTTTCAAACACGATTCCCAAAAACAATAGCATTTTATTTTTACAAATTGGAGCATGACAAATTGAAAACTGACATCTGGTATAAAACGGAGTAAAAGAAATATACAGCGGAAGACTTTCTTTACTGGAAATGAAATACCATAAACGAAAACGGATCCAAACAGTCAAAGCCCAAAGTCACGAAATGGGCTTAAAGCCCGATACGTAAAAACAGGTATCCCGTAAAGAAACAAATGAATAAAAGGTAAAGTAAGTCAACCATTAAACGAGTCAAACCGGAAATGCCAGAATTGGAAAACTGTGTAAAAAAGTATAGGTGCGATAGTCCAGCCGAGTCGTAGGAAGCACTCACACCTCAAATACCGTCTACGTTTCACGAACTACTCCTGAAAGGGGAAAATACAACAACGGGTGAGATTATAAAATCTCAGTAGGAGTCACAGCATCATATGTCCTACGGGCGAACTGGAATACAACAAAGGAGGGCAAGGAATGGATCATGATACAAATAGAGGTGTAGCTGAACAAACATGAGGAGTAAGGAATTAGCACATTCAATTGCTTAATCCAGAATCCCAACCCAATGGATTATCACACAACGGTTTATATCACAACATTATTAACATTATTAATCAAAAACCATCGGGGTGGACATCGTAAAACACTCCTCTAGTAACCCCCGCTAAAGGGAAACCGGGAGCCCACTGGCAGGTTAATTTATTTTAAAACAATACAAAATACATAACCCGTACTGCCAGTGTTGTCCGAGACTAGGCAGAGAAAACATCACAAACATCATACATGCCTCAACATACGATCCAAACCAACCTGCGAAGACGTGGCAGGTATATGTAACATCACCCATACAACTCCCAACAGGTAAGCAACTCTCCCCTGTAACTGGGATTCTGTTGACTTACCTCGCATTGGCCAAGCGAACATTTAATAACTGTAATGATCAGCTGAAACACACATAGACTCATTATCACACACATTATTTCATTAAAAACCATAAAGGCTGTGATAACGAAAAATTTCATGTTTTATTAAAGGAATTTAGTGGTAGCCCGAAATTTTAGATAGTGGCCAGCCACTTTATTATACAGCGTTTTACTTATGAGGTTCTTTATACCTTGTTCCCCATTTAGTTTGCTTATTTAATTAGATAGCTTATACGGGTAATTAGGCTGGAATCACGTTTTCACCACTTACCCTATATTACTCTATTAGGATAATTAATTGTAATTTATTACTCGTGTATTACCCCTCCAATCCAAGAAATGACGTTGCAGGAAAATGTAATTACTGAGGAGAGCAAAAACGACATTGCTGGGAGAAAGGAGGCCAGCTACTCGTCACACGGGAAGAAGAGAAACTAAGTGCGCAGGAAAAAGAAAAAAATGAGGAAAAGAAATGTTGCTAGGAAAGAAAGAAAAATCAAGGCGCAGGGGAAAAGAAGCGGCGTCGCATCATTGGCAAAAAGAAGGAAATCAGTGCACCTGAAGAAAGGAACCAAAAGAAAATAAACACCAAGGAAAGAAATGAATTCACAAGTATCGTGAATTCGCAGGTCACGCATCCCATGAAATGGAGGTGAGGGACTGGACTTTGATGAACCAAGAAAGAGGAACCAGCATCGCTGAAGAAGATCTGATGCACGCTGGGAAGGAACCCGTGCGCACCTGGTACGAAACAAAGGAAGCTCGACTGATACCAAGCTTCGGCACAAGGCACACGAAAACAAACAGCCACCAGTGAAGAAGAAGGGATGACTGCGACAATGAATGGGTACAGGAACGAAAGAAGAAACAAACGGACGAAAGATAAAAGGGATTCGAATGGCAGGATGGCAAAGCTGGAACCGCAATTAGAGAAGAACATCAACAACACGGCACGAACGGCAATTAGGGAAAAACATCAACAACACAGCACGGAACATACAAAAGAAATCGATGCTGCTGGTGAAACAGAAGCCAGCCACCCGTAATACAGAGGAAAAAAGAAATTAAGTGTGCAGGAACAAGAAAAGTAAACCGAGAACATTGCTGGGAAGGACAAGGTCTGCACCCGCTTGATACGAAGGGATTGAACCGGGCAAGGACCCGAAGTCACCAAGACAGCACAAGTACAAGATCCAAGGACAAAGGCTAGGTACAGACAAAAGAAGCTTAACCGGGGAAGGAGGTTTCAGCTGGGTGGAGAAAGTTACAGGTTGGGTGGAGTTCAACTTACAGCACCGGGGCTAGACGTGGACCAAGGAGCTCACGTCACTTGGCCTGCAAAGAAGAAGCCAAGCACATGCTTTGCTACACCAAAGAAAAGGAAGAAAGATTAGCGAGGGAGAAGGAAGTCACGAATCAGGGCTGCCCGAGCTCGGTGGAGAAGAAACCCGTGGCTCCGAGAATGAACGAAAATGAGAGTGATACTCAGCCAGACCAGAAGAAAAGAAACATAGGGAATGACGAAGTTCAACGGGAGAAGGAAACGGTTGAGCAAGTCAGGCGAAGAAAATGAGAAGTAACCCAGAACAATCAGTGAGGAAAGAAGGAGTACGACTGGCAACTGGAGCACAGCCCCGTTACTGAACAAGGCTGGAGGGGCTGGTGCGAGCAGGTGCGTGTTGGTGCGAGACTGGAGCTTCATTCGACAGAAACAGGGAGAAGAGATGAAAGAAATGGAAGGAACAGAGGAGAAAAAGAAAACGTTATAACCGGTTTAAGAAGAAGCAACGAAATGATAAAGGAACAGGGAAAGTAACGAAAAGAAAAGGAAAGAAAGAAAAATAAAAGATAGACTTTGTCATCTGGATATAAGCGATACAGTGAATTAAAGAACAAAACAAAAAGATACTACTACCACTACCGTTCCCTTACCAACCTACAGTTCTGACAGTCAATCCAGCAGAGGAAGAAAGAAGGGGTTACAGACGCTTGTTACATGGTAAGGAGGAAGACACACACGGCTAACAATTACTCGGTGGTGGCAGACTGAAGAAGAAGTGGAAAAGGGAGAGCAGGTAATGAACGGTTACAGAGTCTGAGACGTGGGTAGGGGTACTGGCTGGATTAGACAAATAGATTTAAGAAAATACAATAGAGCCTTATTATGATTAAATAGGCCCGAAAATACACAAAAAGGCTACGAAGAAGGCTCGACGGAATTAAACGGGCCCGGAAACAAGCCCAGGTCCAATAGGGGCAAAACAGTAATTTTTCTACCGTCTCGGTTTTCATCCCGGTCAACACGTCAAACGTACACGTGGACCACTAATACTATGCTGATTGGACACCCGATTGGGACGGGGTTTCACAGGACCCCTTTGCAGGGACTCAATGAGTTTAAGATATTTCTTCCACCATAGGTCTCCATGCAAAACCCTCGTGGCTGCACCAAGTTGTGGCGTTCCTGAAATGATGAAGATGATAAAGAATAAAGTGAGGGAAAACCTGAGGTATTGGTGAGTTTTTATAGCAAGCGCCATTTTGTTCCCCATGAAGGACTAATGAACACTTGTCTAATTACGTTTTATGGTTTGAACTATTGTGGATTCAGTAGACAGGACTAATCTCCAACGAGGTGGATGATATACATACATGGAATGGAGATTGATATGAGTATTTATAGGGCGTGCTCGACTGGCATGGTTCATATTTTCTGTCGTCCTGCGAATTGGTCGACTGATACGATTTTGCCACATTCTTGCTCTTGCACAGACCGGCATGGTTCATACTTTTTTGTCGTCCAGCTGCGAATTGGTTGCTTCCTAGAATTTGAATCAAAATGGTATAAAGTCTCATCCTGATTCACATGGGATGACCTCGAAAACTTTATTAAAACTTATCTGTTTGATGAATATGCGGATATTCGATCTTTACTTAGCAGTATCACACTTGCAAATTCTGGACTTTGATTCAGAAATTTAAGTGTGACTTCCTGAAGTCCCCGGATTGACTGATGATTTCAGCTCGTGAATTGGAAGAAGCCACTCTGGAAAGTGTACCAGTGTGAAAAATTGAATTCTTTTGGTCATGTCGGAGAGTGCAATGATACTGCAACAATTAATGTCTGTAAGTTGAAGAATTGAACTTTGATCTCGAGGTGAGCTGATCAGTCATATTACGCAACACATATTCTTCAGTTCGAGAAGAAAAAACTTGGAATTTAAGTAGAAAGTTACATGGCCCGAATGTCATATTATTAACCGATTATAGTAGAGATTAGAACAATTTTCGAAGATAAAGTCTTATCTATACATAGAATGCTTTATCAGATCTCAGACGATTTTCAAGAAAAAAGAAGAAAGTCTGGATAAAGAAGATAAAGATAAAAAACCAAAACACAAAAAAATATGCATTCCTGATATATAGGACACGATAGTTATCCTTTAAAGCATATATAAACTCACGACCGCATGTGGTCAGGGCATTCAAGTTTTTAGTATTAATAGAACTTTATACAATCTCGTCAGGACACTGAAACTACCACGAGTTCCTCTCAGCAAGTGACAGCCCCAGTACGCATCAATCCATTATTCTTCATGGTAGATAACAATATGCAAAACATGGTAGATGAGGATCTTCAGAATCAAAATGTCCAGCTAATGATAGTTAATCCAGCCAATCAAGCAAATCGAGACAATGCTGCAAACAATAATTATGGTCGTAGAAATAACAATTGTGGACACGGTCAACAAAATAACAAGGGAGGGCACAACAACAGTAACAACAACAATCAGGCACCCCTATAGAATAAAGGTCAAGAAGACTTCCTTAATGCTGGTGTGGAACACAGAGATAATGAGCCACTAAGACCTATGAATGAGCAACAAACACCTCGACGAAGCAATAGCCCACTAGTTCTTCAACAATGGGATACCAATGCCAATTTCAAACTGAAACCGACTCTTATTCAACTGCTGCCAACCTTTTATGTCCGACCTAAGGAAGATCGCAATACTCATATTCATGATTTTGAAGCGGCATACACAAACTTTAAACTAAGACGGATGATGGAAAATGATATCAGGTTCTGTGTCTTTCAATCTCCCTAAAAGATGAAGCCAAACGAAGGTTAAGAAGTCTGCACCATAATCGATATACACCTAGGAAGAAATGGTAAAAGCATTCTTTACCAATTTTTTTTCAGCTTCCCGTGCCTTAGGTCTTCGTAAGAATAACTCAGCAGCAAGACAATATAAAGACGAATCCTTCTACGAGTACTGGGAATGATAAAAAGATATCTGTGCAGCGTGCTCTACACACAGATTTTCAAATAAACAACTGATCCAGTATTTTTTCAAAGGATTATCAAAGGAGGATAAACTCATGTTAAATTTCACATGTGTAAGATCGATCATGAACATCAACTACTAAGAAGTTCAACGCATCAATACTGAAATAGCTACAAATATCCAACAATTCAGTGATGATGATGTAGAATCGTCTCAACCAGTGACGAAAGCAATGACTAAAGTAAAAAGAACAGATGGCACGTACGTCTTCTTTAATTCAGAAGTTATCATTTGACAACCCACATGTTAAGTTGACGAGTTCTATGCCCAAGCTGACCACCATACGAACTGCCAAACACCGAAGATCACATGTGACACCCTGCCGTAGGCCCAACATAGATACTACTACGATATATGATAATGCATACGACAGACGTTCAAGGCTAATGGTATTAATTTTGGAGTAATCATTAAAAGAATTTATCGATATATTAGGCAACATTATTACAAGGGAGAAACGATGATGTCCGGGTATCATTGATAAATATTTATTCTAACATTTAACAACCAGGAATCAAATTATTACACTGGCTCTGTTACACTCTATAAGCTCGGAGAAAACACAATGAATATGACGTTGGCTCTAACATACTCAAACATTTTAGGGGAAAATGCTATGAATACGATACTCGTAAAATTACCTTGATCGCACTCATTCCATCATCTCTTTCCTTTCGTTCCCTCATATTATCTGGGAGTGAGCTCCTACTTATCATTTGTGCACTCAAGCCAATATTCTGGTGGAATTTTACCAAGTAGACGGACGGGAAAAACATACAAAGTAATTCACATGTAATCATAACATAAGTCAAGAAAAGATGCCAACATTTAATGAATTGACAAATTCATATTTTGACTCATGCGATCACAGTCTCAAACAATACAATAAGCACACGACTCACGACCATAATAGATGCAACACGCATAATTCTTTAGAGCACACATGACCGTGATTTGGGCTTGCTAATATCTTCCAGCCTATCCGAGCCAGGGATAGGACTAGAGTTCGTCAGTTCCACTCTATTCTCATTATCTTTTCATTTATCTTATTATTACATGCACTAGACAAATACATGTCAATTTAATGTCCTAGCCCAATCAACTGACGATGCAGGGGTGTTAGGTGATGGTAACTCCACCTAATCGATCCCCACACTGCAGAATCCTTATTAATAATTTAATTAATATTATAATAAACAAAACTCATTCCAACCTTAGTACCTCGTGATTGTCGTCTTCACGCCATGCTACCAGACCCGGAGAGCTCTCAAGGGTTGCATAGGTTACCCTATGCGGACTCGAAGCATTCCACATGTTGATGTCGATCCTCGAATGTACCCAAGGTATTCTCAAGTGTCTCAATCATAGTATGACACATTAATGTATTTCGTATCATGTTATGTTACTCGATGTACACTAGACATATCATTTATAACACTCATGCATACATGATTTCAATTAATGAATTTTTATAAATCATTAATCAATATTCATGCCAAAAATTTATCAAAATAAAAAATTCCATCCACTCACGGGTTTTCGAAGCCTAACTAGCCGTCGATAGCGTTCTAGATTAATTCCTCAAAATCATGCCAATATAGGAATAGACCTACGCACAACGATCACACATTCTCAATAAGCTATTCACATATCATAATAACACATAAAATAACGCATCTAATTCGTTAGTTTGACACATTTCTACCCTACAATCGATCCGGGATCCAATCGGGTGATTTTTCTATTTTTTCTTAATTTTTAAAAATATTTTCGATTTAATTGGCCTATCAAATAAAATCAATTCCATTTCATGCAAATATAATATCACTAGACTACAAATTAAATCTAGTATTTTCTACAAATTTTTTTCAATTTTTTATTTTTTTTTTCAAATTTTATTTATTTTCAGGCTATTTTTTCATTTTTTCCGAATTTATTAATTTTCAACCAATAGGAGCACATAACATGGCAATGTCTAATGCTATCAGGACTATCCGAAACTCATTCCAGGCCTACATGTGTCACACACAAGGAGTGACATGCCTACCTAAGCCTACACCCATACCTATACGTGTCAGACTCAGGGGTGTGCCACATGTTGTCCGAGCCTCAGGCTCGGATTACTCCTATTGCCCCTATCGGATGACACGTCATCTACACATCCTGGCGACATATTTTCTCTTCCGCAAACAAACTACAGGTCGTCCAGAACGGCCTCGGATGACAAGTCGTCCAAGGTCATCTTCAACCTCCCGACCTGCAACAGAAAACCCTAATTCCCAATTTCATCAAATATTAATTCATTCACTAACACTTCATCAAAATTATAACAACATATAGATCTTCTAGTTCCGACCATAACCCACTGAAAATCTAAAATTTTTGTCTACTATATCACATACACAAAGGAAGACAACACCTGGTTCTTCCAGACTGTTTCCTTACCTAATTTCGGTTAGAAGTAGCCGAAAATTGACTCCTCTCACCAAAGAACAATCGCTTGCACCAAGACGAAGCTCAAGGGAATATTTTCAGGGCTTCAGGAAGGACAACAGAAAAAATGGAATAACGGGGTTCTTATCCCATTGAATGACCGACAATTGGAGGTAACAGGGAGGGCTAGGGCGGCGGCAGGTAGATGTACCAAAAATAACGCCATACGGGTGAAGGCAAAACGACGTCGTATGAGTATGTGCTGCCCTAAATCAAAATGACGCACTTTGGTGTGTTTTCATATTCGCGGTCAAAACGACGTTGACCTATGTTGTTTGGACCCAGAATTAAATATTATTTAAATATTTATATAATTAAAAATATTGATATTTATTTATTCATATATAAAATCTTCTAAAATTCCTAAAAGCTACACTACTACTCCGAAAAATACACAGGAAAATTTTTATAAATTCTTTGTAATTAATATTATACATCAAACTATTAATCATATTTTTCTCATAAATATACAATTTACTAAAAAATAAAATACCTTATTGGATACCTTCAAAAATTCACTAAAATTTCAAATACGACTATGAAAATTCTCGAAAAATTTGTGCAATCTCGAACACATCCAGTAGACCTATCTATGGTCTTAAGATTCCAAAATCAATAATATAACCCCTATTATGATTTTCCAATCATAAATAGATAATTAAGATAAATTTTAAAAATTTAACATTTTTCTTCAAAATTTTCCAAATTTCCCAATAGATCCACAATCAAATCTCGACCCATGGGCTAAGGACCACTAACGATATCAATCCTAGAATAGGCTTCCGAGCCCAAGTAACACAAAATTTTCCGGTCTTCACATTTTCCCTCCTTACAAAAAATTTCATCATCAAAACTTGCTTATACTGAGATTATAATTATCGTAAGGACCTCACGCACACCAATTTGCAATCACCATTACAATATCTATTGTATACCTTCCATATCTTTTATCCACTATAATCACATTTTGTCAATAGTTCCCTATTTTTATACTCATAATTTAGAACATGATGCCCAATCACGTTCCCTTTATCCTTAATCAATCAATTCAATCATTTTATCTTACTCAATGATATTACTATTATCTTCTCTGTTATCGTTATAAGTAGAATCATAGCCAGATCATAGTGATCGGTTGCTTCACAGTCAAAAGGAGTCCTTGTCATACAAGTTCTCTGGAATTGAGTGACACCCCGAGAGAAGAATGTATCATCTTGAATATCTACGTTAGTGTTCAAGGGGATAGGAGGATCGTTGCTAGGAAAAACGAAGGAGCTTTCATTCATACTAAGCCTTCCAAGTGCTATGACTATGTCTGGTTTCCTCTCAATCGAGTTCTACTGTCAACCTTTCATCCCATCATGCCTATACTTCTCAATCGCGTGGTTATAGGCAGCCCCTGCATAAAAATTGTGTCTCAACCATGAGTTGGTCCTAATTCTCTGCGAATATCATATTGTGTCCTAATCGAAATACACCTAGGAAGACCATATTGAAGCCCTAGATATCACAGATCTTATACGTCAAAATTGAAGAGTCATTTATGTCGATATCCTCGCCCATTATTGGCATATTCCTCTTCCAATATAACTCTAGGGCTTGTTGGTAACCATGCTTTCATGTTACTAGTGTTATCCTCGAAATTTACTGGTGTAACTGGATGGCCCATTAGAGAGTTAGTTGGAGAGAAATTACATGTGTAACTAGGCTCAACCCTTTGTTAAACAATCAGTAAAAAACAAGGACAAGTTAGGAAATATAACTCAGTAAAAAATTATTTGTATAAATCAGTCATATTATGACATATGTCGGCAACCGGTATGTTCATAGTTTCCCTTAATTAGCTAAGATAATTTCTTAGAGAGAGATAAACAACAGTAACTTAATGTTGTGTTTATTAAAACAAAGTAGTGCTGTGTAATTACAAATAATGCGAGGTTGGGATCTTGGCTTGTTGCTCAAACCGACGTCATTGCGCTAGAGAAGGCAGGTGGTGGTGGGAAGTTGAAATGGCGCTTAGCGAAGTGCTTTTCTTTCATCAGAGCTCCATCATGGCTGATTGGAGAACCTCCAGATGGCGGAACTGGAACCCTTTGGAGGGACTCAGTGAGTATAAGATGTTTCTTCGACCAGAGGTCTCTACCAATTTGTGACGTTCCTGAAATGATGAAGATGATAAAGAATAAAGTGAAGGAAAACCTGATGTATTCATGAGTTTTCATAGCAAATGCCATTTTGTTTCCGATGAAGGACTAATAAACACTTGTCTAATTAAGTAGTATGGTTTGAACTATTGTGGATTCAGTAGACAATACTAATCACCAACGAAGTGGATGATATACATATATGGAATTGAGATTGACGAGTATTTATAGGACGTGCTCGAATTGGTTGACTGATACGACTTTGCCACGTCCATGCTTCCTAGAGTTTGAATCAAAATGGTCTAAAGTGCTCGTTCTTGCTCTTGCACAGACTGGCATGGTTCATACTTTTTTGTTTCGTCCAGCTGCGAATTGTTTGCTTCCTAGGGTTTGAATCAAAAGGGTATAAAGTCTCGTCCAGATTCACACGAGATGACCTTGAAAATTTTATTAAATCTTATATGTTTGATGAATATGCGGATATTCGATGTTTACTTAGCAGTATCACACTTGCAAATAATGGACTTTGACTCAGAATGTAAGGACCCAAACCCGAAAACCGGGCCCTTACCGCCGTGAAACCCAGACAAGCCCAACACGTGGACCAATCCAAATCCCACCAGGCTTAGAAGACTTTTCAAACGCGATTCCCAAAACAAACGTATTTAATAATTCAAGAATTGGAGCATGTCAAATAAAAAACAGACATCTGGCATAAAAATCGGAGTGAACAAAATACCACAGCGGAAGACTTTATTCGAATGGACAAAAATATCCAAACCGGAAAACGGGTCCATACAGTCACAAGCTCAAAATCACTAATTTCGCTTAAAGCCTGGTACATAAAAAAATGTATCCACTAGAGTAATAAATGTATAAAATATAATGTGAGTCAAAACATCAAAACGAGTCAAACAGGAAATGCTAGAAAAGAAAACCATGTAAAATGTGCAAGTGCGATAGCCCAGCCAAGTCGTAAGAAGATCTCACACCTCTAACGCCGTCTACGACTCACAAACTACTCCTGAAAAGGGGAAACATCAACGGGTGAGATAAAAATCTCAGTAAGAGTCACAACATCATATGTCATACGGGGAAACGAGAACACATACAAAGAATAGAAGAAACAGATAACTATACGAACAAGGACAAAACCGAAACAACCCAAAGAATATGGAATTCACACATTTAATTTTTATAACGTAAAACAAGATTCCAAGCCAATAGGTTATAACTCAACAACTCGTAACGCAACACGGCTAACAATGCCAACCAAAAACCCATCGGGATGGACATAATAAATCACTCCTCGAGTAAACCCCGCTAAAGGGAAACCTGGAGCCCACTGACAGTGTTAATTTATATTTTAGGAAAATACTATATATGTACGTAACCCTTACTGCCAGTGTTGTCCGAGACTAGGCAGAGAAAACACAACACGTATCATACCCGTCTCATTACTCAATACGAACCAACCTGCGAAGACGTGGCAGGCAACGAAGATAACACTCATACGACTCCCGAACAGGTAAGCAACTCTCCCCTATCACTGGGATTCCGTATACTCACCTCGCATTGGCCAAGCGAACGTTAATGACTGTAGATACTCAACTGAGGCATGTAGACGGTTTATAAAACTATATTTTTGACAAATGTTACAGTTCCAAAATACTACGTAATTAATATACTTGATAAAATCCATAATACCAAAACAATAGGTTTGTAAACTCGTATACTTGACTAACCCACACATTTCGTTATGAACCCACCCTACAATTAAGTTAAGCTAAATAACTAATCTTTAGAGAATCCGGAAATAATGTCTTATTAGAACCCATAAGTGATATATATAAAAAAAGAATGTTAGGCATACATCCCATGTTCATTATTTATTAATTTATTTAATTAATCAATTAATTATTTTAATGCAAACTCCAAGGAAGGGGATACGAAAACAAGGAAAGGAATTTTCTGAAGAAGGAAACAAGGCACGCCTGGAACGAAGCTACAAGGGAAGAGAACGAGTAAAGGAATCAATGAGGAGCACGGATCCGGTTTGCACGAATCCGGTGGAGGACCAGCTCACAGCACCGGGAAAGAAATGAAGAAGGGAGCACAGATCTGGTTTCTTTAGTGGTACGCCTCACCCAATGTTAACAAAGAACGAGACTAGAGGAACAAGCTGGGTACGTCAGGGATGCAAGAACAGTCGATGGGGAAAAATGGTGAAGCAACAGGGACGCTCGACGAAAATGGAAGAAGAGGGAATCAGGAGATGCGAGCTGGGAACACAGGAACAGCAGGGGTGCCTGGGGAAGAAGAGAAGAAATGACGTTCACTGCCGGTAGCTGGGTATCGTCGCTTAGAAGACGGCAAGTCACTTCTCATCGGTGATCGGAGTGAAAGGAGAACAAGTTGAAGGAGCCGGAAAACTTGATTCCTACTAGAGAAGATAAAGAGTCTGTCCGGCTTTTATGCTGGATAAGACAAAAGCAACTGCGGTGCTGAAAGGAGTGGAAGATGGTTCCTGTCTTAACGAACGACGGACGGAAGGAAACAGTGCGGGGCATCGAAGATCAACAGTGTTATAGAAAAAGGAAGAAAAGAAACAGAAGAAGCCCCCGTTCAATCAAAAACGCAACAGGACTGCACAGGCACAAGTGGCGAAGGCATGACTTGGGGAAAATCAGGTTGAGTGGGACCCGACGAAAACCAAGGAAACCAAATAGGAGAATAAATCGTACCTGGTGCGACACTTAGAGAAAAGGTTTGGGCAAAGGGGGATTTCGGGGAAAGATGGGTGTGCTTGTGGAGGTAGGGCATTTATACAGGCAACACATCGAGAAAGAAGAATCATGACAGAGCTGAGAAGTCCAGTCAAAAGGAAGAAGAGGAAACTGAATGCACAGTAAAACAAAACAGAGCACGATGTAACAAGTTTGAGTCAACCCAGGCAGGAAGCAAACATAGTACAAACAAAACCAAACGTAATTTCATCAACAGGTATTGACAGCAAAGATCCACAAACCATTATACGATAGAATTAAGAACGGAGCCAAGGATTGAGAATAAACAGAAATTGAAGAAGACCAAAAGCATAAACAAAAGAACGAAACGATTGTCGATCAAACGTATGAGGCATAGTCTCCTACCTTATGTGCAGATGAACTGGTGGAAATCCCTTTGCCCTTATCACGATACCCAGATTCAGATCCACCTGAATCAAATCACTATCAGAACAAGAAATCACAACCAGATTTAAAATACAGAGAGAAAATTCCTACCGTTCCCTCACTGATCTACAAAACTGACAGACAATCCACAGTGGGAAAAAGGGAAGGGAATTAAGGTGATCGTTGGGGTGTACGGAGGAAGGTGCACCAAACGAGAACAATTGATGGCGACAGCTCAAAAGTAATGTGAGAGAAAAAGAATAGCGGACGGAAGAACACAGGTTTTCTGTCTGGAATAAAACAGTGGTAGCGGTTAGGGTAAGCAAATGGGCTTTAAGAGGTACGTACAAGGCCTTAGGGTAACAAACAGGCCCGGAAACAAGTTCGGGCCTGATAGGGGCGAAACGATAATTTGTTTCCGTCTCGTTTCCCCTCTCGGTCAACATGTCAAACATACACGTGGACCACTAAAACAACGCTGACTGGACATACGACTAGGACGGAGTTTCACACAGAAATTTATATTTGACTTCCTGAAGCCCTCGGATTTGAATGATGATTTTGGCTCGTGAATTGGAAGAAGCCACTCTGGAAAGTTTACCAGTGTAAAAAATTGAATTCTTTTGACCATGGTAGGAAAGTGCAATGATACTGCAGCAATTAATGTCTGTAAGTTAAAAAATTGACCTTTGATCTCGAGGTGAACTGATCAGTCATATTACGGGAAAAAAAACATGGAATTTAAGTAGAAAGTTAGCAGAAGTGATTACATGGCCGAAATGTCATATTATTAACCAATTTAATAGAGATTAGGACTGTTTTCGAAGGTAATTAAAGCCTTATCTACATATAGAAGATTTCATTATATATCAGGCAATTAAAGTCCAAGATAAAGATAAAGAAAGAAAACACAAAAAAATATATATAGGACATGATAGTTACCCTTTAAGGCATATATAAACCCACATCTGCATGTGGTTAGGGTATTTATTCTTTACAGTATTAATACAACTTTTGGCTATTACTCTTAACATGTCTGGTTAGAAACTTATAATCTAGTCACGACTTTACAGTAGGTTATTGTCAATATCTTCAGAAGATTTTATTAATAACTATTGAAGTACTTTACCTATTATCTTCTCTGTTATTGTTATAAGTAGAAGACTGTTACCGTGATCACTATTGGATCATAGTGATTAATTGCTGCACAATCAGAAGGAGTCCTTGTCATACAAGCTCTCCGGAATTGAGTGACACTCAAAAAAAATAGGGATCATCTTGAATATCTACGTTAGTATACAAAGGGATAGGAGGATTGTTGTTAGGAAAAACTAAGGCTGTGTCTGGTTTCCTCTCAATCGAGTTCTACAATCAACCTTTCATCCCATCATGCCCACGCTTCTCGATCGAGTGTTCACAGGCAACCCTTGCATAAAAGTTGTCTCAACCATAACTTGATCCTGATTCTTTGTGGATTCGACCCTATTATCTATATTACAAGTATATTCATGAGTAGGACTTTATTTTTGGAGTGTCTTGACAGCAAATTAAATTTTGGCATCATTGCTAGAAAATCAGTGTACAGAGAGTTACATATGAGTCACAACATGTTATGTCTAGAGATTGACATCACCTACAAGAGGAACAACATCACCTGACGTTGGAGAATAGCTTAGTCTACTAGCCCTATTTATTTAAATTCCAGCCTTAAGTCAGAACAATCTTGTTAGGACACTGAAGCTACCATGAGTTCCTCTCAGCAAGTGACAACTCCAATACGTATCAGTCCGTTATTGTTCATGGTAGATAACAATATACAAAACATGATAGATGAGGATCTTCGAAATCAAAATGTGCAGCCAATGGTAGTTAATCCAACCAATCAAGCAAATTGAGACAATGCTGCAAACAATAGCTATGGTTACAGAAATAACAACCGTGGACACGGTCGACAAAATAGTAAGGGAGGGCACAACAACAGTAACAACAACATTCAGACACCCCTATAGAATAGAGTTCAAGAAGAGTTCCTTAAAGATGATGTAGAGCACGGAGATAATGAGCCACTAAGATTTTAAAGCAGTAACCCACTAGTTCTTCAGCAATGGGATATTAATGCTAGTTTCAAACTGAAACTGGCTCTTATACAACTATTACCAACCTTTTATGGCCGACCTAAGGAAGATCCCAATACTCATATTCAAAATTTTGAAGTGATATGCATAAACTTTAAACCAAGAGGTATGATGGAAGACGATATCAGCATTTGACAACCCACTTGTTAAGATGGCCAGTTCTATGCCCAAGCTGACCACTATACGAACACATGCCAAACACTGATAGTTTAGAGCAAGTCAATGCTTTCAGTGGATACAATCCACCAAAGAAGAATAAGAATTAAGGACTCTATTACAATGATAATTGGAAGAAGCATTCAAATTTTTCATGGTCTAATTGGAATGCGCAACCATCTGGACCAGTGGTATCACGACCACAACCACCACCAAGACCAAGTAGATATCTCACTTGGCCACCAGCAAATGAGTGAGGATCATCTCTAGAAGATATAGTAGAATTTCTGGCCTTATCTGCACAACAATTTAAACAAAAGACAGGTAAGAGCATACAAAATTGTAGAAATAGATGAGCCAAATTGCCTCTATCGTGAATCAGTTAGAATGGAAAAAGTCCCTTCACAGCCAGAAGTCAACCCAAAGCAAAATGTCAGTGCCAAGATCCTATGAGATGGAAAAGAATTAGGTACCATAATGAAAAATTGTGCATGGAAAGACAAAATAGAAATAACCAGACATGAAGACAAATAGTAATCGTGATCACGGGAAAGAAACAGAAGTTCAGATAGAACCTGAAGAAAAAGTCACAAACTTACCTGAGATTGTCATTCCGACACCTTTCCCTTCTCGATTAGGAAAATAAAGAAGATTCAGGAAGAGAAAGAGATTCTGGAGACTCTTCGCAAGGTAGAGTTGAATATCCCACTCATAAATGCCATAAAACAAATACCAAGGTACGCTAAATTCCTCAAAGAACTCTATAAAAACAAGAGAAAGATACAGGGAGTAGAAAAAGTCACTATGGGAGAGAACATATCAGCTTCTCTACAAAAAAAAAAAAACTACCTAAATGCACAGACCTTGGAATGTTTTCCGTTCCCTATATAATCAGCAAGATTAAAGTAGGTCGTGCCATGTGCGACCTTGGTGCCTCTATCAATGTCATGTCTTAATCAATATATCAGTAGCTGAATGTCAGAGAATTAAAGAAAACTGGTGTAGTTATCCAACTCCTAGATAGATTATTCATGCATCCAACTGGAGTTCTGGAAGATTTATTAGTTAAAATAGAGGGCATGGTATTTCCAACAGATTTTACTTACTAAATATGGAAAATGATGGGTCCCAACTAATCCAGCTCAAATAGACATTTCTGAAGATATCCAGAACTAAGGTTAATGTACATGATAGCACGTAAACCATGGAAATTGATAGTAACAAAGTCAAATTCAACGTATATGATGCAATAAGGTATCCTAATTTCGAAAGATCCATCTCTATAGTGGATACAATAGAATCCCAAGCCCAGATTATCCTTAATTATATATGAAAAGATGAATTATAAGTCGCCTTAGAAGGGAATCCTCATACATCTGAATTGACAACTGAAATAAATGATCAACACTGAAATACTTAGCAAGAAATAGAAGATACAAAGGAACATATAGCGCAAGTTGATTTTGTTGACTTACCAGTCGATTATGAAAGATTGCCACCAAGCATCGAGAAACCTCTAAAGATCAAGCTGAAAAAGTTACACAAGCACCTAAAATATACATTCCTTGTGAAAAGAAAAAGTACTTCCATGATTATATCCAACAAGTAACATAAGAAGAAACAAAACAACTCATAGAAGTTCTTGCCAACCACAAAGAAACCATTGGTTGGACAATTGGTGACATTAAAGGTCTGAGCCTTTCGACATGCATATATCATATCCTATTAGAAGAAGCCACCAAACCTTTCAGAGATACTCAAAGGAGATTAACCCCACTAATGATGGAAGTTGTGAAGAAGGAAATCCTCAAACTTCTCGATCCTAGAAAGATATATCCAATCGTCGATACCAAATGGGTGAGTCCAATACAAGTCATGCCCAACAAAACCGGAGTCATGGTAATAGAAAATGTTGGAGGCAAACTCATGTCCACAAGAATCCAAAATGATTGGAGTGTATGTATTGATTATAAAAAACTAAATAATGTAGCCCGAAGGGATCAATTTCCCCTTCCATTTATCAACTAAATGCTCGAAAGGCTAGTTGGAAAAATATACTATTGTTGTTTGGATGGCTAGTTTTCCTTTCACAAAATACTCATATCCCCAAAAGACCAATAAAAGATAACTTTCACATGCCCTTTTAGTATATTTGTGTACCGGTATGTCTTTCAGTCTTTGCAATGCTCAAACCACCTTTCCAAGATGCATGATTAGTATATTCTTTGATTACATAGAAGATATCATCAAAGTATTCATGGATGATTTTACTATTTACGAGGATTCTTTTTAAATTTGTTTAAATAACCTTACCAAGGTGTTAAATCGATACATTGAGAAAAATCTAGTCTTAAACTATGAAAAGTTCCACGTTATGGTGGACAAAAGGCTTATCTTAGGGTATATCATATAAAAAAAAAGGTATAGAAGGGGACAAAATAAAGATTGATGTAATCAAGTCATTGTCATACTTCATGGGCATGAAGGAAATAAGAGCTTTGATAAGGCAAACTGTGTTTTAACAAAAATTTATCAAAGATTTCTCAAAAATAACTCAACCAATTTTCAGATTACTTCTACAGGATGTATCTTTCAAATTCAATAAAGCTTATAAAGAAGATTTTAATAAAATATAGGCCTTGCTTGTGACAACCCCATTTCCTAACTATTACTATTTGCTCCGATTAAGGTCATCACCGCCGTGAAACCCAAATAAGCCTAAATGACACTTAGGACCTATCTGAATCTCACCAGGCTTACCATTAACTTCTGATTTTTAGCATGTTTATTTTAATATTAAACAACAATTGGAGCATGATATTGGACAAATATTCTGGTACCATACAGAGTGAATAAAACATCAGCGGAAGTCTTTAGATTAAATCATTGGGTTCATAACACACAAGTCCCATAGGGATCCAAATAACCAACAAGAAATCCTTCAACATATTTCGGAAATAGCAAGCAAAGGAGGGTTCTTAAAATAAACCATAAAGTAGTCCAATCATTCATGTTATATGCGCAAGTAAACAAGTATGCAAATGTGATACGATATCGCCCCGCCATGCAGCCTTGATCTCACACACTGGTACCACGGACAATGGATGTACCTAAGCCTGAAAAATGGTAAAAACAACGGTATGAGATTACAAGAATCTCAGTAGGGTCATAGCATCATAAGATCTGTATAAACCCTAAACATAAATCTCCCAATTCACATTAGATCATTCTTAAACAACTAAAGGGGATCACGCAATTCAAGAATCAATCAAAAAGGGTTAGAGCTAAATCTATGGTTGAGGGAGGACTACGATCACTTCTGAAAAATCAGAAGTACATAGGCAGGTAGAACTCATCAGATTGCTCTCGGCAATGAAGAAGAAAGGCCATCCCCTTCCACCTGTGTTGTGCAAGGCTTACTGCACAAAAGGTAAATGGCTAACACACAAGCTAATCAGTAAGCCTAGTAAGTCATCTTGCCAAACAAGGATAAGTCTTCCCAAGCCACACACGGACTAGGGCATCCCAAACCACACAAGGATAAGGGCTTCCTTCCACACAAAGACAGGGTTCCGGCCACACAAGGACCAGATATCCAACGCGTGCATGCTGAGCTTTGCCACTCGTACAACTCCCATACCAGTAAGAACCTCTCCTCCCCCTACTGGCATCAGCGCTTACCCCGAATGTCCATCGGAAAAGGATCCTGACACACAAACATGTACAAGCACACACAGGCAAGTACAAACCATAATACCACAACAGGGTATCCTCAATCATGTCAGAACACAATCAACATATTCAATTCACATAACATATGCAACTCAGGCATTCAATATCTAACTCAAGGGTTAGATATAGCCTATGAGATCCATATCTCAATCTGAAATTCATACTCTCACTCTATAATCAAATCGCATGCAATACAACTAGGGCAGGTATAAAAAAATCAAGAAAATAATAAGGGTCTCTGGAGAAACCGATGAGGCATAGATCTTACCTCTCTTTTCTCTGAACAAGAAGCTACTCCTTTGCCTTTATTAGATAATTCCGAACCACCTATATTATCACCAGGCAAAGACAAAAAAAAACTAAACATGCATATTCAATAATCAATTGAATACCCTATTTCCTTACCAATTCCACTCACCAAACCTATCAGAAACCAGTGATCAGATGCTGCAGGTGCCTCCCCTTGGATGTGTGATGTGATAGCCAGGAACTTAACAAGATTCAACCTGAATTACCATTCTAATTAACTATGTAAATTTCGTCGCTAAGAGTAGGGCATAGGACAATTTCAACTTTAAGCATAGAGAAGTTTAAAAGAAAGAAATTCATGATCATACATCATGAATAGATGCTAAAAAATCATAAGAACACACGAAACAACAACAGCAATCAACCGAAGAAAAAAACTGTAGAATTTAAAAACCTAATTCCGTCACCGATGAAAACCTAATTCCTTCGCCGATTTTCAACTTAACCTTAGAGAAAGAAATACTAGCCTCCCGGAAAAAATACCAAAGATGGCTGGTAATAGAATGAAGAGTGATTTCCAACAAGCTATTATTTTCAGGGATCTGACAAACGATGAAAGAGTTATACTATTCTGAAGTTCCAGAAGACTTTGGCAGTTTCGCCGAAAACCTAATTCCTCCGCCAATTTTCAGGTTATCTTTTGACAACGAAATAAGAAGGTACAAACAACAAAAAAATTTTTTTTGGAAAGAGGATGAAAAAAGCTTTCCAACAAGCTATTATTTTTAGGTATCCGACAAACGATGAGAGAGTTATGCTGGTTTAAAGTTTCAGCGAATTTTGGCAGTTATAGAGAGGTGTAAGGGTTTTAGGCTATACGAGTTTTGTGTATTTTCTATGAATGATTTTTGTGGGTTTGGCTTCCTATTTATAATGGATGGGTATGGAATTAAGATTACTACTTTAAAGGCTTTATTAAAGTAAGATAATTACAAGATTTAAATTCTTTAATTATCTTCCCCTATTTTTAAGGATTTTAATTTCTAAGGCAATTATCTAGCTATAAGGACTTAGATTAAAGGAAATTAAAACCAGAATTGACTACCATGCAACTCTTAACAATTTCAACCATCGCACATCCTTTCTATTAGGGACAAAATCATCTTTTCACCTACACTGGCTTCTGGACTTCTAAGACTCAAAATTCAGGGTCTCACATTGCTTATTAGTGCCTAAATTTTACAAGCACCAGACTTATCACAACCATTCAAAATCATAAGTGACACAGGCAACTATGCTATAGGAGCAATTCTAGAGCAGAGGAAAGGAAGCAATTCCCATGCCATCTATTATGATTTGTAAATGTTAGACTCCCAATAAGAAAACTATTCCACCACTAAAAAAGAACTCCTGGGTGTAGTATTCACTTTGGAAAAATTTTGAGCCTATATCATGGGAACTAAGGTCACAGTCTACTCTGATTATGCCGCACTGTGATACCTCATGGCCAAGAAGGATGCCAAGCCACAGCTCATTCAGTGGATTTTTCTCATACAGGAACTTGATGTGGATATTAAAGACAAAAAGGGAGTAGAGAATTATGTGGATGACCATCTCAGCCAAATTATCACAGATGATTTTATGATAATCAACGATGCATTTTTGGATGAATAAATTATGGCTATACAGCACGTCCCCTATTATACAGATATTGTTAACTAACTATTCATGGGAAGTGTTTTGAAATCAATCGACAGAAATGAAAAAGAGAAGATAAGAAGAGAATCTAAGCACTATGTATGAACCATACTTATGGAGATTTTGTAAAGACCAAATAATAAGAAGTTGTGTGGACGACAAAGAAATAGCAATTTTGCCATACAGAAGTTTGCGATGGACAGCTTGGGCTATGAAAAAAAACAAGGAAGATATGTTCAAAATAGGTAGAAACCAAAGAAACAAGGAAAGGTAATGCCCATATAATAGTAGACTTTGTTCAAACTCATATAGTCAACCAATATGGCGAGCCCAGGATTATCATAAATGACAAAGTCATGCACTTCTACAACAAATTCTTGTTCTTTATAGTAGATGAGTGCTTTTGGTATCTTTGTAGGCTCGGGAGTGATTATGATTGGTGACATGGCTGACCTTTTTCTCCTCTTTGGCAGGGCCATGGGTATTGGCTTCTCAAAGATAGTGGTAAAGTTCCCTTTGGTGATTTTCTTTCCCCTTTTCAATGGACCTAGTTTTGCAAACTTTTAGCTCCTTTCCTCTTCTTGGTGTATCAACTGCACACTTATGAGAGTGTACAAGTTGAGGGCACGGTCTCTGCAGCTACCATGAGGTTGTTGTTAGCCGGGTTAAGGACCTTCAGTTCGACAGCCAAGTAACTGATTACCATGTCCAGGATTAGCGACTTCATACTCTAGTATGCTATGTGGAATTGGCTACATAGGTGGTATGCTAAATTGAGCTTGTGCCCTCTTTCCATACACAAAAAGATAAAGAACTCTTTCTTGTTTAGTGTAGATGTGGAGTTGTCTCTTCTGGAGAAACTGTAGGTAAGGAATCTATGGATGTACTATCCTTGGAGTTTCCTCAGTTGTAAGGCATGGGTGATGTTAACCAGACATCGTACATGCTCTTGGGGTTGAACTCTGGCGATACTTTGTGAGCACCTGATTGCTCCCTGTGACTTCTAACAGCTTGTTCAGTCCATTCATGGACATCTCATGGTATATACCCATTAGTCTAAACTTGATGGAGCTTTCTTCACTTGTTTTCGTGCCTGAATCCTTCTTGTAGGTGAAGGTCATGTAGAACTTATGTAGAAGCTCTTCATAGGGAAGGTAAGTAATACTGAAAAATATTGCCCCATCCAATTCTTCAGATGATTCTCGAAATTTCTCATTATATCTTTAGTGTCATTGTTGTGTGTGGGCATAGTCTCTTGCATTGATAGATGACCCAATGGTTAATGTCGATGTATTTCTGCTGCAGCTCCGACGAGAAGTATGCTTTATTCACTAAGATAGCCTCCTTTTGTTTCCTTCTCTTATTGGACTGAGTGGTGGTTGCATCTTTGATCTTCGATGCTGATCTTCTGGTCCTCTTCTTAATAGGCATTGATGGGAATTGTATTTGTAGATTTATTAGTGATAGGAATGTGGCGGCTTCTGCTTGGGGCAAAACTGTTATAGGCATGGTTGGGCTTCTAAATGTTCGTACGATTCCTTCTTCTTCATCAAAGGTTATTTTCATCTCTATTATGATTGAGATGGGTCTTGGTTAGACCATGTGCTAGTCTCGAATGCCAAAGGTGATTTCGGGGCTTGCCTTGCTATACCAGTTTCCTCCGGGGTGTTATCTTCCCCCTTCTTGACATTGTCGTCATTCTCTTCCTTAGAATCTGATTCCAACCTGAGGAGATTCTTCCCTACTCTAGCTCCTTCTCTAAAGATTTCTTCCTTAGAGGTCACTTGACGAGTCATCTCTAGAACCTAGAGCTTACTAGCCTCCTCACTTGTGTTGCATGATCTCCTTATGAATGGTTGCTCGTCCTTGGAGGAGTCGACGTATGCAATGATCTTGTAAGCGGCCAATTGTGTCGGACTATGTGAGAACCTGAAAATTTTGACCTACTTGGGATGGGTAGCCCACTTGTAGAATGACAGTATTAGTGGGCCCTAGGTCACTATTCGAGATTGGATATGGTATTATCGTATGATTTGAATATTTTTTAGGGTACTATCCGTTACTAAAATTTATTGTAATTACTTATTCAATGAGATATTGATGGTTTCTGAATTTTAAGATCATAGATTGATCTATTGATAGTTTCTAAGGTTGTAAAAATTATCAAAGAATTTTCGAAAGTATATTTGGTATTATTGTGATTTTTTTAAAATGAAAAAGAGAATATTTAGCTTTTAAAAATTATAAATATATGAGAAAAATATATTTTTGGGTTTCATGGATTCTTTTATTTATAAGGAATCCATAAAAAATTTTGAAATATTTTTCACAGATATATACTGATTATTATGAATTTTAAATCAATTTTAATATTTAAGAAATATATTTATTATAAATAATATAATATAATATTAATATATTCAAACAGTCAAAACAACAAGCAAGTCTATTGTTTTGATTTTAGATGGTCAAAACGACAGCCCACATTGTCGTTTCGACACCAGGGAGGGTTTCTCCTGAGCATGTCGTTTCACCTTTAAACGATGACGTTTTGCCAGGCAGAAAAATGACATCGTGTTGAACCTTGCCTTGAATCTGAAACCTTCCCACCGTTTGATTGGATTTTTCACGTGGTAAATTCAGTTTTTGCTTGTCATTCCATACCCCGAGAGCTCCCTCTCCTTCTCCCGAGTATCCACAACCTGTTTTCTTGTGGTTTCTGAAGATTTAATTGACGAAATAAGGTAAGAAATATGTTTGAAATCCGGGCACATTTCCTTCTTGAATTCTATGGTTTTAGTTTGTGAAAATGTTGCATGAAAATGTTGAGGATGGTGTGAGTTTTGGTTTGTGGTTATTTTCATTAAGGATTACATGGTGTATAATGTAAGGACCCAAACCCAACCTATAAGGAACCTTACCACCGTGAAACCTGAATAAGCCCTCGCAAAGTCCTATTTGAATCCCACAAGGCTCAAGTCGCACTAATTACCGATTCTTAAGGTTTTATTCTTATGCTTTTAAAGGTTGGAGCATGTAAATATTTGACTTACAATCTGACATATTACGGAATGAATAAATTCATCAGTGGAAGTCTTTATAAATGCAAATAATCAGAGGAACCATAACACAGAATTCCCTAAGGAGTCTTAAAATCCAATATTTGCCCTCATGCATATTTCCGAAATTTGAGTGAAAGACCAAAAATTCAGAAATAAGAAAGTACAATCAAGCAATCATGAAAAGGAAATATGCATAATCAAATCCAGCAAGGTAGGTGGATGAGAAGGTGATGCAATTGTCCAGTCGTGAAGCGTTGATCTCACACCCCAGTACCATTGGCAGAACATGTACCTAAACCTGAAAGAAAAGAGAAAAAACAACGGGATGAGATTACAAGAATCTCAGTAGGGTCACAACATCATAAGATCTGAAAAACCCAAATTAAACATCTCCCAAACAACATATTAAATTGCATATGGTAGTAATAAACTCAATGAATCAGCAAGCAGACACATAAGCATAAGTAGGTTGTTAGGGCCGAAAGTAATATAAGAAAGTGGGTGCGCATTCGAATAACTTCTGAACCAAAAGTACACATGCATCCTATTTCATAATCTGAATCTCAAAGAAGGCTCATCCCCATCTGCCTATGTTGTCCAAGACTTAGCTGCACAAATGGTAACAGGTTAGCAAGCAAACTTATTAGGAAGTCCTTCTATCTTGTCACACAAGGACAAGACATCCAAACCACACAAGGATATGGGCATCTAAACCAAAAAAAATATAAGGGCATCTTGCCACACAAGGATAAGGAAACTAGCCACACAAGGACTAGGCATCTAGCCACACAGGGACAAGGCATCTAGCATGCACTTGTTAGGAATTTCCACCCATTCGACTCCCATACTAGTATATACCTCTTCTCTCCCTTTGAGAATTAGTCACTTATCCTGAATGGTCAGCGGAAAAGGATCCTGACATGTAAGCATAATACAGGCACACAAGCAAGTACAAGCACATAATCAATCACAACACAATCAGCAAGCCAATATCACATGGTATAGCAAAAATAGGCATTCTATTCTCGGTACATATATTTGCAATCACCTAAGGAATCCTGCGATCAAACCACAAGCATGCATACTAAACCGCAAGCATGTACATTCACACAACACAAGTCAAAACTAGAAAACAAGCAATAGGATATCTGGAGAAATCATTGAGGTATAGATCCTACCTCTCTTGTGTCTAACTAAGTAGCTAGTTCTTTACCTATATCAATAGGATTAAAACCACCTAAACAAACATAAGGCAAAGAGAACACAATACTAATCATACGAATTCAGAAACCAAAGAAAATCTTAGTGCCTTACTGATTTCACTCACCAAACCTATCAAATACCAGTGATCAGATACAGCTGCGACCTCCCCTTGAATGCGTGATGTGATGGCAGGAATCCAACTAGAATCAATCTGGTTGTTCATCCCAATTCAAGGTATAATTTTTGCCATACATAGTGAACATAGTTAGGGTGGTTTCCGATTTTTGCATATAGAAGGATATGAAGGCTGATTTCATTATATTATAACAAGTATAGGTGCCAAACACTCATACGAAAAAAATAGACAAGATTCAAAATCAACAACAAAGGGAATCACAAAATTGGCATGCACATGGTATGGTAATCTCGGCAACAATAATAATAAAGGAAATACTCACCTTCTGATGATAAATTCTAAATAATAAAAGGCAGCATGAAGAGAAGATTCCAACAAAGCTATCACACACAGAAATCTAATGAAAGATGAAGAATTTCGGCTAGGGTAAGGGAGAAGGAAATTTTGACAGTTAGGGGGAGAGAAAGGGTGTATTCTAGAAAAATAAAAGAGGTCTAGGTGTATGGAATAGGGTAGATGGCATCTGTATTTATAGGGTCTTATGGGATTAATTTTTCCTATTTTTAAGCCTAGATAAGTGAGGATAATACTTAGGAGATAATTTTGAATAAAATCTGGAAAAATCTTCTAGAAACTTTCAGAATAGGGAAGAAACCAAATAGGAAAGAAATGAAATAGGAAGGAAATGAAATGAACCAAATTAGGAAAGAACCATCATACTACTTTCGGGCCATCATGCATCCAGGAGAAGAACAGTTATTTCAGCTGCACCGGTTGATGGATTTCTAGGACATCTATCTAGGATGGATCAGGGTCTCACATCCTCCCCTTCTTATAAAAATTTTCCTCAAAATTTCAGCGTAAGTACCTATAAAAACAGGTGAGAAATCTTGCTCGTATTGATTCCGCAGTCTCTCAAGACAACTCCCCAACTTGGCCATTACGCCAAATAATCCGGACCATAAGCATATTCCGACTATGGAGTTGACAAACAAATCGATATAGTATGGCAACTAGTTGTACAGTGTAGGACAAGTCTTCAGCAACTTCAACTGGTGGTCCTTCAAGAACATGAGCAAGATATTGAACATACTTTCTCAACATTGAAATGTGAGACACGTTATGAATTTTCTCCATATTTTGGGGCAAGGCAAATCGAGATGTAACTGGGCCAATTCTCTCAATAATATCATACAAAACAATATAACGAGGTGCTAGCTTTTCTCGCTGCTGAAAACAAAGGACACCTTTCCACGGGTTGACTTTCAGAAACATTTTTTCACCTACTGCAAATTCCAACTCTCTTCGTCGATTATCAGCATAATTTTTCTATCGATCTTGTGCTATCTTCAGCCTTTGTCGAATCAGATTCAACTGTTCAGTTGCTTGATTAATCAATTCTGGATTATCTAGGCATCTCTCGCCTACTTCATTCTAGCCTTTCAGAATAGTTCCTTATAAAGTATTGTGTGGGAGATGTTACATAACTCCGATTTACTGGAATGAAGTAGGCAAGAGGTGCCTAGATAATCCAAAACTAATTGATCAAGCAACAAAGCAACGAAATCTGATTCGACAAAGGCTAAGGACAGCGCAAGATTAAAGATTATGATTTGATCATCAAATATCATCCCAGAAAAGCAAATGTTGTTGCTGATGCCTTAAGCCAAAAGACTCATTCTTCTTCTCCATCGGTTATAGCCTATATGCATACGTAATACATGCCAATGTTGCTGGATTTGAGAGCTACGCATGTGCATCTTGGAAGTGATTTTTCTGGTTCCATGTTGGCTCGAATCAAATTCAAGCCTACTTTGCTGGAAAAGATCTGAAATCAGCAATATGAAGATCCAAGATTGGCTGAAATTCGGCAACAAATATCTGATGGTCATTATGCCATAGTTTGTGATTTCAGAGTGCGAGATGATAGAGTTCTTGTCTTCAAAAACCAGGAATGTGTGCCACAAGATGTTGATATTCGCAATCTGATTTTGTCTAAGGCGTATAGTTCGAAGTTTACTATTCATTCTAGTAGCACTAAAATGTACCAAGACTTGAAAGAACAATATTGGTGGCCCAACATGAAGCGCCACATTACTGAGTTCGTTGCCTGATTCTTTGTATGTTAATAAGTGAAGACTGAGCATTAAAGACCCGCTGGTTTACTTCAGTCACTTTCGATTCCAAAATAGAAGTGGGAGCATGTCACAATGAACTTTGTGACCGGTTTGCCTAGATCTCATCGTGGATTTGCTGCCATTTGGGTAATTGTGGATTGACTAAGGAAATCTGCACACTTCCTACCTATTCGTGTGCAGACATCCTTGAGAAATTAGATGTTTGTTATTTGGACGAGATTTTTTGTCTACACGAAGTGCTAGTTTCCATTGTTTCAGATCATGACCCTCATTTTACTTTACGATTTTAGGAAAAATTCTAGAATGCACTGGATTCGAGACTGAATTTCAGTACAACATTTCATCCGCAAACCAATAATCAATCTAAAAGAACGGTTCTGACACTTGAAGATATGTTGCGTGATGGACCAAAAAATAAGTTGGGATCGATTTCTACCTTTAGTGGAATTCGTTTACAAAAACAGTTTTCATATAAGCATCAGAATGGTTCCTTATGAAGCATTGTATAGGAGACGTTGCAGAACTCTAATTTACTGGAATGAAGTAGGTGAGAGGCGCCTAGATAATTAGAAACTAATTGATCAAGCAAAGAAGCAGCTGAATCTAATTCGACAAAGGCTGAGGACAGCGCAAGATCGTCAGAAAAACTATGCTGATAATCAAAGAAGGGAGCTGGAATTTGTGGTAGGTGACAATACGTATCTGAAGGTCGCCTCATGGAAGGTTGTTCTTCGTTTTTAGCAGCGACGTAAACTAGCACCTCGTTATATTGGTCCATACGATATTATTGAAAGAATCGGCCCTGTTGCATACCGACTGGCATTGCCTCTGAACATGGAAAGAATTCATAGCGTGTTTCATATTTCGACGTTGAGAAAGTATGTGTGAGACCTTGCTTATGTGCTTGAAGAACCACAAGTTGAGGTTGCTGAAGACCTATCCTACCCTGTACAGCCAGTTTCCATACTAGATCGATTAGTTAGTCAGCTTCGCAGTCGAAGCATACCTATGGTACAAGGTGTTTGGCATAATGGCCAAGTTGAGGAACTGACTTGGGAGACTGAGGAATCTATGAGTGGAAAATTTCCTTACCTGTTTTCTTAGGTACTTATGCTGAAATTTCGAGGACGAAAGTTTTGTAAAGAGGGGAGGATTGAGATCCCGATTTTTGTGCCCTAGAAGACCAGAAGCTAGTGCTGGTGAAATAACTATTTTTTCCCTGAAAAAATGGATGTGTGATAGCTGAAAATGGTGGTGAAGATTAAGTGTTCATTTTCGATTTCATTTATCTTTTATTTCATTTCCTTTTTGGTTTATTTTTATCTTAAATGATAATCTCCTAAAATTAAAAGATAATTCTAAAATTTAATCCTAATGATTATCTCCTTATTTCTAGCCTTAAAAGTAAGAAAAATTAATCTCATTACACCCTATAAAAAGAGTAGTAGGCCAATCATAAATCCCACACCAAAAACATACAAAATCATCACGTAATAAATCCTTCTTCCCTACCCTTGCTGCCGAAATTCCTAAACACCTATCCTAGCCAAATTCTTTCATCCTTTATTTGATTTCTGCGAATAATAGCTTGTTAGAAAGCTCTTTTCATCCTCTATCTTTCTATTTTGGTTTGATCATCAGAAAGTTAGCTTTTTCCTATGTAAATCCTTATCGTAAATACCTAGGGTTTAGTGCTGAAATTTCTTGATTCTTCCTTCAATTGGTTTTTGCTGTTGTTCCTCTTTTTCATATGATTTTTCGGCACCTATTCTTATTATAATATCATGAATTCATCCTTTGAATCTTCCCTATGTATGGAATCGGCATGCCCTATTGTTGCCGATTTTTGTCAATTGCTTTGTCTATTGATTTTTGATCTTGTTTCTTTTAATTATATGTGTATTTGGCACCTAATCCTTTGATATTATCATGAAATTGCAAACCTTAAATTCTTTATACATGAAATCGCAATTTGCTCTGTCGCTTTGATTTAGTGACGAAATTGGCATGGTTAATAGAGGTGGTAAATCAGGTTGACTCTTGTTGTGTTTCTGGCTATCACATCACACATCCAACGGGGAGATTCCAGTGGCATCTAATTACTGGTTTCTGATAGGTTTGGTGTGTGGAATTGGTAAGGAAATAGGATTTTTACTTGGTTATGGAATATGCATGCTTAGTGTGGTTTTATCTTTGCCTTAGGCACCAGACGATACTCATATGCTGGAAAACAATATAAAAATTTTGGAAATCATATGCACACATGTAAATGCATACTTGTCACTCATATCATCACACATATGTTCTCTCGGAAATCATCATCAAGCATTAAGCAATCATGTATTCACACAATCCATATTCGGCAATCATGCAAACTCACACCCCATGCATTCGGCAATACACATCAGCAATCACATGCATATACATTCGACAATATAGAAATCACATAGGAACACTTGGTAATATGCCCCAACAATATACACATTCTAGGCAATTACAAGAAACATAGCAAACATTCACCGAAACACATCAAGGCATACCAGGCATAAGAACATACATAAACACACAGCAAATCAAATTATCATTCTCATCATTTACATCAATCCCTTTTTAGCATTAGTTCACTTTTGGTAATAGCCCTTAAGTGAGTGAGTGTGCGCGCATGTTCTTACCTACAAACACAAAAATAACAAACAAGTTAGCATATAACCAATTATATTCCTTAAACCAAGCTCCGCTACCAAAACATATAATGACCCTAACTCCTAACCTATTATTAATTGCTCCGATTAGAGCCCTTACTGCTGTGAAACCCAAACAAGCCCAAGAACCAGGACCTATCAATCCCACAAGGCTTACTCATCAAATTCTCAATTTTTAGCATGTACATTCTTTATGTTTATCAACAATTGGAGCATGATATTGGACAAGTATTCTGGTATCAAACGGAGTGAATGGAATATCAGCGGAAGTCTTTAAATAAAATCAATAAATCCACAACACACAAGTCCCATAGGAATCCAAATATCCAGCAAGTTAACCCCCAACATAAATCGGACACAACAAGTAAAGAAGGAATCTTGAAAAACCAGAAAGTAGTCCAATCATAATTCATGTTATATGCGCAGGCAATCAAGGAATAGGTATGCAAATGTGATGCGATATCGCATTGTCGTGCATCCTTGATCTCACACACTAGTACCATGGACAATGGATGTACCCAAGCCTGAAAAATGGTGAATAAAACAGGATGAGATTACAAGAATGTAGGGTCACAACATCATAAGATCTACAGAAATCTTAAACATAAATCTCCCAAACAACATCAGATCATCCTTACACAACTATGGGTATCATGCAATTCAATAATCAATCAAAGGGATAGGGCCAAAACTAAGGCTGAGGGTGGACTACAACACTTCCGAAAATCAGAAGTACACAGGCAGGTAAAACTCATCAGATTACTCTCGGCACTAGAAAGAAAAAAAGGTCATCCCCTTCCACCTGTGTTGTCCAAGGTTTACTGCACAAAGGGTAAAAGGTTAGCACACAAACTAATCAGCAAACCTATTCATCTTGCCACACAAGGACAAGACATCCAAGCCACACAAGGACAAGGCTTCCAGCAACACAAGGACCAGGCATCCAAGCCACACAGGGACCAAGCATCCAAGCCACACAAGGACAAGGCTTCCAACGAGCGCATGCTGGGGATTGCCACCCATACAACTCCCATACCAGTAAGAGCCTCCCCTCTCACAAGAAGCATCAGCCTTTACCCCGAATGGCCATTGGAACAGGATCCTGACACACAAACACATACAAGCACACACCAACAAGTACAAAACATAATACCTCAATAGGGTATCTTTAATCATGTCAGAACACAATTATATACAATTCAGGCACTCAAAACCTAACTCAAGGGTTCGCTATGGCCTATAGGATTCATATCTCAATCAGCGATTCATGCACATATCCTACAATCAATTCACATGCAATAATAACAAGGGAAGGTATCGAAAATAACAAACAAAAAACAGGGATCTCTAGAGAAACTGATGAGGCATAGATCCTACCTCTCTTGTCTCAGAATAAAGAGCTATTCCTTTGCCCTTATTTAATAATTCCGAACCACCTATAGCATCACAAGGCAAAGACAAAACGAAACTAAGCTTGCATACTCAATAACCAAGTAAGTACCCTAATTCCTTACCAATTCCACTCACCAAACCTATCAGAAACCAGTGGTCAGATGCTGTAGGTGCCTCCCTTTTAGATGTGTAATGTGATAGCCAAGAACTTAATAAGATTTAACCTGAATTACCACCCTAATTTTACTATATATATTTCGGTACTAAGCATAGGACACAAGATAATTTGCGATTTCATGTTAGCAAGGTGTAAGGGTTGCGATTTCATGTTAACAAAGAAGGATTAGGTGTTTATAACCTATAAAATCAAAAGAAACAAGATCGGAATCCAATAAGTTAATCAATTGATTAAGATAGGAAACAATAAGGCAAGGGTAGGGCATACTGATTTCATGTATAGAAAAAATTTAAAAGATGAATTCATGATTTTATAACATGAATGGATGCCAAACAATCATACGAACAAGTGGAATAACAATAATTTTGAAACCTAATTCTTTCGAAATACGATTTAATTTTTGACAAATAAAAAATAACCTTAAGAAAAAAAATCTATATTTTTGGAAATAGGATGACGAGATCTTTCCAACAAGCTATTATTTGCAAGAATCTGAAAAATGATGAAAGAGTTATGCTATGTTGAAGTTCAAACAGTTTTTGGCAATTCCGCCGAATTACGATTTAATTTTTGGAAAAAACACTAACCTCCAGAAAAAAAAACCAAAAATGGTTGGAAAGAGGATGAAGAGAGCTTTCCAACAAGCTATAAATGCAAGAATGCGACAAAGGATGAGAGACTTATGGTGGCTTGAAGTTTCAGCGGATTTCAGCAGAAATTGGAAGGTGTAAGGTTTATAGGTTTTACGAATTTTGTGTATTTTCTGTATAAGATTTTTGTGTGGCTGACTTCCTATTTATGTAAGGTGATTATGGGATTAAAATCCCTAATTTAAAGGCTTAATTTATGTAAGATAATCATCAAAATTAAATTCTGTAATTATCCCTTCTTAATTTTAGGGATTTTAATTTCTAAGGTAATTATCAACCTATAAAGAACTAGATTGAAGGGAATTAAAACTAAAATTAATTACTGGATATTTCTTACCAATTTCGGCCATCACACTTCCTTTTTTTCAGGAGTAAAATGTTATTTTCACCTGCACTGGCTTCTGGATTTCTATAACTCAAAATTCGGGTTCTCACATCCTCCCCTCCTTAAAAAAATTTCGTCCTCGAAATTTTAGCATAAGTACCTAAGCAAACAGATAAGGAAATTTTGCACGCATAGATTCCTCATTCCCACAAGACTGTTCCTCAATTTGTCCATTACGCCAAACAATTTGTACCATAGGCACGCTTCGACTGCAAAGCTGCTGTCGAACTGACCTATCTAGTATGGCAACTGGCTGTATAGGATAGGATAGGTCTTTAGCAACTTTGACTGGGGGTTCTTCGAGCACATGGGTAGGGTCTCGAACATATTTTCTCAACATTGAAATGTGAAACACGTTGTTAATTCTTTCCATATTTCGAGGTAAGGCAAGTCGGTATGCAACAGGGCTGATCCTCTCATCAACGTCATACGGACCAATGTAACGAGGTGCTAACTTACCTCGCTGCTGAAAACGAAGGACTCCTTTCCATGAGGCGACCTTTAAAAATACTTGGTCACCTACTGGAAATTCCAGCTCCCCTCATTGATTATCAGCGTAGTTTTTCTGCCGATCCTGGGCTGTTTCTAGCCATTGTTGAATCAAGTTCAATTGCTTCATTTCTTGATCAATGAATTCCGGATTGTCTAGGCGTCTCTCGCCTACTTAATTCTAGCAAATGAGAGTTCTGCAACGTCTCCCATATATTGCTTCATAAGTTTCCATACCGATGCTTACATGAAAACTATTGTTGTAAGCAAATTCTGCCAACGGTAGGCATCAATCTCAACCGGTATGCTGGTCCAACACATTCGCACGTAGCAAGTCTTTGATTGTCTGAATCGTCCTTTCTGATTGACAATCGGTCTGGGGATAAAATTCTGTACTGAAATTCAATCTCTAACCCAGCGCATTCTGGAATTTCTCCCAAAATCATGAGGTGAAACGACAGTCACGATCTAAAACGATGGAAACTGGCACTCCATGCAATCGAACAATCTCGTCCAAGTAACGAACAACCAATTTCTCAGGTGTATCTGTCACACATATAGGAAGTGTGCAGATTTCATTAATCAATCCACGATTACCTAAATGGCATTGTATCCTTGCTGTGATCTAGGCAAACCGATCACAAAATCCATTGTGACATGCTTCCACTTCCATTCTGGAATCGGAAGTGACTGCAGTAAACTAGTGGGTCGTTGATGTTCGATCTTTACTTGCTGACATATGAGGCATCGGGAAATGAACTCAGCAATGTGGCGTTTCATGTTTGGCTACCAATACTGCTCCTTTCAATCTCGGTACATCTTAGTGCTTCCAGGATGGATAGCAAACTTTGGACTATACGCCTACGATAGAATAAGGTTACGAATATTAACATCCTGTGGAACACATACCCGGTTTTTGAAGATATGGACTTCGTCATCTTGTATTCTGAAATCATGAATTATGGCATCAACACCATCAGAAAATTGCTTCCAAATTTCAGTTAGTTTTGGATCCTCTAATTGCTGATTCCGAATTTCCTCAATCAAGGTCGGCGTGACTTCGATTCGTGCCAATAATGATCCAGAAAAATCAGTGCCAAGATGCACACGGTTAGCTTTGAAATTCAACAACATAGGCTTATAATGGGTGCGCATGTAAACCAAAATCGATGGGGAAGGAGGATGAAACTTTCGGCTCAAGGCATCAGCAACAATATTCTCCTTTCTAGGATGATATTCGATGATCAAGTCGTAGTCTTTAGTTAACTCCACCCATCTTCATTGTCTCATATTTAGTTCCTTTTGCGCGAGGAGGTACCTTAGACTTTTGTGGTCGGTGAAGATTCGGCACATCTCGTCGTATAAGTAATCTTGCCATATTTTCAACGCAAACACCACGGCTGCAAGCTCCAAATCATGTGTAGGATAGTTGCTTTCGTGCGGTCATAACTGTCGGAAGCATACACAATGACTTTTCCGTCTTGAATCAATACGCATCCAAGTCCGGATTTTGACGCATCGCTATAAACCACAAAATCCTTTCCGCAAATAGGTAAGGTAAGGATAGGTGAGGAAACTAACCAGTTTTTCAGTTCTTCGAAACTTCGCTGGCATTTCTCGTTCCACATGAACGGCTCACCCTTGGGCGTCAGTTTTGTCAATGGTCCGGCAAGCGATGAAAAATTCTCCACAAAGCGAGGGTAGTATCCTGTTAAGCCAAGGAAACTACAAACTTCGAACACAGTTCACGGGGTTTCCCAAGGAACTACGTCTTCAATCTTCTTCAAATCAACTAACACACCTTGGGCGGAAACAATATGGCCAAGGAAACTAACTTCATGTAACCAGAATTCGCATTAGGAGTACTTTGCGAACAACCACCGATCCTTCAAAACATTCAGCACAATCCGAAAATGCTTAGCATGTTCCTCTTCCGATTTTGAATAAATCAGAATGTCGTCGATGAAGACTATCACAAATTTATCCAGGAACTCATGGAACACACGATTCATCAGGTCCATGAACACAGCTAGTGCATTGGTCAAACCGAATGGCATAACCAGAAATTCATAGTGGCTGTATCGCAATCTGAAAGCGGTCTTCGGAATATCAGCATCACGAACTCATAATTGATGGTATCCAAATCTGAGATCGATCTTGGAGAACACGACTGCACCCTGGAGTTGGTCGAACAAATCGTCAATGCGTGGAAAAGGGTATTTTTTCTTCACGGTCACACGATTCAACTGTTGATAGTCGATGCATAATCACAGCGATCCATCATTTTTCTTTACGAACAAGACAGCTGCTCCCCAAGGTGACACACTAGGTCAGATGAAACCACGATCCAGCAAATCTTCCAATTGTGTTTTTAGTTCCTTCATTTCTGCAGGAGCCATACGATATGGAGGAATGGAAATCGGATTTGTACCAGGCACTAACTCAATGTCGAATTCCACTTCCCTTGCTGGTGGTAAACCGGCTATGTCTTCTGGAAATACTTCTAGAAATTCGCAAACCATTGGAACAGAATCCAGATCCGAGGATTCTTTAGAAATATCATGTACGTGCACGAGGTACGCTGTACATCCTTTGTTGATCAATCATTTTGCATCAAGCCAAGAAATCATGCAAGTTGGAACAACTCGCCTATCACCTTCAAAATAGTACTCGGCACCATCAAGAAAAATGAACCACAATAGGAGGAGTCAAGGGAGATAGAGGCCGATCCTTGCTAAGTGTTATCTTTGGACTTACAAATGATCTATTTTCTTCGGGGTCTAATAATACTTTAGCATTTTGAGAAAAGACTGAAATAGTACCTGTCACCACATGAGGACTAGCCTCGACATCAGTTAGGGTGAATAGCCTTGTTGGTCTTGGTTTCGCCTCACTTGTGGATCCGTTGGGTGGTCTTCCTGGTGCGCATGTTGGTGGTTTGGTGGGGTTAGCATACCCACCTCGGCCCGCACTAGGTGCGCCTGTGATACGTATCGGCTTCTAGCATTCCCGCTAAATGTGCCCCATTTCGCCATAATTGTAACATCGACGTTGCTGAGAATTCCATGTAGACCCAATGGAATTCGAACCAGAAAATTTCTTGTTGTTACTTCCATTGCTATTAATTTTCTGAGGATAGGACCTTAAAGGATAGGGTCCCGTATGCCGATTAAATTTCGAATCTCGCCTAAAGGATCCGCCACTAATGGCTGCGGATAGCTTCTTCGTTTGCACGATCTTTTTGGCTTCAGTCGCGGCAATAATTAGTTCTTACAAATTCTGTACCGGTGTTATACCAACGATGGTTTTGAGTTCGGTACTCAGCCCATCCTGAAATTTTCTCGCAAGTTGGTACAGTGAGCGATCCTCTTCAGGTGCAAATCGGGACAACTCCCTTAATGTCTTCTCATATTCCAGCACCGAACAAGTGCCCTGTTCAAGCTTGTAGAAAGTTTGTTACTGCTCGCTTTTATGGAATCTATTATAGAACCTTTCGTCGAATTCATACCAAAATTCCTCTCATATAGGCAGACGATCGCCAAATCACAAGCTCACAGCTGTCCACCATGCGAGGGTTTCTCCC